>OX451736.1:739372542-739972542 GCA_948472305.1 Vicia faba
ATTTGAAACATAAACTTTTTGGTTAACTAATTATTAAAAATAATCAAAATTCTTGAAGGAACTTTGTAGAAATATTCTATACTTTATATTATTTTAATTTTAATATTTTAATAATTATTATCTGAAAATATATATTTTTATTAAATAAATTATTTTATCATAAGTGGTTTAATTGACTAAATTATTAAATAAAGTTTAAAAGACTAGTTAGATTTCTATTTAGAAATAAATAAATTAATAATAAAAAACAAAAATTTGGTGTAATTTACTTTGACTTCAAAATTTCTCTGAAAGGGGGTGAAGTGGTCACATGGGCCTTCGAAAGTCACAGTGCTGGCGTCGCCGGTGAAACATGCATCGCTGGTGATTCAATCGGTGATGGATTCTGAGAAGCATGAGGAAGATGATGGTTCTAGGAATGAGAAGTGAGAATAAGTTATGGAGAATGAAGCTACGGAGGCAGAAACCCTAAAAGTTTAGCAAAAGGTGAATACAGAAACTCGACAACTATGGGTGGATGTCATCAGTGAGAATCGAAATTCGGCGAAGGGAAGAGCGTTGTAATATATTGCACCTACTTTGGTGAATGAAGAGATCGAAATCCAAATTGATGAGGATGATATTGCGTCAAAATTGATATTTTGGGAAAATGCCCTAATTCTATACGTTCTAGGAGAGGAGATTAGAAGGAACATTGTGAAGAATTTCATGCTGAAGGCATGGAACTTTGTCCATCTATGATACCTCTACTATCATGATGAAGACTCATGAAGAAATGGATACAGTTCTGATGAAAGGTCCTTACACCATTAGAAAGATGCCTCTAATCTTGAAGGAATTGCGTCCTGATTTTAATCTCAAGAAAGATTTGTTGAGAACTCTCTCAATTTGGATTAAACTTTAATTAAACTTGAATGGAAAAAACGTAAAATTGATGCATCATCCGTACATTCTAACAACTCGTTTCTCGAACGCTGGTACTTTGAGTAATTTAGAATAATTTGTAAAAAGATGTGAACACACGAATCCTGTTTCTAAGATCCCTATTTATACTAATTCGACCCTAAAGTTATATTACTAAAATAATACCATGTTCATTATTGCATGTTCTTCGAATCTCTTCAGGCTTCCACGCATCTCTTTGGATAAGATCAAACTTTCAAATTTGAAAACCTTCTTATTTTCGAAGCGCTAAATATAGACGTGACGATCGGAGTATCTATTATGATAATACTTCAAATAAATAAGTTCAAATGGTTCACAAAACGAAGCTTACGCCAACACTTAGCAAAATAAAACTCTTATTAGCTTTTCATTCATCGAAATTTTTACAAGATCCCCTTCATACTGCTTTTTCGAACCAATTTTTTTCCAGGATGTATCGTTTCAGCTCAAAATTTGTATAGTCGAAATTTTCAGCTAACAGTATGCTAAATGGCTTTGCCATGTTTCTCTGGGAACACCGTTTCCAAATTGTTTCCAGGTTTGTATCAATAAATCAAGTAGTATTGCGAACATGAGGGAGTGGTTAAATGGGAGGTGGATATGGAACCTTTATAATTCCATTTCAGATGAGGGCATAGATAGAGTTTTGGAAGCGGTCGAAAGAGCTGAACTGATGACTATTATGTCTGAAATTTCCCCCTACAGGGACTCTGTTGATTCTGTTGTGTGGCCATTCGAAAGTAACAATTCTTACTCGATTAAATCTTGTTACAGAAAATTGCGGCAGGCCTCGACTATGACTGTGATCGATGGTGTTGTTTCTAATCTCTAAATGTTGTCTTGAATTCGTATATTTCATCAAAAGTGAAGATCTTTGCATGGAGAATGTTCTTCGATAGATTACCTACTAAAATGCAATTGGCAAGAAGGGGAATTATCCTCGATCCTCTTGATTTTGTATGTGTCTTCTGTTCGAATCAGGACGAGAATCTTTCCCATGTAATGATGTCTTGTTCTTTTATGAAAAATGTTTGGAGCAGAATTTTATGTTAGTTGCGCATTGACTATGATGTTACGGCATAATAGCTAAAAAAGGAAAAATTTAAGTTTCGAATTCACTACAAGAAATATACTCCCCAACGACGTGATTTAGTGGCGTGATTATCATGTCACTAAAATTTAGTGGTTGCGACATGATAATCACGTCACTACAATATTTTATAAATTAAATAATAAAAATAATGCATAGTCTGCGCAAGTCTGTTTTTTTTATATATAAAAGTTGCGACGTGGGAAACACGTCACAACATCAAAAGTTGAATAAAAAAAATATTAAAGTTGCAGGAGTTTTGAAGATGGAAGTTTAAATATTTCAAAAAAAATATGTTGTGATATGTTAAATACATCGCAACTAATTTAGAGGGAAAAAACTTTGTCTTTGTCAAGATGTCATTCTGAAACGTGCAGGTTGAGTGTAAAAATATAACCGTTGGAGGAGTTACGACATGGGTATCACGCGGCAAGGTTGCGACATGATATTCACATCGCTGATTGGCTAATTTTAAAATTATAACGTTGGGGTTGCGACGTGAATATCACGTGGCAAGGTTGCAACGTGATATTCGCGTCGTTGATTGGCTAATAAACTTGTGCAATCCTCTTTCCATAAACCATTCTGTTTCTTCATCCTCTTTCTTTTTTTCTTTCTCTCTTCTGTTTTCTTCTTTCCCTCTTCTATATTCTTCCATTCTTCCATAATCAAATCCCAATTCCATCATCAATTCCAAATTTATTTTGTAACAAAGGTATAATATTTATTCAATTTATTTTTAATATTTTCGTTTTAGATTAATTATGTTTTATGATATACTGATTTTTTTGTCAAGAAATTGAAAAGATTAAAAGGAAAATTCAACAAAAGGATTGTACAAGAAGTTGAAAGAGTTTGAAGAATTGATATTTATGTTATTTAATTATATTTTGAATTTATTATATATATATATATATATATATATATATATATATATATATATATATATATATATATATATATATATATATATATATATATATATATATATATATATATATATATATATATATATATATATATATATATATATATATAAAATAAAGTATAAATTTTGATAATATATTAAATATAATAAAGTATATGAGGATTATCAGACATTATTTGCAAATTTTCTGAGTCATAATCCTCAATATACTCCGGAAAAAGGAGAGTCGCTTCATCTAGATGTAAACTTTTATATTTAGGATAAAGTCATTTGCGGAAAAGGCCCTAACGGTTATTTTTTTTGGTGGTGGAAATTTGGCGGACACCTTGAGAAGTGGGGATAGAACTCTATTCCAAAGAGTTAGAGATGGGGAAGGGGGGTTACTTCAACCAAATTTGACACCATAACAACTTGAAACGGTAAAACAATTGACGTTAAATGAGGCGAGACGTGAGTCAGCGCAACCTGAGACGACAATGAAAGTCCAAATGAAAGCCCAAAACGGTATAAATTTTGATAATATATTAAATATAATAAAGAATATATATTAAAACATTTTTTAATTACTACAAACAATTTTTATCATATACGTAATTTTTAATAAAAACAGTTTTTATTTATAGTCAAAAATAGAATATAATTGTCAAAATAGAATATATATTTATAGTAGTTTGGTATAAAAAATATTATTAATTTTAAAAATATAATTATAAATAAAATATCATAAAAAACGAAATATATTATATATATATATTACTTTAAAATTGAGTAATTCATTTTTTAAACAAATTATATATTAAAAGTAGAATATCTTATATATGTGTATTTAAAATAAAATACAATGGAATATAATTGTATTTTATATTTCTTAAAAGAATAATATCATTGTTAAAAAAAATTATGTTTAATATATATTCAATATGTTTATTAACGTATGGTATATATATATATATATATATATATATATATATATAATATATATATATATATATATATATATATATATATATATATATATATATATATATATATATATTATATATATATATATATATATATATATATATATATATATATATATATATATATATATATATATATATATATATATATATATATATATATATATATATATATATATATATATATATAAAATAGTTATAAAATATAGTTATAATTACTATATTTAAATGTTTATTTATAGTTAATAATAAGATAATGATTGTATAAATGTGCAGTATGTAATATTATCGGTATGGTCGTAGTTGGATGTACGATAGATTGTATTCAGGAAGACGTGCATTTAAACCCCATTTTAAAGAAGGCGCTAATGAGTTTATCACGTGGGCGTTTGCTCAGGAATGTTGTCGAAGTGAAGGAGGAGTTAGGTGTCTCTGTCTTAAATGTGAATGTAGACCAATAATTAGTGACCCGGAAGAAGTAGCATGTCATTTGTATAAAAGGGGTTTCATTGAAAATTATTGAGTTTGGACGTATAATGGTGAAGAACTGTCGAGTAACATACCAGAGACTAGCAACACGCATGCTTCAAGTAGTCGACCGCCTATGGAATATGAGGAAAACTTTAATCTGATTGGTGAGATGGTTGAGGATGTTTTTGGTATGAACGTGACATATGATCAACCTGAAGATTTTGACGGGGAAGAGTTGTCGAATGAGGAAGCGTAGAGATTTTATCAGTTGTTGAATGAGATGAATACACCATTGTTCGATGGGTCATCAGACTCAAAGTTATCAATGTGTGTGAGATTATTGGTCGCCAAGTCAAATTGGAATGTTCCTGATCAGTGTTTGGAACATTTCGCAAAAATGATGTTGAATTCCATCACAACAAAAGACAACTTGCCTACAAGTTTTTATGATGCAAAGAAGTGGGTGTCGAAGTCTTTATCACGTGGCCACTTTTTAAATATAATATAATTTAATTTAATTTAATTTATTAAATATTTAACTTAATTTTTTTTTTATTGAATGTATAGGAGGATTATCAGACATTACTCGCAAATTTTCTGAGTCATAATCCTCAATATACTCCGGGAAAGGGAGAGTCGCTTCATCTAGATGTAGACTTTTATATTTGGGATAAAGTCATTGGCGAAAAAGGCCCTAACGGTTGTTTTTTTGGTGGTGGAAATTTGGCGGGCACCTTGAGAAGTGGGGATAGAACTCTATTTCAAAGAGTTAGAGATGGGGAAAGGGGGTCACTTCAATCAAATTGACACCAGAACAACTTGAAACGGTAAGACAATTGACGTTAAATGAGGCGAGACGTGAGTCAGCGCAATGTGAGGCGACAATGAAAATCCAAATGGAAGCCCAAATGGAGGCAATGAGGCAAGAGCAACAACGATAAATGGGGGTAATGGCGAAGAGGCAAGGTGATATGGAGCAACAAATGAGACAATTTATGCAAGGGTTTGGTGGAAATCTAAACTTTCACGGTCAAGAGCCGGAGGATGACGGAAACAAAGATAATTTTGACATTGATAATTATAATCTGTAAACTTAAATTTTTTTTTATTTTACTTTCAGATTTGAATTTGTATACCATACTAATTAATTCTTAAATTTATAATTTTAGTTTATTAATTTTTTTATTAAATTTAATATATTAAATTTATTATATATTAAATTTATTTTATATTGAATTTATTATTTTAATTTATTATATTGATTTTATTAAATTTAATATATAAAAGAAAAACAAATTCAATTATTAAATTAAAAAAAAAAACATTAGTGACGTGATTTTCACTTGTGACGTGAAAATCACATCGCAACTCACTTTTTATATAGAAAAAACACAAAAATTGAATGCCCAAGAGTTGTTATATGTAACTATTTAGTGATGTGTTTTTCACGTCACTAATTTGTGACGTGAAAAACACATCGCAACTAAAATAACTGTAAGCCTGCTATGCTTCCTGCAGAGTTGTGTTTTCTATAAAAGTTTGTTACGACGTGATTTTCACGTCACAATTTTGTGACATGAAAATCACATCGTAAACTGTTTGCCACCCACTTTCCAATTACGTGAACACACACGTTGTAAATAATATATAGTGACGTGAAATTCACGTCGCAAATAAATATTTTTTTTTGTAATGATTATCATCGACAATTAACATTTTAAAACCACTCTTTATATGTAACTTAAGTTAATAATTAAAAAACACTAATTTGTTTTTTGTCTTTTGGTATTTGATTAATGGTAGAGTTATTTAGGTAAAAAGTAAAATAACTCTTTTACCAGGATCAATGAAGTTGCTTTCGTTATTATTGATGCACCTTCTCAATTATGAGTACTATCACTATGCAACATTTGATAACTCATTTATTTCATTTTGCTACATTGATGTCGGTTCCATTTCGAGTGGTTACGAAAGAATCGCTAGAAAATTAGTGGGTCTCTCAAGGTTATAACTAAATTCACCTGAAAAGTTAGACTGATATTCCAGATCCAACTATTGTCAAAGATTTTGCAGTCAAGAATTTCCTTGAGGTGGATGACTATATTCAACAACTTGCATAGAACTTCAATGTCTTTTATGAAGCACGAGCTAGTTTATTTTAGTAAAATAATGTGGTTGAATAATGGAACCATTTTCTAACTAATATGTTGTATGTATGTAGTAATGTGTCTCTCCTTCATTGTTGTTGGCTTAATAAATTGTTGCCTTAATTATTTTGTTAAGCAATTAATTGGAAGGACTAAAGATTGTCTCCCATGCATATTACATTGAAATGAATTTAAAAAAACGCCGTTTAAAATTAATTGTCACTAAGCAATATTACGAAATTACTAAATGACGAGTATTTTTATTATTTATATACTAGTTACTTTTCACCTAATTGAATTCGATGTAATACAATGGTACTTCTTGTTGGAAATTTATCAAATTCTATGATGAATTTCTACCACAATGACAATTTAATTATGAGACAAACAAAGAAAAGAAGACAAGACAAATAATTTCTGCAGAGTTTCTCTCTGCTCACAAACTGTGAAAACTTTGTTATTCACTTGCAACTGTAAATTCTGTGAATACAACTTTCTTGACTTACTTACAAAAATATGGGTTACTCCCTCTATTTATAACTGAGCTTACACCCTAAGTCCAAAGTCCAAAATATCTTTTTGTTACTAAATCAAATCTAATTTATTCTAGACTTATATCAAATCTATTTAAATCTAAAACAAATCAAATCTTTTCGACACATAGTTTCGACACATTGGATTACAATTTAACACACCACCTAATTCATTGTGTCTAAACTATCTATGTTCATCATGACTCTTAGCTTTCTGAATACTTCGACTTGCACTCCCTTCGTCATGATGTCTGCAATCTGATTCTCAGTTCTACAGTGTTCCAAATTCATCTTCCCATCTGCTACCTGCTCTCGAAGATAATGGAACCTCATTTCGATGTGCTTACTTCGACCATGTACTATTGGATTCTTTGCCAGATTGATAGCTAACATGCTGTCGATCTTCATGGTAATTGCTCCATGATTTTTCCCTGTTATCTCTTCGACAAGTTCACCATCCAAGTTGCTTGACATGCACAAAGAGAAGCAGCTATGTATTCTGCTTCGCATGATGATAATGCCACTACTGGTTCCTTTCTTGAATTCCAAGCAAACTGGTGCACCACCTAGCATAAACACATATCCTGCTGTTGACTTTTGATCTTCAGCATCACTACACCAACTCGAATCAGTGTATCCCACCAACTTGCATTCTTTTCCTTTATCAACTGCAGGAAACAAAATGCCATAATCGAAAGTTCCTTTGAGATACCTTAGTATCATATTCACTGCTGCTAGATGTGATACCTTTGGCTTCTGCATGAATCTACTTATCATACCTACACCATATGCTAAGTCAGGCCTTGTATGACAAAGGTATCTCAATGATCTAATAAGTCTTCTGTATTGGGTTGGATCAACATCATCTTCATCTGCATCTTCGATAGTTGCAGTCTTGGTTCTGCAGGTGTCGAAGTTGAGTTGCATTCTTCCATCTCAAACCTCTTGAGAATTTCTCCTACATATCTTCTTTAATGCATCATCAAACCTCTACTGCTCTTGTAGAATTCGATACCAAGGAAATATGAAATCTCACCCAAATCAGACATTTCGAATTCTTTACTGAGATCACCTTTGAAGTCTTCAATCTCACTTTTACCGCTACCTGTTATCAACAAATCATCTACATAGAGACATAGTATAAGCAATTTGCTCTTGCTTCTTCTTACATATACTCCATGTTCAGTTGTGCATTTCACAAATTCCTTCTCCCTTAGAAAACTATCAATTTTCTTATTCCAAGCCCTTGGAGCTTGTTTCAATCCATACAGAGATTTATGTAGCCTGTACACCTTTCTTTCTTCGTCATGTTTCACAAACCCAACTGGTTGTTTAACATAGACTTCTTCATCTAAGGGTCCATTTAGGAATGCACACTTCACGTCCATCTGATATATGTGCCAACTGTTTATTTCTGCTAGACCAACAACCAACCTGATTGTTTCGATCCTAGCAACAGGTGCAAAAACTTCATCGAAGTCTATTCCTTCTTTCTGTAGAAATCATTTTGCCACAAGTCTTGCTTTGTGTCGAGTTACTTCACCTTTCGAATTCGTTTTCACTTTGTATACCCACTTGACATCAATTGCCTTCTTGCCTTGAGGCAATTCGACAAGTGACCAAGTGTTGTTGTCTTCGATAAACTTTACTTCTTCGTTCATTGCTTTCACCCACTTTGAATCCTTTAATGCTTCAACTACATTAACAGGTTCGACATCTGCATAAAAAGCATAATGTACCAGCTCACCTTCATTATCTATTACATCATCTGATGTAATCACACAATCTTGCAATCTTGCAGGCATGCGTCTTGTTCTTTGAGGCCTGCTTGTACTTGGTATATTTGTTGGTTCCTCTTGTCGAACTTCTCTTTCGACTTGAGTTTCTGGCTCTTCAAGAAAGATTCCCACTGAATCTTCTTGATATTATCAGTCCAATCCCATTCTTTAAACTCATCTATGATCACGTCCCTGCTGATCACAATCTTCATTCTTGACAAAATGGCCATATTACGCATGTAACGTATCTTAGCAAAAAATCAAAGATAAAATCTAATTTTGCTGGCCCTAAATTGAAACCTAATTTTCTCAGAAATTTCAAATCCAAAATTCTCTATACACAGTCAATATAAATGGGAACTATGAACATGGTCAGCTTTATAGCAAAGATATCTACATTTTGTCTTCACAAATCAAGATCAAATGATGCTTGTATGAAGAGATAGAAGTTTGAGTTTTTACCTCTTGCAACTTGAGTCGTGAATGGAGTTTAAGCAACTTATGAGATGCCTGAGGATCTGTTTAGCTTGCCTGGATCTCCTTGAGTGTATTCCAACTCCTACTTTTCCCTGAAAGTCCCTGAATCTCTCTACTCAAGTCACCTGCAAGCTTGATATTTGAAAATGGTAGATAGTGATGGAAGAGTTACAGTCTTGAAACAGGGGGTTGGATTGTTTTGGTATCATGTATAGAAGGTGTATGAGTGATTATTTTCAAATGCACGAGTGGAAATAATGAAGATCACGCGTTTTGGTTCAAAACTGTGTATCAATGGTGTTCTTGAACAGGTTTTTGGTTTTTGAATATTTGAGGTAGTTTCAGGGCCCTAGCATCCGTGTTTCAACTTGAAAATGGTGTGTATACTTATAAGAAAGAGGTTTTGAGGCTTGTAATAACTTAGAATTTGAAAATCACATGTTATGGCTTAATTACTTATTTTTGAAGCAAACTTGACAAGCATGGTTTCAATGTAAGGTACATGGCTTGTAGGGTGGATGAAACCTTTAAACACACTTGTTCTGATTCTGTAGAGTGTGTTTATGCAGAAAGAACAAATGCAAGGCTCAATGCAAGCTTACTTTGCATAAAGCTTGCTTTTCTAAAATGACAATGTTGCCTTTCTTCCCAAAATGGAATTATATTTGTACAATGCATTGAATGCTTGAATTAAAACTTCCAACAGCTGAGAAAACATTTAATTATGGATTGAAAGTTAAGTTAGAAGCCTGCAAAGTGAGATTTGTACAGCATGCTTGGAGATTGGATCCAATGTTCTTCACAAAATGGCTTGTAATCCAAGTGACAAAACACCAACTTCATCTCTTCGATTATACCTACTCAAGAATGACCTCAAGGAGTTCTTAGACATTTTGGAAATCTTGAAATGTTCTCTATAACTCATCTTTAAATTGATTTTGAAGATTCCCCTTGGAACTATGTGGAAAATTGTCATGAAGTTAGGTCAAAAATCTGCCTAACTAGGGCAAAATTTCACTAAGTCTTTTTTAGTTCATGAACATGTATTCACAAAATTATAACTTGAGATCCAAGAATTTTTAGGAGAAGTTGTGTGAAGAAAAGTTGTAGATTTCATAGAGCTATACAACTTTCATGTTGGGAGTTTCTCTTGAATCATCTTGCATCATGGTGAAAATATGGATCAAAGTTATGAAAAAACATGAAATTTCCAACACTTGGAAAAATTTCTAAGTTTAGAAATTTTGATTTTTTCAAAATGAAATCTTGACTTTTTGATTTCTTGATGAATAAGTTTCATATTTTGACATGTTTTGATGGATTATGATCTTTGGCACTTGAATTTGACCAAAAAGTCAAAGTTTGACTTTTCAGTATACAGTTGACTTTTGATCAGTTGACTGCAAAATTCATTTGTCACTCTAATGGATTTTCAATGTTTTGAATCATGTCATTAGGTCAAAATGATGCAATTGGACTCTTGAGATCATGCCTTAAACCAATTGATCCTTTTGCTAGGTCAAAAATCAGAAATTGCCCTTTCTTAGTCAAAACCCTAATTTTGACCATTTTGCCCTTTGGGGAGTTTTGATCAAATTTCTTGAGGAACTGTGTTCCAAACTTGATCAAATGATACATATGGGTCTAAAATGTTGATGTGGATAAAAAATTATGAAGTTTGACTGTAAATTGGCTATGGTTGACTTTTTCCTCAACACAGCTGCTTTTTAGGTCAATTGTTCAATTGATTGATCAAAAGTGTGATCCAAGGCTTGAAACTTGACATGAGGTACCTTGGGGTCCATAATGATCGTTGAAAGTAATATGAAGCATTAATAGTCCAAAAATCCTTGTGCAAACTCAAACCCTAATTTTGGTTATCAGTGCATAAGGAGGGTGTCTTGAGTTGATCAAACCCTAGTGCAATCTTGAGCCCAAGGAGATCTTATGAGAAATTTTTTGATAAGTGAGAGGGAAAATTTTGGGGGTAAAACACACATGTTATATGCAAAATGAGATGCGAATAACTTTAGAACACGCTCAATCAAAAAGCGCCACGTCTTCGTCCCTAGCACATGAACCAAACTCTAACAACATAGAATTAGTTTAACATACAACATTCAGATCCATACATCTTCCTTGTTTCTTGATGAAAATTGAAAATGTATGAATCAAAAGTGTAAGACTCAAAACATAGATCACCATGGCATCAAACAGAACATCAAATAAGCGACGCATCATGGAGAAAACTTCACACGAACATCATTAATTACAAGCAATCTTGAACATGTTGAAAACAAATTTAACATACGATTTTCAAATCTAAAATTCTCATCCATTTCTCAACCAAATTAAGTGATCCAAACATAAAAATTATTCACAAAACTTCAAGGAACACGAACATATATTTCGATTTTTCAGATTGTGCAAGATCGAAGAGAAATGTGAGCATGAAATCACTGCAACTAACATTTTTTCACACATCTTTCATAGCACGATTGAAGCAACAAATTCACACAAGATTATACATCAGATCTAAGATCTGGTAAGCTAACTCAACATGAACAAGATCTAAGGCATAATTTCATGCTAAAATATGAGATTCGAAGTCCATGAAACTTACCTCAAGTTGTGAAAAATAATTTCACAAAGTGCCTCTGGTTTTGAAGCAAGAAACCCGATCAATCTTCTTCTTTCAACTTCAAAGTAGTAGATTCAAGCTGGAATTGAAACTTGAGCAAGAAGATTGAGACAAAAAGATGAAGAAGCTAATTATGACTTGAGAGAGAGAATGAAGCTGAGAGAGAGAGAGAGAGAGAGAGATTTGGATCTGAAATTTCCGTGATGTTGAGTCCTTCTTGGATGAAGAGTGAAGCTTCTCTTAAATAGAGTGAGTGGAATGAGGCTTGAGGGAAAAGAAAATGAATAAAGTCATTAGGGGGTATTTTGGACAGAAAATACTTGTTTGAAAGTGTGAAGTTATTGCTACATTTTATGTGCATGCTGAGCAATATTATGGTCATTTTTAGTGGATAAGATCAACAACGAATGCGAGCTAGTGCAGGGAATGAGAGAGAGTGCACGTTCAACAATCGTGAGTGAAAAAGAGTTACTAAAAATGACTTATTTTGAAGGCACATGGTATAAGCATGCAAATGGTATTGTTGGTCTTGAAAAGGAAATTTAGTAGAGTACGCATGATATGTGAAAACACAAGGCTTGCTGCAAACAATTTTAGGTCATGCACAATCCGGTACCATTTAAAGAAACAACATGCTTTTTCATGCAACCTACTTTCACTCTTTGTAACTCAACGAAATCATGACCTTTTGAAATGAGGTTGGGCTTGTTGGAAGGAGGACAACAAAATGAACATCTCTCATGTTGATCATAAGTTGAAATGAAACTTGTAACATAAAGAAAAATAATCATAAACATGTGCCCTTAAGGTGTTTGATAAATGTTCAGTCCTGACTGGGAAATCCTTCATGCGCATGGCATGCCTCTTGTCAACTTTAAACTTCCATCTTTTAAATCCAATAAATCTCTCTATGATGCACAAAATGAGACAAACCCTGAACCAAAATTGAAGAGGACACAACAAACTCCAACTTTCACGTTCAAATTTTTTCAAAATGAGGATTAAATCAATGAGAAAAACAACTATGAACATGTTCCCACCACCTGTTTGGTGAAATGCGTGGCCTGGAACACACGTGACTTGTCTTGCTGATAAAACTTGCCTTCTCAAGCTCTCAAATCTTAAACTCATTATCTCCTCCTACAATGATTCAAATGGAATGATTCTTGAACCAAAATTGTAAAGGAGGCTTCAAACTTTAATTTTGATGTTGCAAATTTTTTGAATTGAATCCATTTGACACCTCAAAAATGATCATGAAGAAATCAGGCCCTGTGCACTTAATTTGAAAATTTACTAAGTGTCAAGAATCTTCCAAGCAAAATAACTTCTTATCCTTTCACTTTTTAAACTTTAGCCTTCAAGGACAAAGTTGAAGAACTTTGTATACTCTTTCCAAAAATATAAAGTTTGCATTTTTTTAAATAAGAAATGAAGAAGTTATGATCATCCAAAGTTTGGTACTAGGAACACTTAGAAAATTCCAAATGTTCAAATTACTTATTTGATAAGTTATCCTTAATTCAACACTTCCTCTTGATTTTATGCTACCATTTATCATGAAATATGAAAATAGGGACAATGAATTTATGGTTGACCAAAAGCCCCCTTGGGCAACAGTTGACTTTAGTCAAAAATGATTGTTTTACCCCCTTTTGATCAATTGAACCATTTCCAATCAAAATTCATGATTAATCCTCCAATCATAGATGCTTATGAACATATAGAGAAGCATGGAATCAAGTCTTGCCCAAAAATTTAGAGATTTCCTGATTAAATTCAAAACCCTAGTTTTCATCCTCTGTGCAAGGGGATGGTGAGATGAATGCAATTGTGTCATCACCTACAATATGAACATTTAAAGATACATATATATATATATATATATATATATATATATATATATATATATATATATATATATATATATATATATATATATATATATATATATATATATATATATATATATATATATATATATATATATATATATATATATATATATATATATATATATATATATATATATATATATATATATATATATATATATATATATATATATATATATATATATATATATATATATATATTTGATTTTAGTTAAACTAACACATGTACAAGACACACAATTCAAGGTGCTTGGTGATCCCTCAAGAGAAAACTTAAAGATATAATAAAGTAGAGAGAGAACCAACCCTAATGAGTGATCTTGACGTATTGATAAAAGTGAGATGATGAGAAATCTTAGGGGTGAAAATTGGGGTATAACATAGTGCAATCGCTATTCATCATTAGGGAACAAGATTATGTAATACGGTTTCTCAAGGGATTGAATAAGAAAGTTGCACACTACAAGTCTCAGATTCTGATGATGGATTCGTTGCTTGACATTGATAAAACCTTTTCACTGGTCATTCAACAAGAAAGGGAGATCAATAGTGTTGTTTCTACACTTATACCTATAATTGGAAACAATTGAGAGATCACAACTTTGAATGTTCATGCCTCTCATAATACTCAGCATAGTAAACCTAATCAATATAAGGGGAAATATCAAGGAGCTAATGATCCAAGAGGTCATAACAAAATGTTTACTCATTATGGAAGAAACCACATATCATTGATACTTGCTTCATGAAGCAAGGATTTTCACCAAGTTTCAAGAGCAAGAGCAAAGGAAGTAGTACAGGTTCTTAAATTGATGGCACAACCGCTACTGCATCAAAAGCTCCTACACCAGAATTCACTGGATCCTCTTATGGTTTTACTCAAGAGCAATACAACAACATTTTTGTACTGCTACAACAGTCAAAGCTTTCCTCCACAACCAATTTAGTTTCAACTTCTCCTCTTGTCTTGAATTCCCATTCTTCTAATGCCAATGGTAAGTCTCTTAATCTTTGGATCTTAAACACAGGTTCCACATATCACATTTCCTTGAATCATTCCGCCTTTACTGATTATAAATCAATAGTTTATTTGTAACCTTGCCTGATGGCTCTCAACTTTCTGCATCCATTTCTGGAACTATCGTTGTAACACCTTCATTAACTCTGCATAATGTTCTTTACATCCAGTCATTTTCATGTCAATTTGGTTTGTAGTTTTTCTGAAAATGTTATTTTAGATATATCATTATTTTGTTGAAACTTTTTTGGATATCAAAATTTCAAAAAATCACTAAATTTTGAAGCTATTTCAAATAGAGTTTCATAAGAATCATTTTTGAAATACAATTTTTTTAAAAATTTACGATTTAGACTATGTTTTGATCTTCAAAAATGTATGTTTATGTTATAGTATGTCAAACTTAGTTTTTTTATTTAGAAAAAAACAAATATAAAAAAACTAGTAATATTTGGAAAAAACAATTTTTTAAAATTCATTTTTTAAAATACAAAAATAAATCTATTTTTTAAAGCTAAAACAAACCGGCTCATTAACACTCAAATAATTAACTAAGTGTTTTCAATCATTTGCTCTTGATATACTAGGGTCACATAAGGGTGCTTTTTCCGGGTATAATTTCCTAATTTTTCTTAGAGCTGTCGACCAATGGATACATGTTTGTTAACCGCTGACTTACTATTTTCTTTCAAATAATATAGTTCAAATCTTGTGCAACCATTTGAACTAGTTAATATTCAAGATTATAGGTAAACAGATAGCCTTCATTTTCAATAATTTACATGTATGAGAATTGATTTTTAGAGGGATGTGTTTATATCTTGAAATGTGTTTGATATTTATAAAATGTTTAAAAAACAACATACTACATTAGTCACTACAAGAAAAATGTCCTCCAACCACATTCACTTCAAAAGGTTTTACCAACAGACAACAAATAACCATCATTGTAGGTATGATTTTATTATTGTTATTGAAATCGTTTCATTGTTTCCAAATCCTAAATCGCTCCCCAAACTTCGAATTTTTTTTATTAATAACCATGTATTAAAATAATATTTCACAAATAACCGGCTTTCGGAAAAAATTACGCAAATAATCATGTTTCAGATGACTCCCCAAAGGAGGAGCCATCTCACATGGTGCCTCCACCTAGGGTTTTGCCCTAGGCGCCATCTCACTTGGCGCCTCCCTTGGCTTTTAGCCAAGTGAGATGGCGCATGCTCCTTAAAGGTGAGAGGAGGCGCCATCTCACTTGGTTCCTAGGGCAAAACTAGGGCAAAATGCTGTTTTATAAATAATTCGTCTGTTTCTCCGAAATTTCTCACACTTTCTCGCACTGTATTTTTATTTTGTACTCCGTTATTTGCATCATGACGTCGCCTATGATTTTTAGCAGAGATGGTTACGTTATCTTCTCCGCCACGAAACCTGCGATGAAAATGAAATTCTGGCACATTCACTCCATGTTGTACGCGTTTTATTAATTGTAGCAAAATCTGTTAACGGAAAACCCAAATGTTTACAACACAATTATGAAAAGATTTTATGTATTACAATATTTATGTGGTCGAGCCAGACGCCCGATTCGGACAGTTTTTGCGATTGTGTCCGACCTGACAGCATAAACCACACTTTCTTTCCAACCTGTTGTTGGCTGAAGATTTTGATGATACAGTTCGAAATGAAGCAATATGGATGTTTCGTTGGAATAAAGAAAAATGTTACAATTCGGAATGGTAGAAGCGGTTCTTCCAACGGACATGTCAAAGCTCGGAGCTTCGAGTGACAGTTGTGAAGATATGTTTAAAAGAAGCCTCGAAGTGGTAACGAGACTGTGTCTGAGGAATGAGTTCGAAGCGAAGATTGCCAAGGCATTTGAAATTCAAACGCAAGCGGGATGTTGGAATTCAAATATATATGCGCTAGAGCGTTCGAAGACGTGTGGAAGCTAGAGAGGAGCAGTGCTCTGCATGTTCTGAACGTGGCAGAATCTTATAGGCAAGACCGTTATGGTCGAAGTAGTATAAATAGAAGTATTAGTATTAGGATTTCGTGTGTCATATCTATTGTACAAAATTCAGTAAACATTCAAAATACCACATGGCTAGGGAAACGAATGCTCGAACAATGTACGTATGATAACACCAAACATTTATAATTCAGTAAAACTCTTTATCTTTTCTAGTTTATCTTCCATTTTCATGTCAATGTCATTCAAATACCTTTGCATTCAAAGTCATTTACTTATTTCTTGCATTTAAATGTTTTCTTCTATTCGAATCCTTTACATTTCAGAAACTCTTTTACATTTCATGCTTTTATACTCATGCTATTTACATTAAAGTCTTTACATTCAAAGTCATTTACTTATTTCTGCATTTAAACATTTCTTTGCAATCGAATCTTTATTCACTCAATTCAGTTTCGTATTTCTTTACTTGATCATGTCATTAGATTCTTTTAACATGGTAATCGAAGTGAATTGAACGTCTATAAAACATTCTATATACAAATCCTAACTATGAATATTCGTTTTACAAATAGATTTATCCAAACGACCAATACCCCATAGGATCAATCTAGTCGATCCTGCAAGTTACCAGAGAGATTAAATAACAGTCATTAAGATTATTTGATAGTTTGGAGGACTAGCGGTTGTTTACCAGAAATCACTGTAAACAAATTGGCACGCACAGTGGGACAGTCATTGGTCGTTACGAAAGTTAAAACAAAGTAAAGATTGTTAGGATATAATCATTGTAAAAGTTCTTTCTGAGTGATAAGTTCGTTGTTATATGAACCTTAGAAGTGGTAGAATAACCAATAGCAACCAACCCTTACCCAGAAGAAAACGTAATAACAAGATGTCTAATCCAAACAATCAACAAGGGGAACAAAATGCCCCACATGGAACAGGCACTAATATGTCTGCTTCGACGGGAACGTCTAATATGATCCCTTCGAGCGCACAGTCTGTTGCATCCTCTACCAGTAGTGTAGCCACGAATGGAACAAGTGGCATGTCGACTAACAGTTCGATCCTAGGAAATACAGGAACCATTGGTTATCCTGGGGGATTCGTCCCACCATCAGGGACACAAACCCATTTCGCCACCCCACTAACTAGACCACCCGGTTTCGATGGTAACAGACACAGAAATTCCTCTTATGGGATGCCAACATCTTTTATGGCGGGTCTGCACACTTCGACATCGAATACGTCACCATAATTAGGGTCTGGATTTGGGGCTAATCAATTTATGACAAATAACCAAGGGTCAGTAGGTTATAGTGCATTGCCTATCTTAACCACAGAAAATCAGATGGCTTTTAGGCAATTAATGGATGATAGTAACCATAATATGATAGGAGTGTTAGCATAAACTATGCAAGAGATCTTTGCCCCAATAGTACAAAACGTAACTGTAACCAACAGAGAAAACACGGACAACATGAGTCGAATAGCAGATTTTTTCGCTCTGCCAGAAAGGCGTAGGCAGAATCAGATGGGGGTTCGAGCAAACATACCTATCATAGAACAAATTGCTGATGACCCACCCTATAGACCAGCCAGAGAAGGGGTTAACTTGGGGGCAAGGGCACAAAGGTTATAAGCCCCAGTGATTCAAGACCCACAAAGGGAAATTATAGAACCAGGGGCAAGGGTCGAAAGGTTAGAAGTCCCAGAGTTTCGAGAAGAACAACCTAGAGGAGTTGTCATGGTGGGTCGAAATCAAGATGCTGATGCAGTCGTTCATAGAATTCGAAACGATAACATCTTGGCAGAAAATAATTTAACCACCATGATAGAGAGGATTATGGCCCAAAATGGCCTCAATACAGGAATTAGAAGGCCAAATTATGCCTCTCCTATATCACATTACATAATGCATACTGATTTACCAAGGGGATATAAAGTCCCTAAATTTACAAAGTTCGCTGGAGACACCAATGAATCAACAGTCGAACACATAGCCAGGTATCTAACCGAAGCAGGAGATATAGCAAATAATGAAGACCTTAGGATTAAATATTTCCCAAGTTCCCTAACTAAGAACGCTTTTACATGGTTCACCACATTGCCTCCTGGATCCATAGATACTTGGACCCTCTTAGAGAGATTATTCCATGAACAGTTCTACATGGGACAATCTAAAATAAGTTTGAAGGAACTAGCCAGTGTTAAGAGGAAATTTACTGAACCCATCGATGATTATCTGAATAGGTTCAGACTCTTGAAATCTAGATGCTTCACAGTAGTTCCTGAACATGAGTTAGTCGAAATGGCTGCTGGCAGCCTGGATTACTCTATTCGAAAGAAATTAGACACACAATACTTGAGGGACATGGCTCAATTAGCCGATAGGGTTTGACAAGTCGAAAGGCTAAAGGTCGAAAAGGCCAGAGTTTTTAAAAATAACAAGAAAGAAAGGGTCTCCTATGTTGGAGCTGAGGAAGCAGAAGATTACCCTGAATTCGAAGAGGTCGAAATTGATCTCGCTGAATTGAAACAGGCTCCACCTTACTCTTGTAAATTATTAGTTCCCACAAAGGGGAAAGAAATTGTTGAAAATGAGAAAAGTGACAAATTCCCAAAGAAGGTGTATACTTTCGATGTGACAAAGTGTGACGAGATTTTTGATTTGCTTGTCAAAGATGGCCAACTAATTATGCCATCGAATGTCAAAATACCTCCTTTAGATCAAAGAAAGAAAAGAGGATTTTGTAAGTATCACAGTTTCCTAGGCCACAAAACCTCACAGTGTTTTCTTTTCAGGGATCTGATTCAAAATGCAATTAAGGATGGCAGATTGAAATTCCCTGACAAGCCAAAAATGAAAGTAGATGAAGACCCTTTGGATGTTGCAGACACCAATTACTCTGAGCCTGCATGCATTGGAGAAATCAATATGGTGGAAGCAGATCAAGATGAAACTCCATTAGGAGAAAAAAGCACTGAGAATGAAAACTGGGTTTTAGTCGAAGTCAACAAGGGGGTCACTGAGGACGTCCACAAGAAACTAGAGGCTTCGATCGAAGCAGTACCTTTGGCTGTTTCGAAAGAGATCCAGGCTACTGAAGGCCAGGAGAACCAAAAGCAAGAGTTGACACAGGTTACTGAAGGTCTGAGGCTAAAATTGGAGAAAGTCCAGATCACAAAGCCAGCCTCCCCTCAGAAAGAAATATGGGATACTTTAGGAGAGCCCAGTGGAAAGTTTGACTACTTGGTGAAGTATTCTGCCCCAGAAAGTTCAAAAATCCAAATCGAAGATGTCAAACCTACAGGATGGGGAGATGATGACATAAAGGGGGAGGATGTAGATGTCAATATGGTGGATATGGAGAGACCTCGTTCTGAAATGGAGGAGATGGAGAGATACTTAGAAAAAGAAAAATACAAAATGGAGGATAATTATGCTAGGGATACCAGTCTTAAAGACTACCTCATGTTGTGCCACAAAGGAGATGCCGAAATGATACCATGCCCTAGATGCAGCATCATCTGCAACCAGAGAATTGCTGCAAACTTCGAGAGGAAACAAAGGGAACAAACTGGCATCAACTGGCGCCAGGATAACCAGTTATTCAGATGTTACCCTAAAGCTGGAGAAAGTTTGTTGGAGTTTTTGGTTCGCTGTTACAAAGGGGCAACCAAATGCCTAGTATGCCCAAGGTGTTCTGCAGTGTACGATCAAAACATGGCTGGAGCCTTCGAAACAATCCCTTTCGCCCCATGCTGGAACCACAAAGAGACTAGTCAGATGAGCCAACGTTTCGAGAGCAAATACACTCAACGAAGGCCTGATAGTCCTCATCCCAAAGGCGCTCGAAGGGTAACGTTCAAAATTCCTGCGGAAATACCAACAGACAAATGGCTGCAAGTCAGAACTGACAAGGGCAAAGACAAATGGAGAAACAATGAACGAAACGCACGCCACGCCATGACATATAGAAGGCAGTTCAATATGGCGAAGAGGGAAGAAGTGAGGTTAGAAAACTACAAAGGAAGAAACCCTATGTCAAGATCACAATGGCGAAGGCAACAGAGAATTCGAAAGGCTGAAAGGGAAGCTATGGCAAATAATGGAGCAACTTCGATCAAAAGCCAAGGAGAATCAAGCACCAACAAACCTACACCAAATAATCAACCTGAGGACAAACCCCCAGTTAGTAGGAGACTCTTCTCTGAAACACAACAAAATGAATCGAAGGAGTACACACCAGGTCCAGAAGAAGACGAGGATATGCTAGCGGACAACTTTGAATCAGAGGGGGGGTCTTCACTCAATATCAATTGCAACGTGGTATCTGTACTACCTTGTGAGTTTAGATAGGAAACTGAAATTGAATAGTATGAGGAGGATGATACAATAGATCTGATGAAGCATAGGCCAGTGTGTTACTACGTAATGGATAACGGAGCTGTCGAGGAGCAGAATGCTTTCTTTGAGCGCCCAGAGCCAGCTATGAAAAATCATCTGAAGCCATTATTCATTCGAGCAAAGGTAGGTACCCATGGCGTAAATAAGGTCTTAGTGGATGGAGGCACTGCAGTTAACTTAATACCCTATTTCATGCTGAAAAAGTTAGGAATACACGAGGGTGACATCAAACCACACAACATGGTCCTATCCAACTATGAAGGGAAAGTAGGTCAAATGTTAGGGGTAGTTCAACTGGACTTGACGGTAGGATCGAGCTGCAGGCCCACCATGTTCATGGTGATCGAAGCCAAAGCCAACTACAACTTGTTGTTGGGAAGAGAGTGGATCCATGGCGTAGGAGCAGTTCCTTCGTCAATGCATCAGAGGTTGGTTTTATGGAGAGAAGATGGGATTGTGGAGAACATCGAAGCGGACCAGAGTTACTTCATGACAGCAGTCAACTTAGTTGACAAGAGAAATTATGACAAACACTTGGCCAAGATTGCTCCTTGTGCCCCTAACGACGAAATCAACGAAACCAGGAACGCACACTATTATATGACCCTTCGCCATGATGGCATGTATTGGGATAGAAGAATAGTCAGTGAAGATGAAGGAGTCGAAGGTACTACGCAAAGACGGCCAGCAGGCTGGGAGTTCGAAAACCTTGATCATGATTGAGTCCTCCTTCTTCGAAAGGATTTCGGCCTATATGGCTGAGAACGAATGGAAAGCGGCCTTAGAGGCTGAAATAGATAAATTGGCTGTAGAAGTGAACGAAATAAATGGGGATGGTTCGAAAGGCTCACCCTTTGAAGAATACGAAATAGATCAAAGGCTAGATGCCATCTATGATAAAGAACCCTTAGGCTTTGAGAAGGACCCCTCAGACTCAGGTGCCAAAATGTTGACGCAGGATCCGCTCGAAGAAGTGAATTTGGGGGATGAGAACACGAAAAGAATAACCTACATAAGCGCAAAACTTAATCCAGGCCTCAAGCAGGAAGTGATCGAGGTCCTCAAGAGAAACAAAGATTGCTTCGCGTGGGACTATGATGAAATGCCTGGTTTAAAGAGGGAGTTAGTGGAACACAGACTTCCAATCAACGATGGCAAGAAGCCCATCAAGCAAACTCCTAGAAGATTCGCACCAGCGGTTCTCACAAAGATCAAAGCTGAGATCGAAAGGTTGTTGCGCTGTAGATTCATCAGAACCACAAGGTATGTCGAATGGTTAGCAAATATAGTTCCTGTTATTAAGAAAAATGGCTCTCTGAGAATTTGCATAGATTTTAGGGATTTAAATACTGCAACCCCTAAAGATGAGTACTCCATGCCTGTGGCAGAAATGTTAATAGACTCTGCTGCAGGATTCGAATATTTAAGTATGTTAGATGGATACTCTGGGTACAATCAGATTTTTATTGCTGAAGAAGATGTTGCCAAGACAGCATTTCGTTGCCCAGGAGCCTTAGGCACCTACGAATGGGTAGTGATGCCTTTTGGTTTAAAAAATGTTGGGGCAACTTATCAAAGGGCAATGAATTCGATTTTCCATAATTTCATTGAAACCTTTATGCAGGTGTATATTGATGATATAGTCATCAAATCTATATCTGCAGAAACACATTTGCATCATTTGAGCCAATCATTCGAACGAATGAGAAAACATGGCTTAAAAATGAACCCCCTTAAATGTGCATTTTTTGTGCAGGCTGGAGATTTCCTTGGCTTTATGGTTCATAAAAAAGGAATCGAGATCAACCAAAATAAGACCAAAGCCATAATGGAGACGAAAGCACCTACATCAAAAAGGGAGCTGCAATCTTTGCTAGGGAAGATTAACTTTCTCAGAAGGTTCATTTCGAATCTAAGTGGAAGAACCCAAGCCTTCTCTCCGTTGCTTCGTTTGAAGCAAGGCCAAGCCTTCGAGTGGAACGAAGCTCATCAGGAGGCATTTGACAAGATAAAAAGATATCTCTCTCAGCCTCCCATCTTGTCTCCACCTTCATGGGGAAAGCCCATGAGATTGTACATATCCGCCTCTGAAGTTAGTATAGGTAGTATGTTAGCACAAGAAGATAGCAATGGCATCGAAAGAGCCATATACTATTTAAGTAGGGTATTGAATGATGCAGAGACTAGATATAGCAATATAGAAAAGCTATGTCTCTGTTTGTACTTTTCTTGTATGAAACATAAGTATTATATAAAGCTTGTTGATGTTTATGTTTCATCTCATTTCGATGTTATCAAACACATGCTTTCAAAACCAATAATGCATAGCAGAGTTGGTAAATGGGCTTTAGCCTTAACAGAATATTCTTTGACTTTCATGCCTTTAAGAGCTGTGAAAGGTCAAGTAATTTCTGATTTCATTGTGGACCATTCACTGGTCGAAAAGACTGTCATGGGTTATGTTGAAATGCAACCTTGGAAATTATACTTTGATGGTTCGACCCATAGGGATGGTAGTGGTGTTGGAGTTCTTATAATTTCTCCTGAAGGAATTCCAACAAAATTCAAGTATAAGTTAGATGGTCCTCGTTGCTCGAACAACGAAGCTGAGTACAAAGCGCTTATTGTTGGACTTGAAGCTTTGTTGGAATTGGGGGAAACTAGAGTCGAAATTAAAGGAGACTCAGAGTTAGTGGTCAAGCAAATAACAAAGGAGTACAAATGCATAAAGAAAAATCTGATGACATACTTCGTCATAGTTAACAGGCTACTTAGAAAATTCGAATACATGGATATTCAACATATACCAAGAATAGAAAACCAAGAAGCAAATGACTTAGCACAGTTGGCTTCAGGTTATAAAGTTTCTACCAAATACTTTGAGGATTTGGTCAAATTAAGAGGTAGGGTTATGACTACTAGACTTATACCATCAGATCTAGAGAGTATAAAATTAGGTTGTGCTGATAAACAGGGATTCGAAGTACTAGCCATAGACACCTTATCAGATGCAGATTGGCGAAGTCCACTTGTGAGTTATTTAACAAATCCAACATTGAATGTTGATAGAAAGATAAAATATAGAGCATTATCATATGTCCTCATGGGAAATGAATTGTTCAAAAAGACCCAGGAAGGCGTATTACTGAAATGCCTAGGAGAAAGTGAGGCATACTTAGCATTGTCAGAAGTCCACAACGGGGCATGTGGGGCACATCAAGCAGGTCATAAAATGAAATGGTTGTTATTTCGATATGGCATGTATTGGCCCAGGATGCTCAAAGATTGTATAGACTTTGCTAAAGGGTGTGAAGAATGCCAGAAACATGCAGGGATTCAACATGCTCCTGCAAGTGAGTTACATTCGATCATTAAACCATGGTCCTTTAGAGGATGGGCATTAGATTTAATAGGAGAAATTAATCCTGCTTCGTCTAAAGGACAGAAATATATCTTGGTAGGAATAGATTATTTTACCAAGTGGATCGAAGCAATACCATTAATAGCTGTTGACCAAGAGGCTATTATTGAGTTCATACAGAAACAAATTATCTATAGGTTCGGATTGCCAGAGAGCATAACCACAGACCAAGGTTCTGTGTTTACTGGTAGGAAGATGCAAGAATTTGCTCAAGAGATGGGGTTTAGATTACTAACATCAACACCATATTATGCTCAAGCAAATGGTCAGGTCGAAGCAGCCAATAAAGTGATAATAGGGTTAATTAAGAAACATGTTGGTAAAAATCCAAGGAACTGGCACAAGACTTTGGACCAAATACTATGGGCCTGTAGAACATCTCCTAAAGAAGCTACTAACACCACGCCTTTCCAACTAACATTTGGTCATGATGCAGTTCTACCAGTAGAAATTCATCTACAATCAGTTCGAATTCAAAGACAAAACGAGATCCCATCTGCATTATATTGGGAGATGATGATGAATGAGTTAGTTGAGTTAGATGAAGTTAGATTTCATGCATTGGAAATCCTAATGAGACAAAAGGAAAGGGTAGCCAGGGCATATAACAAAAGGGTGAAAGGAAAAGCATTCACTATTAATGACTTAGTCTGGAAAGTCATATTGCCCATGGACAAGAAAAATAAAACATTAGGTAAATGGTCACCTCATTGGGAAGGACCTTTTCGAATAGTAAAGATATTTTCAAACAATGCATATGAAATAGAAGAGTTGGCTGATGATAAGCAAATCCTAAAGGTTAATGGGAAATATTTAAAGAAATATAAGCCACGCCTGCAGGAGATTCGAATAATAACAACATAATCGAAACATCATAAAGGAATGCCAAAATGGTAATATAGATTGCCAAAATGGCGTTGTTTGGATATTACAGACCAAAATTCAACCAAGATTCAAAACTAATTAAATAAACTGAGATTTAAAAATAGGAATTGTTCCTCAATCTATTAAAAGTACTCCGAAAGGACTCAAGCCTTTGTTGAGTGAAACGCCTTGCTCCTTCTAGGGTAGCTACTTCTCCTTTAAGTTGCTCTGCTACTTCCATTTATGCAAGTCCTTTGTTGAGGAGCTCTTCGAACTGATTGCCAGCAGTATTGGTTTCATATGCCAATTGTTGTTGTTGAGCCTCCTTAACCTTTTGTTGGAGCTCTTGAATTTGCTTTTCCCAGAGAAGAATAGACTGAGCTCGAGCTTCATAGTCAGTTTTGGCTTGCTTTATATGCATGGCTTGGTCTTCAGCTTCTTTAGAGAGCTTCGAAGCATGCTCATAAGCAACGTCCATGGCAGTTCGTTTCTCCTGGACCTTTTTAGTAGCAAAGTCGTCTTGAAGAAGACACCCAGTCACGTTATCTAACAAAGCTTGAAGATCGAATAATATGGTGCTGACTGGCAAAGAGCAGGTGGCGAGGTTAACTTGCGTAAGTAACTCCTTCATGGTATAGCAAGCTGTGTTATCCTTCTTGAGCACTTCGAACAAGTCCACATCAAGGATTGTTCTCCTAATTTTGTTAAGGAGTACAACTCTATCATCTGAGGGCAATGGAAATTTAGTCGAACTAGTACCAGCCCTAGCAAGAGGAATGTCCCTTTGAGCTAGTTTAGCCTTCATATACCCAATTGGGTCATTTCGTCTTAGGAGAGCTAGCTCCTCTTCAGTCATTTGAGATTGAGACGATTGAGGAAGTTCCATACGCAAGGGAGTCACATCCATCTCGACTTCCATAGGTTCATTGGTCTGGTCACCATCACCTTCACTTTTTTCTTGCTCATTGCCTTCTTCATTATCAACCAGATCCACCACTTCAATATCATTGTTCTCACTGCTATTGACATCTGACTCTGTTCCATCAGTCGAACCATTCTGGGCATCTTCTTCCTTGGATCCTTCCTTTGCAGATTCTTCGTTCTCTTGATCAAAATCAGCCTTCTCCTCTTCAGCATGAATGTCCTTTGGGTTCACTTGAAGGGTTTCGAGAGGAGACTTTAGAAGAGAAGTTTCTGGTAAAATCTCTGCAGATTCATGAAGCGTTGCTTCATTCGTTTCTTTCAAAGGAGGAGAAGTGCTTTGGTCATCTTTTTGCTCTGAAGCCCCAGTCGGAACCGCCATGTTGGAGGATCCTTTGTTTTGCACCAGGTTACTGGAGTCCCCGTGAGGAGAAGAGTTGATGGGAGCAGCAATCTTTGATGGAGAAGTCGAAGTAATAGGAGTTGGGTTCGAAATGTCCTACAGAGACAAAGAATATTAAGAGCATGCACCAAGGTAATGAATAACTGTTTTTGTTAAAGATTCGAGTTCAATTTACCTGTGGATTCTCAGAGGAAAGGTTACTATCTATATGTTCCAACATTACGTTGGAGGTCGAAGGTGGATTTTTGGATTTTGTTGAGGGAGCAGCATCTCTGGAATCGAGTCCATAAATGCCAGTTGGTTCAGCGCCTTTGGAAACTTCTTTCTTCTGCTTCTTCTTCGAAGCGGTTGTTGAATTCCCTCCAGCATTGGGATTCTTCCCAGTAGTGCTTGTTTTCCTTTTCTTCGGAGTGGTTGGTGGGAGTTTGTTAGCCTGAAAAGATTTAAACATGAGTTAGATCTAAATCATGAATTTCAGTTTATTTGAAACATCAGGGCTAATTGATTACCTGTGGAGTTGGAACAGTTGTTATTGCTGGTGGTGTTGTTGTTGCAGTAGTTGTTGTTTGTATGGCTAAGGGCACATCATCAGTAGTTTCGACAGATTGTTGGGAGGTACTTCCTTCTTTAGACTTCGAAGCAACGGACTTTATCCTGATGGCTGAAAATCGAAACAAGTAAGGTAAATGTTAAAAATGAAGAAAGTAAGAAACATTTGGGATTTTCCCAAGCATGTGCACCTGCGCCTTGATTAGATATAATCGACATGGCAGAAAGGTCATAGCGAAGATGTCCTGGGAAATCATGGAGCCAATGACGAGCCCATGTCACAGTCTCAGATGGCTTTGGTTTCTTTTGAAGGTATTTGAACATTTCTTTGCAAGTGAACCACCAAGGGTATGGAGGAAACCAAGCTAGAGCCAGTTCTGAGGTAGGCAACCTAGGGAATTTAGGTGGATGCATTTCGAGTGCCAACCTATACCTATCCTCAGGTGACAACCCTGAAGGAAGTTTGAGCTTAAAAATTTTTTCTTTAAATTTTTCCTTCAAGGTCTCAGCCGCTTGATGCACAGTGGTTTCCAAGTGTGTGGGATCATAAGTGGTTTCGAAATAATTTTGAAAAGCCCTAATCTCTTTGGCGTGAGTGAACATACCTTTCTTAGAGTGTACCTGCACATCGAATGCATCAGTTAGTTTCTGTTGAATGGAGAGGGTATCGAACATATAAGATTGGTAGAACTTAGTCCACCATTCCAGAAAACCCTTCGCTGTGAAGTGTGTGGGTTCAAAAGGTAGTAGTTCGAATTGAGCGAAGTCTTGATATTGTTCTTGTTGCAGTTTGGCTTCTCTTGCTTTAAAGGTTCGACCAGAAGTGATGGCACTCTCTGTTTGGAACAGAGGTTCAGGGATTAGTTGGCATAGGCCAAATTGTCTGGAAACAAAGTTAGGTTGATAGGCAAAGAGGAAGATTTGATTCTTGGAAGGAGTGATTCGTGAGGAAATTAATCTAGGGAGCAAAAAGGCTTTCCAAATATCTTGAATTTCTTTACTTTTAACTGCTTCTGAAAGAGACATGGTGAACCATGATGGTCCATGAGTCCTTGAAGCAAAGGGTGCCATGGTCTCTTCAAATTTGTGTCTTTTGGAAAAAATCATAATGTAGTTTGACAAAAGGACCTTGAAGTCATCTTTATCATCATTCGGGGTGAGTTTTCGCAGCCTTGTACCTTCAATAATTTTATCCGCTATCTCCGGATCTTGTTCAATAACGGTGTCAGCAGTTGATAGTGAGGGTTCAAACATGGCATTAAGCCATAATTGGAGTAACCAGAAGGGGCCAGCTAGAAGGATGTTTTTGGGAGTATGGGATTTCAAACTCGAAACGGCTGATCTTAAGCTTTCGTAAAGATCAACAAGTAACAGTTCGCTCAAACATACCCTCTTATTCTCATGTAAGTCTCTAGCTAGGGGGATGAACCTGCTTGCTACCTGTAAGGACCTACTACAGAATACGTATCTTGATAACCATAAAGTGAGAAAAGCAATATGTTCCACATCTGACACACTATCTCCTTCAGTATGGTAATGGCTAATGAATTTGGAAAAAACTAGCTAATTTGACATCAAAGTCAATAATGCTGGAGTGTTCTTCATTATCAGGGATGTAGGTTTCTCCTACTGGTGACAAACCAGTGATGGCTGCTATATCGAAAAATGTGGGTGTTATCATTCCCCCAGGGAGATGAAAGGTGTTGTAGGTGTTGTCCCAGAAATATAAGGATGCAAATAACAGTGGATGACTATAGGTGAAGCCTGGTTTCGATAACTTAATCAGATTATAGATTCCTAATTCCTCTCATTGCTGGGATTTCTTGGCTTCTACTTTGGTGAGCCAGTTTTGGTAAGCTATGTCAGAAGTAGGGCAGGATCGAAATGGTTTAAAGTTGCTCTTCACGTAGTCTAGCATAAAGGGATCTTTTGGGGGAACGGTTGGAGTTTCTATGGTTGTCGAATCAGAAGACTCGCCTATCTTAGGGATATCCATCTTATTAAACAAGGGTTTAAAGTTGTAACAGACAGGGAAGATTTTTCTAGTATCTTTCAAGATTTCAAAAACTGTAAGAGGACCCATTAGAGCAAACCTCTTTCCAGCAGCGTTAGTTGGAATCAATACCTGAGAGGCGTAGAGCATTTCCTTTTCCTTGGAGATCATTTGAGGGATAAGCACAGATTGACCTTGATAAGTACCAACCTTGCTTTCCATAATTGTTCTTGTGTTCTTGCTTTTCTTCTTGGAAGTTTTCTTCAGTTGGGATGATGTTGTTGAAGACATTGTTGAAGATTGTTGGAAGTTTTAGGGTTTTAGTAAGAGGAGAGGAAGGAAAAAGTTTCAGAATGTGGAAAAAGAATAAAAGACTAAGTTGATTAGTTTTTATAGTGTGGAAGTTTAAACATCCACTAAATGAGACTAGGATACGTGGGAGTCGTGGGTTGGATTGAGGAGGAGGTGGCGTAAAGGCTGATATTGGTAATAAGCGTGATTAATAATAATCATTGTTTTATAACTGCACCATGCTGTGAAATACTGATTCAAGACGGTTAAGAAATCCAAGAGGCATCGTGATTGACGTGATTGAAGTCATACACAATAAATGTTATGATTACTCAAAAGTCACATCAAAATCTTGCAAATATATTTAAAATAAGTGTTTCTCAAAGGATCGAAATACATATTTTAAAGGGGCATTTTGTTGGCTGAAGATTTTGATGATACAGTTCGAAATGAAGCAATATGGATGTTTCGTTGGAATAAAGCAAAATGTTACAGTTCGTAATGGTAGAAGCGGTTCTTCGAACGGACATGTCAAAGCTCGGAGCTTCGAGTGACAGTTGTGAAGATATGTTTAAAAGAAGCCTCGAAGTGGTAACGAGACTGTGTCTGAGGAATGAGTTCGAAGCAAAGATTGCCAAGGCATTTGAAATTCAAACGCGAGCGGGATGTTGGAATTCAAATATATATGCGCTGGAGCGTTCGAAGACGCGTGGAAGCTAGAGAGGAGCAGTGCTCTGCATGTTTTGAACGTGGCAGAATCTTATAGGCAAGACCGTTATGGTCGAAGTAGTATAAATAGAAGTCTTAGTATTAGGATTTCGTGTGTCATATCTATTGTACAAAATTCAGTAAACATTCAAAATACCACATGGCTAGGGAAACGAATGTTCGAACAATGTACGTATGATAACACCAAACATTTATAATTCAGTAAAACTCTTTATCTTTTCCAGTTTATCTTCCATTTTCATGTCAATGTCATTCAAATACCTTTGCATTTAAAGTCATTTACTTATTTCTTGCATTTAAATGTTTTCTTCTATTCGAATCCTTTACATTTCAGAAACTCTTTTACATTTCATGCTTTTATACTCATGCTATTTACATTAAAGTCTTTACATTCAAAGTCATTTACTTATTTCTGCATTTAAACATTTCTTTGCAATCGAATCTTTATTCATTCAATTCAGTTTCGTATTTCTTTACTTGATCATGTTATTAGATTCTTTTAACATGGTAATCGAAGTGAATTAAACGTTTATAAAACATTCTAAATACAAATCCTAACTATGAATATCAGTTTTACAAATAGATTTATCCAAATGACCAATACCCCATAGGATCAATCTAGTCGATCCTGCAAGTTACCAGAGAGATTAAATAACAGTCATTAAGATTATTTGATAGTTTGGAGGACTAGCGGTTGTTTACCAGAAATCATTGTAAACACCTGCCAAGATCGTCCATTTCTGTTGTGATGCGCCTACTTTTGGGATGACCCTTCTTGTTCCTTCGCATTTGGTCATTGTGCCAAACTATTTCGCCGTCGTATTCAGGCCAATAATCTGGTTTTGCCACCAAAGGAAAGTTGTTGTTGTAAACATTGAGCAACGTTTCAGATTTGTAAACGTTTGACAGCAGTTGAAGCGCGTCTTGATGGGTATGAGCACAAGCGGCAATGACATGAGAGCAAGTCATACAAAATGCTTGAAACCTGCCACAATCGCACCATTGAGAAGGTAAAATGACCCTGTATTCTTGTCTTGGCAGGCCTTCATTGTGGTCGATTGTCTCTTTCACAATGAAGTTGTGGCTGTGTCGGTCAAACTGTATAACCATGTGAGTGTTGGCTTTAGCACTTTCAGCCTTAATGTATTTCATGCAACTTTCACTCCATAGTTGTCCAGATTGCAACACCGCATTCCACATTTCACCTCTTTTTGCAAATAACGCAGCCATCCTAAAATACGTAGATTTTACCAAGGCAGTGATTGGGAGGTTTCGTATGCCCTTGAATACCCCATTCATTGATTCAATAAGATTTGTTATCATATGCCCCCATCTTTGGCCATTGTCGTATGACCTAGTCCATTTTTCCACCAGAATATTGTCGATCCACCTACCGGCTTCCGGATTAGAAAAACGGATCTCGTTGCGGTAATATTTGAATGTGGGTTGTGTCAATGCATATCCCGTATTCATAACCGCTTTCCTCAATGTTTTGTCCTTGACCTCTCTCGAGAAATTCTGGACGATATGCCTAACGCAATAGACATGCGTAGAAGGAGGGTCATGCCAACCATTTGCTGGATTATTGTAGGCACTTTCAATGGAGGCATGTCTGTCCGAGATCAAACAGAGATCTGGTTGAGGAGCCACGTGTGTCTGAAGATTTTTCAGGAAAAAGCTCCAAGCACCACCGGTCTCCCCCTCGACAAGGGCAAACGCAATGGGGAAAATGTTGTTGTTGCCATCTTGTGCAACTGCCATCAATAGCGTGCCTTTGTACTTCCCATACAACCAAGTCCCATCAATTTGTAAAATTGGTTTGCATGATGCAAACCCTGTGATGCATGGTTGAAATGCCCAAAACACGCGACTGAATATTCTGTTGCCATACAGTAGACTACCATCTTGGGCGTACGCTGGCAATGTTTCCAAAACGTAAACACTACCTGGAGAATACGTCTTGAGTGCATTCAGGTAGCGGGGAAGTTCTCGGTATGACTCCTCCCAGTTTCCGTACACCCTTTCAATCGCCTTAGTCTTTGTTAACCACGCTGTGATCGGTGGAAATAGAACTGACTGTTTTTTAGCTGGTTTCGTGAAATGTCGCGGTAAGCAAGATTCGCCACCGTCTTTTATGTTCTCCAACATGGAAAGGACAAAAGCACAGCAAAATTCCTTCTTTGAGAATGTTTCTCGGTTCGGGAGGTAGATTTATAGAAAGGGAAGGTGTTAGCACCCTTTCTATCTGTGGTTATCCACGGGCTCTTAGGTACTTGCTCTTATGTTTTCAAAAATTGTTTGCTTTTCAAGTGTATGTGGGTTTTGAAAAAGTTTTGTTTGAAAAATTTCTGAGTAACTCTTGTATCTGTCCTCAAGAGTGTATGAAAAATTTGTTTGAAAACCTTTTGAAAGTGTGGGTGCGAAAAGTATTTTTGTTTGTTTTGAAAAGAGCAAGTACCTAGGAGAATCTACCTACTCTAAGGAATTAAGCTGTGTAAGAGTCCTTTAGACAGTGCTATCCCACCATTGAGAGGTAGGTAGCACCGTCGTTGGAGGTATCCAGGTCAATTCGATTATCGGGACAATATGTGGTCACCGAAGCAATGGTAGGACGTCTTAGAAATAACCCTAATGTCCTAGATCCTTTTTATCCGAGGCAACCGTTTCGAGGCAACTGGATCTTAGACAGAAGGGCGACCTCTAAGACACCCTATACTTGATGACCACGTTCGAGGCAACCAGTGAGGCGTACCCTAGGAGTGGCATGTGCTTGTGTGTCGTTTTTCAATTAAATTGTCTTTGTATGTTATTTGTGAGCTACAGATTGGTTTTATTTGACATTCATTCTTGCATGCATAATTAACAGTTAGGAGTGCGGAAAATAAATTGCAGAATTGTAAATCTAGCTATTACAAGGCGCGGGTCTATACATCGCCAAAAACAAAAACCCGTTTTGGAAAATAAAGTGCGAGAATTTAAATAAGACGATAAAAATCCTATTTAACTATTACATACTCTGTACAGATACATAAATATAATCAAAATAAATAAATACGCGCGAATAGAAAATTGAATCGGGAACGTCCTAGGGTTTTGACCCCTTTTTAAGAAAGAATTGAATTTTTGTCCCTTTTTTGTAATTAATGAAATTAAAACTAATAACTAATTAATTAATTAATCAAGAAAATGATATTTTGTGTTTTTTATATTTTTAATGAAAATAAAATAAAAAAAGGAAATTAAAAGTTGAAAGTGAAAGACCTAATTCTAAATTAATTTTACTTATTAAAAAAATGTTAAAATTGTTCTAATTACACAACTAATTAATTAATATTAGAATTTATTTACAAAAATAATGTTTAATGGTGAAATTAACAATAATAATAATAATTACATTTTTTTTGGTTTTTTCTGAATTTATTATAAAAAAATATTAGTTTGTTAATTAATTAAATAAATAATAGAAATAAATAAAGCAATTAAAAGAAAGAAAAATAAATAATAAAAAAAATGCAAACCCAAAGGGGGGTTTTGGGCCAGATTTGAGGGTTTGTTTAGCATTGTTGTGGCCCATTTGCATCCAGCCACGTTGACTCTGGGAATTGAGTGGGGCGCTGGTTGACCAGGAATATGGTGTGCTTTCATCCTGACCCTTGGATTGTCACCTGAAGACACATGGCGTGTGGAGGTTGGAAGTCCATGGTGGAGTGCAATGAATAGCCTGCATGAGAAGGCATTAGGAAAAATAACATTGAGTTTTGGGGGACCTGGGAATCGAACCCAGGTCCCAACGATTGCCAGACGCGTCATCAACCACTGAGCCATTGTGCTGTGTTTGTTAAAATAACAATAAACAAATATAATATGAAATAAACACGTTATATGCTGAACAAAAGAAAATTAGCGCGCCACTTTTTGAATTGTCCAGTCCCATTCTTCCACGTACTTCATCTTCTACCTTTTTCCTGTAAAAACAAAGGCAATTAGCGGGGGGTTTTAACCCCCACAAAGTGAAACTGCAGAAAATAGCGATTAGATCTACACGTAATATAAAAAGGGCGCGATGGTTGGGTTGAATTCATCTGGCCTTGACGAATTCAACCATATGCATTATGTGGTCCAATTTTTCTCATGCTGTAAAGCCCCAATTGAGAGCTTCGAAAACCCTAGATTGCAACAATGGTGTTTTGCGTTTCAGGATGTTTCAAGACAATTGAACCACACCATTAGCTTCGTATAGGTCCTGTGAACACAAAACACTCAACAAAACGTATCAAATGTGCATGAATCAATGTATGTGATTATAAAAAAAATTGACAAACCGTGGGTCTGTGTAGCACGTGTTCTTGAGCTTTGAGGCTTGTTTTCAATTGAAATGTGTTCCTGGCAATGCTAGCAATGTATTAGAGTCCTTAAATCGCTTTGGAAAGGCCTGGAGTATCAAGATCAGTTTTGACTTTTTTGCTTGATTTTTTGAATATGGTTGGGGTGTTTCTACAGCAGCTTGTGCGTGTCATGTATTAGGTCTTCGTTTTGCATATGTATGGGAATGCATTTAAGTGATATGATGAACCAATGATCCATTGTATTCAAGTTTTTGGATTTTGCTTTAACACCATTAAAGAAACATTCCAAGTTTGTTCAAATTTTGAATTCTATGCATAATTAAGCTTGGCACGAATTTGGTAGGTTGTTCATGACACATAAAAGTCATTCAAATCAAAAGATGTTATTTAATTAATTTTTTTGATTTTATTTGAATTTTATGGATTTAAAATGAATTAAATCAAATAAAATTAAATAAAAATAGAAAAATTAATGTTTATTCTTGAAATTGATCATGGGACACATGGGTGGCATGACAAGGCTGAATCAAGTGGAAAAAAGTGGGCCCTTTTGTCAAAAATTGAAGTTTCAAGGATAGTTGACTTTTGCCATTTCACAAAAATTTCCCAACTTCTCCAATGCATATCTTGCTCAATTTTGATCATATGAACATGTTCTTGGACATTTTGGAAAGTTCTTGAAGTCCTCTAACCAATGCCTTTGGTCCCATGTCATTTTGATTTACCAATCTCAAGTTATGGTCTTTGACTTAAAATGCCTTTTTGTTGACTTTTAAAAATGACCTATAATGTTGAAATTGATAACTTTTTGTGAGATCATTTCTTGGACTTGGAATGTGAAGATGAGTTGTAGGAAATGTCATCCCCTTCAAAATGAGCATTGGATGGGATTTTTATGATGAACCATGAAAAAGTTATGCCTTGGTCAAGTTACAGTTGACTTTTCAGCTGTCCAAAAATGGAAACTTTTGCATCTTGATGATTTTTGAGCCATGCTTGTGGAATCATGATCAAGACTTGATCAAATGATGATTGTGTGCTCAAAATAAGATGTTGACCAAAATTTTTGACTTTTGACTGCCAAATGACCATTTTACCCCTACAGTTGATTGTGGAGCAACTAGGGCTTTTGACTGTGCAACTTGACCCTGTGAGCCTTGAAACTTGGCATGTGGATTCTTGACAATGTGTATAGGCCTATAGGACTTGATTGAGCCCTTGAAAACCTCAACTTCCTTGCAAGAACCAAAACCCTAATTTTGACTGGCTTAGGAGGCAATTGGACTGTGCAATCCTTGAGAGACTTTGAGCAAATTGAGATGATGCTTTGTCAAAACTTTGAAGAATATGGGAGGGCAAATTTTGGGGTACAACACACGCCTTACGGTAAGACGGAGTTTAGTTAAAAACCGTGGTGATGTGGGAGATGATTGTTTTCACCTTCAAAGATGGGTCGTTGCTGACCAGGGGTAGGATTTCTTGACAGATTAGATCATAGTTGAGTTTTCGGTGGTCATGTGATTGAGTGGAACTTACACAAGTGTGGGTAGTCATGGAACCTATGACCCAGCAGTCACCCCTTAATCTGTATGATGAGGTCAGCTTGAACATACAGTCAGGGTGGACACACTTGATCTTGTACCTTTCCGGGTTGACACGATCCACCTTAAAATCAACCGAGTTGAGCATGTGAAATTTTTTAATGGACCTGATGCATTCCTCTCTATTACGAAACTTGTCCTTCTCTTTTAAATTTTCATCCGACTGCATATACGGATTGAAAAATAAGTCAGTAGAAGGTTCATCTCCGCCCATGTTGAAGTTTATCATGTGCGGAGGTGGTGTGTAGATTTTGTCTGTAGGAATACTAGGGATGCCATCATCGTCGGAATCATCGTTCACCATTTCATCAAACTCTAACTCGTTATCTTCTTCTTCATCATCAACTGCATCTACCTCATCTTGTTCATTCTCCAAAGGATCAACCTCCTGTGTCACCTGAGGCTCTTGAAGCAAAACGTATAACTCAATAGAGTCGTATCCAGAATAGACATGGCTGGAAATCATATTCTGGAGATCCTCGTCATCTTGAACTTCAACCTTATAAAAAATTACTTGGTTGTTTCCAAAGAAAACTGGATTCTGATAAAATATCTGGGACACCGGGCCTCGTTCAAGTTTGGCCTCCAATATTTTTTTGAAGTACGAGAAATTGGCTTTCCCGTTTAAGAGAAATTGGATGTTGTCTGTGTCTCTAAACAAAAACCCAGCTGTAGGACAAATGTATGTCTCACCGTTGAAATGTGCTTTGACGACAAATTATGGTGAAGAGGCCATTGCGTAGAATTGTTTTAAGGTTTGAAGGTTGGAATGTTTGAGGTTTATTGATTGTATGAAGGTTTGAATGCTGTAATGTTTGAAGGTTGGAATGTTTGAATTTGATGAGTGATTCGAAGGTTGGAATGTTTGATTGTTTGCAGGTTTGAAGGTTTGGTTGTAAGAATGTTTGAAGGTTGGAAGATTTGACAGATTATGTGAATCAATGTTATGATAAACGTAAGGCTAAAAATTTCAATTAAGTAAGGATGCAACCCCCCAAGGCTGCCAATAATATTACATGCAATAATGAAAGGAATCCCAAAGGTTGTCACGTAGCCTGAGCCTAGGCTGTAACAAAGGACACCTCTTATTCGCCAATTGGGGTGGCGACACCATTCATTTTTATACTCTTTCGCCAAGTCCAATGGCGCCTCCCTTACTGTCCAATCGTGATACATGCATGGGCTTATGTAACCCCCTAGGCTGCCACCTAGCCGGCCCCTAGTCTGCACATATACATGTATTTTGTAAGACTCCTCCCATCAACTCCAATGGGCTTACATGCAATAATGAAAGGAATCCCAAAGGCTGTCACGTAGCCTGAGCCTAGGCTGTAACAAAGGACACCTCTTATTCGCCAATTGGGGTGGAGACACCATTCATTTTTGTACTCTTTCTCCAAGTCCAATGGCGCCTCCCTTACTGTCCAATCGTGATACATGCATGGGCTTATGTAACCCCCTAGGCTGCCACCTAGCCTGCCCCTAGTCTGCACATATACATGTATTTTGTAAGACTCCTCCCATCAACTCCAATGGGCTTACATGCAATAATGAAAGGAATCCCAAAGGCTATCACGTAGCCTGAGCCTAGGCTGTAACAAAGGACACCTCTTATTCGCCAATTGGGGTGGCGACACCATTCATTTTTGTACTCTTTCGCCAAGTCCAATGGCGCCTCCCTTACTGTCCAATCGTGATACATGCATGGGCTTATGTAACCCCCTAGGCTGCCACCTAGCCTGCCCCTAGTCTGCACATATACATGTATTTTGTAAGACTCCTCCCATCAACTCCAATAGGCTTACATGCAATAATGAAAGGAATCCCAAAGGCTGTCACGTAACCTGAGCCTAGGCTGTAACAAAGGACACCTCTTATTCGCCAATTGGGGTGGCGACACCATTCATTTTTGTACTCTTTCGCCAAGTCCAATGGCGCTTCCCTTACTGTCCAATCGTGATACATGCATGGGCTTATGTAACCCCCTAGGCTGCCACCTAGCCTGCCCCTAGTCTGCACATATACATGTATTTTGTAAGACTCCTCCCATCAACTCCAATGGGCTTACATGCAATAATGAAAGGAATCCCAAAGGCTATCACGTAGCCTGATCCTAGGCTGTAACAAAGGACACCTCTTATTCGCCAATTGGGGTGGCGACACCATTCATTTTTGTACTCTTTCGCCAAGTCCAATGGCGCCTCCCTTACTGTCCAATCGTGATACATGCATGGGCTGCCACCTAGCCTGCAAGAGTGACACCTTTCATTTTTTGTACATGCATGCATGCATATGTGTAACCCCCTAAGCATGCAAATGTGACACTTCGCAGGCATGCAAGCACAAGCAACCACTATATCAAACTTATTTGCCTATAAATACATACCATATCATACATCTCTCACACCCACACAAGTCTCACTCTCTGCTACGAAATATTTCATAAGTCTATCATACTCTCTATCTCTTCCTAAGTCTTTCATACTCTCAAGCATTTTAAACAATGGCTCTTCTAACAATGGGCGATACTCACAGAGGCACAAGGGAAAACATTGCTGCATTTGTAAGTTTCTTTTTTGGTTATACATTTTTCATACTTCAAATAACGCGTTGTTCATCTTAATTAATCTTACACATGTTACATTATGAACTCAGGACACAAAAAGATTCAAAATACGTTCGCACAACTACCTGGCTCCCGACCCATTTATCGTCCCATATCTGGAATACGTAGGTTTTGGACATGTCATAAAGATCTCCAACTGCACCATTGACTCGAAGTTCATTCTTGCAATGTTGGAAAGGTGGAGACCGGAGACCCATACATTTCACCTACCAATAGGTGAATGTACCATCACGCTAGAGGATGTGTACATGCTACTAGGTCTCCCTGTCGACAGTAAGTCCGTGAACGGGTCGGTTCAACAACCCAACTCTCAGTGTGAAGAACTGTTGGGCAGGGATATGGTAGAAGGTGGTGGTGCAAGAGGGCAGGGAATACTACTCACTGAGCTGAAACGTCATTATGCAAGTTTGGAATTAAATGAAAATTCCTCAGAGAATGACAGGGTAGTAAAAGCCAGAACTTATCTTATGATACTTTTTGGTACATTTTTATTTCCCGAAAGTACGGGAAATGGTGTAAATTTTATGTACTTACATTTACTAACAAATTTTGAAAAAACAAGAAAATATAGTTGGGGTTCTGCAGTTTTAGCCCACCTATACAGTTCCTTGTGCAAAAACGCAGTCAAGGAAAAATGTACATTTTATGGGTGCGCTTTTTTACTACAAGCCTGGGGTTGGTGGAGGATGGAGTCCTTAAACCCCGTCAACAACAACACTTTCGGTTTCCCGTACGCAACAAAGTAAGTCATCAAGTTATAGCATTTATAATTATTCTGCTCTTCCCAAAATATATGCTAAGAATAAAATGTTTCTCATTTCCTTTAGGTACTGCGTGAGGGGTATGGATTACGGCAAGAATCCAAGATTCAATGTCGCACTCTACCGCAACCTGTTGGATCACTTAGGCCTGAATGACGTACGTCGTAGCTTTTAACTTTTGTTCAACTAAATTATTTATACATTACTTTTGCATTAACCTGATTTACATTTTATCGCAGTTCGTCTGGAGACCATATTTGGGTTTGGGCCATGTTCCAAACTCGGAGGATGCAGTAACTTGGACCGCGAAGACTGCAATCATTCGGTTCAACATTATGGAGATGCACCACAGCGAATGTGTGAAGATGCAGTTCGGAATGCATCAAGAGATACCAAGTGATCCAACTTGTTTGTCCCCATGGCATCTTAAAAGGGTCGACGCCCAGTGGGGTCTTACCAACTGGAAAGACTTCGCTCCGGAATGGTGTAACATGTGGCAGAGGCGTCACCGCTACGTTTTGCAATTCCCGGTTTTCCTTACTCAAGGTAATATGCGACACACGGATCAATATTTGTCTTGGTACAGGTCGGTTAGTAACGCAGAAATGCACGTGTCTCATCCAAGGTACTTGGTTGATCCACGCACACAATGGGCACAACCCTCGATTCCCCATCAACAAACCCAAAACCCATCAACCTCCCACCAACCCCCAAGAAGAAACAGACCCACAAACACCCAACCACAGTCCCCACCACAACACAACTACAATCAAATGCCGCACAACCAACCACAATCACCACCAAACTACCAATACCCCGATATGCCTCAAACCCAACCACAATACCAATCCCAATACCAGCATACCCGCATACCCCACACACAATTTCAGTCTTCCATATATCCTAATATGGCGCCCTCAACATCCAGCCTTAGCCTTGATATGGGAATGTCGGAAGATTACGAACAAGCCGACCCAACCTACCATCACCCACAATATCACCAAACCACCCAACATCCTCAATACCAAACACCCCAAGATCCATTTCCTTTCTACCCACTGTACTCAGACGATCAATGCTACAGACCCACTATGGAACCGCACCCACCGCCAACACGACCAAACTTTAAGGGTATGGGTAACCGACTGTACCAGAGCAGATCTTCTAGATATGGAGATCTGACTGATTTTATGGATTCAGACCGCATTGACTTCGCTGGGCCATCGACCTTGCCGCAGCAGGAAACGCGATGACACCCGGCACGAGAAAGGCGAGGACGGGGATGCGGAACCGGGGGTCATTACCGGGTTCCGGGGGATCACTGATTGTGATCGGTGGATCTGGAACTGACTATTTTAACGCTGGTTTCGCGAAATGTCGCGGTAATCAAGAGTCGCCACCGTCTTTTATTTTCTCCAATTGGAAAGGACAAAAGCACAGAAAAATTCCTTAAAGAGATTGCTCTCGGTTCAGGAGGTAGATTATAGAAAGGGAAGGTGTTAGCACCCTTTCTATCCATGGTTATCCATGGGCTCTTAGATACTTGCTCATTTGTGTTTTCAAAATTGTTTTGTTTGCTTTTCAATGTGAGTGGGTTTTGAAAAAGTTTTGTTTGAAAAATTTCTAAGTAACTCTTGTATATGTCCTCAAGAGTGTATGAAAAATTTGTTTGAAAACTTTTAGAAAGTGTAGGTGTGAAAAGTATTTTGTTTGTTTTGAAAAGAGCAAGTATCTACGAGAATCTACCTACCCTAAGGAATTCATCTGTGTAAATATCCTTAAAGTAGTGCCATCCTACCATTGAGAGGTAGGTAGCACCACCGTTGGAGGTGTTCGGGTCAATTCGAGTTTGTAGGGACATGATGATCACCAGAGCAATGGGAAGACACCTTAGAAGCTACCCTCATGCCAGGTTCCCGGATCATGAGGACTTACTAAGACATCCTCTACTCGACGATCACCTTTCGAGGCAAGGCAACAGTGAGGCGTACCCTAGGGGTGGTGTGTGAATTGTGTGTCATTTTCAGTTTATTGTTTGTCTTGTCATGCATTGGTGATCTACGCTTTGATTTTATTTTTGGGCATTCATTCTTTCATGTTATTGTTTAACAGTTAAAGGTGCGGGAATTTAAAGTGCGGAAAAGATAAAAGGTCATACGCTATTACAAAGGCGCGGGTCTACAACGCCAAATTAATCCAGACCTGATTTAAAATAAAATGCAGAAAATAAAAGCCTAATTAACTATTACAGGGCTTTGGAATAAGTACATTATATTTACAACAAAGAAATAAATAAAACGCGCGAAATGAGAATATAATTGAATGCGAGGGCGTTGGACCCTTTAAAGGAATTAAAATGAAATTATTAAATAATTAAGTTAAGTAAAAAGAAAGAAACTTATTTTTTATGTTTTTTTTGTATTTATGACATTAAAGAAAAATTAAATTAATTAAAAGTCAAATAATTAATTCTAATTCTAATTGTTTTTAATTTATTAAAGAAAATGCATTAAAGTTAAAATCTAGAATTAAAAACTAAATTAATTATAAAATTTATTTACAAAATTAATGGTTGATGATACTTATAATAAAATATTTAATTAATTAAAAAAAAGGGTAAAAAGGGTCAAAGATCTATTTTTTATTATTTTTGGTTTATTGTGACAAAAGAATTAAATTATAACCTAAAATTAAATCTAAATCAATTATGGGATTTATTTACAAAATTAAAATTAAAATAAAATATTTATTATTTTTATCTTTTCTGATTTTTTTGTGTTTTTATATTATATGAAAATATTAAATTAAAGCATTTAAAAAAATATTAATCAAAACAAAGAAAAGAGAAGAATATATAAAAAAAGTTAAAAAGAAAGCAAACTAGAGGGGTGCAGCCCAAGTAATTCTGGCCCATTAGCATGGTTCGTTTGACTTTTCCAGGCAAGGTGCTGGAGCGTTGACCAGGACTACCATGTGCCTTGGATATGGACCTTTGATTTGATCACCCTGACTTTGTGAATGGTTTGATTTTGAGAGTGTATCGTGTGCTTCAGCATGGAACCTGTATGGGAAGATCAATTGAAAAAATATATTGAGAATACTGAAGACCTGGGGCTCGAACCCAGGTCTTGGACGTTAACACACACATGCCTTGCCAGTTGTTCTAGACGCGCTTTCTGTAATTTAAACAACAAACAAATAATATAAAATAAACAATGGTCAGTGGGCTCTAGCGCGCGAATTTTTGAATCAGCCTATCACCATTCGCCACGGTATCATCTTCTTCATGTATTATTTTCCTGAAAAAACAAATAAAACATGGCAACGGTTTTTTCATGCGTTCTCTTAGGCCAGTTTTGGAAAAATAGCGATTAAGCCTAGGACGCTCATAAATTGAGCGCGAGCATGGGTTCTTCTTCGTCCAAGTGCGCTGATCATGACCATGGTACTGTGGCTCCCTAATTTTGCCTCATCTTAAAACCCCTAATTCAAAACTCTGCAAAACCTAAAACTTGGCAATGGTGAAATCATCTATAATGCATAATAATCAAATCAAACGCATGGGTTAGCTTCAGAATAGCATAAAGAATGTAAATCATATATTAAAACTTGTAAAAAACGCATGAATTAGTATGCACGATCATGAATTTTATTTGCAACAGTTTGACTTCATTATACCAATTCTGGGCGTTTTGATGAGAGTTTGTGATTGTAAAACGTTCAGTGATGCTTGAGGAAGCTAATGAGATGAGAATCGTGGCTTGAAACCACCTCTAACTTGGTTTTCAGATTTGAGATTTTTTGCAAAAAATGTGAGTTTGTGTTGAGCAATAGGGCGCAGCTTCTGTGTCTTTTTTGTTGTGTATCATCTGTATATACCCTAGGCAATGTGTTTGGATGAGAGTTATGGCCAATAACGCCTTGCATTGATGCCTTGGATTTTGACATAAACCTCCATTAACACACCTTCCATTTTTGCCTTATTTTTGAATTCTTGCCTTATTTGCCTCTTTGCACGAATTTGGTACAGGCTTAATGATGTTTCAAGGCTAGTTAAGGCCAAATATTTCATTTAATCAAACCTTTTGATTTTTCCTTGATTTTAAAAGATTTAAACTTAATTAAATCCAAGAAAACCAATTAAAAATGAAAAAATTAATTAAAAAATATGAAATAAAAGGTGGGACACGTGGGAAGCATGGCCAAGTTAGTTCAAGTGGAAAAAGTGGGCCCCTTTTGTCAAAAATGAGATTTCAAGGATAAATGGTTTTGGCCATTTCACAAAAATTTCCCAACTTCTCCAATGCATAACTTGCTCAATTTTTAAGCTTTGCTCATGTTCTTGGACATTTTGGAAAGGTTTTTGAGTCCTCTAACCAATGTCCTTGGTCCCATGTCATTTTGATTTACCAATCTCAAGTTATGGCCTTTGACTTAAAGTCCCTTTTTGTTGACTTTTGAAAATGACCTATAATGTTGAAATTGATAACTTTTTGTGAGAGCATTTCTTGGACTTGAAGTATGAAGATGAGTTGTAGGAAATGTCTTTCTCTTCAAAATGAGCTTTGGATGGAATTTTGCTGATAATCCATGTGAAAGTTATGCCCTGGTCAATTTCAGTTGACTTTTTCAACTGTCCAAATAAGGAAACTTTTGCATCTTGATGATTTTTGAGCCAAGTTTTGAGAATCATGATCAAGAATTGATCAAATGATGTTTGTGGCTTCAAAATGATATGTTGACCAAAAATTTGAACTTTTGACTGTCAAATGACCATTTTGCCCCTACAGTTGACTGTAGTGCAATTAGGGTTTTTGACTGTGCAATTTTGTGCTGAAAGTCTTGAAACTTGATATGAGGATGCTTGACCATATTTGCAGGCATGTGGGACTTGATTGGGCCCTTGGAAACTTCATTTTCTTGATCAGAACAAAAACCCTAATTTTGACTGCTTAGGAGGCCCTTGACTGTGCAACCCTTGGGGAGGTTTTGAAGCTTGACTTGGCAAATCTTGAAGAATATGGGAGGGCAAATTTTGGGGTACAACAGTTGCCCCTGTTCAATCTTCTTAGACCTGAGGATGCAGATTGGCTGACGTGCCTTTCATAATCCGAGGGTAGAAGGTGATTGAACACTAGAGTGCCCAGAAATTTGCGCTCACATAGTAGCAATGCGATGATGGGAATGGGCTTATAGGTGCCATTTAGAGATTGACGAGTAGGATGATGGGCTTATAGATGCCATCTGGACGTTGATCGCATAAGAGATTCCTTAGCGAGAACTTGTATACCTGCAAAAGAAAAATGAGTACCTGACATGTTGCAGGAGCTGATTTTCAGATGCTTGGTATAGATGTGTCCTGACTGGTTACATGAGCTGAGTCTGGAGCTTCAAAAGATGATGAATGAACCAGGGATGGTTGCTACCTCAGCATGAGCAGTGAAAGAACCTTGGGTGACTTTAACTTCAACAACGCTCGTTGAGAAAATCTTGGTGGGAATTACCATCTTCGCAGGATCGGGAAGAGAACCATAGGCAAATATAATCTCAAAAGCGGACGTCTGAGAAAAACCTGGATTGGCATTATCGTCTCCACAACGTCGGGAGAGAAACAAAGTAAATTATAATCTCAAAAGCGGGCGTTTGAGAAAAACCTAAAATGGAATTATCCCCTCCACAACGTCGGGAGAGAACCAAAGGAAATTATAATCTCAAAAGCGGGCGTTTGAGAAAAACCTAAAATGGAATTATCACCTCCACAACGTCGGGAGAGAACCAAAGGAAATTATAATCTCAAAAGCGGGCGTTTGAGAAAAACCTAAAATGGAATTATCACCTCCACAACGTCGGGAGAGAACCATAGGAAATTATAATCTCAAAAGCGGGCGTTTGAGAAAAACCTAAAATGGAATTATCACCTCCACAACGTCGGGAGAGAACCAAAGGAAATTATAATCTCAAAAGCGGGCGTTTGAGAAAAACCTAAAATGGAATTATCATCTCCACAACGTCAGGAGAGAACCATAGGAAATTATAATCTCAAAAGCGGGCGTCTGAGAAAAACCTGGAATGGAATTATCATCTCCACAACGTCGGGAGAGAACCATAGGAAATTATAATCTCAAAAGCGGGCGTCTGAGAAAAACCTGGAATGGAATTATCATCTCCACAACGTCGGGAGAGAACCATAGGAAATTATAATCTCAAAAGCGGGCGTTTGAGAAAAACCTGAAATGGAATTATCACCTCCACAACGTCGGGAGAGAACCAAAGGAAATTATAATCTCAAAAGCGGGCGTTTGAGAAAAACCTAAAATGGAATTATCACCTCCACAACGTCGGGAGAGAACCAAAGGAAATTATAATCTCAAAAGCGGACGTTTGAGAAAAACCTTTGATAACTTCTACTGAGTCTTCATCAGAAAAATCTGTTTGGGGTCGATTTAGCTGGACTAGAGAAGGCCTTGGACTGGATAAGAAACCTTTGGAGTCGATTAACTGAACCGGTCTAGGTCTTGAAATATGATTGAGAATTTAACTGAATCTCTCCTGAAAGATAAAGGTCAGTCATATGCAATGCATGATATGGATCAAGCGATGATGTTCTCAACATAAATGAAATTTGTATGATGCGTCTATGCATGCTATAATGATGTATGTGATGTTTAGGAATGTATGTTTTCGTCTAGGAAAGTAAATCCTTGACGGGTGCCGGGAAGTCATATCCTGGGCTGATGTTGAAGAATAGATTTTGCTTCCGCTGGGGATGCTAGTTGCAAGAATACCGGTAGGAGAAGATGACTCCGTTGGGGTAATAGACTTGGCGAATGGATAACTCTGCGGGGAGAAAGGTACCCTGACGATCTTGCTGGAGAGCAATACTCTGTGGGGAGAGAGGTACTTTGCTGGAATGTTGATAATAACTTGTCGGGGATACCCTTGTTGAGTTGGAAGTGTTAGTAGACTTTGCTGGGGATAAGAAGACTCCGTCGAGAACGCTCTTTCCGTGGCTTTTGGCTGAGGATAACCCAGTTATATCCTGTTAAGGAAATAACTCTTTAAATAAAGTCGGACGACGCGTTCGTGCTTTGCGAGGATAGGCTTCCAGAATCTACTGGGGATAAGCTTACCGCTTGGGGAGAAAGATTCCAATTTCTTGGGGAAACTGGATTGGATTCTCCTGGGGAAGTTTTGAGATGTATCGGGGGAAGTGACACCACTGAATGTTGATATGCCGCCGGGGAACAATCTTTAGACCAAGACTGCCAGGGATGCTTGTTAAGAATGTATGTTGCTGGGGAATGCTGATATCTGCTGGAGGATACCCAACTTCCTTAAGTTGATTGTATAGCTTTACTTGGGGAGAGTGCACTGACTTGCTGGCTCACTCTCTGGGGGTTTAAGATATCTGGTTACGTTCTTCCGCTGAACCCATCTTGGTACCTTGGAGGACAGAACAATTAGATCGCTTAGACAACTCTTTTATTGCCCCTGTTTCTAATGTTACCTGTAATTAATCCTTTGTTTCGTATGCAAATATCTATGAATTAGCAAATTATTGTCAATGCATATATCGCAAATTGAACCTTGGACGTTCTTCTCAAAACAAAACAGAAAAAGAAAAGCAATTGGCACTTTTAACTGAACAATATATTTGTATTGATTTTGAATGGCCTGTAAATAGGCGTTTTGTGTACAAGAGGCTGACGTCCTAGTAGGAGAACGCCGCTGAACAAGGGAGTTTATACAAATTTTGTACAAAAGAAAATAAAACAGCTGTGTGAAATGAATGATCCCACTGGGTTTCAACTCTGCTATTGCCATTTTATCTCCGAGCGTCTCATCACTTGATGACCTAAACAAAGATGAAGCTGACTGGTCGATGCCGTCTGAACTTGATGTAGATACCGGATTCTGGATGCAAAGTGATCAATGAGACATAGTATTACGCTTTTATCCCTAATTTTTGCCTGGACCACCCTTTCGGGTTTTCAGTCCACCGGGATACCCATTTTTGCCCAAGCCGCCTTTTCAGATTTTCAACTTGCCGGGTGTACAGATTTTTTTCATTTCATCCCTTCATTTTGCCCGAACCCTTTTGGTTCGACGGGAAGCCCTAATTTTTGCCTAGGCATATCAGCCCAGCGGGTTTTTTTATGCGTAGTATCTTTTTACTATGTCTGCATTGGCGGGGTGAGGAAGGTCGTCACCATCCATGTTGGTTAGAATCATGGCTCCTCCTGAGAACACATGTTTAACCACAAATGGCCCTTCGTACGTAGGGGTCCATTTTCCCCTTGGATCACTCTGAGGAAGGATGATTCTCTTGATTACCAGATCCCCAACTTGATATTCCTGTGGTCTGACCTTTTTGTTAAATGCCCTGACCATCCGTTTCTGATACGTCTGACCATGACAGATAGCAGCAAGTCTCTTTTCATCAATGAGGTTTAGCTGATCAAGTCGTGTCTGGATCCAATCATCTTCGTTCAGATTTGCATCCTTCATTATCCGGAGAGAGGGTATCTGCACTTCGATTGGTAAGACTGCCTCCATGCCGTAGACCAAGGAGAAAGGAGTTGCCCCGGTTGACGTCCTAGCTGAGGTACGGTACCCATGTAGAGCGAACGGTAACATCTCGTGCCAATCTTTATAGGTCACTGTCATCTTCTGCACGATTTTCTTGATATTTTTATTTGCTGCTTCTACAGCCCCATTCATCTTCGGTCTGTAAGGAGAAGAATTGTGGTGCTGTATTTTGAACTGTTCGCAGATCTCAGTGATCATCTTGTTATTCAGATTGGTACCGTTATCTGTGATAATTCTCTCAGGGACGCCGTATCGACAGATCAGGTTATGCCGAATGAACTGTGCCACAACAGTCTTGGTCACTGTAGCATAGGAAGCTGCTTCAACCCACTTTGTAAAGTAATCAATCGCTACAAGGATGAAGCGGTGCCCGTTAGATGCCGTAGGTCTGATCTCACCAATCATGTCAATGCCCCACATTGCAAAAGGCCAAGGTGCGGTCAGAACATTCAAGGGAACTGGAGGAACATGCACCTTGTCTGCATAAATCTGGCACTTATGGCATGTCCTGGAATGTTGGTAGCAGTCAGCTTCCATTGTGGACCAATAATATCCTGCCCGAAGGATCTTTTTCGCCATAGTGTGCCCACTGGAATGTGTACCAAAGGTCCCTTCATGCAGCTCTTCCATGATCCTTTCTGCTTCAGTCTTATCCACACAACGCAGTAAGGTTGAATCATGGTTTCGTTTGTACAAGATGCCGTTGCTAAGGAAGAACTTTGCTGCGAACCTTCTCATGAATTTCTTATCATTGACAGATGCACCTTCAGGGTATTCCTGAGTTTCCAGATATCTCTTCACCTCATGGTACCAAGGCTTCTCAGTCACCATCTCAGTCTCGAGATCACAACAGTATGCCGGTTCGTCCAATTTCCAAATGATGACCCGGGGAGCCTCATTGTCCCACTTGACTTTGAACATAGAAGACATTGTAGCTAGTGCGTCCGCTAACTGATTCTCCTCTCTCGGGAAATGTTCAAAGGTTATCTCTGTGAAATGGGGGATCATTGTCAACACACATTCTTTGTAAGGAATAAGATTCGGATGTTTCGTATCCCACTCGCCTTTGATCTGGTTGATCACGAGAGCGGAATCTCCGAAGACACTCAGAAACTTGATCCTTAAGTCAATTGCAGCTTTGAGTCCCATGATGCACGCCTCATACTCCGCCATGTTATTGGTGCAGTTGAAACATAGTCGGGCAGTGAGTGGAGTATGAGTGCCTTGAGGGGATATGATTATAGCGCCAATACCGTTACCCAAAGCGTTGGAGGCTCCGTCAAAGTGCATAGACCATCGGGATCCTTCCTCAGGTCCTTCATCCGGTCCAGGTACTTCACAATCAGTCACTATCATGATGCTTTCATCCGGAAACTCGAAGTTCATTGACTGATAGTCATCTACGGCCTGATGTGCCAAGTGGTCTGCCAATACACTTCCCTTTATGGCTTTCTGGGTTGTGTACTGAATGTCGTATTCCGTCAAGATCATTTGCCATCTTGCAATTCTCCCAGACAGAGCAGGCTTTTCGAATATGTATTTTATAGGATCCATCTTTGAGATCAACAAGGTAGTGTGAGTCAGCATATACTGTCTCAGCCGGCGAGCAGCCCATACCAAAGCGCAGCAAGTTTTCTCAAGCAGTGAGTATCGAGTCTCACAGTCGGTAAACTTTTTGCTAAGGTAATAAATGGCATGCTCTTTTCGGCCAGACTCGTCATGCTGCCCCAGCACACACCCCATTGAGTTATCAAGTACTGTCAGGTACAGTATCAGAGGTCTCCCTTCAACCGGTGGCATAAGGATGGGTGGTTCTTGGAGATACTCTTTGATTCTGTCAAAAGCAGCCTGACATTCATCATTCCAACGTACTACCTGATCTTTCTTCAGCAGCTTGAAGATTGGCTCACAGGTAGCAGTCAGGTGTGAGATGAATCGAGCAATGTAATTCAGGCGTCCTAAAAAGCCTCTGACTTCCTTCTCTGTCCTAGGAACTGACATCTCTTGAATAGCTCTAACCTTGGCAGGGTCCACTTGAATACCCTTGTCGCTTACAACGAAGCCTAGCAACTTCCCAGATCTTACCCCGAAGGTGCACTTGTTCGGGTTCAACCTCAGCTTGTACAATTTCAGACGGTCAAACAGTTTCTGCAGATGATCAAGGTGTTCTTCCTCAGTTTGGGACCTTGCGATCATGTCGTCAACATACACTTCTATCTCATGATGGATCATGTCATGAAATAAAGCAACCATAGCACATTGGTAGGTTGCCCCAGCGTTCTTTAGTCCAAAAGGCATGACCTTGTAGCAGAAGGTGCCCCACTGAGTAACAAATGTAGTCTTTTCCATGTCTTCAGGAGCCATCTTGATCTGATTGTAGCCTGAAAAACCATCCATGAAAGAGAACACCTTATGCTGAGCTGTATTATCAACAAGGACATCAATGTGAGGTAGGGGGAAGTCATCCTTGGGACTGGCCCTGTTCAGATCCCTGTAGTCAACACACATTCTGACCTTACCGTCTTTCTTAGGTACCGGCACCACATTAGCAACCCACTGAGGGTAAGAAGTCACTGCAAGAAACCCGGCATCGAACTGCTTCATAACCTCGGCTTTAATCTTCTCAGACATCTCTGGACGCATACGGCGGACCTTTTGCTTAACCGGAGGGCAGTCTTCCTTAGTAGGCAAGTGATGGACCACAATATCGGTATCCAACCCAGGCATGTCTTCGTAGGACCAGGCAAAGATCTCCATATAATCATGCAGCATCTGAGTCAACCGTTGCTTCACGCTGAGCTCTAGGTTGGCACCAATCTTTACCTCTTTCCTGTCTTCTTCAGTACCCAAGTTTATTGTTTCCACTGGCTCTTCATGGGGTTGAATTGCCCTTTCCTCTTGGAGTAACAGTCTTGCAAGCTCGCCAGGTACTTCGCAATCATCTTCACCTTCGTCTTCGGCTAAGTTGATCGGATTTTCGAAGTCATAAGTGGCAGTAGCAGGGTCGTTACCAGTGAGATCTAGAGTGGATTGAAACCTGTATGAGTGAGTGTGTGTAAATACAGCTGTTTTGCAATATGTAAAGAAAGGAAAGAAAAGGAGCGCAAAATTTGAAATGTGAAAAACGTCCAATGCTTTTATTTATGATATATGACAGTGACAAACAAAAGCCCTCATAAATAAGACCAAGGTGCCCCGGGTAAGACACCGGGCCATACAGTTTCAAGTTATTGTTATTACAAATCCAAAACAAAGAAGTTCATTACTGGGGAACAAAAGTTATGGGTGTAAAGTCTTTAGCAGTCCAATTGGTCAATCCACCAACAGTCGTCGGATAGATCCAGCTATCAAACTCTGACTCCTCCACTTCGTCTTCCTCTCCAATAGCATTCACTCCTGAGTAAGTGATGAGCACAGGAGGTCTTCCAATTCTTGCCTTGCGCACTGCCTTCTGAGCTTCTGTGGTGAAACCCAGCCCAAACTTGTTAGTCTTAGGAGTAAAGTCAGGGAGCTTGCCCCAGTTTGCACATTCACCTCTTTCAATCACAGCCTGGGCGTCCTTTAAGGAGGCCATCTTCAAAGGAGAAACCTCTTCGACCACTGCTTCTGCCGCTGCCAACGTTTGTGGCATCTCCTCAAAATGTTGAAAGGGGGTCTCAATGAACTCCCCATCCATTTCCACGTACCTGAAGGAGTTGAGGTGGCTGACCATGTATTCCTCTTCCCCTTGCACTGTTACAATCTTCCCCCTGACCGGGTACTTGAGCTTCTGATGCAACGTGGAGGTCACAGCTCCAGCCTTGTGGATCCACGGGCGGCCCAGCAAACAAGAATAGGATGGACGGATGTCCATCACATAGAATTTCGAATCAAATACCTGTGACCCAACCCTGATTGGGATGTCCACCTCACCATGTACCATTCTTTTGGACCCGTCAAAGGCCCGGACAACAATGTTACTTGGTTTGAGCTCTAGACCCTCACAGTCCAGCCTATCCAGAGCCTTCTTGGGCAGCACGTTTAATGAAGAACCAGTGTCAACCAGCACATGAGCAAGAGTAGTGCCCCTGCATTCAATGGAGACATGCAGGGCATCATTGTGGTTCCTCCCTTTTGCTGTCAGATCGGCATCAGAGAAACCCAGGCCATTATCAGCGGTTAGGTTGGCCACACAGTCGGTGAACTGGTCAGCAGACGTCTCTTGGGGTACGTGGGCAGTCTTTAAGAAAGCAATCAGAGCCTTGGCATGGGCCTCTGAACACAGCAGCAGTGACAACATGGAGATTTTGGAGGGGGTGTGCCCCAGCTGTTCTACGACGTTGAAATCACTTTTCTTTATTATCTTGAGAATTTCTTCCATTTCCTGCCTGGAAGCCTCAACAATGGTCTTTGGTGCCTCCGTCCGGGCAGGCACATCAGCAGCAATCCCTTTACCCCGAGTATCAGATGACTCGGCAGCAGGGGTGGAAACTTGGTCAGGGGAAGAGACAGACACACTGGCAGGTGTGATGATCAAAGGCCTCTGAATTACCGGAGGAGCAATGTCTGGTGAGAACAGTCTTCCACTACGAGTGACCTTAGCAGGCCCAGTGATGTTGGAGACACCAGCATCAATGTTGAACTCTTGTTTCACACCCAGAACATAAACATCTGCCCCATAGTGCCATGGGACAGCCTTATCAGACTTGTAGGGGATGGGCCCCGGAACAGTAATGGTGATGGGAGCAATTTTGTGGACAGGCAAAATTTGGACAGGCTTCCTTGAAGGAGCCTTGGAAGGGTTGTTGAAGATGGTAATAATGGAGACTTCTTCAACAGGAGCAGCATGAACAACAGTCTTTCTGAACAAAATCTCTCTACTATCCATCAGGTTTTGGACGCCTGACTTCAGCAGAGAACAACCAGTAGGGGAAGCAACACATAGAGGGCAACCTCTGCTACATCCCGGAAATAAACCGGCTAGTAACAGGTTCCTCTTGACCGTCAGCAGTGGAGTAGCAACATCATCCACCGAAGCTACATACAGATCCTCCTCAACAGCATTCACTCCATGCTGGGGCATGGGAGCGGTTACAACATTCGGCCTCTCGGGCGCCTCAAACTGTATCTCCTTTGCATCAATAAGGTCCTGAACCTTATTCTTTAGGGCCCAACAGTCATCTGTGTTATGCCCCGGGCTATCAGAATGATAAGCACAACGAGCATTCGGATTGTACTTAGGAGATGTAGTATTGGGAAACTTCGGAGCCTCCCTGACAGTCACTAAATTGGTGGATAGCAGCTGTGGCAGGATCTGTGATAAGGTCATGCTCAAGCGGGTAAACTCTCTCTGGGGTCTTTCAGCCCTTTGAGGATTGGTCGGCCGAGGAGCGGCAGCAGGCTTGGCAATCATTACCGCACTGACAGATTGGCGGCGTTCAGGTCGCTCTGGTCTCCGGGAGCTATATACAGCACTAGCCTCCTTTTTGAAGGGTTTCTTTTCAGCATTGGAGGAGGCAACCTTCTGTATCTTCCCCGATTTTATACCGGCCTCGATCCTTTCACCAGTCAGGATCAGATCAGTAAACCCAGCAGAGGAATTACCAATGAGATGATTGAAAAATGGACCAGATAGGGTCCCCAAAAACATATCCACCAGCTCCCGGTCTGTCAACGGTGGCTGCACCCTGCCAGCCATATCTCTCCATTTCTGGGCATACTCCTTAAAACCTTCACCCGACCCTAGCGACATACCCTGGAGTTGGGTACGCGTAGGAGCGAGGTCGGAATTATATTGATACTGCTTGTAAAAAGCAGTGGCCAGATCCTCCCAGTTACGAATGTTTATTCCATCCAGCTGATAGAACCATTCGAGGTGAGTCCCTGAAAGACTCTCCTGGAAGAAGTGGATCCATAAGTTCCTGTCTGCTGTGTAAGGCTGGATCTTCCTTACATAAGAACGGAGGTGCATCTTAGGACAGGAAGCCCCGTCATACTTCACAAAGGCAGGTGCCTTGAACTTGTGTGGAATTACCACCCCAGTAGATAACCCCAAGTCTCTGAAATCCAGTCCAGGCACACGCTGAATTTCCATAGCTTTTAATCTGTCCTCCAGCTGCTTGTACCGGTCTTCAGCAGGAGGATACTGTTCGTCGTTGAAGTCTGTTTCAGTATCAGAGACCACAGGAGTAGGGACCTCCCTTTCTTGGTGACTACCTTCCCCCACAGATGGAGTAGTCCTCTCAGCCTCAACCTGTAAGGTGTTCCCGAGTCTGCGCCCAGTGTTAAATAGCACAGTCCTCCTCTTCTTCTTATTCTTCTTCAGAAGCATGGTCTTCAACTCTTGTTGACCCTGAGCCAAACCCTTGATCAGCTCCTGAAATTGGGCGTTCTGCGCCTGAAGAGCCTTGATAGATGCCTCGGTTGATGATTCAGGGTTCATGATGCTGAAATAAACAGCGAAGAACAGTCAGCAGCCTGAAAAGAAGAGTACTTGTGATGCATATGATGAATGATATGTGTTTATGCAATGCATTCAAGAGTTCGAAAATTCAAATTTGTTGTAGACAAAAAGGAACACACGTTATTATTAAGAAAATAATTGTTCAGTACATTAAAGCCTCATAGGCAAACATTACAAAGCAGATCAGTCCCAAAAGACACTACGCATCCTCTTCGGAGCAATATAGGTATTGAGATTCCTTTCCTCGTGCAGTAGGCGGGTGAGCTCCAGGACCTTTTTCTCACTGGCATGTAGATTGGTTTCCAGAGAATTCCGTTCTTCCTTAAGCTGGATCCAACTCTTCTGCATCTCTTCCCAGGACGTGGGCATGTCAGGATGTTGAATGGTGTAGGACACCTCTCCTTCCAAGTCTGGCTCTTTGATCACGGGGAGAACATGAGGATATGGCATCACCAGCTTCTGGGAACGGGCTCGTACCCATTTGAGATAAGGCTCCAATGGGATGGAGTTCCTGTGCCCCAGGGTCTTGCTGTCTATTTTGCTGGGTATCCTCCAAGCTTTGATAAATTTCTGGCGAAGTCCTTGCGTATCCTTGTCGAAGTCAAAAACTATGTCAGGAATTAACATCTCATGAGGGCCATCTTTACGAGCATAACCAAACTGTCTCCAAGCCAGGCACGGGTTGTAAGTAATACCTCCTCTGATTCCAAGTAAAGGAACATTAGGGTACTCCCCACAACGATCAACGATAGTGACATCCTCTCTGGACTGAGAACACCAATGTATATCTGCATGTGTAAGAGTCATCAACCGTTGTGACCACCTCAAACCTCGCTCGTTCTTCAAAACTGATTGTGGAAGGTGCGAAATAAACCACCTTCCCAGGAGGGGAGTGCAACACATAAGAACACCCCTTTTTCTCATGGTTCGAGTGTAACATGAGTAAAGGATGTCCCCCAGCAACGTAGGTATAGGATTCCTGGACATGAAGACCTTGACAGCACTGATATCTATAAGCTGATCTGGTTTAGGGAACAACACCAACCCATAGACAAGGAGGGCTACAACTTCTTCAAAGGCTTGCAGGTCAAGGGAATTCCAACACTCTTGGGCCTTCTCAAACAGAAATTTTGCCAAGAATCCTTTGATACCATTTCTGGCTTCCCAATGCCCCTTGATGTCAGATGGTTGTAGGCATAATGCTTTAGCTACTTCTTCAAGTTTTGGTTCCCTTTCCGTACCGTTGTAGGGTAGTTGATTGAGAATGGGAATCTTCAGAAGCTGGGAAAACTCTTCTAGAGTAGGCACCAGCTGATAATCCGGGAAAGTAAAACAGTGATGCAGAGGGTCAAAGAATTGGAAAAGGACCTTTACCATTTCTTCCTCAATATTGGTATTGACCAGGCTGATGAGTCTACCATGCCTTTCACTGAATGACGAGTTCTCGGGAATCCTGGATGTAAGCTCCTTAAGCTGAAGAGGGACCCTTATGAGGTTGATCTGAATTGTCTTTCTGCGGATAGTTTCCATGTCCTACAAAACAAGAACAAAGATGAAGATTCGAACCCCTGAAATGGTTAGTGGATGCATATGATGTTGTATGATGTTATGATGCTATGATTAAACACACCACAAATATTTACAAAGGCAAACATGTAAGGCACACAAGTCACACAAGACAAGCCCTTAGAGTTTAGGCCAGCATGGGGTCTGGGTATTACCCTCTTGAAGTTGGTGGGCTCAAACTTGTCCTATCAAAGTAACCGGGTTCTAAGGATCTCAATATCATTGGATTGCTTTCATTGTTCATCGTTTCGATTTAGCCACTGACTGGCGATCAAAATATCCCAAGAAAAAAAACCCTCAATTGAGTGTAGTATCGAGTATCAACCGACTTCGGAGTACACCAAAGTAGTTATCTCACTACCCTAAAGAGGCCAAGATGGTTCAATTAAGGTTCCTAAGGTCTGTTGATGCTTCACGACACCACGCTGAGGCCCCGTACTCTCCTTGATTGACTCAAGGGTTACCGGTACACACCAAAGTGCCACATCAACATAGCAGACTGCTTCAACCATGTCGGTATACCCCGCACAGTTCCCTCACAGCCTTGTTGATACTTTCTAAGAAGGTATCCCCAGATCCGGGTTAGGATCTATAGAACTCCCAAGACAGTCCCACAATTTAAAGCAAACAAGTCAAAGCAATTGAAAACACAGTGATCTTAGTCCTAAGGTACACCTCACTTTAAAATGGTATCCCCAGCAGAGTCGCCAGTTCTGTGATCGGTGGATCTGGAACTGACTGTTTTAACGCTGGTTTCGCGAAATGTCGCGGTAAGCAAGAGTCGCCACCGTCTTTTATTTTCTCCAATTGGAAAGGACAAAAGCACAGAAAAATTCCTTAAAGAGATTGCTCTCGGTTCGGGAGGTAGATTATAGAAAGGGAAGGTGTTAGCACCCTTTCTATCCATGGTTATCCATGGGCTCTTAGATACTTGCTCATTTGTGTTTTCAAAATTGTTTTGTTTGCTTTTCAATGTGAGTGGGTTTTGAAAAAGTTTTGTTTGAAAAATTTCTAAGTAACTCTTGTATCTGTCCTCAAGAGTGTATGAAAAATTTGTTTGAAAACTTTTAGAAAGTGTAGGTGTGAAAAGTATTTTGTTTGTTTTGAAAAGAGCAAGTATCTACGAGAATCTACCTACCCTAAGGAATTCGTCTGTGTAAATGTCCTTAAAGTAGTGCCATCCTACCATTGAGAGGTAGGTAGCACCACCGTTGGAGGTGTTCGGGTCAATTCGAGTTTGTAGGGACATGATGATCACCAGAGCAATGGGAAGACACCTTAGAAGCTACCCTCATGCCAGGTTCCCGGATCATGAGGACTTACTAAGACATCCTCTACTCGACGATCACCTTTCGAGGCAAGGCAACAGTGAGGCGTACCCTAGGGGTGGTGTGTGAATTGTGTGTCATTTTCAGTTTATTGTTTGTCTTGTCATGCATTGGTGATCTACGCTTTGATTTTATTTTTGGGCATTCATTCTTTCATGTTATTGTTTAACTGTTAAAGGTGCGGGAATTTAAAGTGCGGAAAAGATAAAAGGTCCTACGCTATTACAAAGGCGCGGGTCTACAACGCCAAATTAATCCAGACCCGATTTAAAATAAAATGCAGAAAATAAAAGCCTAATTAACTATTACAGGGCTTTGGAACAAGTACATTATATTTACAACAAAGAAATAAATAAAACGCGCGAAATGAGAATATAATCGAATGCGAGGGCGTTGGACCCTTTAAAGGAATTAAAATGAAATTATTAAATAATTAAGTTAAGTAAAAAGAAAGAAACTTATTTTTTATGTTTTTTTTGTATTTATGACATTAAAGAAAAATTAAATTAATTAAAAGTCAAATAATTAATTCTAATTCTAATTGTTTTTAATTTATTAAAGAAAATGCATTAAAGTTAAAATCTAGAATTAAAAACTAAATTAATTATAAAATTTATTTACAAAATTAATGGTTGATGATACTTATAATAAAATATTTAATTAATTAAAAAAAAGGGTAAAAAGGGTCAAAGATCTATTTTTTATTATTTTTGGTTTATTGTGACAAAAGAATTAAATTATAACCTAAAATTAAATCTAAATCCATTATGGGATTTATTTACAAAATTAAAATTAAAATAAAATATTTATTATTTTTATCTTTTCTGATTTTTTTGTGTTTTTATATTATATGAAAATATTAAATTAAAGCATTTAAAAAAATATTAATCAAAACAAAGAAAAGAGAAGAATATATAAAAAAAGTTAAAAAGAAAGCAAACTAGAGGGGTGCAGCCCAAGTAATTCTGGCCCATTAGCATGGTTCGTTTGACTTTTCCAGGCAAGGTGCTGGAGCGTTGACCAGGACTACCATGTGCCTTGGATCTGGACCTTTGATTTGATCACCCTGACTTTGTGAATGGTTTGATTTTGAGAGTGTATCGTGTGCTTCAGCATGGAACCTGTATGGGAAGATCAATTGAAAAAATATATTGAGAATACTGAAGACCTGGGGCTCGAACCCAGGTCTTGGACGTTAACACACACATGCCTTGCCAGTTGTTCTAGACGCGCTTTCTGTAATTTAAACAACAAACAAATAATATAAAATAAACAATGGTCAGTGGGCTCTAGCGCGTGAATTTTTGAATCAGCCTATCACCATTCGCCACGGTATCATCTTCTTCATGTATTATTTTCCTGAAAAAACAAATAAAACATGGCAACGGTTTTTTCATGCGTTCTCTTAGGCCAGTTTTGGAAAAATAGCGATTAAGCCTAGGACGCTCATAAATTGAGCGCGAGCATGGGTTCTTCTTCGTCCAAGTGCGCTGATCATGACCATGGTATTGTGGCTCCCTAATTTTGCCTCATCTTAAAACCCCTAATTCAAAACTCTGCAAAACCTAAAACTTGGCAATGGTGAAATCGTCTATAATGCATAATAATCAAATCAAACGCATGGGTTAGCTTCAGAATAGCATAAAGAATGTAAATCATATATTAAAACTTGTAAAAAACGCATGAATTAGTATGCACGATCATGAATTTTATTTGCAACAGTTTGACTTCATTATACCAATTCTGGGCGTTTTGATGAGAGTTTGTGATTGTAAAACGTTCAGTGATGCTTGAGGAAGCTAATGAGATGAGAATCGTGGCTTGAAACCACCTCTAACTTGGTTTTCAGATTTGAGATTTTTTGCAAAAAATGTGAGTTTGTGTTGAGCAATAGGGTGCAGCTTCTGTGTCTTTTTTGTTGTGTATCATCTGTATATACCCTAGGCAATGTGTTTGGATGAGAGTTATGGCCAATAATGCCTTGCATTGATGCCTTGGATTTTGACATAAACCTCCATTAACACACCTTCCATTTTTGCCTTATTTTTGAATTCTTGCCTTATTTGCCTCTTTGCATGAATTTGGTATAGGCTTAATGATGTTTCAAGGCTAGTTAAGGCCAAATATTTCATTTAATCAAACCTTTTGATTTTTCCTTGATTTTAAAAGATTTAAACTTAATTAAATCCAAGAAAATCAATTAAAAATGAAAAAATTAATTAAAAAATATGAAATAAAAGGTGGGACACGTGGGAAGCATGGCCAAGTTAGTTCAAGTGGAAAAAGTGGGCCCCTTTTGTCAAAAATGAGATTTCAAGGATAAATGATTTTGGCCATTTCACAAAAATTTCCCAACTTCTCCAATGCATAACTTGCTCAATTTTTAAGCTTTGCTCATGTTCTTGGACATTTTGGAAAGGTTTTTGAGTCCTATAACCAATGTCCTTGGTCCCATGTCATTTTAATTTACCAATCTCAAGTTATGGCCTTTGACTTAAAGTCCCTTTTTGTTGACTTTTGAAAATGACCTATAATGTTGAAATTGATAACTTTTTGTGAGAGCATTTCTTGGACTTGAAGTATGAAGATGAGTTGTAGGAAATGTCTTTCTCTTCAAAATGATCTTTGGATGGAATTTTTCTGATAATCCATGTGAAAGTTATGCCCTGGTCAATTTCAGTTGACTTTTTCAGCTGTCCAAATAAGGAAACTTTTGCATCTTGATGATTTTTGAGCCAAGTTTTGAGAATCATGATCAAGCATTGATCAAATGATGTTTGTGGCTTCAAAATGATATGTTGACCAAAAATTTGAACTTTTGACTGTCAAATGACCATTTTGCCCCTACAGTTGACTGTAGTGCAATTAGGGTTTTTGACTGTGCAATTTTGTGCTGAAAGTCTTGAAACTTGATATGAGGATGCTTGACCATATTTGCAGGCATGTGGGACTTGATTGGGCCCTTGGAAACTTCATTTTCTTGATCAGAACAAAAACCCTAATTTTGACTGCTTAGGAGGCCCTTGACTGTGCAACCCTTGGGGAGGTTTTGAAGCTTGACTTGGCAAATCTTGAAGAATATGGGAGGGCAAATTTTGGGGTACAACAGTTGCCCCTGTTCAATCTTCTTAGACCTGAGGATGCAGATTGGCTGACGTGCCTTTCGTAATCCTAGGGTAGAAGGTGATTGAACACTAGAGTGCCCAGAAATTTGCGCTCACATAGTAGCAATGCGATGATGGGAATGGGCTTATAGGTGCCATTTAGAGATTGACGAGTAGGATGATGGGCTTATAGATGCCATCTGGACGTTGATCGCATAAGAGATTCCTTAGCGAGAACTTGTATACCTGCAAAAGAAAAATGAGTACCTGACATGTTGCAGGAGCTGATTTTCAGATGCTTGGTATAGATGTGTCCTGACTGGTTACAGGAGCTGAGTCTGGAGCTTCAAAAGATGATGAATGAACCAGGGATGGTTGCTACCTCAGCATGAGCAGTGAAAGAACCTTGGGTGACTTTAACTTCAACAACGCTCGTTGAGAAAATCTTGGTGGGAATTACCATCTTCGCAGGATCGGGAAGAGAACCATAGGCAAATATAATCTCAAAAGCGGACGTCTGAGAAAAACCTGGATTGGCATTATCATCTCCACAACGTCGGGAGAGAAACAAAGGAAATTATAATCTCAAAAGCGGGCGTTTGAGAAAAACCTAAAATGGAATTATCCCCTCCACAACGTCGGGAGAGAACCAAAGGAAATTATAATCTCAAAAGCAGGCGTTTGAGAAAAACCTAAAATGGAATTATCACCTCCACAACATCGGGAGAGAACCAAAGGAAATTATAATCTCAAAAGCGGGCGTTTGAGAAAAACCTAAAATGGAATTATCACCTCCACAACGTCGGGAGAGAACCAAAGGAAATTATAATCTCAAAAGCGGGCGTTTGAGAAAAACCTAAAATGGAATTATCACCTCCACAACGTCAGGAGAGAACCAAAGGAAATTATAATCTCAAAAGTGGGCGTTTGAGAAAAACCTAAAATGGAATTATCATCTCCACAACGTCGGGAGAGAACCATAGGAAATTATAATCTCAAAAGCGGGCGTCTGAGAAAAACCTGGAATGGAATTATCATCTCCACAACGTCGGGAGAGAACCATAGGAAATTATAATCTCAAAAGCGGGCGTCTGAGAAAAACCTGGAATGGAATTATCATCTCCACAACGTCGGGAGAGAACCATAGGAAATTATAATCTCAAAAGCGGGCGTTTGAGAAAAACCTGAAATGGAATTATCACCTCCACAACGTCGGGAGAGAACCAAAGGAAATTATAATCTCAAAAGCGGGCGTTTGAGAAAAACCTAAAATGGAATTATCACCTCCACAACGTCGGGAGAGAACCAAAGGAAATTATAATCTCAAAAGCGGACGTTTGAGAAAAATCTTTGATAACTTCTACTGAGTCTTCATCAGAAAAATCTGTTTGGGGTCGATTTAGCTGGACTAGAGAAGGCCTTGGACTGGATAAGAAACCTTTGGAGTCGATTAACTGAACCGGTCTAGGTCTTGAAATATGATTGAGAATTTAACTGAATCTCTCCTGAAAGATAAAGGTCAGTCATATGCAATGCATGATATGGATCAAGCGATGATGTTCTCAACATAAATGAAATTTGTATGATGCGTCTATGCATGCTATAATGACGTATGTGATGTTTAGGAATGTATGTTTTCGTCTAGGAAAGTAAATCCTTGACGGGTGCCGGGAAGTCATATCTTGGGCTGATGTTGAAGAATAGATTTTGCTTCCGCTGGGGATGCTAGTTGCAAGAATACCGGTAGGAGAAGATGACTCCGTTGGGGTAATAGACTTGGCGAATGGATAACTCTGCGGGGAGAAAGGTACCCTGACGATCTTGCTGGAGAGCAATACTCTGTGGGGAGAGAGGTACTTTGCTGGAATGTTGATAATAACTTGCCGGGGATACCCTTGTTGAGTTGGAAGTGTTAGTAGACTTTGCTGGGGATAAGAAGACTCCGTCGAGAACGCTCTTTCCGTGGCTTTTGGCTGAGGATAACCCAGTTATATCCTGTTAAGGAAATAACTCTTTAAATAAAGTCGGACGACGCGTTCGTGCTTTGCGAGGATAGGCTTCCAGAATCTACTGGGGATAAGCTTACCGCTTGGGGAGAAAGATTCCAATTTCTTGGGGAAACTGGATTGGATTCTCCTGGGGAAGTTTTGAGATGTATCGGGGGAAGTGACACCACTGAATGTTGATATGCCGCCGGGGAACAATCTTTAGACCAAGACTGCCGGGGATGCTTGTTAAGAATGTATGCTGCTGGGGAATGCTGATATCTGCTGGAGGATACCCAACTTCCTTAAGTTGATTGTATAGCTTTACTTGGGGAGAGTGCACTGACTTGCTGGCTCACTCTCTGGGGGTTTAAGATATCTGGTTATGTTCTTCCGCTGAACCCATCTTGGTACCTTGGAGGACAGAACAATTAGATCGCTTGGACAACTCTTTTATTGCCCCTGTTTCTAATGTTACCTGTAATTAATCCTTTGTTTCGTATGCAAATATCTATGAATTAGCAAATTATTGTCAATGCATATATCGCAAATTGAACCTTGGACGTTCTTCTCAAAACAAAACAGAAAAAGAAAAGCAATTGGCACTTTTAACTGAACAATATATTTGTATTGATTTTGAATGGCCTGTAAATAGGCGTTTTGTGTACAAGAGGCTGACGTCCTAGTAGGAGAACGCCGCTGAACAAGGGAGTTTATACAAATTTTGTACAAAAGAAAATAAAACAGCTGTGTGAAATGAATGATCCCATTGGGTTTCAACTCTGCTATTGCCATTTTATCTCCGAGCGTCTCATCACTTGATGACCTAAACAAAGATGAAGCTGACTGGTCGATGCCGTCTGAACTTGATGTAGATACCGGATTCTGGATGCAAAGTGATCAATGAGACATAGTATTACGCTTTTATCCCTAATTTTTGCCTGGACCGCCCTTTCGGGTTTTCAGTCCACCGAGATACCCATTTTTGCCCAAGCCGCCTTTTCAGGTTTTCAACTTGCCGGGTGTATATATTTTTTTCATTTCATCCCTTCATTTTGCCCGAACCCTTTTGGTTCGACGGGAAGCCCTAATTTTTGCCTAGGCATATCAGCCCAGCGGGTTTTTTTATGCATAGTATCTTTTTACTATGTCTGCATTGGCGGGGTGAGGAAGGTCGTCACCATCCATGTTGGTTAGAATCATGGCTCCTCCTGAGAACACATGTTTAACCACAAATGGCCCTTCGTACGTAGGGGTCCATTTGCCCCTTGGATCACTCTGAGGAAGGATGATTCTCTTGATTACCAGATCCCCAACTTGATATTCCTGTGGTCTGACCTTTTTGTTAAATGCCCTGACCATCCGTTTCTGATACGTCTGACCATGACAGATAGCAGCAAGTCTCTTTTCATCAATGAGGTTTAGCTGATCAAGTCGTGTCTGGATCCAATCATCTTCGTTCAGATTTGCATCCTTCATTATCCGGAGAGAGGGTATCTTCACTTCGATTGGTAAGACTGCCTCCATGCCGTAGACCAAGGAGAAAGGAGTTGCCCCGGTTGACGTCCTAGCTGAGGTACGGTACCCATGTAGAGCGAACGGTAACATCTCGTGCCAATCTTTATAGGTCACTGTCATCTTCTGCACGATTTTCTTGATATTTTTATTTGCTGCTTCTACAGCCCCATTCATCTTCGGTCTGTAAGGAGAAGAATTGTGGTGCTGTATTTTGAACTGTTCGCAGAGCTCAGTGATCATCTTGTTATTCAGATTGGTACCGTTATCTGTGATAATTCTCTCAGGGACGCCGTATCGACAGATCAGGTTATGCCGAATGAACCGTGCCACAACAGTCTTGGTCACTGTAGCATAGGAAGCTGCTTCAACCCACTTTGTAAAGTAATCAATCGCTACAAGGATGAAGCGGTGCCCGTTAGATGCCGTAGGTCTGATCTCACCAATCATGTCAATGCCCCACATTGCAAAAGTCCAAGGTGCGGTCAGAACATTCAAGGGAACTGGAGGAACATGCACCTTGTCTGCATAAATCTGGCACTTATGGCATGTCCTGGAATATTGGTAGCAGTCAGCTTCCATTGTGGACCAATAATATCCTGCCCGAAGGATCTTTTTCGCCATAGTGTGCCCACTGGAATGTGTACCAAAGGTCCCTTCATGCAGCTCTTCCATGATCCTTTCTGCTTCAGTCTTATCCACACAACGCAGTAAGGTTGAATCATGGTTTCGTTTGTACAAGATGCCGTTGCTAAGGAAGAACTTTGCTGCGAACCTTCTCATGAATTTCTTATCATTGACAGATGCACCTTCAGGGTATTCCTGAGTTTCCAGATATCTCTTCACCTCATGGTACCAAGGCTTCTCAGTCACCATCTCAGTCTCGAGATCACAACAGTATGCCGGTTCGTCCAATTTCCAAATGATGACCCGGGGAGCCTCATTGTCCCACTTGACTTTGAACATAGAAGACATTGTAGCTAGTGCGTCCGCTAACTGATTCTCCTCTCTCGGGAAATGTTCAAAGGTTATCTCTGTGAAATGGGGGATCATTGTCAACACAAATTCTTTGTAAGGAATAAGATTCGGATGTTTCGTATCCCACTCGCCTTTGATCTGGTTGATCACGAGAGCGGAATCTCCGAAGACACTCAGAAACTTGATCCTTAAGTCAATTGCAGCTTTGAGTCCCATGATGCACGCCTCATACTCCGCCATGTTGTTGGTGCAGTTGAAACATAGTCGGGCAGTGAGTGGAGTATGAGTGCCTTGAGGGGATATGATTATAGCGCCAATACCGTTACCCAAAGCGTTGGAGGCTCCGTCAAAGTGCATAGACCATCGGGATCCTTCCTCAGGTCCTTCATCCGGTCCAGGTACTTCACAATCAGTCACTATCATGATGCTTTCATCCGGAAACTCGAAGTTCATTGACTGATAGTCATCTACGGCCTGATGTGCCAAGTGGTCTGCCAATACACTTCCCTTTATGGCTTTCTGGGTTTTGTACTGAATGTCGTATTCCGTCAAGATCATTTGCCATCTTGCAATTCTCCCAGACAGAGCAGGCTTTTCGAATATGTATTTTATAGGATCCATCTTTGAGATCAACAAGGTAGTGTGAGTCAGCATATACTGTCTCAGCCGGCGAGCAGCCCATACCAAAGCGCAACAAGTTTTCTCAAGCAGTGAGTATCGAGTCTCACAGTCGGTAAACTTTTTGCTAAGGTAATAAATGGCATGCTCTTTTCGGCCAGACTCGTCATGCTGCCCCAGCACACACCCCATTGAGTTATCAAGTACTGTCAGGTACAGTATCAGAGGTCTCCCTTCAACCGGTGGCATAAGGATGGGTGGTTCTTGGAGATACTCTTTGATTCTGTCAAAAGCAGCCTGACATTCATCATTCCAACGTACTACCTGATCTTTCTTCAGCAGCTTGAAGATTGGCTCACAGGTAGCAGTCAGGTGTGAGATGAATCGAGCAATGTAATTCAGGCGTCCTAAAAAGCCTCTGACTTCCTTCTCTGTCCTAGGAACTGGCATCTCTTGAATAGCTCTAACCTTGGCAGGGTCCACTTGAATACCCTTGTCGCTTACAACGAAGCCTAGCAACTTCCCAGATCTTACCCCGAAGGTGCACTTGTTCGGGTTCAACCTCAGCTTGTACAATTTCAGACGGTCAAACAGTTTCTGCAGATGATCAAGGTGTTCTTCCTCAGTTTGGGACCTTGCGATCATGTCGTCAACATACACTTCTATCTCATGATGGATCATGTCATGAAATAAAGCAACCATAGCACATTGGTAGGTTGCCCCAGCGTTCTTTAGTCCAAAAGGCATGACCTTGTAGCAGAAGGTGCCCCACTGAGTAACAAATGTAGTCTTTTCCATGTCTTCAGGAGCCATCTTGATCTGATTGTAGCCTGAAAAACCATCCATGAAAGAGAACACCTTATGCTGAGCTGTATTATCAACAAGGACATCAATGTGAGGTAGGGGGAAGTCATCCTTGGGACTGGCCCTGTTCAGATCCCTGTAGTCAACACACATTCTGACCTTACCGTCTTTCTTAGGTACCGGCACCACATTAGCAACCCACTGAGGGTAAGAAGTCACTGCAAGAAACCCGGCATCGAACTGCTTCATAACCTCGGCTTTAATCTTCTCAGACATCTCTGGACGCATACGGCGGACCTTTTGCTTAACCGGAGGGCAGTCTTCCTTAGTAGGCAAGTGATGGACCACAATATCGGTATCCAACCCAGGCATGTCTTCGTAGGACCAGGCAAAGATCTCCATATAATCATGCAGCATCTGAGTCAACCGTTGCTTCACGCTGAGCTCTAGGTTGGCACCAATCTTTACCTCTTTCCTGTCTTCTTCAGTACCCAAGTTTATTGTTTCCACTGGCTCTTCATGGGGTTGAATTGCCCTTTCCTCTTGGAGTAACAGTCTTGCAAGCTCGCCAGGTACTTCGCAATCATCTTCACCTTCGTCTTCGGCTAAGTTGATCGGATTTTCGAAGTCATAAGTGGCAGTAGCAGGGTCGTTACCAGTGAGATCCAGAGTGGATTGAAACCTGTATGAGTGAGTGTGTGTAAATACAGCTGTTTTGCAATATGTAAAGAAAGGAAAGAAAAGGAGCGCAAAATTTGAAATGTGAAAAACGTCCAATGCTTTTATTTATGATATATGACAGTGACAAACAAAAGCCCTCATAAATAAGACCAAGGTGCCCCGGGTAAGACACCGGGCCATACAGTTTCAAGTTATTGTTATTACAAATCCAAAACAAAGAAGTTCATTACTGGGGAACAAAAGTTATGGGTGTAAAGTCTTTAGCAGTCCAATTGGTCAATCCACCAACAGTCGTCGGATAGATCCAGCTATCAAACTCTGACTCCTCCACTTCGTCTTCCTCTCCAATAGCATTCACTCCTGAGTAAGTGATGAGCACAGGAGGTCTTCCAATTCTTGCCTTGCGCACTGCCTTCTGAGCTTCTGTGGTGAAACCCAGCCCAAACTTGTTAGTCTTAGGAGTAAAGTCAGGGAGCTTGCCCCAGTTTGCACATTCACCTCTTTCAATCACAGCCTGGGCGTCCTTTAAGGAGGCCATCTTCAAAGGAGAAACCTCTTCGACCACTGCTTCTGCCGCTGCCAACGTTTGTGGCATCTCCTCAAAATGTTGAAAGGGGGTCTCAATGAACTCCCCATCCATTTCCACGTACCTGAAGGAGTTGAGGTGGCTGACCATGTATTCCTCTTCCCCTTGCACTGTTACAATCTTCCCCCTGACCGGGTACTTGAGCTTCTGATGCAACGTGGAGGTCACAGCTCCAGCCTTGTGGATCCACGGGCGGCCCAGCAAACAAGAATAGGATGGACGGATGTCCATCACATAGAATTTCGAATCAAATACCTGTGACCCAACCCTGATTGGGATGTCCACCTCACCATGTACCATTCTTTTGGACCCGTCAAAGGCCCGGACAACAATGTTACTTGGTTTGAGCTCTAGACCCTCACAGTCCAGCCTATCCAGAGCCTTCTTGGGCAGCACGTTTAATGAAGAACCAGTGTCAACCAGCACATGATCAAGAGTAATGCCCCTGCATTCAATGGAGACATGCAGGGCATCATTGTGGTTCCTCCCTTTTGTTGTCAGATCGGCATCAGAGAAACCCAGGCCATTATCAGCGGTTAGGTTGGCCACACAGTCGGTGAACTGGTCAGCAGACGTCTCTTGGGGTACGTGGGTTGTCTTTAAGAAAGCAATCAGAGCCTTGGCATGGGCCTCTGAACACAGCAGCAGTGACAACATGGAGATTTTGGAGGGGGTGTGCCCCAGCTGTTCTACGACGTTGAAATCACTTTTCTTTATTATCTTGAGAATTTCTTCCATTTCCTGCCTGGAAGCCTCAACAATGGTCTTTGGTGCCTCCGTCCGGGCAGGCACATCAGCAGCAATCCCTTTGCCCCGAGTATCAGATGACTCGGCAGCAGGGGTGGAAACTTGGTCAGGGGAAGAGACAGACACACTGGCAGGTGTGATGATCAAAGGCCTCTGAATTACCGGAGGAGCAATGTCTGGTGAGAACAGTCTTCCACTACGAGTGACCTTAGCAGGCCCAGTGATGTTGGAGACACCAGCATCAATGTTGAACTCTTGTTTCACACCCAGAACGTAAACATCTGCCCCATAGTGCCATGGGACAGCCTTATCAGACTTGTAGGGGATGGCCCCCGGAACAGTAATGGTGATGGGAGCAATTTTGTGGACAGGCAAAATTTGGACAGGCTTCCTTGAAGGAGCCTTGGAAGGGTTGTTGAAGATGGTAATAATGGAGACTTCTTCAACAGGAGCAGCAGGAACAGCAGTCTTTCTGAACAAAATCTCTCTACTATCCATCAGGTTTTGGACGCCTGACTTCAGCAGAGAACAACCAGTAGGGGAAGCAACACATAGAGGGCAACCTCTGCTACATCCCGGAAATAAACCGGCTAGTAACAGGTTCCTCTTGACCGTCAGCAGTGGAGTAGCAACATCATCCACCGAAGCTACATACAGATCCTCCTCAACAGCATTCACTCCATGCTGGGGCATGGGAGCGGTTACAACATTCGGCCTCTCGGGCGCCTCAAACTGTATCTCCTTTGCATCAATAAGGTCCTGAAACTTATTCTTTAGGGCCCAACAATCATCTGTGTTATGCCCCGGGCTATCAGAATGATAAGCACAACGAGCATTCGGATTGTACTTAGGAGATGTAGTATTGGGAAACTTCGGAGCCTCCCTGACAGTCACTAAATTGGTGGATAGCAGCTGTGGCAGGATCTGTGATAAGGTCATGCTCAAGCGGGTAAACTCTCTCCGGGGTCTTTCAGCCCTTTGAGGATTGGTCGGCCGAGGAGCGGCAGCAGGCTTGGCAATCATTACCGCACTGACAGATTGGCGGCGTTCAGGTCGCTCTGGTCTCCGGGAGCTATATACAGCACTAGCCTCCTTTTTGAAGGGTTTCTTTTCAGCATTGGAGGAGGCAACCTTCTGTATCTTCCCCGATTTTATACCGGCCTCGATCCTTTCACCAGTCAGGATCAGATCAGTAAACCCAGCAGAGGAATTACCAATGAGATGATTGAAAAATGGACCAGATATGGTCCCCAAAAACATATCCACCAGCTCCCGGTCTGTCAACGGTGGCTGCACCCTGCCAGCCAGATCTCTCCATTTCTGGGCATACTCCTTAAAACCTTCACCCGACCCTAGCGACATCCCTGGAATTGGGTAAGCGTAGGAGCGAGGTCGGAATTATATTGATACTGCTTGTAAAAAGCAGTGGCCAGATCCTCCCAGTTACGAATGTTGATTCCATCCAGCTGATAGAACCATTCGAGGTGAGTCCCTGAAAGACTCTCCTGGAAGAAGTGGATCCATAAGTTCCTGTCTGCTGTGTAAGGCTGGATCTTCCTTACATAAGAACGGAGGTGCATCTTAGGACAGGAAGCCCCGTCATACTTCACAAAGGCAGGTGCCTTGAACTTGTGTGGAATTACCACCCCAGTAGATAACCCCAAGTCTCTGAAATCCAGTCCAGGCACACGCTGAATTTCCATAGCTTTTAATCTGTCCTCCAGCTGCTTGTACCGGTCTTCAGCAGGAGGATACTGTTCGTCGTTGAAGTCTGTTTCAGTATCAGAGACCACAGGAGTAGGGACCTCCCTTTCTTGGTGACTACCTTCCCCCACAGATGGAGTAGTCCTCTCAGCCTCAACCTGTAAGCTGTTCCCGAGTCTGCGCCCAGTGTTAAATAGCACAGTCCTCCTCTTCTTCTTATTCTTCTTCAGAAGCATGGTCTTCAACTCTTGTTGACCCTGAGCCAAACCCTTGATCAGCTCCTGAAATTGGGCGTTCTGCGCCTGAAGAGCCTTGATAGATGCCTCGGTTGATGATTCAGGGTTCATGATGCTGAAATAAACAGCGAAGAACAGTCAGCAACCTGAAAAGAAGAGTACCTGTGATGCATATGATGAATGATATGTTTTTATGCAATGCATTCAAGAGTTCGAAAATTCAAATTTGTTGTAGACAAAAAGGAACACACGTTATTATTAAGAAAATAATTGTTCAGTACATTAAAGCCTCATAGGCAAACATTACAAAGCAGATCAGTCCCAAAAGACATTACGCATCCTCTTCGGAGCAATATAGGTATTGAGATTCCTTTCCTCGTGCAGTAGGCGGGTGAGTTCCAGGACCTTTTTCTCACTGGCATGTAGATTGGTTTCCAGAGAATTCCGTTCTTCCTTAAGCTGGATCCAACTCTTCTGCATCTCTTCCCAGGACGTGGGCATGTCAGGATGTTGAATGGTGTAGGACACCTCTCCTTCCAAGTCTGGCTCTTTGATCACGGGGAGAACATGAGGATATGGCATCACCAGCTTCTGGGAACGGGCTCGTACCCATTTGAGATAAGGCTCCAATGGGATGGAGTTCCTGTGCCCCAGGGTCTTGCTGTCTATTTTGCTGGGTATCCTCCAAGCTTTGATAAATTTCTGGCGAAGTCCTTGCGTATCCTTGTCGAAGTCAAAAACTATGTCAGGAATTAACATCTCATGAGGGCCATCTTTCCGAGCATAACCAAACTGTCTCCAAGCCAGGCACGGGTTGTAAGTAATACCTCCTCTGATTCCAAGTAAAGGAACATTAGGGTACTCCCCACAACGATCAACGATAGTGACATCCTCTCTGGACCGAGAACACCAATGTATATCTGCATGTGTAAGAGTCATCAACCGTTGTGACCACCTCAAACCTCGCTCGTTCTTCAAAACTGATTGTGGAAGGTGCGAAATAAACCACCTTCCCAGGAGGGGAGTGCAGCACATAAGAACACCCCTTTTTCTCATGGTTCGAGTGTAACATGAGTGAAGGATGTCCCCCAGCAACGTGGGTATAGGATTCCTGGACATGAAGACCTTGACAGCACTGATATCTATAAGCTGATCTGGTTTAGGGAACAACACCAACCCATAGACAAGGAGGGCTACAACTTCTTCAAAGGCTTGCAGGTCAAGGGAATTCCAACACTCTTGGGCCTTCTCAAACAGAAATTTTGCCAAGAATCCTTTGATACCATTTCTGGCTTCCCAATGCCCCTTGATGTCAGATGGTTGTAGGCATAATGCTTTAGCTACTTCTTCAAGTTTTGGTTCCCTTTCCGTACCGTTGTAGGGTAGTTGATTGAGAATGGGAATCTTCAGAAGCTGGGAAAACTCTTCTAGAGTAGGCACCAGCTGATAATCCGGGAAAGTAAAACAGTGATGCAGAGGGTCAAAGAATTGGAAAAGGACCTTTACCATTTCTTCCTCAATATTGGTATTGACTAGGCTGATGAGTCTACCATGCCTTTCACTGAATGACGAGTTCTCGGGAATCCTGGATGTAAGCTCCTTAAGCTGAAGAGGGACCCTTATGAGGTTGATCTGAATTGTCTTTCTGCGGATAGTTTCCATGTCCTACAAAACAAGAACAAAGATGAAGATTCGAACCCCTGAAATGGTTAGTGGATGCATATGATGCTGTATGATGTTATGATGCTATGATTAAACACACCACAAATATTTACAAAGGCAAACATGTAAGGCACACAAGTCACACAAGACAAGCCCTTAGAGTTTAGGCCAGCATGGGGTCTGGGTATTACCCTCTTGAAGTTGGTGGGCTCAAACCTGTCCTATCAAAGTAACCGGGTTCTAAGGATCTCAATATCATTGGATTGCTTTCATTGTTCATCGTTTCGATTTAGCCACTGACTGGCGATCAAAATATCCCAAGAAAAATAACCCTCAATTGAGTGTAGTATCGAGTATCAACCGACTTCGGAGTACACCAAAGTAGTTATCTCACTACCCTAAAGAGGCCAAGATGGTTCAATTAAGGTTCCTAAGGTCTGTTGATGCTTCACGACACCACGCGGAGGCCCCGTACTCTCCTTGATTGACTCAAGGGTTACCGGTACACACCAAAGTGCTACATCAACGTAGCAGACTGCTTCAACCATGTCGGTATACCCCGCACAGTTCCCTCACAGCCTTGTTGCTACTTTCTAAGAAGGTATCCCCAGATCCGGGTTAGGATCTATAGAACTCCCAAGACAGTCCCACAATTTAAAGCAAACAAGTCAAAGCAATTGAAAACACAGTGATCTTAGTCCTAAGGTACACCTCACTTTAAAATGGTATCCCCAGCAGAGTCGCCAGTTCTGTGATCGGTGGATCTGGAACTGACTGTTTTAACGCTGGTTTCGCGAAATGTCGCGGTAAGCAAGAGTCGCCACCGTCTTTTATTTTCTCCAATTGGAAAGGACAAAAGCATAGAAAAATTCCTTAAAGAGATTGCTCTCGGTTCGGGAGGTAGATTATAGAAAGGGAAGGTGTTAGCACCCTTTCTATCCATGGTTATCCATGGGCTCTTAGATACTTGCTCATTTGTGTTTTCAAAATTGTTTTGTTTGCTTTTCAATGTGAGTGGGTTTTGAAAAAGTTTTGTTTGAAAAATTTCTAAGTAACTCTTGTATCTGTCCTCAAGAGTGTATGAAAAATTTGTTTGAAAACTTTTAGAAATTGTAGGTGTGAAAAGTATTTTGTTTGTTTTGAAAAGAGCAAGTATCTACGAGAATCTACCTACCCTAAGGAATTCGTCTGTGTAAATGTCCTTAAAGTAGTGTCATCCTACCATTGAGAGGTAGGTAGCACCACCGTTGGAGGTGTTCGGGTCAATTCGAGTTTGTAGGGACATGATGATCACCAGAGCAATGGGAAGACACCTTAGAAGCTACCCTCATGCCAGGTTCCCGGATCATGAGGACTTACTAAGACATCCTCTACTCGACGATCACCTTTCGAGGCAAGGCAACAGTGAGGCGTACCCTAGGGGTGGTGTGTGAATTGTGTGTCATTTTCAGTTTATTGTTTGTCTTGTCATGCATTGGTGATCTACGCTTTGATTTTATTTTTGGGCATTCATTCTTTCATGTTATTGTTTAACAGTTAAAGGTGCGGGAATTTAAAGTGCGGAAAAGATAAAAGGTCCTACGCTATTACAAAGGCGCGGGTCTACAACGCCAAATTAATCCAGACCCGATTTAAAATAAAATGCAGAAAATAAAAGCCTAATTAACTATTACAGGGCTTTGGAACAAGTACATTATATTTACAACAAAGAAATAAATAAAACGCGCGAAATGAGAATATAATCGAATGCGAGGGCGTTGGACCCTTTAAAGGAATTAAAATGAAATTATTAAATAATTAAGTTAAGTAAAAAGAAAGAAACTTATTTTTTATGTTTTTTTTTGTATTTATGACATTAAAGAAAAAGTAAATTAATTAAAAGTCAAATAATTAATTCTAATTCTAATTGTTTTTAATTTATTAAAGAAAATGCATTAAAGTTAAAATCTAGAATTAAAAACTAAATTAATTATAAAATTTATTTACAAAATTAATGGTTGATGATACTTATAATAAAATATTTAATTAATTAAAAAAAAGGGTAAAAAGGGTCAAAGATCTATTTTTTATTATTTTTGGTTTATTGTGACAAAAGAATTAAATTATAACCTAAAATTAAATCTAAATCAATTATGGGATTTATTTACAAAATTAAAATTAAAATAAAATATTTATTATTTTTATCTTTTCTGATTTTTTTGTGTTTTTATATTATATGAAAATATTAAATTAAAGCATTTAAAAAAATATTAATCAAAACAAAGAAAAGAGAAGAATATATAAAAAAAGTTAAAAAGAAAGCAAACTAGAGGGGTGCAGCCCAAGTAATTCTGGCCCATTAGCATGGTTCGTTTGACTTTTCTAGGCAAGGTGCTGGAGCGTTGACCAGGACTACCATGTGCCTTGGATCTGGACCTTTGATTTGATCACCCTGACTTTGTGAATGGTTTGATTTTGAGAGTGTATCGTGTGCTTCAGCATGGAACCTGTATGGGAAGATCAATTGAAAAAATATATTGAGAATACTGAAGACCTGGGGCTCGAACCCAGGTCTTGGACGTTAACACACACATGCCTTGCCAGTTGTTCTAGACGCGCTTTCTGTAATTTAAACAACAAACAAATAATATAAAATAAACAATGGTCAGTGGGCTCTAGCGCGCGAATTTTTGAATCATCCTATCACCATTCGCCACGGTATCATCTTCTTCATGTATTATTTTCCTGAAAAAACAAATAAAACATGGCAACGGTTTTTTCATGCGTTCTCTTAGGCCAGTTTTGGAAAAATAGCGATTAAGCCTAGGACGCTCATAAATTGAGCGCGAGCATGGGTTCTTCTTCGTCTAAGTGCGCTGATCATGACCATGGTACTGTGGCTCCCTAATTTTGCCTCATCTTAAAACCCCTAATTCAAAACTCTGCAAAACCTAAAACTTGGCAATGGTGAAATCGTCTATAATGCATAATAATCAAATCAAACGCATGGGTTAGCTTCAGAATAGCATAAAGAATGTAAATCATATATTAAAACTTGTAAAAAACGCATGAATTAGTATGCACGATCATGAATTTTATTTGCAACAGTTTGACTTCATTATACCAATTCTGGGCGTTTTGATGAGAGTTTGTGATTGTAAAACGTTCAGTGATGCTTGAGGAAGCTAATGAGATGAGAATCGTGGCTTGAAACCACCTCTAACTTGGTTTTCAGATTTGAGATTTTTTGCAAAAAATGTGAGTTTGTGTTGAGCAATAGGGCGCAGCTTCTGTGTCTTTTTTGTTGTGTATCATCTGTATATACCCTAGGCAATGTGTTTGGATGAGAGTTATGGCCAATAATGCCTTGCATTGATGCCTTGGATTTTGACATAAACCTCCATTAACACACCTTCCATTTTTGCCTTATTTTTGAATTCTTGCCTTATTTGCCTCTTTGCACGAATTTGGTATAGGCTTAATGATGTTTCAAGGCTAGTTAAGGCCAAATATTTCATTTAATCAAACCTTTTGATTTTTCCTTGATTTTAAAAGATTTAAACTTAATTAAATCCAAGAAAATCAATTAAAAATGAAAAAATTAATTAAAAAATATGAAATAAAAGGTGGGACACGTGGGAAGCATGGCCAAGTTAGTTCAAGTGGAAAAAGTGGGCCCCTTTTGTCAAAAATGAGATTTCAAGGATAAATGATTTTGGCCATTTCACAAAAATTTCCCAACTTCTCCAATGCATAACTTGCTCAATTTTTAAGCTTTGCTCATGTTCTTGGACATTTTGGAAAGGTTTTTGAGTCCTCTAACCAATGTCCTTGGTCCCATGTAATTTTGATTTACCAATCTCAAGTTATGGCCTTTGACTTAAAGTCCCTTTTTGTTGACTTTTGAAAATGACCTATAATGTTGAAATTGATAACTTTTTGTGAGAGCATTTCTTGGACTTGAAGTATGAAGATGAGTTGTAGGAAATGTCTTTCTCTTCAAAATGAGCTTTGGATGGAATTTTTCTGATAATCCATGTGAAAGTTATGCCCTGGTCAATTTCAGTTGACTTTTTCAGCTGTCCAAATAAGGAAACTTTTGCATCTTGATGATTTTTGAGCCAAGTTTTGAGAATCATGATCAAGCATTGATCAAATGATGTTTGTGGCTTCAAAATGATATGTTGACCAAAAATTTGAACTTTTGACTGTCAAATGACCATTTTGCCCCTACAGTTGACTGTAGTGCAATTAGGGTTTTTGACTGTGCAATTTTGTGCTGAAAGTCTTGAAACTTGATATGAGGATGCTTGACCATAATTGCAGGCATGTGGGACTTGATTGGGCCCTTGGAAACTTCATTTTCTTGATCAGAACAAAAACCCTAATTTTGACTGCTTAGGAGGCCCTTGACTGTGCAACCCTTGGGGAGGTTTTGAAGCTTGACTTGGCAAATCTTGAAGAATATGGGAGGGCAAATTTTGGGGTACAACACTGATGTATCCGTTTTTTTCCCCAGTATTTTTGTATCCATTTTTTTTAATCTGTTTTTTTTACTGTTATTTTAATGTAATACAGTTGGATGTAATTATTTTTTTTTTAATAAAAAGTCCATTTTGTTGATCTCTGTCCAACACGCAACGCACCGGAAAAAAAAATAATCCTTTTTTGCCCTAAAAATACACCTAGGCGCCATCTCACTTGACTTAGGGCATGCCCTAAGCACATAGGCGCCAAGTGAGATGGCGCCTCCCCTTAAAATATAGGTGCATGCGCCATTTCAGATGGCTCCTCCTTTGGGGAGTCATCTGAAACATGGTTATTTGCGTATTTTTTTCCGAAACGCGGTTATTTGCGAAATATTATTTTAATACTTGGTTATTAATAAAAAAAATTCCCAAACTTCAATCCATCCACTCTTGTTCTGAAAACATGCCATCTCTGTTATAGTTCCATTTCCAACATCGTCGATTGTTCCATCTCAAGCATTATCGTTACTCACTAATTTCCTTCCTGTAGGGACTTTGTTGATTCTATTGTGTGGTCATTCGAAAGTTACAATTCTTACTAGATTAAATCTTGTTACAGAAAATTACAGCAGGCCTCGACTGTGACTGTTATGGAATTCAAAAGTGAAGATCTTTGCCTGGAGACATTGAATGTGATGTTACGGCGTATTAGATAACAAAGGAAAAATTTAAGTTTCGAATTAACCTCGACAATTAACATTTTAAAGACTATTCTTATATGTAACTTAAGTTAATAATTAAAAAACACTAATTTGTTTTTTTTGTCTTTTTTTGGTATTTGATTAATCGTAGAGTTATTAAGGTAAAAAGTAAAATAACTCTTTTACTAGGATCAATGAAGTTGGTTTCGTTATTATTGATGCAGCTTCTCAATTATGAGTACTATCACTATGCAACATTTGATAGTGATTAATGAAGCCTTACTGGTATGACCGACACCGTTGTGATAACTCATTTATTTCATTTTGCTACATTGATGTCGGTTCCATTTATTGTTATAACTAAATTCACCTGAAAAGTTAGACGATGCCAGTAAAAGTGGTAGCTGAAGTCTCAACTACTGAATTTATGATCTCTGTCTTGAATAACATGTGTAAAATGCAGTTACTTGTTCGATGTCTGTATATATAGCATGCATGGTTTGAGCATTGTCTCACATTGTCATAGCTTGTTGAATCATGGCTCTTCGTGGGAAGCTAGAGGTTGACATTGAACTCAAGTCAAATGCAGACAAGTACTGGCAAACCATAAGGGATTCTACAACTATATTCCCTAAGGCCTTCCCACATGACTACAAAAGCATCGATGTCCTGGAAGGAGATGGTAAAGCTCCTGGTTCTGTCCGCCATTTCCATTACGCCGAAGGTAAAACTTACGACAATGATTATATTTATTTCCATTACGCCCAAGGTATGATTATATTTATTCATGCTTCGGATTTTATATCTTGTCATTTTTGGTGGTTTATGTTGTAGGCTCACTACTCGCCAAGTCTTCGAAAGAGAGGATTGAGGCTGCTGATGATGAAAAGAAGACAGCAACCTATTCTATTGTTGAAGGGGATCTTCTACAGTACTACACCAAATTCTTGGGACACATAGCTGTTATACCAATTGGAGAAGGATGTGAGCTCAAATGGACAGCTGAATATGTCAAAACCAAGACTGATATTCCAGATCCAACTATTGTCAAAGATTTTGCAATCAAGAATTTCCTTGAGGTGGATGACTATATTCAACAACTTGCATAGAACTTCAATGTGTTTCATGAACCACGAGCTAGTTTATTTTAGTAAAATAATGTGGTTGAATGATTGAACCATTTTCTAATTAATATGTTGTATGTGTGTAGTAATGTGTCTCTCCTTCATTGTTGTTGGCTTAATAAATTGTTGCATTATGCCTTTTTTTTTAATAAGCCGAGAGATATATTGAAACAAGAACTAAGTGTACTCAAACTGATTACAGAAGGAACTCGTCAAAATCAAAAGAAGCGAAATTACACACCAATTGAGCCTACGAAAGAAAGAAAACAAGATACTTGCAAAAATCGTAGAAATTATAACTGAAGTGAGTAATTTCATCAATAAAAGACCACCGCCAAATTAAAGCCTTAATCTTCCAAATCATATCATTAACGTTCCTCTCGTCTTTCCTAAGATAACCCCATTCCGAAGCAACCAAATATTCCAGCATATAGCCAACCACATTAATCCTTCCTTACCTTTCTTCATCTTGTTTTCTTTTTAGAAAAAGAACCAAGCCATAAAACTACCTTTCATGCCTTCTCCTCGACCATTTGCAAAACTAATCTACTCCGCCATATCCCTCCAAATTATCCTAGCCACACAACAATTGATGAAAAAATGATCCACGGTTTCACAAAACAACCCGCACAAGGCACACAAACGCGAAGTAGTTGAAGAATTGATTTCTCTAATCTCAAGTAAATCCCTCGTTGGAAGCCTATTAATTAGACATCTCACCCCTAAGGTCTTAATTTTGTAAGGAACCTCAGAGCCCCAATTCAAAACCAACGCGTTATCAAATTCACCGAGAGGATCGAAAAACACTTGTTATTCAAAAACCAAACAACCCGATCTGGTTGCTGTCTAGACAGGACAACACCTGTCAAAAACATGCGCAACAATCAGACTTCTTCCGCCACTGTCGGTTGATCTGAAACCGGGGAAAGGATGCCGAAATCAGACCACTCCCAAACACCATTCTCCCTCCAATTACCAATACCAACCACTACCACATTCTTCAAAGCAGAAAGTGCATACAACCTAGGAAATTCATCTTTCAAACACTTATCAAAATGCCACTTCACGTGCCAAAAGGCAGTAGTATATCTCTTGCCAATATCAAAACAACAACCTTTGACAAACCTATCATCTCCTCCTTTCCTATTAATTTCCAACAAATCCTCCCACCAAGATGATGAAGAAGAGCATATAGGATAACTTCCTCCTCTACTGACAACCTTCATACTAATATCGTCTTACCGATCTTTCAACACCTTGTACCATAACGAATCCGACCCCTCGATAATTCTCCATCTCCACTTGTTAAGACGCGCCTTGTTGATGAGTGCAAAGGTGATGAATTTGAGGAAGAAGATGAAAGGGAATAAATGCAATAAATGCTGACAACAAATGATTGGAATTGAAAATGATATAAATGTAATCCTAATACACCTATTTATACACAATAATAATGCCACATAGGCCCTAATTGTAAACTTATCCTTAACTATCAAAATACTAAATTACCCTCTAATACCATCCCATAATTTAGTATTTTATCAGAAGTTAACAACACCAATTTCATCTCTCAAGCGCAGAAATTGGTCTGTTTTTGTTGCCTTCGTCAGAACATCTGTCAGCTGCTTCTGAGTGCTACAGTGCAGAACTTCTAGCACTCCTTTCTGCACTTGACTTCTGAGAAAGTGATACTTCGTCTCAATGTGCTTGCTTCTGCCATGTAGAACTGGATTCTTTGCAAGATTAATTGCAGACTTGTTATCAATCATCAGCTTCAGAGGTTCCTCAACTTCTACCTTCAGATCATGCAGCAGATTCAGAAGCCAAATTGCTTGACAGGCGGCTACAGCACCAGCAATGTATTCTGCTTCACATGTTGACAGAGCCACAACAGGCTGTTTCTTGGAACACCAAGAAATTGGACCTCCCAGAAACTTAAATAAATACCCAGAAGTGCTTCTTCTGTCGACTCTGTCTCCACACCAATCAGAATCAGAATAACTCAGAAGTTCTGATTTGATCTTTCCTCCAGAAGGAAATAGCACTCCATATTTCAGAGTTCCTTTTATATACCTCAGAATTCTGACAGCAGCTTGGTAATGAGACCACTTTGGTTTGCTCATGTATCTGCTGACCATTCCAACTGCATAACAAATATCAGGTCTGGTATTGCATAAATACCTCAGAGAACCAACCATCTGTTTGAAGGTTGTAGCGTCCACATCCTCTCCATCAGAATCAGAGTTCAACTTCTGATTCGTATCAGCAGGTGTGATAGCAACCTTGCAATTTGATAGCTCAAATCTCTTCAGAAGCTCTAGTTCATACTTCTTCTGATGTAAAATGATTCCTTTCTCAGAGTATATAAGTTCCATCCCTAGAAAGAAACTCATTTTTCCAAGATCTGTCATCTCAAACGCCTTCATCAGAACTTGCTTGAACTCAGCTGTTTCTTGTTCAGAACTTCCTGTGAGTAATATGTCATCAACATACAAACAGACCAGAATCATATTACCTTCTGAAGTATGCTGAACATAAACACCATACTCCATCTCACACTTCTGAAACCCTTGTTCTTTGAAAAACGAATCAATCTTCAAATTCCAAGCTCTGGGCGCTTGCTTCAGTCCATACAGAGCTTTATTTAACTTGTATACCATCCCTCCCTGATTCTTTTTCATAAATCCAGGAGGTTGTGACACATAAACTTCTTCCTGTAATGGACCGTTCAGAAATGCAGACTTCACATCCAGATGTATCAAAGGCCAATTTCTGTTTGCAGCTAAAGCAATCACCAGTCTGATTGTTTCGTGTCTAGCTACAGGTGCAAACACCTCAAAATAATCTAGTCCAGGTTTCTGAAGAAAACCTCTGGCCACTAGTCTCGCTTTATGTTTGCCAATTGATCCATCTGGCTTTAACTTCTGCTTGAAAACCCATCTAACGCTGATGGCTTTCTTGCCTTTTGGAAGTTCTGTCAGCTTCCAAGTCTTGTTTCTTTCAATTGCCTCAAGTTCTTCTTTCATGGCATTCAGCCATACTTTCTTCTTGAGTGCTTCTTCAATACCCACCAGTTCAGAATCTACTAGCATGGCACACTGAACGATTTCACCTTCAGAATCTACTTCAGTATCATGCAACATGCTAAAATCTGCAAACTTACTTGGTATTCGTCTGATTCTCTGTGGCCTCTGGTCTTGTTCTGAAGGTTCTCCAGAATTCGGAACAATACTGGCTTCTGAACCTTGTCCAGAACTACTTCCTTCAGAATTACCACCTTCAGAGTTACTTCTGGAAATTTGTTCTCCAGACCCTATGTCTTCAGAGTTTTCCCTTCCAGAAGTAAAATCACCACCAGATTCTGGATCATCATCAGAATCTGGATCAGAATCAGATCCACTATCAGAATCTCCCTGAGATTCTGACTCATCTTCAGAGTCTTCTTCTTCTGACTGACTCGTCTTCAGAAACTAACCCTGGTGTTGGCACTACACCAGAATCTGATTGAAGCTTGTTCCAATCCCATGTTTCTGACTCTTTCACAACGACGTCTCTGCTGATTTCAACTTTGTTGGTTTCTGGACAATAAAGCTTGTAGGCACCTGTACTATGGTACCCCACCAGTAACATTGTTTTGCTTCTATCATCCAGTTTTCGTCTTCTAGCCTCTGGAATGTGTTTGTAGCACACAGAACCAAACACCTTCAGATGGCTAACACTTTGCTTGTCTCCACTCCATTTTTCTAAAGGAACAGTTTCCTTCAGTTTCTTTGTTGGACACCTGTTCAGAACATACGCTGATGTGGCAACAGCTTCTCCCCATAACATGTGAGGTAACTTCTTCTCTTTCAGCATACTTCTGGTCATATCAAGCAAAGTTCTGTTTCTTCTTTCAGCGAGACCGTTGTGCTGAGGAGTATATGGAGCGGTAACCTCATGTTCTATTCCATTCTCCTCACAGAACTTCTGGAACTCTGTAGAGTTATACTCACCTCCACCATCTGTTCTCAGAATCTTCAGCTTCTGACCACTCTGCTTCTCAGCCTTCACCTTGAATTTCTGGAACTCAGTAAACACTTCATGCTTGAACTTGATGAGTGTTACCCATGTCATCCTTGTGAACTCATCCACAAAAGACACGAAATATTTGTTTCCTCCAAGTGAAAGTACTGGAAATGGTCCACATACATCAGAGTGTACTACTCCCAGAGCATGTTTTGCTCTGGGGGCTACTTCTGACGCAAATGGCAATCTGGGTTGCTTGCCTTTCATGCATATCTCACATGACTTCTGAGGCTTCACAATCTTCGAAATGCCATGTACGAGCTTCTTAGAACTTAGATGCCCTAAGCTTCTATAGTTCAAGTGTCCCAACCTCTTGTGCCACAACTTACTGTCTGCTTCAGAGCCTTCTGCACTGAGACACTCCGCTTCAGAAGTTACATTCACTTTGAATGTTCTGTTGCTTCCCTGCTCAGACTTCATAATCAACTTCTGATTAGAATCATACAACGTCAAGAGGTTGTCCTTCATAATCACTGAAAAGCCTTTCTCAATAAGCTGACCCACACTCATCAGATTGCTTTTAATTCCAGGAACGTACCAGACATCTTTGATCAGAATGTTTCTTCCATTCTTCACTCTGACTCTGACATTTCCCATACCTTCTGCATTAAGGTACTTATCATCAGCACATCTGATCTTTGTTCTCCTTCTGGAGTCAAAGTCTGTCAGCCATTGTTTGTTCCCAGTCAAGTGGTTTGAACAGCCAGTGTCCATATACCACCAATCTCCTGAACAGTTTCCATCAGAATCAGAAGCCATCAGTAGCACAAGTTCATCATCAGAATCTTCTCTGGCTATATTTGCTTCTTCTGATTTTCTTCCTTTGTTTCTACAGTCTCTGGCAAAATGCCCAAACTGTTTACAGCAGTAACATTGAACCTTCTTCTTGTCATACCTTTCCTTTCCCTTCTGATATTTCTTTTCATCAGAAGTTGAGGTTTCTGACTTCTGGAATTTATCACCATGTCTATTCTACTTCTGGTCCTTCTTGACAAAAGAAGCTTTCAGAGCTTGCTCCACTTCCCTCTCAGAAGTTCTTTCAGTCAGACGCAACTCTTGTGCTTCTAGACTGCTTTGCAACTCTTCTATTCTCATGGTTTCCAGATTTTTGGAATGTTCAATAGAAACAACAATATAATCAAACTGAGGCGTAAGTGACCTCAGAATCTTTTCTATGATTACCTGTTCAGAAAGTGCTTCTCCACAAGCCTTCATTTCATTAGTAATCAGAATCAATCTGGAAATGTATTCAGAAACTTTCTCACTGTTTTTCATGCTGAGATTTTCATATTGTTTTCGCAGGGACTGAAGTTTTACCTTCTTTACTGATACATCTCCACCATAACATCTGGTCAGAATATCCCATGCCCCTTTCGACGTCGTCGAATCAACAATCTTCTCAAACACATTTTCATCCACACACTGATGGATGAAAAACAGTGCTTTCTGATCCCTCTTCCTTGTAGCTTTTTCTTCTGATTTCTGTTCTACAGTAGCATCAGCTGCAGCTGGAACATAACATTCAGAAACAAGGTCCAGAACATCCTGAGCACCAAACAGCACACGCATTTGAATCTTCCATCTGTTCCAGTTTTTACCATCAAAAACTGGAAGTTTAGTGTTTAAACTACTGCCTCCATTCATCTTAAACCTTTGCACAGAAAAACTCAAATCTCAGATTCTCACTCAGTGTTTCCCAAACCCACAGAATCAGTGTGATTCTGTTTCAGATTTTTGTTCAAGAATCAAAAATCAAACACACAGCTCACTATCACTCGTGTTTCCCAGAGTTTCAGAATCAAACCAAGAGCTCTAGATACCAATTTGTTAGTGCAAAGGTGATGAATTTGAGGAAGAAGATGAAAGGGAATAAATGCAATAAATGCTGACAACAAATGATTGGAATTGAAAATGATATAAATGTAATCCTAATACACCTATTTATACACAATAATAATGCCACATAGGCCCTAATTGTAAACTTATCCTTAACTATCAAAATACTAAATTACCCTCTAATAGTTGAAAGCATCAATATTCTTCACACCGAGCCCTCCTTTCTCCACGGGAAGACAAATATCATCCCACCTAACCCAATGTATATTTCTTCTTTCCTCCAAACCCCCCACAAAAATTTTCCTTGAATTTTAGTAATCTCTTTTATAACCTTCTTCGTCATTTTATAAAATGAAAGAGTGGTGATTGATAGAGAACAAAGAACCGATCTTAAAAGAGTTAACCTTTCACTGAAACTAAGGAACATGCACTTCTAATTAGAAAGATGATTATTCAACTTGAGAACTAGCGGATTCCAAGAAAAGATTCTTCTAGGATTGCAACCAATCAGGATACCTAGAAAGTTAAAGCTACTGCCTTCAACTTTACAAGATAGAGATGAAGCGGCAGCCTCCAAGAAGAGGGGATTCAAATTAATACCAATGAGTTTAATTTTATGAAAATTGATCCCTAATCCTGAAACAAAATGAAATGCCCACAACATGGATTTAACGGCCCAAATTTGATTCCATCCTCCATTACCAACCAATAAGGTGTCGTCCGTAAATTGAAGTATGTTAATCTTACTTTTACCATTTATCACGAAACCCTCGAAAGCTCCTATTTCCGTCCCTTTCCTAACCAAAACCACTAAACCTTCGGCCATCAAAACAAAGAGGAAAGGAGAAAGTGAATCTCCTCAAGCCCCTCTCCACCACGAATTCCTTTGTCGAACTACTGTTGACGAGAACTGATATCTTACTATTGAAAACCAATAACTCAATCCATTTCATCCATAAATCGCCAAAACCCATTTTCCTCGTCATATATCTAATGAAATTCCAACTCACCTTATTATAGACTTTTTCAAAATCGACTTTGAAAAGAAGACAATATCTTCCCACTTTCTTCGCATAATTTACTAGTTCATTAGCCACCAAGACATCATCTAACAATTGTCTTCCAGGAAAAAAAACACTTTGGCAAGTAGAGACAATATCGTTAAGAACATGTTTGAATCTTCCTGCCAAGACCTTTGAAACAACCTTATATAAACAACCCACAAGACAAATAGGTATATAATCCTCCAATCCCACTGGATTAGGAGATTTTGGAATAAGAGTCAAGAAAGAGGACACAATCGCCTTAGATAACACATCTCAAGAATGAAAGCTATTGAAAAATCTCAATAAGTCATCCTTTAGAAAACTCCAACACTTTCTGAAAACGAGAAGCGTATACCTATCGGGGCCGGGGCTTTTCGACACTCCGAAACACCAAATTGCTTCCTTAATCTCGCTTTCACAAAAGACAGCTTCGAGCATACTACTATCGGAATCCTTAATACTATAAAAAATTTAACTTCCAAACTTGGTCTACACCGAATTGGTTCCACAAACTTACTAGAAAAATGAGCTAAAACCTCCTATTTCATGTCACAAACCGATTCCATTAAAGTACCGTTAGAATTCAAAACACCAATGTGATTATGTCATCTTTTTTCCTTCATAGCATTGTGAAAATACTTAGTATTAGAATCACCATCATTAAGCCATTTCAACCTTGCTTTTTAAATAAGCATGTTCTCCTTTATCTTGAGATTAAACAAAAACGGATACCAGCTGCTTTCTTCTTGTCTACACTCTCCTCACTCCACCCATCCCCTTTCGGCACCTAACACCTCATTCCAAAAATTTATGTCCTTCACATTCTCCTCCACCTCTAATTTAATGTTGAATAAACATTAAATTTGTTAGTAATAAAGTTTTACATTAAGTATGGTAGTAGAAATGGCAAAAGTTTTATAAGTTATGATAGTTTATTAGCAGCATTTATATTGTTTAGAATTGTAAAAGTTGTTTGGGTCTATAAAAGACCAAGTGTGTAATTTATTTGGCAAGAGCAATATATAGAAGTTTTATACAGAAGTCTGATTCGATTCTAATAATTTGGCATCAGAGCTCATGGCAAACATGATGAATCAAATGTCGTTGCCACGGCTAACGAAGTCAAATTATGAAAACTGGAGTATCCAAATGAAAGCTCTTCTTGGATCTCTAGACGCGTGGGAAGTGACCAATGATGGTTTGAAGAACCAACAGAAGTTGGGGGATATTCGGCAGCTCAAACGAAGGCGTTGAAAGAGACGCGATCGAAGGACAAAACAACATTATACATGTTGTTCAGGGCTGTAGATGAATCAGGCTTCGAGAAAATTGCTGGTTCGACTACGTCGAAACAAGCGTGGGACACGTTAGAAAAAGTGTTCAAAGGAGCAGATCGAGTGAAGCAAGTTCGACTCCAAACTCTTCGTGGCGAATTGGAGAGGATACAGATGAAGGATACATAAATTGTATCTGACTACATCACATGTGTGCAAAAGGTGGTGAATCAACTCACCAGAAACGGAGAGACAATACCTGATGCAAGAGTTGTTGAAAAGATCTTGAGATCTTTAACAGACAAGTTTGAAAATATTGTGTGTGCAATAGAAGAGTCGAAGGACCTTTCGACGCTCTCAGTCGAAGAGCTCATTGGTTCTCTCGAAGCACATGAACAACGAAAGATGAAAAAGAAAGAAGAAGCAGACGAAGAATAAAACCAAACCAAGGAATCGAACAAAGATGAAAAGGTACTCTTTTCTCACAACTTTCGAGGAAGAGGACGTGGACGTGGAGGTCGTGACAGTGGTCGAAGTGGTAGAGGTAGCAACTTCGAAAGAGGACATTCGAGCCAACAAAATTGGCGTGGCAGAGGACGTGGTCAAAGAGGTGGTCGTTCGAATCATTCCAACTTCGAATGCTACAAGTGTGGGAAGTATGGTCATTACGCGAAGGATTGCAACTCCTACAAATGTTACAAATGTGACAAAGTGGGACATCTTGCAAAATACTGTCGAATCGAAAAGAAGATTGAAGAAACAACCAACCTAGCCTTGGAAGATGAATCGAATGAAGGCTTTCTCCTGGTGGCTCAAAACGAAATCAACACCAATGACAATGTTTGGTATCTTGACTTAGGAGCAAGTAATCACATGTGTGGTTACAAACACCTGTTTAAAGATATGAAGGGAATTGAAGATGGTAGTGTGTCTTTTGGAGATGCATCGAAAGTGAAGGTCGAAGGAAAGGGCACAATCAGTTACTTGCAGAAGGATGGCTTGATTGGATCAATCGAAGACATTTACTATGTACCAGATCTCAATACCAACATATTAAGTCTAGGACAACTTACAGAAAAAGGTGCTTCGATACTTATGAAAAATCGAACACTGCATTTGAAGGACAAAGCAGGACATCTGATTGCCAGTGTCGAAATGGAAAGAAATCGAATGTACAAACTGAACCTGAGGAACATTCGAGAGAAATGTCTATAAATCGAAGTGCAAGACAAAGCGTCACTATGGCACATGCGCTTTGGTCATCTACATCATGCTGGTTTGAGAAGGTTGGCGAAAAGGAACATGGTGCATGGACTACCATACATGGATTTCGAAGGAAAATTCTGTGAAGAATGTGTCCTCAGCAAACAAACAAGAACCTCATTTCAAAGGAAGGCAGAGTATCAAGCTAAACATATTCTCGAATTGATACATACCGACATATGTGGGCCAATCACTCCAGAATCCTTCAGTGGAAAAAGGTACTTCATTTCCTTTATTGATGACTTCTCAAGAAAAACCTGGGTCTACTTCCAGAAAGAAAAATCTGAAGCATTAGAAGTGTTCAAAAAGTTCAAAGTAATGGTGGAGAAGGCAACAGACAGACACATCAAAGCAATTCGATCTGACAGAGGAGGAGAGTATACTTCAATGGCTTTTGAGAAGTACTGTGAAGAACATGGCATAAGGAGATTCCTAACTGCACCATATTCACCTCAGCAAAATGGTGTGGCTGAAAGGAAGAATCAAACTATTTTTGACATGGTTCGATCAATGCTCAAAAGCAAGAACATGTCGAAAGAATTCTGGGCAGAAGCAGTACAATGTACTGTTTATATTCAGAATAGATGTCCACATTCGAAGTTAGAAGACAAAACACCACAAGAAGCATGGAGTGGACAGAAGCCAACAATTTCTCATCTCAAGGTATTTGGTAGTATAGCTTATGCACATGTACCAGATCAACGAAGAACAAAGCTTGAAGACAAAAGGCAGAAGTACATATTCATTGGATATGATGAGAAGACGAAAGGTTACAAGCTCTTCAATCCCATAAGCAAGAAAGTGATTGTGAGTAGAGACGTTCGAATGAACGAAGCAAGCAAGTGGGACTGGAACATTTCGAAAGAGGTTGTTGACACAGTCAAAGAAACAACTGTAGCTATACCAACAAGTATTCCAGAAGAACATGAAGAAACAGAAGATGGAGATGAACCTCTACAACCCAAAATGAGAAGTTTGCAAGATTTGTATGATTCAACAAGTGAAGTGCATCTTGTGTGTCTTCTGGCAGATGCTGAAAATATCAGCGTCGAAGAAGCGTTACGAGATAAGAAGTGGAAAAGTGCCATGGACGAAGAAATTAGAGCAATCGAACGCAACAATACATGGGAGCTAGTCGAATTGCCAAAAGGAAGTCAACCCATTGGTGTAAAGTGGGTATTCAAGAAAAAGATGAATGCTCAAGGAGAAATCGAAAGATTCAAAGCACGGCTGGTTGCGAAGGGATACAAACAGAAAGCAAGAATTGACTATGACGAAGTGTTTGCGCCTGTTGCAAGAATGGAGACAATTCGATTACTCATTTCTCAAGCTGCTTAGTTCAAATGGCCAATATTTCAAATGGATGTCAAGACAACATTTTTGAATGGTGTGCTCGAAGAAGAAATCTATGTCGAACAACCACTTGGATATATGAGAATTGGAGAAGAGAAGAAGGTGTTGAAACTGAAGAAATCACTGTATGGGCTGAAGCAAGCACCTAGGGCATGGAACACACGTATTGACACATATTTCAAGGAGAATGGATTCGAGCAATGTCCTTATGAACCCGCCCTCTATGTGAAGAAAAATGGAAGTAATTTATTACTTGTTGCACTCTATGTTGATGATGTTATCTTTCTAGGCAGTGATGTTCAGATGATCAAAGACTTCAAAAGCACCATGACAAGCGAATTCGAAATGACAGACTTAGGGCTGATGAGATTCTTTCTTGGTCTGGAGGTTCGACAAGAAGAAGCTGGAATTTTCATCTCACAAGAAAAATATGAAAAGGAAATCTTAGAAAAATATAAAATGAAGAATTGCAATCCAACTTCGACGCCAATGGAACCAGGTACAAAACTGTCAAAGTTTGATGGAGGAGAACGGGTCGAAGGAAGCAAATATCGAAGCTTGGTAGGTATCCTTTGATATCTCACATGCACAAGGCCAGACATTTCACTAAGTGTTGGCATAGTGAGTCGATTCATGGAGGAACCAGTACACACACATTGGAAGGCGCTGAAACGAATTCAAGATACATCCAAGGAACAATATCACTAGGAATGTTTTATTCAAAAACAGAAGACTATAAGTTAGTTGGTTATTCTGGCAGTGACTGGTGTGGAGACATAGACGATCGAAAGAGCACCTCTGGATATGTTTTTTTCATGGGAAACACAGCTTTTACTTGGCTATCGAAGAAGCAACCTATAGTGACACTTTCGACGTGTGAAGTAGAATATGTGGCAGCATCCTGGTGTGTCTGTCATGCAGTATGGCTCAGAAGGTTGATAAGCAAGATGGAGCTAAAACAGGAAGATCCAACAATAATACAAGTGGACAATAAATCAGCTATCGAATTAGCAAAGAATCCAGTGGATCATGAACGAAGCAAACACATTGATGTTCGATTTCACTTCATTCGTGAACATGTGAAGGAGGGAAGCGTCGAATTAAGGCATGTAGCAAGCAGAAACCAAGCAGCGGATATCTTTATAAAACCACTATCAAAAGAGGTCTTCGACAGAGGCAAGAAGATGATAGGAATGCTGGATGGAAGAAACATTTAAATTTACAGAGGAGTTTTGTTGAATAAACATTAAATGTGTTAGTAATAAAGTTTTACATTAAGTATGGTAGTAGGAAGGGCAAAAGTTTTATAAGTTATGATAGTTTATTAGCAGCATTTATATTGTTTAGAATTGTAAAAGTTGTTTGGGTCTATAAAAGACCAAGTGTGTAATTTATTTGGCAAGAGCAATATATAGAAGTTTTATACAGAAGTATGATTCGATTCTAACAGTTAATACTACTAAACACCGCCTTGTTCCACCAAATAAGTCTTCCTTTTAGAATGCAAAGCTTCTCTTTCGTAACAAAATCCCCTATATCTTCTACAATAATCTCTTTCTATTCCTTTTCGACGTAAGGAAGAAAGTCTTTATGAGAGAACTATTCGTTATTGACTTTAAACGGCCTCGAACCCTAATTACTATTCTCTTTCACAAACCATATAGGAAAATTGTCTGAAATATCCCTATCACCTAAAAGTTGACCTACCACACCCTATCTGCTAGCAATAATATGAGAAATGACAAAATGATCGATACGGCTCATTGATTTAACTGTCCCCACTAAGCCAACTAAATCTCTTTCCTTTGCACGACACATCCACTAGGTTACTATCACCTATAAACTCCTCAATCTCCTTCATCTCTAGTTACTAACTGACACCGCCCTTCCTCTTCTGTCCCGCCTGTTAGTAACCGCATTGAAATCTCCCCCGTTGATCCATTCTGCATCAGTATGTCTATTTCTGAAACTAATTAAGGACTTCCATAAGACCCTTTTTTCCGCCAAATCAAAAGAAGAATACACATTAGCTATATAATAGATCTCATTCCTCCACACAACTTTGATGCCTAAAAATCCTTCCCCTCTAAAGCTACTGATCACTGTTGGAAATCCACCTAATACTATGATGAATTTCGACCAAAGTGATGATTAGTTATGAGAAAAAACAAATAATAGAAGACAAGATAAATATTTCTGCAGAGTTTCTCTCTGCCCACAAACTGTGGAAAACTTTCTTAATCACTTGCAACTGCAAATTCTGTGATTACAATGAATTGTCTTTCTTGACTTGCTTTCAAAATAGGGGTTACTCCCTCTATTTATAACTGAGCTTACACCCTAAGTCAAAAGCCCAAAATATCTTTATGTTACCAAATCAAATCTAATTTATTCTAGACTTATATCAAATCTATTTAAATCTAAAACAAATCAAATCTTTTCGACACATTGGATTACAATTTAACACACCACCTAATTCATTGTGTCTAAACTGTCTATGTTCATCATGGCCCTTAGCTTTCTGAATACTTCGACTTGCACTCCCTTCGTCATGATGTCTACAATCTGATTCTCAGTTCTGCAGTGTTCCAAATTCATCTTCCCATCTGCTACCTGCTCTCGAAGATAATGGAACCTCATTTTGATGTGCTTACTTCGACCATGTGCTATTGGGTTCTTTGCCAGATTAATAGCTGACATGCTGTCTATCTTCATGGTAATTGCTCTATGATCTTTCCCTGTTATCTCTTCGACCAAGCTCATCATCCAAGTTGCTTGACATGCACAAAGAGAAGCAGCTATGTATTCTGCTTCGCATGATGACAATGCCACTACTGGTTCTTTTCTCGAATTCCAAGCAATTGGTGCACCACCTAGCATAAACACATATCCTGCTGTTGACTTTCTATCTTCAACATCACTACACCAACTCGAATCAGTGTATCCCACTAACTTACATTCTTTTCCTTTATCAACTGCAGGAAACAAAATTCCATAATCGAAAGTTCCTTTGAGATACCTTAGTATCCTCTTCACTGCTGCTAGATGTGATACCTTTGGCTTCTGCATGAATCTACTTACCATACCTACACTGTATGCTAAGTCAGGCCTTGTATGACAAAGGTATCTCAATGATCCAATAATTCTTATGTATTGGGTTGGATCAACATCATCTTCATCTGCATCTTTCGACAGTTGCAGTCTTGGTTCTGCAGGTGTCAAAGTTGAGTTGCATTCTTCCATCTCAAACCTCTTGAGAATTTCTCCTGCATATCTTCTTTGATGCATCATCAAACCTCTACTGCTCTTGTAGAATTCGATACCAAGGAAATATGAAATCTCACTCAAATCAGACATTTTGAATTCCTTGCTGAGATCACCTTTGAAGTCTTCGATCTCACTTTTACAGCTACCTGTTATCAACAAATCATCTACATAGAGACATAGTATAAGCAATTTACTCTTGCTTATTCTTACATATACTCCATGTTCAGTTATGCACTTCACAAATTCCTTCTCCCTTAGAAAACTATCAATTTTCTTATTCCAAGCCCTTGGAGCTTGTTTCAATCCATACAGGGCTTTATGTAGCCTGTACACCTTTATTTCTTCGTCATGTTTCACAAACCCAACTGGTTGTTTAACATAGACTTCTTCATCTAAGGGTCCATTTAGGAATGCACACTTCACGTCCATCTGACATATGTGCCAACTGTTTATTTCTGCTAGACCAACAACCAACCTGATTGTTTCGATCCTAGCAACAGGTGCAAAAACTTCATCGAAGTCTATTCCTTCTTGCTGTAGAAATCCTTTCGCCACAAGTCTTGCTTTGTGTCGAGTTACTTCACCTTTCGAATTCGTTTTCACTTTGTATACCCACTTGACATCAATTTCCTTCTTGCCTTGAGGCAATTCGACAAGTGACCAAGTGTTGTTGTCTTCGATAGACTTTACTTCTTCGTTCATTGCTTTCACCCACTTCGAATCCTTTAATGCTTCAGCTGCATTAACAGGTTCGACATTTGCATAGAAAGCATAATGTACCAGCTCACCTTCATTATCTATTACATCATCTGATGTAATCACACAATCTTGCAATCTTGCAGGCATGCGTCTTGTTCTTTGAGGTCTGCTTGTACTTGGTATATCTGCTGGTTCCTCTTGTCGAAGTTCTCTTTCAACTTGAGTTTCTGGCTCTTCGAATAGGATTCCCACTGAATCTTTCTTGACATTTGCAGTCTAATCCCATTCTTTAAACTCATATATGATCACGTTCCTGCTGATCACAATCTTCTTGTTCTCTGGATCGAACAACTTGTAGCCTCCTGTCGAATGATATCCAACTAGAATCATTTGACTTGACTTGTTATCAAGTTTTCTTCTCAACTGATCTGGAACATGTCTATGTGCAATAGATCCAAATACCTTCAGATGACTCAAGCTAGGCTTCACACCAGACCAACATTCTTCTAGAGTAATTCCTTCTAGCTTCTTTGTAGGACATCTGTTCAAAATGTATGTTGTAGTCGAAACAACTTCACCCCAAAACTCTTTAGGTAAACTCATTCCTTTCAACATACTTCTTACCATATTCATGATGGTTCGATTTTTCCTTTCTGCAATTCCATTTTGCTGTGGAGTATAGGGTGGCACCACCTCATGCACAATCCCTTCCTTTTCACATAATTTGTCGAAGTCTTTCGACACATATTCTCCTCCACCATCAGTTCTCAAAACTTTGAGCTTTCGACCACTTTGTCTTTCGACCATAGACTTAAACCTGGTAAATACTTCGATCACTTCACTTTTCTTCTTGATCAGGTAAGTCCATAACTTTCGACTGAAATCATCTATGAATGTAACAAAGTATTTGTTACCTCCCATCGAATCTACCTGGATTGGTCCACATACATCAGAGTATATGACTTCAAGACTAGCCTTCGATTTGCTTCCTGCATCCTTGCTGAAGCTATTCTTGTGTTGCTTCGCCTGCACACATTCTTCACATACTTCATTTGGAATGTCAATTTCAGGCAATCCTGAAACCATATTTCTTCTCTTCAAATCTCTGATGTCTCTGAAGTTGAGATGGCCTAGTCTATAATGCCATATCCATTCATCTCTGCTAGCTGTATTCGAAAGGCACTTGTGCTCCATCACATTTAGTTCAATCTTGAAGGTTTGATTCTGAGACATAGGAGCCTTCAAGATTAATCTCCCATTTGCATCAACGACTCTCATCAACTTATCTTTGATTGACACTTTATAATTCTTTTCGACCAACTGCCCTATACTGAGCAAATTGCTCTTCATGCCTGGTATGTACAATACATTTGAAATTACTGACTTCTTGCCATCTTTCCTCATGATCATAACATCACCAATACCTTCAGCTGCTAGGGTATTGTCATTTGCAAATTTTACCATATTTTTCGTTGAGGGTTTTATATTGACGAACCAGTCTTTCCTTCCAGACATATGTGATGAACATCCTGAATCCAAGTACCATTGGTCCTTGAATCTATCTTCATCTTTTGTTGTGACCATCAGCATCATCTCTTCTTCTTCTTCATGTTTTGCAAGCTTTGCATCACTTTCTTGATTCTTCGTTTTTCTGGACAATCACTCGAATAGTGACCATACTTCTGACAATTGTAACATTGAATGTGACTCTTATCAGGTTTTCGACCACCACCTCTTCCTCTATTTGCAACACCACCTCTTTGGTTGCCTTGGTATGATCTTCTTTGATTCGACACGTCTCCTTCGATTTGGTTTCTTCTACCATTCGATTTGTTGTAGCCACCTCTACCTCTGTCGAAACACTTTCCTTTGCCTTTGGTCTCTTTTGCTACATGTGCCTGCAAGGCCACATCACTCTTCGATTTTCCTGCAGCTCTTTCGTTCATTCTTTGTTTATGAGATTCGAGTGTCTCTTGAAGCTCTTCCTTTGTCAATTTCGACAAGTCTTTTCCTTCTTCTATCGCCACCACTATGTAGTCGAACTTAGGAGCTAAAGATCTCAAGATCTTTGACACAACAGCTCTTGTTGTTAACGCTTCTCCACATATCTTGATTTGATTTACTAGTTTTGTAACTCTAGTGAAGAAATCATATATGTTTTCACTGTCTTCCATCTGAAGCAGTTCATAGGTCCTTTTGTGAGTTTGTAACCTCACTTCTTTCACCTTCTCAGCGCCTCCAAAAGACTTCTCAAGGATCTCCTAAGCTTCTTTTGCAGATTCTGAATCACTAATCTTTTCGAAATTGTCTGGGCTGACACATTGATGAATTATAAATAATGCTTTATAACTCAGCTTCTCAGATTCTGTGTATTTCATCTTTTCTTCTTCTGAAGCGTTTTCGCCAAGCGCTTCGACTCCATCTTTTACAAGGTCCCAAAGACCTTGACACCTTAATAAGACTTTCATCTGTTTGCACCAATTCTCATAGTTGTCAACTTTCAGAATTGGTAGCGTTGCTGGATAGTTTGCATTCCCATAACTTGTCATCGTGAATTCTTCAATCGTTCTTGATTGACACTTCCCTTGAATCGAAACAAAAGCTCTGATACCAGATGTTGGAAATCCACCTAATACTATGATGAATTTCGACCACAGTGATGATTAGTTATGAGAAAAAACAAATAATAGAAGACAAGATAAATATTTCTGCAGAGTTTCTCTCTGCCCACAAACTGTGAAAAACTTTCTTAATCATTTGCAACTGCAAATTCTGTGATTACAATGAATTGTCTTGCTTGACTTGCTTTCAAAATAGGGGTTACTCCCTCTATTTATAACTGAACTTACACCATAAGCCCAAGACCCAATATATCTTTTTGTTACTAAATCAAATCTAATCAAATTTATTCTAGACTTAAATCAAATCTATTTAAATCTAAAACAAATCAAATCTTCTTTGACACATATGAATTACAATTTAACAATCACCTCCATACTACCTTCTTTCCAAAGAATGATTAACTCGTCCGATTGAACCTTAGAGTTAGAGAAAGGGTACCCCACATCCAGATTGCTCCAGAAGCTATTAAGAATGAAATTTTGCCTAAAAGATAACTTGGTTTCCGGTAACATGAAAATATCTGCCTCCCCTTTTTTTATCATAGTACTAATGCGTCTCCGTTTTAAAGCGCTACCACCTCCTCTTATGTTTAGAAATCAAATTATCATTATGACAATATAGAAATCTCCTCCCCCTTCAATAATATTTTTTTCTGTTCATTCTCCAACGAAACAATTCTATTCAAGTAATGTTTTTGAGAGTCATCCGCCACTACTCTACAAATCTTCTATTGCTTTCCATAATTTCCCCCCTCTCTGCCTTCTGTGTACTCCCAGATTATGTTGTTGTTCCTATAAATAATTGAATTTTCTAATTGATCCCCATTAAAAGCAGTACCGCCAGTTGTGAGATAAAAAGCTGGGCCTGAATCTCTTGGCTGTTGTACCCCCTGGTGTCTAGCAGGATGTTTGCGCTTTTTGTTCCAAACTGGTCTGGGCCTTTTAATTAAAGCCCACTTCAAGTCTCCAAATTTTTTAGCTTTAATCTTTTTTTTCCTCCTCTTGCTTTCATCGTGCCTAATAGTACTATTAAGATTATCCTTTAAAAAGTGTCTAAAGACCCATTTCTCCGCCTCCCCAAACCCTGTAACCTTCAGATAGTAATCCCATTTGGGACCCAGGTTCTTGAACACCCTCACCTTTGCCTCCATCTACCTACGGCCGCTAGACATTGAACACTAAGGGACGTAACCCACATCATTATCCTAGAGAGACGACAGTTTCTCTCTCTAAAAAATACCTAATTATCATTTACTATAGATCTAAAAATACGGTCAAGTTTTATTGAATTTTTGAATTCAAAATTTCATGGTTATGTTGCGGCTGCATTAATTATTTTGTTAAACAATTAATTGGAAGGACTCAAGATTGTCTCCCATGCATATTACATTGAAATGAATTTAAAAAAACTCGGTTAAAAAATAATTGTCACTGGCTTGTTAAAATCTATAAAGCAATATCACGAAATTACTAAATGACAAGTATTTTTATTATTTATATACTGGTTAGGTTTCGCCTTATTGTATTTTTTGTTTACTGCATAGCTTATGTATATAATATATAAACTATTTTACACTTATCAGTTACTCAATGAAACAGTGCTTAACTCGATACTTTCTTCTTCCTAATGATCCTAATGATGAGAGTGTAATATCAAGTTTTTCAATAAACTTTATTTTGATAAAGACAAATCATAATGGCAAAAACACAAAGATATTGATCAAGTTAAAGCATCAATGAATAAAAGTCTTTGATTCGAGCTCTTGGCAAATTTCACAAGGTATAATAACAAATCTTAGTATGAACTTAAGTCTTAGATACTCAATGATCAAAAGAAGTATTTAAAACTTGTTCAAATTTTTTCTCACGTTTTCTAAGCAAAAAAATCCATTTTTACTTATGTGCAATCAATTTACATGTTGGTGCAATCGATTGCATGACTCACATTTTCAACTGTTTTGCTTATGTTTCGTAGTGCAATCGATTTACACAAGAGTGCAATCGATTGCTCTATGGTTAAAAATGCTTATGTTTTAAAGTGCAATCGATTTGCATGTTTGTGAAATCGATTGCTCACTGAAAGTATTTGAATTTTATGGCTGTTATAACTCGTGCAATCGATTTGCATCAAGGGTGCAATCGATTGCTTGCTGAACGTTTTTGAAAAACAGCAGCTTTGAACATACATTTTCATAACACAACTTCATGAAATATTTTCATTTAATCTTGGCAATTGTTCATGATTAATTTACATAAACTTATGATGTTTCAAAGGGGTGCTATGAACATATAAATACTGAAATTTCAAAATAAAAAATAATCTCTTCCAATCAATATTTTTCTTAATTTTCAAATATTCAACTCAAGCCTTTTTCACTTTCATTCAAAAAAATTTCTGCATATTTTCATATCTTGTATAGCAGAAAACTTTGAGCAATCTAAGTCTTGAGTCATTGTATATAATTGTTATTGGAAGAGAAGATCAAATTATTGATAAAATCACTCAAAGTGATTATTGCTCTACAAACTCACTCAATCAAAATATTGCTATACACTTTCTTATTTTTCAGGATTGTTGAAAATAAGATTAGTGGTTTTTGTACTCTTATTTTCCAGGATTGTTGGAAACAAGTAAGGTCACCTTGAGAGAATTGTTCTCATTATTGACATAGTCAAAATCCAAGAGGATTGTTCTTAGTCCAAGAGGATTGTTCTTGGTTTTGATAATTCTTGTTTATGTTTGCCAACTATAAGGAAATCTCTTTCATGTTGAAAGGGGAGTGGAGTACTCTCGGACTGTAACGGGAACCAAGATATCTCGCTTGTGTCTCTTTATTTTTATGCACTTTACTCTTTCATAAACTCACCATAAACCAAAAAAATAATATCCATCGTCACTAAAACTAGAAAAAAATTTAAAGTACCTAATTCACCCCCCTCTTAGGCGCACTTCGTACTTACAATTGGTATCAGAGCAGATTATAAGTAACTTATTCCTAGAGATCCAGAATGGCTTCCGCAAATCAAATTCCTATTTTCAGAGATAGTGGTTGTAACAACAAGCCCCCTATATTCTATGGTGAATATTTTGACTTCTAGAAAATACGCATGAAGGCACATCTAGAAGCACAAGGAGGAGAAATATGAGATGCCGTCGAAAATGGTCTATTTATTCCTATAACGGTGATCAACGGTGCTGGTTCATCAAAGCCTAAAACTGAATGGGATGAAGATGATAAGAAAAAGATCCTCTATGATAAAAAAGGCAATCAATCTTCTTCAAGGTGCACTTAGCATGAATGAATTCTTTCGTGTCTCGACATGCAAAATGGCGAAAGAAATATGGAATATCTTGGTACAAACTCATGAAGGAACCGTTAAAGTTAAACGATCAAGATTAAATACTTTAAGTCAAGAATACAAGTTATTTCGAATAAAGCCCAAAGAATCCATCCTTGACTTGCAAAAAAGATTCGTGCACTTGAAAAATCATCTAAGTGCTCTTGGTAAGACAACTAATGATGAACTAAATCTAAAAGTGCTTAGATCTTTAACTAGGGAATGACAACCAAAAGTAACGACAATTTCTGAAAAGAAAAGTCTTTCTACAATGACGTCCGCAACGTTGTTTGGAAAATTTCAAGAATATGAAACGGAACTCGGAAGACTTGAAAAGCATGAAAATCAAGAGAAGAAATCCAAGAATATTGCTTTAAAGATTAATTCCAAAGAAGTTGAAAAGGAAGACAATCCGGAAGAAGATGAAAATTTCATGCTTCTTGTTAAAAGGCTTGGTAAGTTCTTTGATAGAAATGACAAATCCTTTTCTCATGCAAAAAGAAAGAAAAAATTCAAGAAAAATGAAGCTTCCACATCAGCACAAGAAGTCACATGTTATGAATGTGGTAAGCAAGGTCATATAAAGCCGGATTGTCCGAAACACTCCAAGAAAGGTGGTTACAAAGGCAAAAAGGAATTTAAGAACAAAAAGGTCTATGTTGCATGGGAGGATAATGAGATAAGTTCTTCGTCCGATTCCGATAGTGATGAAAATGCAAATATAACATTGATGGCCTCACACCATTCTGATAGTGAAGATGACAAGGTATTCTTGAAGACCACATGAAATCTATGGTATCTTGAGAGTGGTTTTTCAAAGCATATGACGAGAGACATAAACCAATTTTCAAATCTAGTGCTAAAGGCCAAGGGTTTTGTCACTTATGGAGACAACAATAAGGGAAGAATTCTTGGCAAATGCAAAATTGGTGCTCCATCTTTCACATCCATTGAAGATGTTCTTTATGTTGAAGGACTAAAGCACAATCTTCTTATTATTAGTCAACTTTGTGACAAAGGCTTCAAGATCAAGTTCACCAAAGATGAATGTTTGATAGAAGACGAAGTCACACATGAGGTTATACTTAAAGGTAAAAGAATTAATAATATATTTATGATTTCCCTTGATGATCCATCTTTGAAGGTAAAATGTCTCATGGCGAACAACGATGGTTCATGGATTTGGCACAAAATAATTGCTCATATTCACATGGAACACTTGAATAAATTAATCAAGCATGATCTTGTCATTGGATTTCCTAAGAGAAAATTTGTCAAAGATAGACTTTGTGATGCTTTTCAAAAAGGGAAACAAGCAAAATTAACTTTCAAATCTAATAATGTGGTGTCTACTACAAGGCCACTACAATTTTTGTATATGGACTTATTTGGTCCATCAAGAACAAGAAATTTCAGAGGTAATGTATATGCATTGGTTATTGTTGATGATTTATCTAGATATACTTGGACATTCTTTTTAGTGCAGAAAAATGATGCATTCAAGGCTTTCAAGAAGTATGCTAAGCAAATTCAAAATGAGAAGTCTTTAACAATTTCCTCCATATAAAGTGATCATGGCGGAGATTTTCAAAATTCTCTCTGTGAAGAATTTTCAGTAATGATGCAAGGAGAATTTGAGATGTCCACGATGGGTAAAATGAATTATTTTCTTGGACTTAAAATCAAGAAATTAAAGGATGGCATCTTCGTCAACCATTCCAAGTATTGCAAGGAATTATTGAAAATATTTGACATGGATAATTATAAAGCAATGTCTACTCTAATGGGTACCGATACCTATGTTGATCAAGATGAATCGGGTGTCTCTATAGATATTACAAAATATCGAGGTTGTAAAATTGATAGAAAAAGCACAAGTGATACTTGTCACATCCTTGGAAATGCATTAGTATCATGGGCTTGCAAGAAACAAGTATGCATTGCTCTTAGCACGGCCGAAGCAAAATATATTGCAGCGGGTAGTAGTTGTGCATAAATATTATGGCTCAAACAACAACTTCGTGACTACAGACTCGACCTAGGATGCATTCCTCTACGGTGCGACAATAAAAGTGCGATAAATATTACAAGAATCCGATCATGCACTCAAGAACCAAACACATCTACATACAATATCATTTTCTTCATGATCATGTAATTCAAGGAGATGTCGAAGTCACATTTGTAGATACTCATAATCAACTTGTCGGTATCTTCACAAAACCTTTGGCAAGAGAACCATTTTACAAAATTCAACGAGAACTTGGTATTTTAGATGAACATGCCGTCTAAGGTGCATTCTATTCTTTCTTAATGCTTTCAAAGTGATATTCATGTTTATATGTGAAAAGTTCATGTCTATATGTTGCCTTAAGATGTTATGTATATCAAGATTTGTTTAAATTCAAGAAAATTGTGTTTTTGGTCATTTTTGGTTGATGCAATCGATTGCACCATTGTGTAAATCGATTTCTCACTGTATGTTTTTATTCTCTGACCATTTTGTTTCAGTGCAAATCGATTACACCATAGTGCAAATCGATTACACGTTGTTCATTTCCGCTTACTGTTGTTTCTGTTTATTGTACAAATCAATTGAATATGTGTGCAAATCGATTGCACCTACTGTAATTTTAATTTATGACATGTTTTAATGTTGGTCAAAATTTATATCCTCTCCAATTTCCCAATCAAGGATCATTTTTCTATAACAACCCCAACATGAATCAACCATAAATTCTGTCCATTTGTGTTATTTTTATTGTGTTATCATTATGTCTTTGTTCTCTCTTGTGACTATGTTTTGTTTAATGAACATTATTGTTTAAGTTTTCAATATTATTACATGTATATTGTCCATCTTTTATGCATCTTTCTCTTCTTTTTTATAATGTCAAAGGGGGAGAAGGATGTTACACTTTATGCTTGTGTATTTCCTTGTCTTAAACTTTTAAGGTACAAAGAATCCTTCAAAATGAGCAAATCGAAATGATTACAAAGCTTCTCATACAAAGGGGGAGTTATACATCTTAGGGGGAGAAGTCTCTTTCTAGAAATAACAAAGCTTCAAGAAAGATTGTTTTTCATCATCAAAAAGGGAGAGAATGTAATATCAAGCTTCTCAATGAACTTTATTTTGATGAAGACAAACCATAACGACAAGAAGGAAAAAATATTGATCAAGCTAAAGCATCAATGGATAAAAGTCTTTGATTCAAGCTCTTGGAAAATTTCATAAGGTATAATAACAAATCTTACTATGAACTTAAGTCTTAGATGCTCAATGATCAAAAGAAGTGTTTAAAACTTGTCCAAACTTTTTCTCAAGTTTTCTAAGCAAAAAAATCTATTTTTACTTCCGTGCAATCAATTTACATGTTGGTGCAATCGATTATATGACTCACATTTTCAGCTGTTTTGCTTCTGTTTCTTAGTGCAATCTATTTACACAAGAGTGCAATCGATTTCTCTCTGGTTAGAAATGTTTCTGTTTTAAAGTGCAATCAATTTTCATGTTTGTACAATCGATTGCTCACTAAAAATATTTGAATTTTCTGGCTGTTAGAACCCGTGAAATCGATTTGCATCAAGGGTGAAATCAATTGCTTGCTAAATGTTTTTGAAAAATAGCAGTTTTGAATATACCTTTTCATAACACCACTTCATGGAATCTTTTCATTTAATCTTGGAAATTGTTCATGATTAATTTACAGAAACTTATGTTGTTTCAAAGGGGTGCTATGAACATATAAATACTGAAATTTCAAAATAAAAAATAATCTCTTCCAATCAATATTTTTCTGAATTTTCAAATATTCAACTCAAGTCTTTTTCACTTTCATTCAAAAAGTTTTGTACATATTTTCATATCTTGTATAACAGAAAACTTTGAGAAATCTAAGTCTTGAGTCATTGTATATCATTGTTATTGGAAGAGAAGATCAAGTTATTGATAAAAACACTCAAAGTGATTATTTCTCTACAAACTCACTCAATCAAAATATTATTGTACACTTTCTTATTTTTCAGGATTGTTGAAAATAAGATTAGTGGTTTTTATACTCTTGTTTTCCAGGATTGTTGGAAACAAGTAAGGTCACCTTGAGATGATTGTTCTCACTGTTGACATAGTGAAAATCCAAGAGGATTGTTCTTGATCCAAGAGGATTGTTCTTGGTTTTCGTAGTTCTTGTTTAAGTTTGCCAACTATAAGAAAATCTCTTTCATGTTGAAAGGGGACTGGAATACTCTCGGACTGTGAGGGGAACCAGGATATCTCGCTTGTGTCTCTTTATATTTCTGCACTTTACTCTTTCATAAACTCACCATAAATCAGAAAAATAATATCCATCATGACTAAAACCAGAAAAATTTGAAAGTACCTAATTCACCCCCCCCCCCCCTCCCCCACTCTTAGGCGCACTTCGTACTTACATAGAGCTTTCATCATTGACATGGTATCAAAGCTTCACAAGTTATGATAGCTATTGTTATTCACTCTTTCTTCCTTGATTCTCATTCTGATTTCCTGTTTTCGTTTTGCTGTTTCTTGTTTCTTCTTGCTCCAATGGCTGCTCAGAGCTTCGCTGATTTCGGTACCCAACTCTGCTAATCCATATTACCTTCATCTGAACGAAAATTCATCACACGTTCTTGTTTCTCCACCGCTTGATGACAATAATTATCATACATGGGCTCGATCGATGCAAATCGCGTTGATTTCTAAGAACAATGATAATTTCATCAACGACACTCTTTATATGTTTAGCCATAAATTCGCGTCGATTTTAGCCATAAGCTTTTTTATTGTTTAGAGGGAAGATTTTTACTAATATATTTAGAGGTACGTAAATATTTTAAGCAACGCTAAAAAAAGGTAGTTTTTATAAAAAAATCATGCAAAAATTAAAAATTGTTCCCAAAAATATTTAAGGGAGAGATTATCAAATATTTCCAAAATATTTGTTTTGTAACGTTGTAAACTCTTCCCCATAGGAGTTTAGGGGTTGATTATATGATGTTGCTTATATATTGTAGGCAACAATTACAAATTGTTGTCAAAAAACAGTTTTAGGCAATAATTTTCATATCTTGTATAAAAAAATGTTGCCACAGAAATTAAATGTTGTAGTAACATTAATAGATAAAAAGATTTAAAAATATAAACTATTGTGAAGACGAAATTGTATGATAGACACACTACTACAAAAAAGGGAAAAGACAGCGCTTTTTTAGGCTTTTAACAGCGCTTTAAAGCGCTGCCTAAAGCAGCGCTGCTAAAAGAAAAGACAACATTTTTTTCAATGTAAAAGCGTTGTTTTATGCCTACTTTAGACAGCATTTTAAGAATAGACAACGCTTTTTTATATACCCCTTTAGCAGCGCTTCTGCTTTAGACAACGCTTTGTAATTTTTTAAGATAGGCTTTAGACAGCGCTTTTCTTTGAAAGTGCTGTCTATTCCCCCACTTTAGACAGCGCTTTCAGACTTTAGGCAGCGCTTTTTTTTAAAGTTTTTACAGCGCTTTTCTCCTAAAGCGTTGTCTATTGTTCACAAATTTTTTTAATAAATTATCTATTTTAATCAGAATTTTAACCATATTTGATCCAGTTTTTCACCATATTTGGTAGCTTCATTCCAATAAAATATACATATATAAAAATTGCACATATATATAAATTGATGATATAAACAACAACAATTACAAAATTTATGATACAAGTTAAAATTCTACAAGTTAAAATGCCTAAAATTCAAAATTGAATTTACATCTATACATCTTTCTATCTTCGAGAATTCTCATGAAACAACAATAACATGAATATCTTAGCTCTATCTTCTACACATGTACCTATAAACCTGGGGAAAAAAACCAAATGATCGTAATTTATAACATGATAATATTAACGTTGCACTTTATTCGAATTTAATTTATAGTCAAAACTCGAAAGTTCTCATCAAAGGAAATAAGACAATATACCTTAGCTTATAAAATTCTCAACCCGATAATGAATTGACACCATTCCTCTATAAGTTCATCCAATTGATCTTTTGAGTAATGTGCACAATTGAATTCCTCAAAGTACTACATATATAATAATATAACATAGTATGTGATTTAGTTAAAACAATATGTCATTTTATGAGAAACACAAAATATGAAAATAGTATGTAATTCCTAAGTTAGAAATCCATACCGTGGATGGAATCTCTAATCGATCTAAAAGAATAGTTTCTTTCATAAACCTCAACATAAAATAGCCACAATATGTACCGTTACGTTGGAGAGGACACTACACATGGAAAGAAAATATGAATATATATCAGGATATACCCCTTAAATTGTTTTATCAAGTATCATCACTAATGTAATCAAAACTGAATATCTCTTTGTGAAAATATACCTCCACTCTGATCCATGTAACGTTGTTGGTTCTACTTTTTGGTACTTGAATATCTCGTTGGGAGCGAAAAGCAAGTAGAACGCTATAATAAAATATAAACGACTGTTTAGAACAATCTCACATAGAATCATAAACATAAACACAAATCCAGATATGTTGACCATAAATATAAACATAAACATAAACATAAACATAAACTTGAATATCTCTTTGGGATCGAAACACTTGCGTGTCAATCATCTGTTTCAAATTTGGATATGTTGACCAATCATTGTATAACAAGTCCAGATAATACACATTTTCTCTCATAGGATTAACCGCAACCAATAACCAGTGTCCACTGTAAGATTAAACAAATATTAAACAATGGCCAAACACGGAAAATTATAATAGATCAAGTTAGGATGGAAATCTAACCCGTTGCCAGTATTATATGGCAAAAAGAATAACTTCTCAGTATCTTTACTGGCTACGAATAAACCTAGTATATATGATATGACATCATCTGGTCTCGTTACAATCAACCCTGAATTTACAGTGTTAGGAGCTAAGAAGCCAAATCTTGCTTCTAATCCACGCGGGCGCACAATATTGTCATACATAAAGTTTTATCCATTGATATTTTGTACATGCGTGTATGTGGATATTAATGGATGCTCAAGACAAGTGAAAGAAGATGTATTCAAATATATTTTTGTTCATATTATGCTTTTTCTACATTAGTTTTCTTATTTGCTAGCTTTACTTGTGCATCAAGTTAAGTCCTAGATCATCATAATTAGTATGATCATTTCATTCTATTTTATCTTCGTGTGGTTTCACTTTATTTGTCTTATTTGCTTTTAATTATTTTTTTGCATCACAATCATTCATCTATTCTTCATATGCTTCAAAATTATTTTTCATATGCATTAAAATAAAATTTTCATCTACATCAAAATAATATTTTAGTTGCATTAAATTGTTTTCATTAAATTTACCTTGCATTAAATGTGTTTCACATCAATTTTTTTTTGAAGTTGCATGTTCATTCTAGTTAAAATTTTCTATGGCAATATTATTTTCGGTTCTACTTACAAAATTCTTTCTCAAGATTTTCCTAGTCTGATACAGTGAATTTGAAATGTCTCTTATGAGAGAGCTCACATTTCTTAGGATTACAAATCAAGCAAGCCAAATAAGTAACTTTCATAAATCAAACGAAATACCACTTGTAGCTTCTCAATAAGTTTGATATGAAAGCTTTGAGAAGAATCTCAACACCCATGACTTTAAATGTGCAGATTGATAAAGACGAGAATAGAGTGGAATCAGACATAACCAGATGTAGAAAGGTATAATCAGATTCTAACTCTATTTAATGGCGAGTAGGAAAGATACCATGTTTGTTGTGTGCATGTGTATTAGATGTCAGACGTCACCTAAGGAATTCCATTTTTAGATCATAAAATGAATTTTGAGGTATCTTAACAGAACCTCCCAGTACAGTCTATAGTATCCTAAAGGTAGCACATGTAGTTTAGTAGGTTTTTTTGTTTTGATTTTGTGGGATGCATGTCTGATAGGAAAAGCAATAGTGTTACCTGCCATTTATTTAGAAGTTGTTTAGCTTCTTAGCACAGTAAGAAGCGACACAACGTTGCTCTTTCTACCGTCGTGGCTGAATACGCTACCGTTGGTAGTTGTTATACACAAGTCTTATGGCTAAAACAATAATTGCTATATTATGATTTAAAACTTGGCTGGATACAATTAAGTATGATAGTACTAGTGCGATAAGCCTCTCTTAGAATCTGGTACTCCATTCATGAACTAAACTTAACAAGATCCAACATCACTCTTTTAGAGATCATATTGAAAAAGGGGATGTTATTTTTTTAATACGTTGACACTAAAATTCAACTTATGGATATTTTTACAAAACCATTATCATCGAAAACTTTTCAAAATATCTATAGGAAATTAGGAATCTTGGATTCCTTGTGCTTTAAAAATATCAACATTTATGTTTAGTTTAATTTGTTATGTATATTTTATTTTCACTAACACTATTTTGTAGCAAATCATAGTTTCATCGACTATAATAGTATGTCTTCATAACTCTTGTATCCAATTTTATATCACATGTTTATTCTAGATATGTTCATTGATTTGCTTATTACTTTTTAATGTCATTCATTCATCTCTAGCATGTTTTTTATTGTTCTTCTTTGTATTTAAAGTCTTTTTAAATGCATGTTGCCAAGTATGTGCATTTGAGCATTTTATATTTGTTCATGTATTATTTAATCTTCCTTACATGATAGTTTTTATCACTTAATTGTATGTTGATTGAATGTTATTGCATGTACTTTTGAATTTTTGTTGTATGTAACATTTCTATCTTTGGATTCTTTATCTGATATCTAATAATGTTGTATATCCTTTTTAGCTTATTAGCTCACTGTTTACCTTGGGTTTTGGTAAACAACCGCTGATCCTCCAAATGGTTACTTATTTGGTTACTCGCAGGATCGATCAGATTGATCCTAGGACATAGGTTGATTTTGAAGTTTGATTAAGGTGGATAAGGCTTTAAGTAAATTGGCTTTAAATGAATTGCATAAAGGAAAGGCTTGGTAAAATAAACAAGGCTTAAAGTAAAAGGTTCGACAGGAAATGTAAAGAGAAAAGCAAGTAAAATTCTGGGAAAGTAAATGACTTTAATTGATAAAATTGGTGTTTCACACATACATTTCTCAACAATTCTTTCTCACACGCTGGGTACTCGAATCTAAATGAGTGACTTTGTATAGAATTGTGAACACACGCGAGAAACTACATGTCTACTCCTATTTATACTAAAACATCCCAAGTAACCGTCGGGCAGTTACACTGCTTCGAGATCAATCCACTTGGCACGTTCTCCATGCTCGACGCTCCAGATCCTTGCACGTTTGCACGTGGTAACTGCTGGAAACCGTTTTCCCTCCAAACGCTTGAATTTCAAACTGCTCCACTCTGGACCATCGAACACTTTCGTCAAGAGACATCTTCGACGAGAAACTCCTTCGACGTCGAAGGCAATCAGCCTTCTTCCTTGGAAGAAATCTCCTAAGTATTTTGCCATCTTTCGACGGGCACTTCGACAGACTTAGCCAGTCGAAAGCATCTTTCAGCTTTTAATGGCTGACATCAATCAAAACAAAGGTGTCGAATTTAGGAGCCAACAAATTGCCCCCCAAGAATGCCTTATTTCGACTCTGAAAGAAAAAGGCATTCTTTGAAACGCCATTCGACACCTGTCTTTCCACGCTTAGTCACAAGTTAACTTGTGCACTTTTTGTTGCTTTTTACCAACTATTGACAATCCTAAGAAACCATCATTGATTTGATCCTAGGACGTCACTTTCAGTACGGCGTGCAGTACCAAACGTCATTTCAGAATTTGTCATTATGACAATTCTCAAAAACGAGGACGCACGCTGCGTCTCTCCACTTCTGCAGAAACGGCCAAAACAACAAGGGGCTGCCACGCGTCCCACTAACTCTTGCAGCATTAAATGGCATTTAATGTCCTCGTTATTGGGGATTTTTCCCACTACTATAAATAGCAGTGAATATCCCATTGTGGGACTTTTTACGCCAACTAGCCTTCAAACTTCCTTGTTTCCATACAAGCTTGTTATCTTCGCAGAAAACTCTTCCTCTTTCACTTCATCTTCAACCTCATTTCAAACGATGGCATCTGCTTCTACTGCTCCCAGTGCTAACGCACCAACTGAACATGTTAAACCCAAAGTTTTCGTCACTGCCCCAGTAGTAAACTCTACAGGCAAACGAAGGGTTCCTGAACCTTCTGACATCGCCGTTCGCGACGCCTACTCACGCCATTTGATGATCCCGGTTGGATACTCCAACCAGATCTTCGCAATGTCTGGCCCCATGAATCCAAGCATCTCTGAAGCTCTGAAGATCAAGAGCTATTTCCCAATCGTCGAGAAACTCAAGCCAGTAGCATGCGCCAAGAAAGACGCAGAAGACAACGAAGACCCTACTCGTGAAAAAATCGACCTCCGCTTCTTCAACAGAGGGGTTAGGGTCTTCAGGTCTTGCCCTAATCTGACCTCCGATTATGTTGCTTGGCTAACCAAGTTGGAGAAGCACCAAACCTCGATCTGGAAGGATATGGGAATCTTCGACCTAGTGATGCTGTCGAAGACGGGTTTGAACTACTCCCCAGAGATGCTGATAGCTTCACTGTTGTTCTGGGACTACTCCCATTTTACTTTTCATCTTCCATGTGGGATGCTAACCCCCACACTCTTCGACGTGGCCGCTATTACTGGCCTTCAACCAACCGGGGATTACTTCGATCCGGAGGAGATGTCGGAGGACCAAATTGGCTTCTCTGAGACCAAGCCAACATACACCACTTTTATCAACCATTATCACGACAGGTCGACAGATGCGGTGTCGGATGTCGAACACATAGCGTTTCTAGCCTTATGGCTAACTCGCTTTGTGTTTTGCTCGAAGTCTCTGCAGGTGACCAAAAAGATGGTCACTCTTGCTACCCAACTGCATCACCGCCAAAACATCTGTTTGGCAGAACTGATTCTGGCTAGTCTTTATGACTCGATCAGCAATGGGGCCACTCTTCTGAAACATATCGAGGACAGGGCCAGTTTGCTACTCGCTGGGCCTTTTTGGCTACTTCAACTGTGGCTCAACGCCACTTTCGAATCTTTCTTGCCCAAGAAAGTTCAGATAAATGAACAAGCTCCAGCGATAGCGAATAGACGCATCGAAGGAATCAGGTTGGCTCTGCTGACACCTACGGACGATGGACTGGAGTTTCAACAAACCTTCACCAACTTCGTTCTAATGTTTGCTCGAAGGAAGGAGTTTGTTTCAACTATGGCTCCATTTGCTCAACGGCGGGTGGGGCCAGCATGGTTCACTAGGCCACATCCAAAGGAGTCGAGTGGTCCCAATGTCGATGAGCATACAATACTTTGGGAGGCGTTCCTTACACCAAGGATCATGCCTCTTCGATTCAAGAGCTCAAAGACTCATTTGAGTCTGATTGCCTATCAACCAAATCTGGTATCTCGCCAGTTTGGTATTATCCAAACCCTGCCTTCTCCGATTTTTCAAAGAGAGAAGTCAATGTTGTACTTCTGCAACGATTATACAGAAGAAGCTGCCATCAAGCATATCGGAAGATATGCTGGTCGAACAATCCTCTCGCTGTTTGACTACCAGCTCAATTTCCTTTGCTCACCATCCTTCGAGGAGTGGTGGAGAAGCTATTATGCTGAGTACTTCTTCGACGAGAAGGACTTCATGGCTGAGTTGCAGAAGTCTTTTGTCCTTGTGTTGGACAAAGTAAAGAAATGTAAGTTCATGCTCTCACATTACTTTTTGTCTTTCTCTTCGACTGCTAGCCTGTTAACTTTTCCTTTGCTTTCAGTTGTTCGAAAGCCTGTAGCCAAGAAGGCTACAGAAGGCCAACAAGGAGGAGGCCCTTCAACAAAACCTCCACCGCCGGCGAAGACCATAAGCAACCAACAGGGGGAAGGCTCTTCGAGGAAGCCTCCTGTATCGGTAACCAGATTTTCTTCATTTTTCTTCTGGCTTTCGATTTTTTATTTTCGATGCAATTATTCAATCGAATTCCTATTGGTTTTCTAGGCACCTTCGCCCAAGAAACGGCCAGGACTGGTGGTCGAATCTGGGAGTGATGACGAAAGTGATTCCCCTCCTGCCCCCTTAAAAAGGCGAAAGTTGACGAAGGATGCTTCTGCTCCTGCTCCTGCTCCTGAAGGTCGAACCGTCAGAATAAAGGTCGCTGTGAGAAAACCTAGGCCACCTCCAGTGATCATCGAGGAGCCAACTGAGGAGGAACTGAACGTTCTTCTTAACAAGCCTGTCGAAAGTGACAATTCCAGCCCTGGGGCTGAAGTTAATCCACAGGTAATCCCTTAGACCTTTTTTTTATAACTTAGGCATAAATACCCGTATTCGATTGTGTCTCTTTCGACATCTGACGATTTGTCTTCTTTCCCTTTTCAGGACACTACTGAAAGTTCTCCACCAAGGACCTCAGAAACGCTGGAATCTGCTGAACTTAGCAGGCCTCAGGAAAAAGACTTGGGCAATGACGAAGCCCATACTGAGAATGAGGCCAATGCTGAAACAGTGGAGAAAACAACAGAGGAACCTCTGGTGGAGGAACAACAGCCAGAAACAGTTCAGGTGGTGGATTTGTCAGAAGAGAATCATGAAGAAAGGGACCAAGGCAATGACGGCGAAGAGAATCAAAATGCTGTCGACGAAGAGAACCAAGGTGGTACTGGCGAAAGACACCAGGGTGACGCTAGCGAAGAGCCACAAAATGACGCTGGCGAAGGACCCCAGGGTGATGCTAACGAAGAACCACAAGTCGACGCTGGTACTGCCTCAGTCCGAGTCGAAGAGCAACCAGTCGAAGCACTTAACACTCAAGAACCTCAAACCCAAGATAATACTGTTGCAAGGGTTACCTCCTCGAAGCACAGGTCAAAAGAGGACTTGGAACACTTGAAAGAAACTGACCCTGTTAGCTACCTCAATGCCATCATCGAGAGTAAGAGTTCGTCTGACACGAGTCAGGAAGTTCCTACCCTGTCGGGGAAGTCTACTGAAACTTCTCCCCTTGATGATGCTTTGGCGAAGGTTAAGGCCCAGTTCTTTAAGAGGGACTTGATGAAGGCTTTAGAGGGGGACCCCACTGCTCCATCATGCTTAAAAGAGGTCTTGAATGCTGTCGACTTTGAAGCTGTAGCCCCAGAAATCTCAGACTTGATCATGGAGTTACACTCTATGATTGATCAAGTTTCAGCGGATTACAGGCGCCAAAGAGGGTTTAACAGTCAGCTTGAAGTGCTGTATGGCAAAAGCTCATCTGCGTGGACTGCTGTCTCAGATTCGACTTCTCGAATTGCTGAGCTGTCGAAACAAAAAGCGTCTGCACAGGAAAGAGTCGATGCCATTGATCGAGAGAATGTTTCCTTCCGGGCACAAATCGCAGAAATAGAGGCGAAGATAAACGCCAACACTGTACTCAAGGAGGAAATTCTTTCGACCATTTCAGACACTGAGAGCCAGACTGAGATCAAACAAGGCCTGGAATTCGCTGAGAGGGCCCAAAGCCTCGACGCTCAAATTGCCAAACTAGTGCAGGAAAACTCCTGGTGCAAGAAGAGGTTGGAGCTGCAGCACGCCAAGTATCTTCGACTCAGGAACTCTCTTACCTTTTGATTGATTCTCTTTTGTAACCATCTTCTGTAATCGTTATTCGACAACAATTGCCATCTTGGCTGAAATTAATAAAATTTCCATTTTGGCATTTTTATGGTTAATTTAGACTTGCTCTTTTATTATTTTATTTTTATCTCTTGAAGTATAGGTTTGTATTTTTTCAAATATTTACCATTTACTCTCAAGAGCCTTTTATCTCCACTTAACTCTTCGACTTCATAGGCTCCACCAGAAAAAGTTTGGATAACTCTGAAGGGTCCTTCCCATTTGGGTGACCATTTCCCCATGCTTCGATCCCTTCGATCCATGGGAAGAATTACCTTCCAAACTAGTTCTTCAGGCAAAAATACCTTAGGTTTTACCTTTTTATTATAAGAGTCTTCTACTCTTTTCTTCTGAAGCCTGAGTAAGTCGAGAGCGCGTAATCTCTCTTCGTCTAAATCCACCAGTTCATCTAACATCATGTTCCAATAAACTTCAGAAGGAATATCATAATGCCTCTGAACCCTTGCAGATTGAAGACAAATTTCTGCTGGCAACACTGCATCATGGCCAAAAGTTAGCCTATATGGTGTTGTACCAGTGGCTTCTTTTGGGGACGTTCGACAAGCCCATAAAATCTGGTCTAACGTCTTATGCCAATTCTTTGGCTTCTTCCCAACATGTTTCTTTATCAAGCCAATCACCACTTTGTTAGCTGCCTCGACTTGACCATTCGCCTGTGCATAATAAGGCGTGGATGTTAGGAGTTTGAAACCTGTTTCCTGAGCAAATTCCTGCATCTTTCGACCAGTGAAAACTGACCCTTGATCAGTTGTTATTGTCTCAGGAATTCCATATCTAAAGATAATGTTCTTTTGAATAAATTCAATGACATTTTCTTGGTCCACATTGACTAAAGGGATAGCTTCGATCCACTTAGTAAAATAATCAATGCCTACCAATATGTATTTCTGACTCTTTGATGATGCTGGTCGAATCTCTCCAATGAGGTCCAACGCCCATCCTCTAAAGGGCCAAGGCTTCACTATCGAGTGAAGTTCGCTTGCTGGTACATGTTGGATGCCTGTATGAACTTGACACTCTTGACAACCCTTGGCGAACTCAACACAATCTTTCAGCATAGTAGGCCAATATAATCCTTGTCGAAACAACAACCATTTCATCTTATGGCCTGCTTGGTGAGCCCCACATGCCCCAGCATGCGTAGTCGAAAGGGCTATGTATGCTTCAGTTTCACTTAAACATTTCAGCAACACCCCTTCAGGCGTCTTCTTGAATAACTCATTACCCATGAGTACAAAACTCAACGCCCTGTATTTTGTTTTTCGTTCTGTCGAAGCTCCTGGATTTTGAAGATAGTCCACAATAGGTTTCCTCCAATCTTGCTCTGACAAATTATCAATGAACGAAATCTCGAAGTTACTGTGATCAGCATATCCTAGTCTCGTCGATTCCAAATCTGATGGTGATAGACAAGTTGCCTTTATCTTTTCTCGAACTTCGATTGCTCTTTGTAACTTCGTTTTTGAAATCTTATACCCAGATGCAATCTGTGCCAAGTCGTTGGCTATTTGATTTTCGACTCTGGGTATGTGTCGAATATTGATCGTTTCAAATTGTTTCAATAAACGTTTTTCTATCACAAAGTACATAATGAGATTTTCTCTTATGCATTTATATTCCTTTGTGACTTGCTTGATGACTAACTCTGAGTCTCCCATTATTTCGACTCGAGTTGCCCCCAATTCCAACAATATCTCAAGGCCAGTAATTAGAGCTTCATACTCAGCCTCATTGTTCGAACAAGAACCTGCTATTTTGTACTTGAATGTTGTTGGAATTTTATCTGGAGAAATAATCAAGACTCCTACCCCTGTTCCATCTTTATGGCTGGAACCATCGAAGTAGAATTTCCAAGGTTCTATCTCCACATAATTAATATCCTCAACTTGAATTGAGTGGTCGACTATGAAGTCTGCAACCACTTGTCCTTTTACTGCCTTAAGAGGCATAAAGGTTAAGGAGTATTCAGTTAATGCTAATGCCCACTTGCCAATTCGACTATGCAAGATAGGTTTCGACAACATATATTTGAAAACATCAAAATGAGACGAAACATAAACATCAACTGGTTTTATATATTGCTTGAGTTTTGTACAAGAAAAATACAGACATAGACACAATTTTTCAACTTCGCTATATCTAGTTTCTGCATCATTCAAAACTCGACTGAGATAGTAAATGGGTCTTTCGACTCCATTCTCATCCTCTTGGGCTAACATACTTCCCAAAGTTTTGTCAGATGCAGCTATGTACAATCTCATACTCCTATTGCTACAAGGAGGCACCAAAATAGGTGGCTTAGTGAGGTACCCTTTGATTTTGTCGAAGGCTTCTTGTTGCTCCTGCCCCCATTCGAACCCCTCTTTATTCAGTCGAAGTAAGGGTGAAAAGGCCTGAGCTTTCCCACTTAGATTAGATATAAACCTCCTTAAGAAATTTATCTTGCCTAAGAGAGATTGCAATTCCTTCTTATTCGATGGCGCTTTCGCTTCCAGAATTGCCTTCGTCTTGTTCTGGTTGATTTCGATTCCTTTCTTGTGGATAACGAAGCCCAAGAAATCTCCAGCTTTTACACAGAACGCACACTTCAAAGGGTTCATCTTCAGACCATGTTCTCTCATTCTTTCGAATGATTGTCGAAGGTGGTCAATGTGATTCTTCCTGGAAACAGATTTTATAACAATATCATCAATATAAACTTGCATAAAAGTGTTAATAAAATCATGGAAGATAGTATTCATTGCTCGCTGGTACGTTGCCCCAGCGTTTTTTAGGCCAAAAGGCATCACTACCCATTCGTAAGTGCCTAAGGCCCCAGGGCATCGAAAAGCTGTTTTCGACACATCCTCTTCAGCAATGAATATTTGATTATATCCTGAATAACCATCGAGCATACTCAGGTATTCATAACCAGCGGCAGAATCGACTAGCATTTCCGCCACAGGCATAGGATATTCATCTTTGGGGGTGGCAGCATTCAAATCTCTGAAATCTATGCACACCCTTAATGTGCCATTTTTCTTAATTACTGGCACAATATTTGCAATCCATTCGACATACCTTGTAACACGGATGAATTTGCATTTCAGAAGTCTTTCGACCTCCGTTTTGATCTTCGACAATATTTCCGGAGTGAAGCGCCTTGGATTTTGCTTGATTGGCTTCTTTCCAGGTTTGATTGGCAACTGAAGTTCTACCAATCCTCTGTCGAGACCAGGCATTTCGTCATAATCCCATGCAAAACAGTCTTTAAACTCTTTCAGCAATTGGATTACTTCCAACCTAAGTTCTGGATCAATTTTGGCGCTGATGTAAGTTGGCCTTTTGGCTGATCCTTCGCCTAAGTTGATTTCTTCTAAAGGGTCTTGTGCTAACATTTTAATGTTGTTCGCCAAGGGATCCTTTTCGAAGCCCAAAGGCTCATCGTCATAGATAGCGTCGAGCCTCTGTTCCTGCATTTCTTCTGGCATGATATCAGGGGGTTTTGGATCGAAATCCTTTCCTGGGCCAACAGCAGATAATTGTTGATCATTGGCCTGTGTGGCCATGTACTTTACTTCGGCTTCGAGAGCCGTTATCATCTTGGTTTCGGCCACATAAGCCGAAATTCGCTCCAGAGATTGTGACTCAGTCATTATCACTGAATTCACTTCCCCAACCAGTTGGTTGGATATCAGTTAACCCACTGAAGTCTATGTGGGACAAGTCTTCTCTGTCCCATTGGAAACCATGCTCAGGATGCAGGTATAGGGAACAAAAGGTGTTTGGCGCTGGCGCCATGTCGAAGTCAGGTGTTGGACATGGCCCTATGTGAGCCAAGTTTTTGTCGAAATCTGCCACACCCAAGTGATTCACTTTGCCAAGGTAGTAGCTTTGATCTGCCTCTATGTTTTCGACCATCCCATCTGGACGCCATAGCAGCAGTCTTTGGTGCATCGATGAAGGCACAACGCCTACACCATGAATCCACTCACGGCCTAACAAAAGATTGTAGTTAGGTTTGGCCGATATGACCATGAACATCGTTGGTCGAAGGATAGACCCAACTTTGATATCTAGCTGGATCACTCCCATGGTGGTCCCAATGCCGCCCTCATAGTTCGACAGGACCATATTGTGAGGTTTAATGTCCTCATCTCTTTTGCCAATCTTCCTTAGCATAGAGTGAGGGATAATATTGATGGTTGCCCCACAATCGACCAATATTTTATTCACAGTAGTTTCTTCGAGCTTAGCCCTTATGAACAAAGGCTTGAGGTGATTCTTCATTGCCTCTGTAGGTGGCTCGAAGAAGCCATTTTGTTCCTCAGTAGTGCCATTGTCCATGACAAAATAGCACACTGGCCTATGTTTGGCCATTTCTTGTTCCACCTCCCAGTCACTTGCTTCGACTTCTACCTGTCGATTGAATTCCCTGGGCAGCACTGAAACAATATTCACCATTATATCCAAAGTATCATCAGACTCAGCATCATCTTCGTCTTCGACTTCACTTTGGTTAGGCCAAACTAGCCTGTTGGTAACTGGTTCTCTCTCTAGAGGCTTCCTTTGTTTCCTTTGAGGAACATTCGAACTAGTTTCTGCCTTAGGTTCGTTGGCAGCCTCCCTTTCAGCTTTTCGTCTCCTTTGATATCTCCTCCATTGAGATCGAGACATAGGGTTTTTACCCTTGTAGTTGCTGGACACTTGAGTAACCTTAGGTGCAGCAACTTGAGGCTCTTTCTTTTGAGTTAAAGAGGAACCTCTTGGCACATCGAAAGAATGCCATTTCTCCTCACTTGGCCTTTTTCGGCCAGAAGTTTTGTACCAAGTGTCTACTGGCACATTTGTTGGAGGCCTAAAAGTCAATGGCCTCTTGTCTTGGTGAGAACCCCTTCTGGGATCATGTCGAAGGTCAGCATTCTCCCTTCTCTTATTCGCTGCTCTCACACCTTGAATGTGCTCAGCAGCTTTTTTATCAAAGATCGAACTGCATCTTGGACACAGCATCACCTCTGATTTCTTCTTCTGGCATCTTTGTAAAAAATCTGCCAAGTTTTCGTTTTCCCGAGGGAAAGCCGTCTTATTAGCCTGCTCTTGCCTTATGGCCTCTTCTGATGCTTTTGGATCAGAAAGTTCAACCATGTTGACATTCATTGTATCTTTGCTAGCAAGAGTTAACTGCTTCATTTGTATTTCCAGATTCTCCGTCTGGCCTTGAACAGTGGCCAAGTGGGAACTGGGCTTTGATCCAGTTTTTTGTGCTTCAGCAGTCTCCGACTTCGGGTTCTCGACCGCTTTCTGGACAGCTTCAATTGTCTTCCTGGATAAATTTCCAGAAAAACTGCCAAAGATTGGCATGTTGATGTGGTCCTTTGAGACTTCGACCATGGTAATTCCTGGCTTCTTCGACTGGATCCTGGTTGCCTCTATCATGTTCACCTCAGAGGGTTCTGCATAGTGGGCTTCAGCCTTCAGTGGATTGGAGTCGACAGCCATGGGGGATTTGTCAGCAAACTTTAATCTCCCTTCCTCAATAGCGTCTTGCACAAGATTCCTGAAAAGAAAACATTGAGAAGTTTTATGGCCCAAAAAATTATGATATTTGCAAAAACCTCTCTTCTTTCTTTGATCAAGAGGAGGCACTTTTACCCCAGGGGGTACTATCATTTGGCCATCTTTAACTAGCAAGTCGAATATTTCATCACATTTTGTGATGTCAAAACTATAAGTCTTTTTTGGGAACCTATCGTTGGTCCTGTCTGGACCAATGGGATTTTTCCCATTTGAGGGGACTAACTGTTTACAAGAGTATGGTGGCCCTTGTTTTAGTTATGCTAAATCGACTTCTCCTTCTTCGAAAGTTAAAGTATCGTCGAAGGATTCTAGATCTTCGTCATCCATCTCAACGTACGCTATCCTTTCTCTCTTGTGAGTTTTCGTTGCCTTAGCTTTTTCAGCTTTGAGGCGTTCGACCTGTCGAACTCTATCGGCCAGTTGGGCCATGTCTCTTAGGTACTGGGTGTCTAGCTTCTTCCTAATGGAATAATCTAAACCGCCTGCGGCTATTTCGACCAACTCATGCTCTGGCACTTGTGTAAAACATCTCGCCTTGAGCAACCTAAACCTATTTAGATACTCGTCTATAGGTTCAGTGAAACGTCTCTTCACACTGGCCAGTTCTTTCAGGCTTATCTTGGTTTGCCCCATGTAGAATTGTTCATGGAACAATCTTTCCAACTGGGTCCAATGATGGATCGAATTGGGGGGGAGATTTGTAAACCAAGTAAAAGCGTTCTTGGTTAAAGAACTTGGGAAGTACTTGATCCTTAGGTTTTCATTATTCGAAATGTCTCCTGCTTCGATCAAGTATCTCGCCACATGCTCGACAGTAGATTCTGTCGTGTCCCCAGAGAACTTAGTAAATTTGGGGACTTTGCATCTAGGAGGTAAGTCCGTTTGTAACACGTATTCTGACAATGGAGATGTAAAGTTGGGCCTTCGAAAGCCCATGTTCATCCCATTCTGAGTCATGATCCTTTCGATCATGGTTGCCAGATTGTTTTCCAAACCCATGTTCTGGTATTGGATATGCTGAACCACTTCGTCAGCATTTTGGTTTCTATTAACTAACCTTACCTCTGGGGCTATTACCCTAGGTTCTTCGACAGGTTGTTCGACAGGCTGTTGAGCCTGGTTAATGGTGGTTTCTTCCTCTACAAATATCCCCTGATTTCCCCTTATTTGCGCCCTTTGGGGCTGTCGAACAGGTGGGGGTACTCCAAAGAAATCAGCCAAGCGCGTCATTTGCGCTGTAACTTGCTGATTCGATTGAGTAGTGTTTTGTATTAGAGGGTTTAGCACTGTACTCAAAGTTTGTGCCAACATTTGCACCATATCATGGTTGCTTTCATCCATCTGTTGCCTCAAGACTGCTGTCGAGGCATTTGTAAGGCCATGGGCTACTTGGGACGTTCCTCCTAAGAGTTGGGTCCTATTTCTATTTGCCATGCCTACTCCAGAGCCTTGGAGTGGCGAAGAGGCACTCACGAAAGGGTCTGAAAAAGTGGACGCAGCATTCGTCAGGCTTGCCACTTCAGAAGTTGGCATACCATAGAATGGAATAAATCCTGGGGGAACCACTGGCCTTGTGCCTAAATTTCCCCTTGGTGGGGGAGTTCCCAAAGGTATCCTAGGGCCTATTAACGAAGGTATTGGCCCCATGGTTGTGACCGACACTGCTGGTGTCGAACCAACGTTTGTCGCTTCACTTACGGTCATACTGACCGTTGCTCCCACGCTCGTTTGTGGGATTTCATTATTGTTTGGCGGATCCGCCATCTCTTCCCTCCTTCTGGCAGTATTGTTATCGTTAGTGTATATTCTACCACTTCTCAATAACATACAACTCGAAAAGATGAGATTATTTTCAACAATCAACACACAGTCCCACCAGGTGTGCCAATTTGTTTACCTTGGGTTTTGGTAAACAACCGCTGATCCTCCAAATGGTTACTTATTTGGTTACTCGCAGGATCGATCAGATTGATCCTAGGACATAGGTTGATTTTGAAGTTTGATTAAGGTGGATAAGGCTTTAAGTAAATTGGCTTTAAATGAATTGCATAAAGGAAAGGCTTGGTAAAATAAACAAGGCTTAAAGTAAAAGGTTCGACAGGAAATGTAAAGAGAAAAGCAAGTAAAATTCTGGGAAAGTAAATGACTTTAATTGATAAAATTGGTGTTTCACACATACATTTCTCAACAATTCTTTCTCACACGCTGGGTACTCGAATCTAAATGAGTGACTTTGTATAGAATTGTGAACACACGCGAGAAACTACATGTCTACTCCTATTTATACTAAAACATCCCAAGTAACCGTCGGGCAGTTACACTGCTTCGAGATCAATCCACTTGGCACGTTCTCCATGCTCGACGCTCCAGATCCTTGCACGTTTGCACGTGGTAACTGCTGGAAACCGTTTTCCCTCCAAACGCTTGAATTTCAAACTGCTCCACTCTGGACCATCGAACACTTTCGTCAAGAGACATCTTCGACGAGAAACTCCTTCGACGTCGAAGGCAATCAGCCTTCTTCCTTGGAAGAAATCTCCTAAGTATTTTGCCATCTTTCGACGGGCACTTCGACAGACTTAGCCAGTCGAAAGCATCTTTCAGCTTTTAATGGCTGACATCAATCAAAACAAAGGTGTCGAATTTAGGAGCCAACACTCACATGTTCATCTGGATATATTCATTTTGTGTTTGATTATTTAGATTTTAGACTCATTTTGATCTATCTCTTTTTGTCTTATGTGTTTTATTGAATATAGATTACAACTTAATATATCCAGATGAAAGCATCATCATGTGGACAATGACTTGCAAAAATAATGATACTTTAAAATTCTAACCTCATAATGTTTGAGATTTAGGACGTGATCAGATGGAGATTCAACAATCTCCTTTAAATTTCACCTTTATCTTCTTTGTTATAAAAGTCAAGGTTGGCATCCACTAAAAACACAACAGAAATAACCAAGCACAAGATTCATGGACATTTTAAATCCAAGAAAATTGAGGTATTGCAAAGGATATATATATTACAAATAGTCTAACAACTGAAGTAAATCTAAGCTCATGAAAAAATAAATTGATAGATCTATAAACAATTCTACATTCTTATAAAACGGAATATGACTATATATATGTTTGCTGCTTGAAGGACAAGGCAGGATATCTGATTGCTGCGGTCGAAATGGAGAGAAATCGAATGTACAAACTTAACTTGAGGAACATTCGAGAGAAATGTCTGCAGATCGAAGTGCAAGACAAAGCGTCACTGTGGAACATGCGCTTTGGTCACCTACATCATGCTGGTCTGAGAAGGTTGGCGAAGAGGAACATGGTGCATGGATTACCAGACATGGAGTTCGAAGGAAAATTCTGTGAAGAATGTGTGCTCAGCAAACAAACCAGGACCTCATTTCAGAAGAAGGCAGAGTATCAAGCCAAACAGATACTCGAACTGATACATACTGATATATGTGGGCCAATTACTCCAGAATCCTTCAGTGGAAAGAGGTATTTTGTTACCTTCATTGATGACTTCTCAAGAAAAACCTGGGTCTACTTTCTGAAAGAGAAATCTGAAGCACTAGAAGTGTTCAAGAAATTCAAAGTAATGGTGGAAAAGGCAACAGAAAGAAACATCAAATCAATTTGATCAGACAGAGGAGGAGAGTATACTTCGATGGCCTTTGTGAAGTACTGTGAAGAACAGGGCATAAGAAGATTCCTAACAGCGCCATATTCACCTCAGCAAAATGGTGTGGCTGAAAGGAAGAATCGAACTATCTTTGACATCGTTCGATCAATGCTCAAAAGCAAGAGTATGCTGAAAGAGTTCTAAGCAGAAGCAGTACAATGTGCTGTTTACATTCAGAATAGGTGTCCACATTCGAAGCTGGAAGAGAAAACACCACAAGAAGCATGGAATGGACAGAAGACAACAATCTCTCATCTAAAAGTTTTTGGTAGCATAGCTTATGCACATGTACCAGACCAACGAAGAACAAAGCTTGAAGACAAAAGTCAGAAGTTCATATTCATTGGATATGATGAGAAGACGAAAGGGTACAAGCTGTTCAATCCTATCAGCAAGAAAATAATTGTAAGCAGATACGTTCGAATGAATGAAGCCAGCAAGTGGGACTGGAACAGTTCGACAGAGGCTGTTGATACAGTCGAAGAAACAACTATAGCTGTACCAACAAACACTCTAGAAGAACATGAAGAAACAGAAGATAGAGATGAACCTCTACAACCCAGAATGAGAAGTTTGCAAGATCTGTATGATTCAACAAGTGAGGTGCATCTTGTGTGTCTTCTGGCAGATACTGAAAACATAAGTGTTGAAGAAGCGTTAAGAGATGAGAAGTGGAAAAGCGCCATGGACGAAGAAATTAAAGCAATCGAACACAACAAAACTTGGGAGCTGGTCGAATTACCAAAAGGAAGTCAACCCATTGGTATAAAGTGGGTATTTAAGAAAAAGATGAACGCTCAAGGAGAGATCGAAAGATACAAGGCACGGCTGGTTGCAAAGGGATACAAGCAGAAAGCCGGCATTGACTATGACAAAGTGTTCGCGCCTGTTGCAAGAATGGAGACAATTCGATTACTCATCTCTCAAGCTGCTCAGTTCAAATGGCAAATATTTCAAATGGATGTCAAGACAGCATTTTTGAATGGTGTGCTCGAAGAAGAAATCTATGTCGAACAACCACTTGGATACATGAGAACTGGAGAAGAGAAGAAGGTGCTGAAACTGAAGAAATCATTGTATGGGCTGAAGCAAGCACCTAGGGCATGGAACACACGCATTGATACATATTTTAAGGAGAGTGGATTCGAGCAATGCCCTTATGAACCAGCGCTCTATGTGAAGAAAAATGGAAGTGATTTATTACTTGTGGCTCTGTACGTTGATGATCTTATTTTTCTAGGCAATAATGTTAAGATGATCGAAGACTTCAAAAGCACCATGACAAGAGAATTCGAAATGACAGACTTAGGTCTGATGAGATTTTTTCTTGGTCTGGAGGTTCGACAGGAAGAAGCTGGGATTTTCATATCACAAGAAAAGTGTGCAAAGGAAATCCTAGAAAAGTATAAAATGAAGAATTGCAATCCAATTTCGACGCCAATGGAGCCAGACACAAAGCTGTCGAAGTTTGATGGAGGAGAACAGGTCGAAGGAAGCAAATATCGAAGCTTGGTAGGCAGCCTTCGATATCTCACATGCACAAGGCCAGATATTTCACTAAGTGTTGTCATAGTGAGCAGATTCATGGAGGAGCCAGTTCACACACACTGGAAAACGCTTAAACGAATTCTGAGATACATCCAAGGAACAATATCACTTGGGATGTTTTATTCAAAGACAGAAGACTACAAGCTATTTGGATATTCTGACAGTGACTGGTGTGGAGACATTGATGATCGAAAAAGCACTGCAGAATATGTGTTTTTCATGGGAAACACAACTTTTACATGGCTATCGAAGAAGCAGCCTATAGTGACACTTTCAACGTGTGAAGCAGAATACGTGGTAGCATCCTGGTGCGTCTGTCATGCAGTGTGGCTCAGAAGGTTGATAAGTAAGATGGAGCTGAAACAGGAAGGCCCAACAATAATACACGTGGACAACAAATCAGCTATTGAGCTGGCAAAGAACCCAGTCAATCATGAACGAAGCAAGCATATAGATGTTCGATTTCACTTCATTCGTGAACATGTGAAAGAAGGAAGTGTGGAACTAAGGCATGTGGCAAGCAGAGACCAAGCAGCTGACATCTTCACAAAACCACTATCAAGAGAAGTATTTGAAAGAGGCAGGAAGATGATTGGCATGCTGGATCGAAGAAGCATTTAATGTTTAAGGAGGAGTTTTGTTGAAATAAAACATTAAATGGGTTATAAATAAATGATTAGTATTAACTATGGTAGTAGAAAAGACAATAGTTTTCTTTTAGTAGTTATGTAGTAGTTATGTAGTTTAATTTACTGTTTTAGAATTGTAAAAGTTTGTTTGAGTCTACAAAAGACTAAGTGTGTGTAATTTATTTACTAAGAGCAATATACAAAAAGTTAAAAGTATACAAAGTCTGATTCATATTATAACAAATACAACTTTGAAATACCAACATATAAGATATTTATAAGTATCTCTTTTGTGAAAAAACATTAAAAATCATATCCTAAACAAAATCATAAATGTTGTTTTACCTGATATGAGAATTTAGGGAGGAGGGTACTCAAATATAAGATGCACGCAGAATGGCCAATTAAAAGAGCAGTAGCGTTTTGGCTAATAACCTGTTGTTGGTGTATATGGAAGCAACGCAATGAAATTATCTTCAACAATGCACTACCTGACTTGGAAGAGATAGTTCATAATACAAAAATGCATACTTGGTGGTGGTTGGGTCTTGGAATTAAAGGGAAAGCTTGTTGTAATTGGTATGAATGGTTTCATTCACCACTAGATTTTTGTAAATAGGTTGCTTAGAGGTTGCTGGTGTTTCTGAACATTTTCTTTCTGTAATTCTTGAGTACTGTTTGTACTCTTTTTAATACATCATTCCTTATTAAAAAAAAAGAAAAAAGAGTTAAATAAATAGTTAAATTCATAGTTAAATTAAATATAGATTTTTGGACACCATATAGACACAATTTTCACAAGATAAAGTCAAGCAAAACAAATTTTGCATCTTGACATGTTTACCAAAGATCCATGTAAGAGAATTGGAAAATGCAGAGTAGAACCTTCACATAAGTACAAAACAAAGGTTGTTTTCTACTCATGAACATGTTGACTTTTTTCCTTTTGTCTAAAGTTGTATTCATGATTCATAAACCCTTGATAAATGTTGAATTCTCTTTGATTCAACATAAATTCTCTCATAGATTAGTATAATGTAAAAATTAAATTTTCTTCAATTTTTTAGCACTGATTTCTACAAAGTTGCCTATCCTTGGTTGTACAACGTATTGAATCAACAGAAGCATCACAGTTGTCCATACACTACAATACACAGCTAAGGAACTACTTTCAATCTCTATTTTACTTTCTTATGTTTATTTTCTTTATTTCCTAAATTGTTAATTTTTCATTTGGTACTGAATTTTGTTCAAGCCTGCACAATCTGTTACTTATAATATTAAATTAAAAAAAAAATCAGATGATATAAACAAGAGAAGAATTCTATGAAAGATTACTGCTACTATTTAACATTGAGTTCTCAAAACAAATCAATTTTCTTAAAATGAGATAAAGAAGCATCCAATTTTCTTACTTAGGGATAAAAGAGGTCTACATCCAATTCATCCTTTTTTTTCTCTAGTTTATAAGTAAAATTATCTCTCACTTTAGTATATAACAACCATCTCTCTCAAAATAAAACTCTAACATATCTATTTCAATCATCTCTCGGAACAAAACCCTAACATCTATGTCACCCGTCGTCTCTTTGATATGAAAACCTCAAACTTATGCAACAAACTCGTCATCTTCAAAACTTTAGAAATGTCACTACACCAAAAGTGAGTTTTAACAGCGCACATTAGACAGCGCTTTTGTACAAAAGCGCTGCTATAAGTGAATTAAAAAAAACACGGAAACCGTATAAAATAATTAGTAAAAACGCTGCTAAACATATGATCTTAGACCGCACTTTTAAAAAGCGCTGCTAAAGGATTGCTTTAGAAAGCGCTTTATCATAAACACTGGTAAATGTCCACTTTAGACAGCGCTTTAAGAAAGCACTGTCTAAAGTCATAAAAAATTAAAAAAAATATTAAAAAAGCGCTGCTAAAAGACACTATTAGCCAGCGCTTTACAAAAGCGCTGCTATAGGTCCATATTAGCCAGCGCTTTTAGAAAGCCCTGTCTAAACCCTTATAAGTGAAAATTAAAAAAATAAAATTTGTGTATTCACAGATTCACGAATACAGAAGCTAGAAACCCTTTCCCTCCTTCAACAGTGAGCGAAATCCATTTCCTTCTCTGTCTCAAATCCTTCACCGTCGTACACCGTCCTCCACCGTCTCGCTCGGTTTTCCTCCACCCACACCGGCCGGTTCTCAAGGTATGTTCTTTATTGAAAATGTGTTTAACTCCATTGATGTCCAAATTGAGTTATCCTCCTTGAAAATGTTTTTATATCCATTGATGTCCAAATGTGTTTATCTCCTATTGATGTCTAAACTGGGTTATATGTATGCATTTTAATTTTGGGTTCTTGGTAGGGCTTGATACATAACAACAACATTTTTAGCATTTATCATTATTGCATTTTATTTTGGTTCTATATTTTGGAATAAAAAAGATGATATATATGATGGATTTTTTTGTTATTTTAATTGGTTTCTGAATTGTTTATCATGTTTATATTTTCCATAAACTAGTATTTTGTTACTAGTATTTTGAACCTATATATATATATATATATATATATATATATATATATATATATATATATATATATATATATATATATATATATATATATATATATATATATATATATATATATATATATATATATATATATATATATATATATATATAACTTGTTTTTGATGATCCTTTTGTATTGGTGTAGTTAGTCGAAGACCATCACCGATTCGAAGAACATCAAAGCCGCATCATCCTCCATCGACACCAATAGTCCTTTTTCTTTCTTTGGTAAGTCAAGTTCAAATTCTATCTGTATCGATCAATTAAAAAACACAATTATTTTTATATAGATATATTTATTTTTAGTCCATGTTATTAACTCTAGAAATAAATTTTTAGAAATAATTCGTTTAATTCAAACAAAAAGAGAATAATCTGTTTCTAGTGTTTTTGTTTACTTGAATAAGTAGAAAAAATGGATAAAAAATAGATCTTTGTCGATCGATTGTCACAAGAGTACGAGAATGGGGTATTGGAATTCGTTAAGTTTGTTTTTGCACACGCCAAAGACCTCAGTCAAATGAAGTGTCCTTGCTTGGGTTGTTGTTATGTGGGTTGGGTTAACACAGATGAATTGAAATCGCATTTACTAATGCATGGAATTGATAGAAGTTATACGTGTTGGATATTTCACGGTGAAAAAAGTAACGACAATGTTGAACCGGGGGAGAAAAGTACTACGACCTATGCTTCAGACGACAAGGACACAGATACATACGATTTTGATCGAGTCGAAGAGATTGCAGATGCACTTGAAGAAGATCTTCAGGATTGTCCCAAAATGTTTGAGAGATTGGTAAGCGATGCAGAGAAATCGTTGTATAAACGGTGCATTAAATTCACAAGACTGTCTGCGGTATTAAAGTTGTACAACTTAAAGGCGTGCAATGGATGGTCAGATAAAAGTTTCACAGAGTTATTAGCCCTTATGAGAGATATGCTTCCAGAGGATAATGTTCTTCCTAATCGAACCTATGAGGCCAAAAAAATGTTGTGCTCTATTGGCATGAGCTATGATAAGATACATGCTTGTCCAAACAATTGCATTTTGTTTCGAAACAAATATGCATCATTAAATGAGTGCCCTAAATGCGGTTTGTCTCGATATAAGAAAAAATTGTCTCCAGCAAAAGTCTTATGGTATTTTCCTATAATTCAGAGATTTATGCGAATGTTTCGTAGTGAAACCGATGCAAGACACCTTACTTGGCATGCATATGAAAGAATTATTGATGGAAAGTATCGACATCCAGCAGATTCACCACAGTGGTCGAAAATTGATAATGATTATCCTGATTTTGGAGAAGAAGCAAGAAACCTTCGGTTGGCTTTATCTACTGATGAAATGAACCCACATGGTCTTCAAAGTATCTCACATACCACATGGCCTGTGATTCTTATGATTTATAATCTACCTCCATGGCTATGTATGAAGAGTTAGTACATGATGTTATCTATGTTATTATCTGGGCCTAAACAACCAGGGAATGACATAGACGTATACTTGACACCTTTGATCGAAGATTTAAAGATTTTGTGGGAGAACGGAGTGGAGGTTTATGATGGACATAGGAAATAAAGTTTCAATTTGAGGGCGATGTTGTTTGGAACAACTAATTATTTTCCAGCATACGGGAATCTATCTGGGTATAGCATTAAAGGTCAACGTGCGTGTCCTATTTGTGAAGATGGAACCGATACGACGCATTTGGAACTTTGTCAAAAGAATGTGTTTCTCGGTCATCGTAGCCATATTGGAAGTCTCTGTATGTGAGACATTTTCTCGATGTTATGCATATTGAAAAAAATGTATTTGAAATTGTTATTGGTACGTTACTCAATATTAAAGGAAAGTCTAAGGATGGCCTTAAAGCAAGGGAGGACATGTTAAAGATGGGAATACGAACTGAACTAGGACCCGTGAAGAAAGGAAGTCGGACATATCTACCACCTGTTGCTTTTACTCTATCTAGAAAGGAGAAAAATATATTGTGTAAGTTTCTAAGTGAAGTTAAAGTTCCAGAAGGATACTCTTCAAATATTAGAAGACTTGTGTCTATGAAAGACCTCAAGTTAAAGAGTTTAAAGACACATGATTTCCATGTTATAATGGAGCATTTTCTACCAATCGGTATACGTTCTATTTTGCCAGATAAAGTAAGGAGTGTGATAACTAAGTTGTGTTTTTTCTTTAGTTCAATTTGTAGTAAGGTGATTGATCCTGAGATCTTACCAACATTGCAAAAAGAAATTGTTATTACTTTGTGTGAGTTTGAAATGTATTTTCCTCCCTCATTTTTTGACATAATGGTACATCTAGTTGTTCATCTTGTGAAAGAGACACAGTTGTGCGGCCCAGCTTATATGAGATGAATGTACCCTGCTGAATGTTATATGAAAGTATTAAAAGGGTACGTGAAAAACCAAAGTCGCCCAGAGGGTTGTATTGTTGAGCGATACATTGTTGAAGAAGCGGTTGAGTTTTGTACTGAATATTTGTCCAAAGTTCAATCCATTGGACTCCCCAAAAGTCATATTTTTGAAAAAAAAAGGCAGGTAAAAGATTAATTGGTAATAAAATTGTGACAGTATCAAAAGATGAACAGGATCAAGTGCATATGTATGTTCTGCACAATGACAGTGAGGTTTAGCCATATGTTGAAATACACAAGGACATACTCCAAGGGTTAAATCATAATAGAAATGAAAATTGGATAGTACGAGAGCACAATCAAAGTTGTATACTATGGGTTTAAGGATCATATTTTTTCAAAGCTTCATTTAGATCCCGCTTAAATAACAGAAAGGTTGAGATGTTTGGCATATGGTCCAAGTTTGCATGTGTTTTCCTATAGCGCATACGCAATTAATGGATACACATTTTATACCAAATAACAAGATGATAAAAGTACTATGCAAAATAGTGGTGTCACCGTGCTTGCTGAAGCAATGCACATTTCTAGTATGAAGGACCTAAACCCCAAATATGCAAATCTGTCATATTTTGGAGATATCGAGCATATTTGGGTGTTTGATTACGAGAAGTTTCAGATTCCTATCTTTGGTTGCAAGTGGTTAAGTAGTGGTGGCATACGAATAGATATGTCAGGATTTTTGCAAGTGGATCTTAATAGAGAGGGGTACAAAGAAGAGCCTTTTATTCTAGCCTCTCAAGCTAAACAAGTGTTCTATGTCACTGACCTGGCGAGTACAAAATGGTCTATAGTGCTTTTTTCTAACAAAGTGGTTGATGATAACGGTGTAGACCAAGGTGGTATTGATGATGAGAATGAGTCATGTATTAGACGAAATGAGTCGTATATTATAAATGATCAAGATAAGAATATTATAGCGGATGAATCATATATCAGAAATGATCATAATGAGGGAATTTGGATAAATCCATCTGTCCACATTGTTAAGAAACAAGTAATTCATGTTCCAACCAAGAAAAGAAAGAGATGTTAGTGAAAGAGGTAGGATATTAAAATGTTTATGTTTATGTTTATGTTTATGTTTGTGTTTACGTTTAAGTTTATGTTTATGTTTATTATAGGTTATATGGCTACTAACGACGATCACCCACGTGATGATTCTGTGCATGATGGAGATAAGGCCGTTAGTAAAACGGAAATGGAATATAGAAGAGGAATAACAATAATGAAGAGAATAATTTGGGATAGAGACCAAGGCATAACGTATGATGTGCATTGGAGCCAAGAAGGCCAACTCATTGATCCTAACGGTTCAACGTTGACAAGTTATCTCGGTTCCGTGGTAAGAAGAGAAATTCCAATCACATGTGAAGATTGGAGAGCAAGAGTGTTGGACGACGCTAAAGATAAAATATGGAGTGAGATACAGGTACCATATGTGATATTAATTGTTTTTAATGACGATTATGTCTCTAAATTACTTATACTAACGCACTTTGTGTATGATTTTCGCAGAGGTCGTTCATCATTGAGGATACGAGGAGAGATTATATTCTTAAATTGGCCGGGAAACTACATAGAGGGTTTAGATCTTTCTTGTCAAACAAGTTTCTAAGGGATGCAGATAAATTTTTTGTTGATGCTGAGCTTCCAAAGAAATATGCTGATTTGATTATAACTGAAGAATGGGAAACTTTTAAATCGAAAAGAAATACCCAAAAATTTGAGAGCTTAAGTGTCGTAAATCGACAACGAGCATCAAGTCCAGCATATCCATACAGAAAAGGCCGTATGTGATATGCACGCTTACAACAATCTATTGTAAGTATCTATAAATTGAAAAGTATCTATAATATATACACACTTATATTTGATCATGTTTTTTGGCTTAATGTGTAGCTAACAAAAGAGAATAGTTCTGAAACATCTCTTCCAGAACACATTTTATGGAAGGAAGCCCGTGTGTGTAAGGATGGAGCTGTTGAAGAAAAACTTCAACAAATTTTCGAGAGATGTGTAAGTATAACATTATTTTATTTAATTACATCATACTTTTATTTATTTAATTACATCATTCTTTAATTACAATATTTATATGAATTTCAGGAGAGTCTTTCCCAGTCTATACCTCCAGATGAAGATAATGATTGCAGGAGAATACTCTCACGAGCATTAGATATTCGTGAGTATTCTGGTCGGGTGAGGGGTAAGGGATTTGGGATCACTCCAACATCCTTGAAAAAAAATCAAAGACAAAAGCCAAGCAATAAAGTACCTCAGGAGAAGTTGGAAAAATTATAACAAGAAGTCTATGAGCCGAGAAAGGAAAAGGAAATCGATCAAGCTACAGGCTTTAAAGATACTAGTGACAAAGGTAGTATCAATGGTAACTTTGGACAAAATATTCCCGAGGTAATTATATACCATCTTTATTAATTATATAACCATGTTTATTAATTATATAACCATGTTTATTAATTATATAACCATATTTATTAAATTATAGGGCATTTCCCGGTGTCAACTCTATTTGTCGACACCGACTTATCAGATGGTTGGTAAGGGAAAAGTGTATAATATTTCGAGATAAATGATTCACCATAGTCCTCTCCCAGAGGGATTTTTGAAAGTATCGGTCGATATCGTTTTAGAGGGGGGTGCGTTGTTACCACTACCTGACGATGTGGCAGATGCAACATTGGTGGCAGATGCAATAGGATCGTTTGTTGCATGGCCGTCAAGCCTCGTTTGCGTAGATAATGAAGTATGCTTAAAATCGTTTACTATTCAAATTTTTTATGGCAATTATACTTACATTTTGTTTACATGGTAATGTTAGACTCCCACATAATCCATTCCAAAAGATAAGGGGATTAGGCGGGAGACCGAGTCAATTGCATCATTTGAGGTAACACAATTATATGACATTTATGCTATGAGAAATGCTAATTTGTGATTTTATACTTCCTCTAACTAATTATATGATAACTAGATTCATGCTAAAGAGACTGCACAACTCAGTAGGGGTAAGGCGCCTGAAATTAGCAATATTTCCACACAAAAAAAGAATGTTGCTAAGAAGACGGTGGCTAGCAAAAAAACTACTGCTCAATTCAGGTCGTGCCTTCAGACATATTTAGGAATTACAGATATTTCAGATGGTGGTACCCGCCTTATACCTATGAGTGCATACATATTTGATTTTGAATATCTTGAAGCAATTGGTAGAGAGGATACGGAGCAAGTTTTTAGGAATTTGGAATTAGGCCTCGGTGTTATCGGTATATACATCAGGTATACTCCGATCAACTTTGTTTAATTAAATGAACAATTTAATCCCTCATTTAAATGAATATAGTATAATGTTAATCATGTTTTAATTTAAGGTTTATGTATGACAACATTGTGCGCCCGCGTGGATTAGAAGCAAGATTTGGCTTCTTAGCTCCCAACACTGTAAATTCAGGGTTGATTGTAACGAGACCAGATGATGTCATATCATATGTACTAGGTTTATTCGTGGCCAGTAAAGATACTAAGAAGTTGTTCTTTTTGCCATATAATATTGGAAACAGGTTAGATTTTCATCCTAACTTGATCTATTATAATTTTCCGTTTTTGGCCATTGTTTAATCTTTGTTTGATCTTACAGTGGACATTGGTTATTGGTTGCGGTTAATCCTATGAGAGAAACTATGTATAATCTGGACTCGTTATACAATGATTGGTCAACATATCCAGATTTGAAACAGATGATTGACACGTAAGTGTTTCGCTCCCAAAGAGATATTCAACTTTATGTTTATGTTTATGGTCAACATATCTGGATTTGTGTTTATGTTTATGATTCCATGTGAAATTGTTCTAAATAGTCATTTATATTTTATTATAGCGTTCTACTTACTTTTCTCTCCCAACGAGATATTCAATTACCAAAAAGTAGAGCCAACAACGTTACATGGATCGGAGTGGAGGCATATTTTCACAGAGATATTCAGTTTTGATTACATTAGTGATGATACTTGATAAAACAATTTAAGGGGTATATCCTGATATATATTCGTATTTTCTTTCCATGTGTAGTGTCCTTGCCAGCGTAACGGTATTAATTGTGGCTATTTTATGTTGAGGTTTATGAAAGAAACTATTTTTTTGGATCGATTAGAGATTCCATCCACAGTATGGATTTCTAATTTAGGAATTACATACTATTTTCATATTTTGTGTTTCTCATAAAATGACATATTGTTTTAACTAAATCACATACTATGTTATATTATTATATATGTAGTACTTTGAGGAATTCAATTGTGCACATTACTCAAAATATCAATTGGATGAACTTATGGAGGAATGGTGTCAATTCATTATCGGGTTGAGAATTTTATAAGCTAAGGTATATTGTCTTATTTCCTTTGATGAGAAATTTCGAGTTTTGAGTATAAATAAAATTCGAATAAAGTGCAATGTTAATATTATCATGTTATGAATTTCGATCATTTGGTTTTTTTTCCAGGTTTATAGGTACATGTGTAGAAGATAGAGCTAAGATATTCATGTTGTTGTTGTTTCATGAGAATTCTCGAAGATTGAAAGATGTATAGATGTAAATTCAATTTTGAATTTTAGGCATTTTAACTTGTAGAATTTTAACTTGTATCATAAATTTTGTAATTGTTGTTATCTATATCATCAATTTATATATATATATATATATATATATATATATGCAATTTTTATATATGTATATTTTATTGGAATGAAGCTACCAAATATGGTGCATAATATGGTGAAAAACTAGACCAAATATGGTTAAAATTCTGATTATAATAGATAATTTATTTTTAAAAAATTGTGAATAATAGACAGCGCTTTAGGAGAAAAGCGCTGTAAAAACTTAAAAAAAACTGCTGCCTAAAGTCTGAAAGCGCTGTCTAAAGTGGGGGAATAGACAACACTTTCTAAGGAAAGCGCTGTCTAAAGCTTATCTTAAAAAAATTACAAAGCGATGTCTAAAGCAGAAGCGCTGCTAAAGGGGTATATAAAAAAGCATTGTCTAAAGTAGGCATAAGACAGCGCTTTTACATTGAAAAAAGCGTTGTCTTTTCTCTTAGCAGCGCTGCTTTGGGAAGCGCATTAAAGCACTGTTAAAAGCCTAAAAAAGCGTTGTCTTTTCTCTTTTTTGTAGTAGAGACTTGTGCACAACAACTACCAACGGTAGCGTATTCAGCCATGACGGTAGAAAGAGAAACGTTGTGTTGCTTCTTACTGTGCTAAGAAGCTAAATAACTTCTAAATAATTGGTAGGTAACACTAGTTATTTTCCTATCAGACATGCATCCCACAAAATCAAAACAAAAAAACCTACTAAACTACATGTGCTACCTTTAGGATACTATAGACTGTACTGGGAGGTTCTGTTAAGATACCTCAAAATTCATTTTATGATCTAAAAATGGAATTCCTTAGGTGACGTCTGACATCTAACACACATGCACACAACAAACATGATATCTTTCCTACTCGCCATTAAATAGAGTTAGAATCTGATTATACCTTTCTACATATGGTTATGTCTGATTCCACTATATTCTCGTCTTTATCAATCTGCACATTTAAAGTCATGCGTGTTGAGATTCTTCTCAAAGCTTTCATATCAAACTTATTGAGAAGCTACAAGTGGTATTTCATTTGATTTATGAAAGTTACTTATTTGGCTTGCTTGATTTGTAATCCTAAGAAATGTGAGCTCTCTCATAAGAGACATTTCAAATTCACTGTATTAGACTAGGAAAATCTTGAGAAAGAATTTCGTAAGTAGAACCGAAAATAATATCACCATAGAAAATTTTAACTAGAATGAACATGCAACTTCAAAAAAAAATTAATGTGAAACACATTTAATGCAAGGTAAATTTAATGAAAACAATTTAATGCAACTAAAATATTATTTTGATGTAGATGAAAATTTTATTTTAATGCATATGAAAAATAATTTTGAAGCATATGAAGAATAGATGAATGGCTGTGATGCAAAAAAACAATTAAAAGCAAATAAGACAAATAAAGTGAAACTACACGAAGATAAAATAGAATGAAATGATCATACTAATTATGATGATCTAGGACTTAACTTGATGCACGTATAGCTAGCAAGTAAGAAAACTAATGTAGAAAAAGCATAATATGAACAAAAATATATTTGGATACATCTTCTTTCACTTGTCTTGAGCATCCATTAATATCCCCAGACACGCATGCACAAAATATCAATAGATAAAACTAGGGACCCAATTTTTGTTGGGTTAAAGAGGGTTAGTTGAGGAATTCTTAGTGTTTACCCTGGAATTTGGTAAACAACACTAGTCTCTTATTAAAGGTTATATTGCGAGATCGACTAGTGAATCTCAGAACAATGTGCTCGGAGTTTTAAAAATATAGTAAAAATAGTAAGAGTTTGAGTGATTTCGACAGTGGTCAAGATCATGTTTTGGAATTCGAAGCGAGTAAAGGTAAAAGTTTGGATGGAAATGTAAAGATTGTGACCGTAAAATGTAAAAGTAAGTAAAGAAAAACTGAACATAAAGTTTTGCATTAATGGAAATTTGGTTATCAAACATACATTGCACTCCTTGGAGTCATTTCGCGCTATGCTAGATACTTTGAGTTTTTGCGTGAGTGTAGTAGTAAATTTAATCACCCCTAAATCTAACATGAAACACCTATTTATAATACCTTACAAATAACTTCTTAAATGGCAGGCTTTTCTCCATCGAAATTCATACCGTTGTTGCATGTTTCTTAAACCACTTCCTTGTGTTTTCATGTTAAGGATGAGGTTAAGAAGTGGTTACTAAACCATGCTCGCTTGCTTTAAGCGCCTTGATCAACACAACTGCCCTAGTCAAACTATCCACATTTGTCACCTGAAACAATCCTAAGTCCACAACTTTCTTCAAACTAAAGTTTGACCTCTAGTTCGCATATCTTGTGTCGAACAAGTATCTACATTAGCATCAACCATTTAAATATATTTTCATCTTCCTCTTGTTTTAGATGGATTTTGAAGTCCTACTTAATATCCTAGCTAACACTCAGGTATCCATATCATTTTACCATTAGGAACCTAAATATTATTAACATAACAATGAGGCCTAATGTGACCCTTATCACCACAATAATGACAAACAACTTTAGATGAAATGTTATTTCTATTTCTACTATCGACATGAGGGTTTTTCTTAAAAATACTAACTAATGTTATATTAACGTTATGCAACTCATCATTCATCTCACATTCTTTTATTGTTAGAATCTCATCAATATTTCAAGTTTTTTATTCAACACTTCATTTTCATTCTTGAAAGCATAAAATTTGATGCTTTTGAAAAATAACAAATAAGGAAGAAAGTTTAAGGAAAAACTAGAAGTATTGGATATATTTTAACAATAAAAAACACGGGAATAATGATGATTATATGAATTCTAGGCAAACATTAATCAATGTAAGATATGTTTAAAATACAACATAATTTTTCATATGATTATTTCCAATATCAATTTAATAGATTATATTTTCAAAGAGGGGTTAGTGAAACAAACGATCAGCATTAAATATAATAAACTCAACTCGACGGAACAAGATGAGATTTGCACAAAGAATCACCAAAAACATAATCTCAATATCAATATCAATCTTAAACTCAATCTCAATAACAACGGCTAAACTACAACATATAGATTTTTCTAACTTTGCGTAGTAGAACAACTAAACAACAACAATAATTAACCTATAACATAAATATGTTTAAAAAACAATAACAACTCTAGGGTATAGTGTCTCAACAACGGATCCCAACAATAACAACAACATCAATAAAATTATAACATAATTTATTTAAACAACAACAATAATAATAATATTAAACATCTAGGATATATGGTCTCTACAACGGGTCTCAACAACAACAATAAAAATAACATCTATAAACCTATAACATAAATCTGTTAAACAATAACAATAACAAGATTATACCTCTAGGATTTCGGGTCTTAATAACAACAACAACAATATGAGTAGTGATGTATGACGTAATAGATCTCTTAAGAAGACGTGAATGAAATTGTTTTGGATCTATGTATGAGAAACATGAGCCTTTAACACATATCATCATCGTATTAAGGATGATATGTCTTTGTGGCTCTCGTTGTTTAGGGCTCTCTTATTTAGCACTCTTCATTAGGGTTTTGTTTGTGTTGTTTTAGACAAGTGAAGTTGAATGGTACAAGCTAAGCTATATATATCACCTTTATTGGAAAACAAAATCATGGTAAAAAGTAGATTATTTTTATATTAAAAATAAAAACATAATATGAAGTTTTTGGGACTTAAAGCATGTACCATTAATTTGTTCACCTTATGATTTTCAACTAAAGCTGACATAATAGATTGTATATTTTTAAAAGAAAAAAAACATGGCACATCCAAAAATTTCACCTCAACTTTTTGATATGTGAGGGGAAATCATTGTCATAAAATATAGTTTTTATAGTTGTGTAAACACATCATTAAGATTACTAAAAATGCAACAAGTCACTGTAGATTGTTGCACAACTACAAATATAACATCTTACCTTGACGTGAAATGACTTTTACATCGGTTAGACCGATGAGGTAACTAATGGTGACATGACAACTTGCCACTTATCCCTCGGATATTATGAAACTGAAGTTAGAAAGAAAATTTTCATTGGTTCGGTCCTTCATAAAATCATATTTTTATTTTCAAAATTTTTAAGCGCGCGCCATAAACCTCTTGGTTTTAATTAATAACTGGGGTAATAAGTTGTTGTTTTACATTATTATAAATAATACATTTCATGACCAAGCTTTCATATCAGGTAAAAATAAACAGAGATATAATGTCAAGGCGCGCCATGTTTTCTTTTTTTTAAAACACTACAAGAAAATTTGGGTTTTATGACACAAAAATTGTGACAGTTACTTGATAGTCATCGTAATTCACATATAGAGACGGTTGTTACGATGGTTAACACCAACTGCCTTTACTTTTTTTAAAAATTAATATAAAATTGCAACTTTTATCAATAAATCATCCTAAATTAACTTCTACAACAGTAAGTAACAACCCTTAAGCATGGTTCATGACGGTACATCAATCGTCGCCCCTATACATTTTAACCTATACGTCCATAAAAGAGCTTAAATAACTCATCATATCCACGACGGTAAACCAACCGTCTCCACCTCTAAAATGTATCAACAGTCATGACGGTAAACAAACGGTTGCCACCCCTAAAATGCATCAAAGGTCACGATGATAAACCAACCGTCCCCACCCCTAAAACACATCAAAGGTCTCATTTTAACCCCTTCCAACATAAACATGAAATGCTGATTAAAATACATGAGCTTCTTTCGAGTTTTGCAGAATCCAGAGCTCCTGTTGTGAGAGTTAAAGGGGGTGATCTATCAGTGAGTTTTAATTTTGAATTGTTCAGTATAAGATATTATTGAGGAAGAGTTTATTCTACTATATTTTCGAGGCTTGAACGATGAACATATTTAAATTTAAATGTTATCTTGGTTATGTTTGTAGGTGTTTGGGAGGGGTGGTGAGGAACTAATTTTTTTTGCAACAATAAGGAATCCATGTGAAGCTTATCCAAGGAATGTTGAGGCTCATGTCTTAATTGTACACTATTTTTTCTTCATGTATGCAAATTTAATTTTTGGGATTATTATTTGGTTATGTTTTGACTGTGCTTATTTGTTTGTTCTATATGTTTAACTTCCACGTAATGGAGATGATAGGATCCAAACTATTATGTAGGGTGCTTTTGGAAAACCACAAGGTGTCTGTGCTAGAATTTATATTGGACAGGTCTTTTTCTTAGTCCTCCTTAAGGACATTAACAACCACCATGCACATGAGGCCCTTCGTCAGGTTGACAAAATATCATGGTTGTCATACCCCAAATTTGTCCTACCCTTTTTTTATTTTTATCTGGTTTAGGATTTGCATATTCATTTGCATCATCCTCATAAAGTCATTTGCATATCATGCATTTCATTTAATAAAGCACTTGGGTTCAAAATATCAGTGGTTGTGTCATCCGGATTTAATTTTGTTTGAAGTTTCTTCATCAGATAAAAACAAATTCATTTGGTTCTCGAGCAGTGGACTGTGGAATAAAGTTTTGAATGCAAGTGGATTAGGGTTCCACATTAATGTTTGATCTTGTTAACATTCCTCAAAGACAAGATTATGGTTAGGGTTTTATCTCAAGGATATTTTTCTATTCTTCAAGGATGCTTCAAAGGCATTTCTTTTGTGATTAAAAGAAGAATTTGTCAAGACAAAGGGCTTGTGGTTCGAGTTATAAAAGTTTGGATCATGACGCAAGAGATGATGATTGTAGAATCATTTTGTGTTCAAGACATCATCATTTTCTCTATTGTTTGTTGCTTGTCATACAAGTTGGTTTATATTTGAATGGAGAATTAAAATGGTACTCAAGTATTGTTTTGATATTCGTTATCCATTATCATCGAGAAAAGACTTTTGAACAAGTCTTGAGGACATTGCAAAAGGGGAAGGAATATTCAAGGATGGTGTGGGAAGTATGGAAGATCTTGAAACCACTTGATTATGTCAAAATCTATTCAAATATTCAAGCGTAAAATCAATGCAAGAGTTCATTCAAGATTCGTCAAAAACGCAAGTCATAATACACTTGACTATACTTGTTTCAACTATTTTCATTCCAAGAGATATCAAGCCTTACACGAGGAAAGAGGGCCTCACAAATTTGACTTTAATCCTAAAAATTACATCATTTGAAAATTTGAAACAAAAAAGAAAACAAAACATAAAAGTTTCTAACTCCTAAAGCTACATGAAACCAAGTTTTAAACTTGTAGCTTATCCTTGCTTGCCTTGCTGCTATGTCATATTTGCAATGTTGCACATCCAAACACAATTGCTGCAAAATAGACCCCACAAACTGTCAAAATAATAGCCCAAAGACCTGCTGTACTTGTTGTCCAAACCTGCATAAAACAAAACATAATACCCTATGCCAAAATCTCCAAACAAGTCAGTCCACAAACCTGCCATACACATGCTGACAAAACCATCCAATATTGCATCAAAATATATCCAAAACTTGCACCAAGGTGCCTTGTCTCTATCATGCTAATTCCCACTACTATTTCAGTCTAAACACAAACCAATACAGTCCAAAATTCTGCACAATAACTCTAAGCAATTTAATCAAAAACAAGTCTGCTATCTTACACCAACTTTCACCAAAAAATACTAAAAGCAGATTTTTATACCCTAATTTTTGCCCCTAAGATTCCTCTATCATCTCATATCAAATCAATCACAACAAGATCACACTAGGGTTTGGTTCTTCTCCATATCTTTAGGTTTGCTCATAAGGAATCACCAAGCACCTTAATTTTTATATTGTGATCATATATGTTTTGTATTGATTAACTTTTAACTAACAAATGCAATGAATGTTTGCTCTAATTTATGATACTATAGGTGATGGCACAACACACTTCATCAGGTTGATTCATAGGTTCATGAGTTTATTTCCATGCCTTATTCAACAAAAATTCATTGAGATTCAAGCTTCATCATTGAGGATTATTTAAAGTACATCATGATAAGGTCTACTATGACTCATCATGCCTCAATTTTTCAAAGAAAGTCAAAAGATGCAAGGGTTGATTGAAGAGGTTTGACCTAATTGGACAAGCTCTTGATTCCTTGATCACAAGTGCATAACTCTCTCATTTCTTAATATTTGGAAGTGGTTTTTGTTTCTACGGGTTCTTATTATCATCCACAACAACTTCTATCCACATGGCAAGAGTATTTGTGTAAGAAAGTTTTTCAAAATTTAAAGGGGTTTCCAAGTCATTTTGGTGCTTGAGGAGCTAGAGTTTTGAATTTCTAAGGGTTATATCTTGCTCATCTTGTGAGATTTTTTAGTGATTTCAAAGATATGTTTCTCTTTAAAGGTTTATAAATTAATTACTTCAAGAGTTTCAAGCAAATTTTATGTGGAAGATTCCTAATGATGGAGAAAGATCACAAGTCCTCTAAATAGGTCATCAAATTCCCTTATGTGACTTCAAAAGATCATAACTTGGTCAATTTTTATCTCCTTGAGCCCATTATTTTTCCACAATGATCTTAAGGATGTGAAATTTAACTCTTGTTTTATATGCAAAGTTTGAAAATAAGTGGAAGATGCCCTAAGAACCCAAAATATTATAGGCCACCTCATGAATTTTCACCAATTTTACAAGGCCATAACTTTTTCAATAATTGGTATTTTTGAGTGATTCAAGTTTCACAATTTTAGAGGAAGGCCTTGCTTGAACTCAAAAATTTATAGGTAACTTTTGAAGAAAAAACTTATAATTTTTCTAAGTACAAAAAGTCAACATCTTTTTCTCAACTTTGACTCATCACAACTTTTGACTCAAATATCCATCTGATCCCATTCTTGTCACATTACAAAGATTGTGACCTTATCTTTCAAATGATTTAAGAACCATGCCTTAAGACCCTTTGAGCTATGATAAAAGTTGATTCAAAGTTGGTACCTTGAAACTGAAGTTTTGTTTCACTTCACGTTAGATTACAAAATTCATAATTTGGCTTCTAATCACCAAATTTCCACGCGTTTTCCACTTAACATGATTAGCAAATATGTTTGGATCATTTAGAATGATAAAACGCATCGTTTGATTGAGCTTTGATGCACATGTGATCACATTTTCTTCATGATTACAGGTGTGCACGAACTCAAGGGAAATTGCATCATTCACCCCTCCTCTTGATTCCACTCGCTTCTCCTATAAATACAGACTTTATTCCACTTATTATCGTAAACTTTTGATAGCCAATTGACCCCTGTTCAAATCCCACACAAACTCTTAATTTGAATTTCTAATTTCTTGCATTCTCACTCCAAAACACCAAAAGCTTCATTCAGTTAGCTTCATTGAACTTCTCCGAAGCTAACCATACTCTTACCTTCAAGAATTGTATCCTATATTGATCTACAGAAGTCCAGTTTCAGAGCCACCTTTTTCTACTTTGTTCAGGTAGATTTCTTGGTCAAATCATCCAAATAAAAGACTAATCTACTCTATGCATCCTTCTGATTCCCATTCTTTTTATAATTTGCAATTTCATTGAGATTTGAGTGAGATATTCTAGAATTTCGTGCTCGCTATTATTTCTGCATTTTCTCAATTCAAGCCTTGCTCAGTTTATATAAATTTGGCATGATGGTACCATTAGAATCGTCTTAAAGAGACAAATCTAATGGTACCGGTCTGGTCCTCTAATTTTACAGTTTGAGGAACCCCAATCTAGGGCTTTGGAGGTTGAAGATGACCTATGTGTCGTGCTTCAGCCAATGAAGGCGTGACATGTATTTTTTGAATTCAATCTAGTGTGTTTGCTTTATCAGACGTGCGCTTTGAAAGCCCTTTGATCTGATTACTTCTATTAGTCAGACTCCATCCAACGCGCCAAAATTTTAGGTGTTTTTAAATATTAAAAGGTGATTCGGTGCAATTTCCAAAGCTGGCCATGATATGCACAACGTGGCTAATCCTTTGGATCTGATTACTACCGTGTTTTGATTCTCATTCAATGGTCCACATTTTTTTTAAAATTTTATTTTATTTTCTGTTTTTTACACCAAACTTCAAAAAATCATAAGAAATGCATTTCTAATTCAAAAATTATGAAAAAATTCACAAAAATATTTTCAAATACTCTCTTTCTTATTTTTATTTTTTCTTGATTTTATTTTCAGAATTGATATTTTTTATAATTTTTTTTATTATTTTGATTTGTTTCTAATTACTTAAAAATACTTTTTGATATTTTTAAATTCTAAATTTTTTTATTAAAATCATTTTCCTTATTTCTGACTTTGAAATTTTTCTAAAATTTTATTTTGACTTTTACTATTTTTGATCTTTTTTTCATTTATTTGAGAGATTTTAATTAGTTAAAAAATAATTTTCTGTTTAAACAAATTACCAAAAATTTTATAAAAATATTTGAGATCATCTATGACTTTTCTATGGTGTCTTTTAATTTTTCTTTGATACTTTGAATATATTTTGCTATTTTTAACTTATATTTTTATTTTTAAAAAAAATTTAAAAATCGTTTTTCCTTTTTATTTTATTCATTAAATGCAACTTATTTATTTTATATATTATGGCTATGTGAATGTTGATCATGAACTTCATTAACATCATTGGATCTTGGGTGTTGAGTTTAACTCCACCAAAATAGATGGACGATTTGAATGATAGTTTGATTAAGTTTTTTGATTCAAACTTATCCTTTTCTTGTATGTGATATATGTTGTTAGAGAATGATCTACATGTCATCTCTCTAAACATATGGCACATATATTGCTATTGTCTGGCCTCAAAATAAGTGCGACTTCTATATAATTCCACTTACGATTTCTTAACACAGCGCTAAATTTTGTCCCGAATCGAGAATTGTCATTCGTGGCCCAAACCTATGTTTGCAAGCCCAAGTATGTTTAATTTGAAATCTTTGATCCAATAACCTTGAAGTTCACTGTTAGGAGGTTTTGGTCTTATCAATCCTCTAATGAATCTTCATAAATTTAGGACTAAGTAAATCATTTAAACACCGTTGATCATTTTTTAATTGCCTCGAGATTTTGAAATGAATGATATACTTGACAAAAAGCAAATGAAACTTGTTGTTGAGAGGCTTTGATTTTATCAATCTTCTAATGAGTTTTTGAATGCAAGTTTCAAGATGGTCATTCAACTAACCTCTAATTTCTAACTCATTAACAATTGACTTTTATTTTTATGTTTTTACTTTACGCCTTTACTTTTACACAACATTTATTTTAGCATTTACATTTCATACTATTTTCATCTTTACTCACTTGAGCATATATCTTTATTTCATTTTTATTTTTGCTCACTTGAGCTTTTCATTTTATTTTTGAAGATACCTAATAACCAACATGAACAAAAAAACTTTAATGGCACTTGGACTATTTGGTTACTATCCCTGGCATAATGGAGTTGTGGACTTCTTGGACTTAGGATCAGAGACCTTGACCTACCTTGAGACTTTGTGACTTCTATTGGTATTTTTTCTGGAGTTCTTGGGGTTTACCCCGAGACATTGGGTTGTTTGTTTTCTTTGTGTGCAAATTATTCTGATTATATGCTTTGTCCGTGATTAGGAATTCATCTGTATATAGTCGTTACTCTGCCCAATTTTTGTAAAGACATAATATATTTGAAGCTTGGTTTTCTTAAGAGGTTTAATATCTTTTCTTGTGTGGTTTCAGTCCAAAGGATGGAAATTATACATTGGCTCATTGTGTCAAGTGTTAGCTTCTTGTTAGTTAGACGATTCTTTTCCCTAGCTTTTACCTTATACTTTAGGATAGTCCCTTCATCTCCTCCCATCTTCTTTAATTTAAAAAATATTCTCCCTCCTTTTCAAAACTCTTCTGGTTTTCTAAACTCGAACCACTTTTATAATAAACTTGGACTTAGGTCCATGCACTTTCAAAATTATTTTCTTAGTCAAACTTTAATCAACTTAATAATACCTTGACATTTTTTATGAGAAGACTAAAAGCAAATCAATCTCATTCAAACCATTTTGCCACTTTGACTTTTTTCCTTAAAAACTTTTTTCTCAAAAGATTAGACTCTTGTCAATCCTTGTAGTGATGCGAGCTACTATACTTCTACGATATGTAGTGAAGGGAGATATTTTCCATTTTGGTGTTGAGTGAGGCATTGTTGATTTTAAAATCCAAGTCATATCCTCCACTTTGAGATGATGCAAATTCTCCTTTCTCATAATTGTGGGTAGTAAGCATGTTTTCCACTAGGATAATGACGATGATGTCTCGTCTCTTAAAATTTAACCAACACACTTGTGTTTTAAATTTTTTAAAAGGTGAACTACGAGTACCCTGATCCCCTATTGCACGGAAGGTGGTACGTAGGCACTAAAGGTCCGCAACCGCGACGGGTGCAAAAATCATAAAAAATACTTCTTTTCTCATCTCCATCATCTATTTTTTATACAACATTTATAGCCAAAATACACAGATTTACAAAGAGGTTTCTGTGGAGTACCGTAGATGTTTAGGGTGCTAATACCTTCCATTTACATAACCAATCCCCGAACTTAGATTCTCTCCTACTCTTTTTGGGTTATTCACTCTTTTCTCATTCCTTTGGAAACAATAAAGCGCGGTGGCGAATAAACCCCAAGAACTCCAGACAATGTCTTGGGGTAAACCCCAAGAACTCCAGACAAAATAAAAGTTGAGGTCACAAGGTCTCAAAGTAGGTCACAACTTCTAATCCTAAGTCCAAGAAATCCACAATCTCCATAATGCAAAGGATAGTAACCAAGTGGTCCAAGTAACATTAAAGTTTTTTATGGTTCAAGTTGATTATTAGGTATCTTCAAAAAGAAAATGAAAGCTCAAATGAGCAAAAATAAAAATGGCATAAAAGTAAATGCTCAAATGAGCAAAGATGAAAATAGCATGAAAGGAAAATGCCAAAATAAATGTGCTTAAAGTAAAAGCATAAAATAAATTCAAAATTGTTAATGTGTTAGAAATTAGAGGTTAGTTGAATGACCATCTTGAAACTTGTATTTGAAAACTCATTAGAAGATTGATAAAATCAAAGCCTCTCAATAATAAGTTTCATTTGATTTTTTTCAAGTATATCATTCATTTCAAAATCTCAAGGCAATAATAAATTATCAATGATGTTAAAGTGATCCAATTTGACCAAAGTTGATGAAAATTAATTAGAGGATTGATATGACCAAAGCCTCCTAACAATGAATCTCAAGGTTATTGGATCAAAGGGTTTAAATTAACATACTTGGGCTTACAAACATGGGTTTAAGCCACGAATGATCATTTTCTCAAATCAGGATAAAATTTAGCACTATGTTAAGCAATCGTAAGCGGGCTTATATAGAAGTCGCACCTATTTTGAGGCCGGTCAATAGCAATCTATGTACCATATGTTTTGAAAAATGATATGAAAATCATTCTCCAATAACATTTAGTACAATAAGAAGAGGATAAGATGAAGAGGGATGGAGTAAGAATTAAACCACATTTGAACCAAAAATTTAATCAAGCTATTATTAACATCATTCATCCATTTTTTATGGAGTTAAACTCAACACCATAGATCCAATGATGTTAATAAAGCTCATGATCAAAATCTCATAGGTTTAAAATATATTTAAGTAGAAAATATACAAGATAAAATATATTTAAAAAATAAAGAAAAATATTTTTAAAAAAGGTTTAAAATGGTAATATAAGTAGAAAACAACAACTATATTCAAAACATCCAAGAAAAATCAAACAAGACCATAGAAAAATCAGAAATGATCTCAAATATTTATATAAAATATTTGGTAATTTTTTAAAGTCAGAAACTATTTTTAAAATTAAAAGAAATAGGTAAAACAAACTAAAAATTGTGAAAAATAGTAAAGTCAAGAATAAAACTAAAATGAGGTCACCAATATTTATCAAAAGGTCATTGGATCCTTCCATATTTTTGTCAGAATTTAAAAATTAAGAAAAGTATTTTTAAACAGTTAAAACAATTCAAATAAAATGAAAAATTATAAAAAATATCAGATCATAAAATATAATTGTGAAAAATAATAATCAGAAAGAGAAAAATCAAAAGTATTTTTCATGATTTTTTCAGATTTTTTGAAGTTAAAATGAATTTTTTATGATTTTTTTAAGTTTAAAACAATTTAAATATAAAATTCAGAAATAAAAATAAAGTCAAAAAAAAGTGGACCAATGGATGAGAGTCAAAACACATTAGTAAGCTAATCCAATGGATCAAACACGTTGTGCATATCATGGTCTTTAGTGAATAAAGCATGGAATCAATTATTTAAATCAGATTTGAAAAAAATGCGTGGCACACCTTCATTGGTTGATAGATGACACGTTGGTCATCTTTAACCTCCAGCTAACGAATCTGTAGGTTCCAGAAACTGTAAAATTAGGACACGAGACCGGTACCATTCGCTTCGTCTCTTCAAGACGATTCCAATGGTACCTTCGCGAAAAATTTATATAAATTGTAGCTCAGTCGTTTTTTAATAGAAGTTATGAAAAGAGATTTGAAATTTAATGGCCAAAACGTACTTCCAGTTGAAAATAAGTGTTGTGACTAGAATCAGGATGATGAGAGCTTCATAACAATATCAAAGTTTGAGAGAATTGGTGAAAGAATCTACCTATTGAAGTTAAGTTGCAGAGCTCTGAAACTGGAATTGGCTATCACGATTTAGGAAGTCTTAGAGCTTAATTCTTCTTCTGTTAACTTCGGTGAGGTTCATGGAAGGTGAATTGACAAGGAAAAATGATTGAGAAAGGCTGTAAGAGCAAATTCGAAGTTGAAGAAAATTGAGTTCAAGAGGAAGCCTGAGGGGTGATTCTGGCTCTCTAAGCTTGAGAAAACGAATGAGGTATGATCCTCTATTTATAGGGAAGCTGATTGAATGCTCAAGCGTGTGAAATGATGAAGTTTGGAGGAAAATCGTGTGAAGTTGCAAACAAGAAAAGTGTGACTTGTAATTTGATCAAAACTCATCCAAACCTTGTGTTTTAATATTCTAATCACTTCTAGAGGTTCACTAAACATGCTAAGAAGCAAAAGCCTGCGGAAAAATGTGTTTAGAAGCTAAATAAAGGATTTCAAATGCTGACTTTTGAAGAAACTTCAGTTTCAAGTTACCAATTTCAAATTAATGGCATTCTCAGCTCAAAGAGTCTTAGGACATGATTCTTGAAGCTTTAGAAAGATAAGATCACAAGATTTACAATGTGCAAAGAATGGAATCAAGTGGATGCTTGAGCTGAAAATTGTGATGAGTCAAAGATGAGAAAAATAGGTTGACTTTTGTACTTACAAAAATTCTAAGTTTTTCTTCAAAAAATGACTTATAATGTCTTGCATCCAAACATGGCCTTCCATTTGAAATTTTCCCTTGACCAAAAAAGATGGAATGAAGTAGATCTCTTGAATGAAAATTTGAGACCTGGACCATTTAAAATCTCCAAAAAATGAGAAGTTTAGGACTTGTTGAAGTTGGCAAAAATTCATAAAATGACCTATAATCTTTTGCATCCTTAAGGCATCTTCCATCCATTTTCAAACTTTTCACATAAAAAAAGAGTTTAATTTCACGTCTCTAAGATCATTGTGGAAAAAGAATGGGTTCAAGGAGATAAAAATTGACCAAGTTATGATCATTTGAAGTCACCTAAAGGAATTTGATGGCTTATCTAAAGGACTTGTAATCTTTCTTCATCATTAGGTATCTTCCACACAAAATTTTCTTTAAACTTTTGAAGTGATTTGTTTATAACCCTTTGAGGATAAACATGTTTTTGGAATCACTCAAAGATACCAAAAGACGAGCAAGATATAGCCTTCAGAAGTTCAAACCCCTAGCCTCCTAGAGCAACAAAATGCCTTGGAAACCCTTTTCAATTTTGACAAGCCTCCTTGCACAAATACTTTTGTCATGTAAATAGAAGTTTTTAAGGGTGATAAGGAGAAAACATAGCAACCAAAAACACTTCCAAATCTTGAGAATTGAGGGAGATATGCACTTGTGATCAATGAAACCAAAGACTTGTCCAACTAGGTCAAACTTCTTCAATCAACCCTTATACCTGTGAACTATTTTTGACAACTTGAGACATGATGAACCATAATAGACTTTGTCATGATATTATTTCAAAATACCTTCAATAATGAACCTTGAATATCAATGAAGCTTTGTTGAAGAAGGCATGGAAATAAACTCATGAACTTATCGATCAACTTGATGGAATGTATTGTGCTTCACCTATGATACCAACAATTAGAGCAAATATTCATTGTACTTATTAGTAAAAAGTTCATCGGGGTACAATAATCCTCCACTTTGAGATGACGCAAATTCTCCTTTCTCATAATTGTGGGTAGTAAGTATGTTCTTCTACTTGGATAAGATGATGATGTCTCGCCTATTAAAATTAACCAACACACTTTTGTTTTAAAATTTTTAAAGGTGAACTATGAGTACCCTGATCCCCTATTGCAAGAAAGGTGGTACATAGGCACTAAAGGTTCGTAACCGCGGCGGATGCAAAAATTATAAAAAAGTACTTATTTTCTCATCGCCACAATCTATTTTTGTATGCAACATTTATAGCCAAAATACACAAATTTTCAAAGAAGTTCTTGTGGAGTACCGTAGATGTTTAGGATGCTAATATCTTCCCTTTGCATAACCAACCCCTGAACTTAGATTCTCTCCCCCTCTTTTTTGGGTTATTCGCTCTTTTCCCATTCCTTTGGAAACAATAAAGCGTGGTGGTGATTTTTATTTGATCTGTACAAGTCAAGTTAATCTAATGGCTTAATCTCAACATTTCTACCGCTACAATAAGTATCGAATATATAACCACACCCTACAAAACAACACTTGGTCCCGTGTGGTTATATATCTTTCCCAACCGTTGTTAAATGCCTTTTTTGTAGTAGTGAGGAAACAGAAAAAGGGAAAATGTGATTATTATGTCATGAAACACATGATAAACATTGTCTTTTCCATCATTATTGATTATTGGGAGGAAGTACATATTTACAATAACATATTAATGATTTATATCGCATGCATGAAACACATGATAACCATTGTCTCTTCCATCATTATTGATTCTTGGGAGCAAGTATATATATTTACAATAACATATTAATTATTTATATTGCGTGCATACAATTTTGTTATTATTTCAAATAAGTGATCTTACATTTCCTTCAATTATATATATATATATATATATATATATATATATATATATATATATATATATATATATATATATATATATATATATATATATATATATATATATATATATATATATATATATATATATATATATATATATATATATATATATATATATATATATATATATATATATATATATATATATATATATATATATATATATATATATATATATGTTTAACAACACTACACAATTCTCAAAGGAAGACTTGAAAAACGTTCGTACATGTTAGACATCTATGGAATATTAAAAAATTATTTAAAATAATAATAAAGTATTTCATCACAATTGTACGAAAAATATTATATATCATTGTATGGTTAGGAATCAAACCCATAACTTTTTTACATTTTACCATTGTTGATTAAGATGACTGTTGTGAAATTTGACGCACCACCTAGTTTCTCACCACTATCACACACTCATGATAGAAAGTAGCACACTTACTATCACACCCTATGTTATTCGGATTCATCATTAGTGATAATATCTATTTTCCAGCCGTAGTTAAAGACCTTTTTATAGTAATGTTTAAAGTTTCTTCCTTCAATAACGGTAAATTTTAAATAATATGAGATACCAGAGAGAAGAGAGAGAAAAGCATGATGGGGACAGATGAAAGACGGTGTTCAGGCGGAGGAGTGGAGTAATTCCGAAGCAAGATCAGTGGGTATCTCACAAGGATAAGGGTGTGTCAGCTACGAAACCTGTATCAAATTTCTTCTTCATGGAAATTCCTAACTCACATGGAGCTAGGGACATGTTCGACATGTTCAAAGAATATGGTGTCTTGGTAGACGTGGTTATCCCTCCGAAGCTGGATAAGAGAGGAAATATGTATGGATTTGTATGGTTCAAAAATGTAGAAGATTATAGAACTCTAGAAATAAAGTTGGATAACATCTTCATCAAATTTAAGAAGATTTATGCCAACATTCCAAAAATTCAAAGGAGATGGGATGATGAATCAAAACTCAAAAATGTTACTAGGATGGTGGAGTCACGATGGGAGAACGCCTCTAAGGGGGTTCATAAGCAGCAGGAGCGGGAATCTAATTTTAGAGGAAAGAAAACATTTTCAGAAATGGTAGGGAAAAGAAAAGCTGACAAAGTATCTGTTATAACTAAGAATCAGACTTCAGATTAAAACTTGTATATTGCTCTTATCAAATAAAATACACTCTTAGTCTTTTATAGACCCAAACAGCTTTTACAATTCTAAAACATAAATTAAAACATAACTGCTACTAATAACTTAATAACTTACTAAAACTTTTGTCCTTCCTACTACCATGTTTAATTTAAAACTTTATTACTAACACATTTAATGTTTATTCAACAAAACTCCTCTGTAAACTTAAATGTTTCTGCCAACCAGCATTTTTATCATCTTCTTGCCTCTGTCGAAGGCCTCTTTTGATAGTGGTTTTGTAAAAATATTCGCTGCTTGGTTTCTGCTTGCTACATGCCTTAATTCGACACTTCCCTCCTTCATATGTTCACGAATGAAGTGAAATCGAACATCAATATGTTTGCTTCGTTCATGATTCACTGGATTCTTTGCCAATTTGATAGCTGATTTATTGTCCACTTGTATTATTGTTGGATCTTCCTGTTTCAGCTCCATCTTGCTTATCAACCTTCTGAGCCATACTGCATGACAGACGCACCAGGATGCTGCCACATATTCAGCTTCACACGTCGAAAGTGTTACTATAGGTTGCTTCTTCGACATCCAAGTAAATGTTGTGTTTCCCATGAAAAACACATATCCAGAGGTTCTCTTTCGATCGTCTATATCTCCACACCAGTCACTGTCAGAATAACCAACTAACTTGTAGTCTTCTATTTTTGAATAAAACATTCCTAGTGATATTGTTCCTTGGATGTATCTTAGAATTCATTTCGGCGCCTTCCAATGTGTGTGTACTGGTTCCTCCATGAATCGACTCACTATGCCAACACTTAGTGAAATGTCTGGCCTTGTGCATGTGAGATATCGAAGGCTACCTACCAAGCTTCGATATTTGCTTCCTTCGACCCGTTCTCCTCCATCAAACTTTGACAGTTTTGTACCTGGTTCCATTGGCGTCGAAGTTGGATTGCAATTCTTCATTTTATATTTTTCTAAGATTTCCTTTGCATATTTTTCTTGTGAGATGAGAATTCCATCTTCTTCTTGTCGAACCTCCAGACCAAGAAAGAATCTCATCAGACCTAAGTCTGTCATTTCGAATTCGCTTGTCATGGTGCTCTTGAAATCTTTGATCATCTGAACATCACTGCCTAGAAAGATAAGGTCATTAACATAGAGAGCAACAAGTAATAAATCACTTCCATTTTTCTTCACATAGAGGGTGTTGGCTGAAGATTTTGATGATACAGTTCGAAATGAAGCAATATGGATGTTTCGTTGGAATAAAGCAAAATGTTACAGTTCGGAATGGTAGAAGCGGTTCTTCGAACGGACATGTCAAAGCTAGGAGCTTCGAGTGACAGTTGTGAAGATATATTTAAAAGAAGCCTCGAAGTGGTAACGAGACTGTGTCTGTGAAATGAGTTCGAAGCGAAGATTTCCAAGGCATTTGAAATTCAAAAGCGAGCGGGATGTTGGAATTCAAATATGTATGCGTTGGAGCGTTCGAAGACGCGTGGAAGCTAGAGAGGAGCAGTGCTCTGCATGTTCCGAACGTGGCAGAATCTTATAAGCAAGACCGTTATGGTCGAAGTAGTATAAATAGAAGTCTGAGTATTAGGATTTCGTGTGTCATATCTATTGTACAAAATTCAGTAAACATTCAAAATACCACATGGATAGGGAAACGAATGCTTGAACAATGTACGTATGATAACACCAAACATTTATAATTCAGTAAAACTCTTTATCTTTTCCAGTTTATCTTCCATTTTCATGTCAATGTCATTCAAATAGTCTTTACATTCAAAGTCATTTACTTATTTCTTGCATTTAAACGCTCTTCTTCTATTCGAATCCTTTACATTCCAGAAACTCTTTTACATTTCATGCTTTTATATTCATGCTTTTTACATTAAAGTCTTTACATTCAAAGTCATTTACTTATTTCTGCATTTAAACATTTCTTTGCAATCGAATCTTTGTTCATTCAATTCAGTTTCGTATTTCTTTACTTGATCATGTCATTAGATTCTTTTAACATGGTAATCGAAGTGAATTGAACGTCTATAAAACATTCTAAATACAAATCCTAACTATGAATATCAGTTTTGCAATTAGATTTATCCAAACGACCAATACCCCATAGGATCAATCTAGTCGATCCTGCAAGTTACCAGAGAGATTAAATAACAGTCATTAAGATTATTTGATAGTTTGGAGGACTAGCGGTTGTTTACCAGAAATCACTGTAAAAAAATTGGCACGCCCAGTGGGACAGTCATTGGTCGTTACGAAATTTAAAACAAAGTAAAGATTGTTAGGATATAATCATTGTAAAAGTTCTTTCTGAGTGATAAGTTCGTTGTTATATGAACCTTAGAAGTGGTAGAATAACCAATAGCAACCAACCCTTACCCGGAAGAAAACGTAATAACAAGATGTCTAATCCAAACAATCAACAAGGGGAACAAAATGCCCCACATGGAACAAGCACTAATATGTCTGCTTCGACGGGAACGTCTAATGCGATCCCTTCGAGCGCACAGTCTGTTGCATCTTCTACCAGTAGTGTGGCCACAAATGGAGCAAGTGGCATGACGACCAACGGTTCGACCCTAGGAAATACAGGAACCACTGGTTATCCTGGGGGATTCGTCCCACCATCAGGGACACAAACCCATTCCGCCACCCCACTAACTAGACCACCCGGTTTCGATGGTAACAGACACAGAAATCCCTCTTATGGGATGCCAACATCTTTTATGGCGGGTCTGCACACTTTGACATCGAATACGTCACCACAATTAGGGTCTGGATCTGGGGCTAATCAATTTATGACAAATAACCAAGGTTCAGTAGGTTATAGTGCATTTCCTATCTTAACTACAGAAAATCAAATGGCTTTTAGGCAATTAATGGATGATAGTAACCATAATATGATAGGAGTGTTAGCACAAACTATGCAAGAGATCTTTGCCCCAATAGTACAAAACGTAACTGTAACCAACAGAGAAAACGCGGACAACATGAGTCGAATAGCAGATTTTTTCGCTCCGCCAGAAAGTCGTAGGCAGAATCAGGTGGGGGTTCGAGCGAACATGCCCATCATAGAGCAAATTGCTGATGACCCACCCTATAGACCAGCCAGAGAGGGGGTTAACTTGGGGGCAATGGCACAAAGGTTAGAAGCCCCAGTGATTCGAGACCCACAAAGGGAAATTATGGAACCAGGGGCAAGGGTCGAAAGGTTAGAAGTCCCAGAGTTTTGAGAAGAACAACCTAGAGGAGTTGTCATGGTGGGACGACACCAAGATGCTGATGAAGTCGTTCATAGAATTCAAAATGACAACATCTTGGCAGAAAATAATTTAACCGCCATGATAGAAAGGATTATGGCTCAAAACAGTCTCAATACAGGTATTAGAAGGCCAAATTATTCCTCTCCCATAATAGATTATGTGATGCACACTGATTTACCAAGGGGATATAAAGTCCCTAAATTTACAAAGTTCGCTGGAGACACCAATGAATCAATAGTCGAACACATAGCCAGGTATCTAACCGAAGCAGGAGATATAGCAAATAATGAAGACCTTAAGATTAAATATTTCCCAAGTTCCCTAACTAAGAACGCTTTCACATGGTTCACCACTTTGCCTCCTGGGTCCATAGATACTTGGGCTCTGTTGGAGAGGTTATTTCATGAACAATTCTACATGGGACAATCTAAAATAAGCCTGAAAGAGTTATCCAGTGTCAAGAGGAAGTTTACTGAACCCATAGATGATTATCTGAATAGGTTCAGACTCTTGAAGTCTAGATGTTTCACAGTAGTTCCCGAACATGAGTTAGTCGAAATGGCTGCTGGTTGCCTAGATTACTCCATTCGAAAGAAATTAGATACACAACACTTGAGGGATATGGCCCAACTAGCAGACAGGGTTCGACAAGTCGAAAGACTAAAAGCCGAGAAGGCCAGAGTTTTTAAAAATAACAAGAAAGAAAGGGTCTCCTATGTTGGAACTGAGGAAGCATAAGATTACCCTGAGTTCGAAGAGGTCGAAATTGATCTCGCTGAATTGAAACAGGCTCCCCCTTATTCTTGTAAATTACTAGTTCCCACAAAAGGGAAAGAAATTATTGAAAATGAGAAAAGTGACAAATTCCCAAAGAAGGTGTATACTTTCGATGTAACAAAGTGTGACGAGATTTTTGATTTGCTTGTCAAAGATGGCCAACTAATTGTGCCATCGAATGTCAAAATACCTCCTTTAGATCAAAGAAAGAAAAGAGGATTTTGTAAGTATCATAGTTTCCTAGGCCACAAAACCTCACAGTGTTTTCTTTTCAGGGATCTGATTCAAAATGCAATTAAGGATGGCAGATTGAAATTCGCTGACAAACCAAAAATGAAAGTAGATGAAGACCCTTTGGATGTTGCAGACACCAATTACTCCGAGCCTGCATGCATTGGAGAAATCAATATGGTGGAAGCAGATCAAGATGACACTCCATTAGGAGAAAAAAGCACGGAGAATAAAAACTGTGTGTTAGTCGAAGTCAACAAGGGGGTCACTGAGGACGTCCACAAGCAACTAGAGGCTTCGATCGAAGCAGTACCTTTGGTTGTTTCGAAAGAGATCCAGGCTACTGAAGGCCAGGAGAACCAAAAGCAAGAGTTAACACAGGTTACTGAAGGCCTGAGGCTAAAATTGGAGAAAGTCTAGATTACAAAGCCAGCATCCCCTCAGAAAGAAATATGGGATACTTTGGGAGAGCCCAGTGGAAAGTTTGACTACTTGGTGAAGTATTCTGCCCCAGAAAGTTCAAAAATCCAAATCGAAGATGTCAAACCTACAGGATGGGGAGATGATGACATAAAGGGGGAGGCTGTAGATGTCAACATGGTGGATATGGATAGACCTCGTTCTGAAATGGAGGAGATGGAAAGATACTTAGAAAAAGAAAAATACAAAATGGAGGATAGTTATGCTAGGGATGCCAGTCTTAAAGACTACCTCATGTTGTGCCACAAAGGAGATGCCGAAATGATACTATGCCCTAGATGCAGCATCATCTGCAACCAGAGAATTGCTGCAAACTTCGAGAGGAAACAAAGGGCACGAACTGGCATCAACTGGCGCCAGGATAACCAGTTATTCAGATGTTACCCTAAAGCTGGAGAAAGTTTGTTGGAGTTTTTGGTTCGCTGTCACAAAGGGCCAACCAAATGCCTAGTATGCCCAAGGTGTTCTGCAGTGTACGATCAAAATATGGCCGGAGCCTTCGAAACAATCCCTTTCACCCCATGCTGGAAACACAAAGAGACTGGTCAGATGAGCCAACGTTTCGAGAGCAACTACACTCAACGAAGGCCTGATAGTCCTCATCCCAAAGGTGTTCGAAGGGTAACGTTCAAAATTCCTGCTGAAATACCAACAGACAAATGGCTGCAAGTCAGAACTGACAAGGGCAAAGACAAATGGAGAAACAATGAACGAAACGCACGCCACGCCATGACATATAGAAGGCAGTTCAATATGGAGAAGAGGGAAGAAGTGAGGTTAGAAAACTACAAAGGAAGAAACCTTATGTCAAGATCACAATGGCGAAGGCAACAGAGAATTCGAAAGGCTGAAAGGGAAGCTATGGCAGATAAAGGAGCAACTTCGATCAAAAACCAAGGAGAATCAAGCACCAACAAACCTACACCAAATAATCAACCTGAGGACAAACCCCCAATTAGTAGGAGACTCTTCTCTGAAACACAACCAAATGAATCGAAGGAGTACACACCAGGTCCAGAAGAAGACGAGGATATGCTAACGGACAACTTCGAATCAGATGGGGAGTCTTCACTCAATATCAATTGCAACATGGTATCTGTACTACCTTGTGAGTTTGGACAGGAAACTGAAATCGAAGAGCATGAGGAGGATGATACAATAGATCTGATGAAGCATAGGCCAGTGTGTTACTACGTAATGGATAACGGAGTTGTCGAAGAGCAGAATGCTTTCTTCGAGCGCCCAGAGCCAGCTATGAAAAATCATCTGAAGCCATTATTCATTCGAGCAAAGGTTGGTACCCATGGCGTAAATAAGGTCTTAGAGGATGGAGGCGCTGCAGTTAACTTAATACCCCATTTCATGCTGAAAAAGTTAGGAATACACGAGGGTGACATCAAACCACACAACATGGTCCTATCCAACTATGAAGGGAAAGTAGGTCAAACATTGGGGGTAGTTCAATTGGACTTGACGGTAGGATCGAGCTGCAGGCCCACCATGTTCATGGTGATCGAAGCCAAAGCCAACTACAACTTGTTGTTGGGAAGAGAGTGGATCCATGGCGTAGGAGCAGTCCCCTCATCAATGCATCAGAGGTTAGTATTATGGAGAGAGGATGGCATTGTTGAGAATATAGAAGCTGACCAAAGTTACTTCATGACAGCAGTCAATCTAGTTGACAAGAGAAATTATGACAAACACTTGGCCAAGATTGCTCCTTGTGCCCCTAACGACGAAATCAATGAAACCAGGAACGCACACTATTATATGACCCTTCGCCATGATGGCGTGTATTGGGATAGAAGAATAGTCAGTGAAGATGAAGGAGTCGAAGGTACTACGCAAAGACGTCCAGCAGACTGGGAGTTCGACAACCTTGCTCATGATTGAGTCCTCCTTCTTCGAAAGGATTTCGGCCTATATGGCTGAGAACGAATGGAAAGCGGCCTTAGAGGCTGAAGTAGATAAATTGGTTGTAGAAGTGAACAGAATAAATGGGGATGGTTCGAAAGGCTCACCCTTTGAAGAACACGAAATAGATCAAAGGCTTGATTCCATCTATGATAAAGAACCCTTAGGTTTAGATAAGGACCCCACAGACTCAGGTGCCAAAATGTTGGCGCAGGATCCGCTCGAAGAAGTGAATTTGGGGGATGAGAACACGAAAAGAATAACCTACATAAGCGCAAAACTTAATCCAGGCCTCAAGCAGGAAGTGATCGAAGTCCTCAAGAGAAACAAAGATTACTTCGCGTGGGACTATGATGAAATGCCTGGTTTAAAGAGGGAGTTAGTGGAGCACAGACTTCCAATCAAGGATGGCAAGAAGCCCATCAAGCAAACTCCTAGAAGATTCGCACCAGCGGTTCTCACAAAGATCAAAGCTGAGATCGAAAGGTTGCTGCGCTGCAGATTCATCAGAACTACAAGGTATGTCGAATGGTTAGCAAATATAGTACCTGTTATTAAGAAAAATGGCTCTCTGAGAATTTGCATAGATTTTAGGGATTTAAATACTGCAACCCCTAAAGATGAGTACTCCATGCCTATGGCAGAAATGTTAATAGACTCTGCTGCAGGATTCAAATATTTAAGTATGTTAGATGGATACTCTGGGTACAATCAGATTTTTATTGTTGAAGAAGATGTTGCCAAGATAGCATTTCGTTGCCCATGAGCCTTAGGCACCTACGAATGGGTAGTGATGCCTTTTGGTTTAAAAAATGCTGGGGCAACTTATCAAAGGGCAATGAATTCGATTTTCCATGATTTCATTGAAACCTTTATGCAGGTGTATATTGATGATATAGTCATCAAATCTATATCTGCAGAAACCCATTTGCATCATTTAAGCCAATCATTCGAACGAATGAGAAAACATGGCTTAAAAATGAACCCCCTTAAGTGTGCATTTTTTGTGCAGGCTGGAGATTTCCTTGGCTTTGTGGTTCATAAAAAAGGAATCGAGATCAACCAAAATAAGACCAAAGCCATAATGGAGACGAAAGCACCTACATCAAAAAGGGAGCTGCAATCTCTGCTAGGGAAGATTAACTTTCTCAGAAGGTTCATTTCGAATCTAAGTGGAAGAACCCAAGCTTTCTCTCCGTTGCTTCGTTTGAAGCAAGGCCAAGCCTTCGAGTGGAACGAAGCCCATCAGGAGGCATTTGACAAGATAAAAAGATATCTCTCTCAGCCTCCCATCTTGTCTCCACCTTCATGGGGAAAGCCCATGAGATTGTACATATCCTCCTCTGAAGTTAGTATAGGTAGTATGTTAGCACAAGAAGATAGAAATGGCATCGAAAGAGCCATATACTATTTAAGTAGGGTACTGAATGATGCAGAGACTAGATATAGCAATATAGAAAAGCTATGTCTCTGTTTGTACTTTTCTTGTATGAAACTTAAGTATTATATAAAGCTTGTTGATGTTTATGTTTCATCTCATTTCGATGTTATCAAACACATGCTTTCGAAACCAATAATGCATAGCAGAGTTGGTAAATGGGCTTTATCCTTAACAGAATATTCTTTGACTTTCATGCCTTTAAGAGCTGTGAAAGATCAAGTAATTTCTGATTTCATTGTGGACCATTCACTGGTCGAAAAGACTGTCATGGGTTACGTTGAAATGCAACCTTGGAAATTATACTTTGATGGTTCGACCCATAGGGATGGTAGTGGTGTTGGAGTTCTTATAATTTCTCCTGAAGGAATTCCAACAAAATTCAAGTATAAGTTAGATGGTCCTCGTTGCTCAAACAACGAAGCTGAGTACGAAGCGCTTATTGTTGGACTTGAAGCTTTGTTGGAATTGGGGGCAACTAGAGTCGAAATTAAAGGAGACTCAGAGTTAGTGGTCAAGCAAATAACAAAGGAGTACAAATGCATAAAGGAAAATCTGATGACATACTTCGTCATAGTTAACAGGCTACTTAGAAAATTCGAATACATGGATATTCAACATATACCAAGAATAGAAAACCAAGAAGCAAATGACTTAGCACAGTTGGCTTCAGGTTATAAAGTTTCTACCAAAAACTTTGAGGATTTGGTCGAATTAAGAGGTAGGGTTATGGCTACTAGACTTATACCATCAGATCTAGAGAATATAAACTTAGGTTGTGCTGATAAACAAGGATTCGAAGTACTAGCCATAGACACCTTATCAGATGCAGAATGTGCGAAGTCCACTTGTGAGTTATTTAACAAATCCAACATTGAATGTTGATAGGAAGATAAAATATAGAGCATTATCATATGTCCTCATGGGAAATGAATTGTTCAAAAAGACCCAGGAAGGCGTATTACTGAAATGCCTAGGAGAAAGTGAGGCATACTTAGCATTGTCAGAAGTCCACAATGGGGCATGTGGGGCACATCAAGCAGGTCATAAAATGAAATGGTTGTTATTTCGATATGGCATGTATTGGCCCAGCATGCTCAAAGATTGTATAGACTTTGCTAAAGGGTGTGAAGAATGCCAGAAACATGCACGGATTCAACATGCTCCTGCAAGTGAGTTACATTCGATCATTAAACCATGGCCCTTTAGAGGATGGGCATTAGATTTAATAGGAGAAATTAATCCTGCTTCGTCTAAAGGACAAAAATATATCTTGGTAGGAATAGATTATTTTACCAAGTGGATTGAAGCAATACCATTAATAGCTGCTGACCAAGAGGCTATTATTGAGTTCATACAGAAACAAATTATCTATAGGTTCGGATTGCCAGAGAGCATAACCACAGACCAAGGTTCTGTGTTTACTGGTAGGAAGATGCAAGAATTTGCTCAAGAGATGGGGTTTATATTACTAACATCAACACCATATTATGCTCAAGCAAATGGTCAGGTCGAAGCAGTCAATAAAGTGATAATAGGGTTAATTAAGAAACATGTTGGTAAAAAGCCAAGGAACTGGCACAAGACTTTGGACCAAATACTATGGGCCTGTAGAATATCTCCTAAAGAAGCTACTAACACCACGCCTTTCCAACTAACATTTGGTCATGATGCAGTTCTACCAGTAGAAATTCATCTACAATCAGTTCGAATTCAAAGACAAAACGAGATCCCATCTGCATTATATTGGGAGATGATGATGAATGAGTTAGTTGAGTTAGATGAAGTTAGATTGCATGCATTGGAAATCCTAATGAGACAAAAGGAAAGGGTAGCCAGGGCATATAACAAAAGGGTGAAAGGAAAAGCATTCACTATTAATGACTTAGCCTGGAAAGTCATATTGCCCATGGACAAGAAAAATAAAACATTAGGTAAATGGTCACCTCATTGGGAAGGACCTTTTCGAATAGTAAAGATATTTTCAAACAATGCATATGAAATCGAAGAGTTGGCTGATGATAAGCGAATCCTAAAGGTTAATGGGAAATATTTAAAGAAATATAAGCCACGCCTGCAGGATATTCGAATAATAACAACGTAATAGAAACATCATAAAGGAATGCCAAAATGGTAATATAGATTGCCAAAATGGCGTTGTTTAGATATTACAGACCAAAATTCAACCAAGATTCAAAACTAATTAAATAAACAGAGATTTAAAAATAGGCATTGTTCCTCAATCTATTAAAAGTACTCCGAAAGGACTCAATCCTTTGTTGAGTGAAGCGCCTTGCTCCTTCCAGGGTAGCTATTTCTCCCTTAAGTTGCTCTGCTGCTTCCATTTCTGCAAGTCCTTTGTTGAGGAGCTCTTCGAACTGATTGCCAGCAGTATTGGTTTCATATGCCAATTGTTGTTGTTGAGCATCCTTAACCTTTTGTTGGAGCTCTTGAATTTGCTTTTCCCAGAGAAGAATAGACTGAGCTCGAGCTTCATAGTAAGATTTGGCTTGCTTTATATGCATGGCTTGGTCTTCAGCTTCTTTAGAGAGCTTCGAAGCATGCTCATAAGCAGCGTCCATGGAAGTTCGTTTCTCCTGGACCTTTTTAGTAGCAAATTCGTCTTGAAGAAGACACCCAGTCACGTTATCTAACAAAGCTTGAAGATCGAATAATATGGTGCTGACTGGCAAAGAGCAGGTGGCGAGGTTAACTTGCGTAAGTAGCTCATTCATGGTATAGCAAGTTGTACTATCCTTCTTGAGCACTTCGAACAAGTCCACATCAAGGATTGTTCTCCTAATTTTGTTAAGGAGTACAACTCTATCATCTGAGGGCAATGGATCGTTAGTCGAACTAGTACCAGCCCTAGCAAGAGGAGTGTCCCTTTGAGCTAGTTTAGCCTTCATATACCCAATTGGGTCATTTTGTCTTAGGAGAGCTAACTCCTCTTCAGTCATTTGAGATTGAGACGATTGAGGAAGTTCCATACGCAAGGGAGTCACATCCATCTCGACTTCCATAGGCTCATTGGTCTGGTCACCATCACCTTCACTTTTTTCTTGCTCATTGCCTTCTTCATCATCAACCAGATCCACCACTTCGATATCATTGTTCTCACTGCTATTGACATCTGACTCTGTTCCATCAGTCGAACCATTCTGGGCATCTTCTTCCTCGGATCCTTCCTCTGCAGATTCTTCGTTCTCTTGATCAGAATCAGCCTTCTCCTCTTCAGCATGAATGTCCTTTGGGCTCTCTTGAAGGGTTTCGAGAGGAGACTTTGGAAGAGAAGTTTCTGGTAAAATCTCTGTAGACTCATGAGGCGTTGTTTCGTTCGTTTCTTTCAAAGGAGGAGAAGTGCCTTGGTCATCTTGTTTCTCTGAAGCCCCAGTCGGAACCGCCATGTTGGAGGATCCTTTGTTTTGCACCAGGTTACTGGAGTCCCCATGAGGAGAAGAGTTGATGGGAGCAGCAGTTTTTGATGGAGGAGTCGAAATAGTAGGAGTTGGGTTTGAAATGTCCTACAGAGACAAAGAATATTAAGAGCATGCACCAAGGTAATTTTTGTACCCCAAAATTTTCCCTCCCATATTCTTCAAGATTTGCAAAGTCAAAGCTTCAAAATTTCCCCAAGGGTTGCACAGTTCAAGGGCCTCCTAACAGTCAAAATTAGGGTTTTGGTTCTGACAAAGAAAATGAAGTTTCCAAGGGTCCAATCAAGTCCCACATGCTTATAAACATTGTCAAGTATCTTCATGCCAAGTTTCAAGACTTACAGCACAAAATTGCACAGTCAAAAACCCTAATTGCACTACAGTCAATTGTAGGGGCAAAATGGTCATTTGACAGTCAAAAGTTCAAATTTTTGGTCAAAATATCATTTTGAAGCCACAAACATCATTTGATTAATGCTTGATCATGATTCTCAAAGCTTGGCTCAAAAAGTCTCAAGATGCAAAAGTTTCCATATTTGGACAGTTGAAAAAGTCAACTGTAACTTGACCAAGGCATAACTTCCACATGGATCATCAGAAAAATTCCATCCAAAGCTCATTTTGAAGATAAAGACATTTCCTACAACTCCTCTTCACACTTAAAGTCCAAGAAATGCTCTCACAAAAAGTTATCAATTTCAACATTATAGGTCATTTTCAAAAGTCAACAAAAAGGGACTTTAAGTCAAAGGCCATAACTTGATATTGGTAAATCAAAATGACATGGGACCAAAGACATTGGTTATAGGACTCAAATACCTTTCCAAAATGTCCAAGAACATGAGCAAAGCTTAAAAATTGAGCAAGATATGCCTTGTGGAAGTTGGGAAATTTTTAGGTATTTTGAAAAGTCAACTTTGCTTCAAATGCCTTAAAATTGCTAATGGGCCACATTTTCTTCCAAGAATCATCATCCAAAGCATGTGCACGACCATTTGGCCCAAAGGGAAGTTTTTCATCATTTTTATTTATTTATTTGGATTTTTAATTGCTAATAATTCATTTAATTAATTAAAATACATGAAAAATACCAAACCTAAGTTTCTAAATCTTTTTGTGCATGAAATAGTCTCAAGATTTCGTGCATGATCTGATTTAGAAAGAATCCATGTGATTGGACATGATTGGAACCAAAATAGCATGAAAAAGATTGAAAACTTATGGCATGAAAATCAAATATCCTCTCCATCAATTCAAGGATTCTTTGGACCAAATTTCCAACCCTAATCATTCACACATATATACTGATGAAAACCCTAGTGTCCATGACCAGAAAGCTGCGTCAAAAAAGCATAACAAAGTTTGAGTTTTTTGCCAAAAAAATTGATAACTGAAAACAATATTCTAGCACGATTCAGAGCAAGAGACCAATTGCAAAAGCTTCCTCGTGTATTACTGAACCCAACTGCATTGTTTTTCAACCCCTACACGCCCAGAATTGGTATACAAAACTCAAACTGTTTCCAATTCTATGCATATTCGTATTGCAATATTCAAGCATTTTCATTGCATTTTTTTTATGGATTCACACTAATTAATTGATTCTGAAGCTAACCACATAGTTTGATTGAGTTTTTATACACCATACGCGAAGTTGCCATTGTTGTCTTTTAGGGTTACAGAGGTCACGAATTGGGCTTTCTTTATTCTGGAACAATTGAGATTTGAGACCTAGACCATTGAAATCAGCATGCTTGGACGATCTGAACACATACCTCGCGCCTAATTTATGATGCAGGAATCTCTAATCGCTATTTTTTTACATTGCATATAGTGGGGGTTTAAAACCCCTGCAATCTTGCTTGTTTTGTTTCAGGAAAAAATACAACAAGGAAGAAGAAGACTAGGTGGCGAATGGTGGTTGGACCATTTGAATTCCACGCGCGTTTTTTCTATTTTTTAGGCCATTAACCCAGTTTTCTCTTATTTATTTTGTTTGTCATTACATATTCAGAACGCGCGTTTGGTACGAGTGGTAAAGGCATTGTCTCATAACCTCTAGGACCTGGGTTTGATCCCGGGTCCCCCTTTCTATTCCATAATATTTTTCATAATGTCATCCTATGCAGTGCAAGTTTCAACGTCCACCATGCTCTCCACATCCAGGCCTTCCACATGCTTACTAAGACAAATCCAAGGGGCATAATTTGAAGAACATCATGGACGTTAGTCAACGCACATGCATGCCAGCACAAAAGTCAAACGAGGCCAGGAGCTTAATGGGCCTGAATTACTGAACAAAACCTCCTATTGGGGGACAGACCCCCCATGGTTTGCCTTTCTCATTCTTTTCTCATATTTTTCCATTTTTGTTTTAATTAGTTTTTTTAATTTAATTCTTTAAACCAATTTATTTTCATAAAATATAAAAAAATAATACAAAAATCAGAAAAAGGCAAAAGTTAAAATATGTTTTATTTAAATATTATCTTTTTGTAAATAAAATCTCACCAATTAATTAGTTTTATTCTAGGGTTAATTTTAAAATCTTTTCTTAATAAACTTAAAAAACTTGTAGAATTAGGTTTTAATTATTTTAATTACTTTTTCTTTTATTTTATCATCTCTAATAATTAATTATTTACTATTATTTTTATAAATCAAATTTCATTAATTAATTAGGTTTAATTTTAGGTAATTTTCATATTTTCTTAATAAATAAAAAAAAACTAGAATTAGGTTTTAATTTCATTAAATTCTCATAAAAAACCATAAATACAAAAATCTCAAAAATAATTTCTTTTTTCATTTTAATTTCATTAATTTAATAATAATAATTTAATTCCTTTAAAAAGGGTCCAACGCCCTCGCTTTCAATTTGAATTCGATTCGCGCATTTTATTTTATTTCGTAAATATTGATGTAATACTCCCAAAGCCATGTAACTCGGACATTTATATTTCTCGCACTTTATTTCCTTTATTTTATGTCAAATCGGGTCCTGGATTTTAATTTGGCGATGTGGACCCGCGCCTTTGTAATAGTTTAGAACTTTTAATTTCCGCATCTTTTTAACTGTTAATAAATGCATGCAAGAATGAATGTCTAAAATAAAAACAAACGTGTAGATCACCTGACATGACAAGACAAAATAAATGAAAACAACACACAAATCACACACCACCCCTAGGGTACGCCTCACTGTTGCCTTGCCTCGAAAGGTGATCGTCGAGTAGAGGATGTCTTAGTAAGTCCTCATGATCCGGGAACTTGGCATGAGGGTAGCTTCTAAGGTGTATTCCCATTGCTCTGGTGATCACCATGTCCCGGACCTCGAATTGACCCGAATACCTCCAACGGTGGTGCTACCTACCTCTCAATGGGGGGATGGCACTACTTTAAAGGACATTTACACAGACGAATTCCTTAGGGTAGGTAGACGACTCTAGATACTTGCTCTAATTTCAAAAACAAATCAAAAATACTTTTCACACTGACACCTTTTCAAAAGCTTTCGAAAGCAATTTTTCAAACACTCTTGAGGACCGATACAAGAGTCGAACTGGAATTTTCAAAGAAACTTTTTTTAAAACCCACAGTTGAAAAGAAAACAAACCATTTTGAAAACACAAATGAGCAAGTATCTAAGAGCCCATGGATAACCATGGATAGAAAGGGTGCTAACACCTTCCCTTTCTATAATCTACCTCCCGAACCGAGAGCAATCTCTATAAGGAATTTTTCTGTGCTTTTGTCATTTCCATTTGGAGAAAATAAAAGACGGTGGCGACTCTTGCTTCCGCGACATTTCGCGAACCAGCGTTAAACAGTCAGTTCCAGATCCACCGATCACAGTAATGAATAACTATTTTTGTTAAAGATTCGAGTTCAATTTACCTGTGGATTCTCAGAGGAAAAGTTACTATCTATATGTTCCAACATTACGTTGGAGGTCGAAGGTGGATTTTTGGATTTTGTTGAGGGAGCAACATCTCTGGAATCGAGTCCAGAAATGCCAGTTGGTTCAGCGCCTTTGGAAACTTCTTTCTTCTGCTTCTTCTTCTTCGAAGCGGTTGGTGAATTCCCTCCAGCATTGAGATTCTTACCAGTAGTGCTTGGCTTCCTTTTGTTCGGAGTGGTTGGTGGGAGTTTGTTAGTCTGAAAAGATTTAAACATGAGTTAGATCTAAATCATGAATTTCAGTTTATTCGAAACATCAGGGCTAATTGATTACCTTTGGAGTTGGAACAGTTGTTATTGCTGGTGTTGTTGTTGTTGCAGTAGTTGTTGTTGGTATGGCTAAAAGGCACATCATCAGTGGTTTCAACAGATTGTTGGGAGGTACTTCCTTCTTTAGACTTCGAAGCAACGGACTTTATCCTGATGGCTGAAAATCGAAACAATTAAGGTAAATGTTAAAGATGAAGAAAGTAAGAAACATTTGGGATTTTCCCAAGCATTCGCACCTGCGCCTTGATTAGATATAATCGACATGGCAGAAAGGTCATAGCGAAGATGTCCTGGGAAATCATGGAGCCAATGACGAGCCCATGTCACAGTCTCAGATGGATTTAGTTTCTTTTGAGATTTGTATTTGAACATCTCTTTGCAAGTCAACCACCAAGGGTATGGAGGACACCAAGCCAGAGCCAGTTCTGAGGTAGGCAATCTAGGAAATTTAGGTGGATGCATTTCGAGTGCCAACCTATACCTATCCTCAGGTGACAACCCTGAAGGAAGTTTGAACTTAGAAATTTTTTCTTTAAATTTTTCCTTCAAGGTCTGGGATGCTCGATACACAGTGGTTTCCAAGCATGTAGGATCATAAGTTGTTTCGAAATAGTTCTGAAAAGCCCTAATCTCTTTGGCGTGAGTGAACATACCTTTCTTGGAGTGTACCTGTACATCGAACGCATCAGTTAATTTCTGTTGAATGGAGAGGGTATCGAACATATAAGATTGGTAGAACTTAGTCCACCATTCCAGAAAACCCTTCGCTGTGAAGTGTGTGGGTTCAAAAGGTAGTAGTTCGAATTGAGCGAAGTCTTGATATTGTTCTTGTTGCAGTTTGGCTTCTCTTGCTTTAAAGGTTCGACCAGAAGTGATGGCACTCTGTGTTTGGAACAGAGGTTCAAGGATTAATTGGCACAGGCCAAATTGTCTGGAAACAAAGTTAGGTTGATAGGTAAAGAGGAAGATTTGATTCTTGGAAGGAGTGATTCGTGAGGAAATTAATCTAGGAAGCAAAAAGGCTTTCCAAATATCTTGAATTTCTTTACTTTTAACTGCTTCTGAAAGAGACATGGTGAACCATGATGGTCCATGAGTCCTTGAAGCAAAGGGTGCCATGGTCTCTTCAAATTTGTGTCTTTTGGAAAAAATCATAATGTAGTTTGAGAAAAGAACCTTGAAGTCATCTTTATCATCATTCGGGGTGAGTTTTCGCAGCCTTGTACCTTCAATAATTCTATCCGCTATCTCCGGATCTTGTTCAACAATAGTGTCAACAGTTGATAATGAGGATTCAAACATGGCATTAAGCCATAATTGGAGTAACCAGAAGGGGCCAGCTAGAAGGATGTTTTTGGGAGTATGGGATTTCAAACTCGAAACGGCTGATCTTAAGCTTTCGTAAAGATCAACAAGTAACAGTTCGCTCAAACATATCCTCTTATTCTCATGTAAGTCTCTAGCTAAAGGGATGAACCTGCTTGCTACCTGTAAGGACCTGCTACATAATACGTATCTTGATAACCATAAAGTGAGAAAAGCAATATGTTCCACATCTGACACACTATCTCCTTCAGTGTGGTAATGGCTAATGAATTTGGAAAAACTGGCTAATTTGACATCGAAGTCAATAATGCTGAAGTGTTCTTCATTATCAGGGATGTAGGTTTCTCCTACTGGTGACAAACCAGTGATGGCTGCTATATCGAAAAACGTGGGTGTTATCATTCCCCCAGGGAGATGAAAGGTGTTGTAGGTGCTGTCCCAGAAATATAAGGATGCAAATAACAGTGGATGACTATAGGTGAAGCCTGGTTTCGATAACTTAATCAGATTATAGATGCCTAATTCCTCCCATTGCTGGGATTTCTTGGCTTCTACTTTGGTGAGCCAGTTTTGGTAAGTTATGTCAGAGGTAGGGCAGGATCGGAATGGTTTAAAGTTGCTCTTCACGTAGTCTAACATAAAGGGATATTTTGGGGGAACGATTGGAGTTTCTATGGTTGTCGAATCAGAAGACTCGCCTATCTTAGGGATATCCATCTTATTAAACAAGGGTTTAAAGTTGTAACAGACAGGGAAGATTTTTCTAGTATCTTTCAAGATTTCAAAAACTGTAAGAGGACCCATTAGAGCAAACCTCTTTCCAGCAGCGTTAGTTGGAATCAATACCTGAGAGGCGTAGAGAATTTCCTTTTCCTTGGAGATCATTTGAGGGATAAGCACAGATTGACCTTGATAAGTACCGACCTTGCTTTCCATAATTGTTCCTGTGTTCTTGCTTTTCTTCTTGGAAGTTTTCTTCAGTTGGGATGATGTTGTTGAAGACATTGTTGAATATTGTTGGAAGTTTTAGGGTTTTAGTAAGAGGAGAGGAAGAAAAAGTTTCAGAATGTAAAAAAAAAGAATAAAAGACTAAGTTAATTAGTTTTTATAGTGTGGAAGCTTAAACATCCACTAAGTGAGACTAGGATACGTGGGAGTCGTGGGTTTGATTGAGGAGGAGGTGGCGTAAAGGCTGATATTGGTAATAAGCGTGATTAATAATAATCATTGTTTTATAACTGCACCATGCTGTGAAATATTGATTCAAGACGGTTAAGAAATCCAAGAGGCGTCGTGATTGACGTGATTGAAGTCATACACAGTAAATGTTATGATTACTCAAAAGTCACATCAAAATCTTGCAAATATATTTAAAATAAGTGTTTCTCAAAGGATCAAAATACATATTTTAAAGGGGCATTTTGTTGGCTGAAGATTTTGATGATACAGTTTGAAATGAAGCAATATGGATGTTTCGTTGGAATAAAGAAAAATGTTACAGTTCGGAATGGTAGAAGCGGTTCTTCGAACGGACATGTCAAAGCTCGGAGCTTCGAGTGACAGTTGTGAAGATATATTTAAAAGAAGCCTCGAAGTGGTAACGAGACTGTGTCTGTGAAATGAGTTTGAAGCGAAGATTGCCAAGGCATTTGAAATTCAAACGCGAGCGGGATGTTGGAATTCAAATATGTATGCGCTGGAGCGTTCGAAGACGCGTGGAAGCTAGAGAGGAGCAGTGCTCTGCATGTTCTGAACGTGGCAGAATCTTATAAGCAAGACCGTTATGGTCGAAGTAGTATAAATAGAAGTATGAGTATTAGGATTTCGTGTGTCATATCTATTGTACAAAATTCAGTAAACATTCAAAATACCACATGGATAGGGAAACGAATGCTCAAACAATGTACGTATGATAACACCAAACATTTATAATTCAGTAAAACTCTTTATCTTTTCCAGTTTATCTTCCATTTTCATGTCAATGTCATTCAAATAGTCTTTACATTCAAAGTCATTTACTTATTTCTTGCATTTAAACGCTCTTCTTCTATTCGAATCCTTTACATTCCAGAAACTCTTTTATATTTCATGCTTTTATATTCATGCTTTTTACATTAAAGTCTTTACATTCAAAGTCATTTACTTATTTCTGCATTTAAACATTTCTTTACAATCGAATCTTTGTTCATTCAATTCAGTTTCGTATTTCTTTACTTGATCATGTCATTAGATTCTTTTAACATGGTAATCGAAGTGAATTGAACGTCTATAAAACATTCTAAATATAAATCCTAACTATGAATATCAGTTTTGCAATTAGATTTATCCAAACGACCAATACCCCATAGGATCAATCTAGTCGATCCTGCAAGTTACCAGAGAGATTAAATAACAGTCATTAAGATTATTTGATAGTTTGGAGGACTAGCGGTTGTTTACCAGAAATCACTGTAAACAGAGGGTGGGTTCATAAGGGCACAACTCGAGCCCATTCTCTTTGAAATATGTGTCAATACCTGTGTTCCATGCCCTAGGTGCTTGCTTCAGCCCATACAGTGATTACTTCAGTTTCAAGACCTTCTTCTCTTCTCCAGTTCTCATATATCCAAGTGGTTATTCGACAGATTTCTTCTTCGAGCACACCATTCAAAAATGCTGTCTTGACATCCATTTGAAATATTGGCCATTTGAACTGAGCAGCTTGAGAAAAGAGTAATCGAATTGTCTCCATTCTTGCAATAGGCGCAAACAATTCGTCATAGTCAATTCCTGCTTTCTATTTGTATCCCTTCGCAACCAGCCGTGCTTTGAATCTTTCGATTTCTCCTTGAGCATTCATCTTTTTCTTGAATACCCACTTTACACCAATGGGTTGACTTCCTTTTGGTAATTCGACTAGCTCCCAAGTATTGTTGTGTTCGATTGCTCTAATTTCTTCGTCCATGGCACTTTTCCACTTCTTATCTCTTAACGCTTCTTCGACGCTGATGTTTTCAGCATCTGCCAGAAGACACACAAGATGCACCTCACTTGTTGAATCATACAAATCTTGCAAACTTCTCATTTTGGGTTGTAGAGGTTCATCTTCATCTTTAGTTTCTTCATGTTCTGTTGGAATACTTGTTGGTACAACTACAGTTGTTTCTTTGACTGTGTCAACAACCTCTGTCGAATTATTCCAGTCCCACTTGCTTGCTTCGTTCATTTGAACGTCTCTGCTCATGATCACTTTCTTGCTTATGGGATTGAAGAGCTTGTACCCTTTCGTCTTCTCATCATATCCAATGAATATGTACTTCTGACTTTTGTCTTCAAGCTTTATTCTTTGTTGATCTGGTACATGTGCATAAGCTATACTACCAAATACCTTGAGATGAGAAATTGTTGGCTTCTGTCCACTCCATGCTTCTTGTGGTGTTTTGTCTTCTAACTTCGAATGTGGACATCTATTCTGAATATAAACAACACACTGTACTGCTTCTGCCCAGAATTCTTTCGACATGTTCTTGCTTTTGAGCATTGATCGAACCATGTCAAAAATAGTTCGATTCTTCCTTTCAGCCACACCATTTTGCTGAGGTGAAAATGGTGCAGTTAGGAATCTTCTTATGCCCTGTTCTTCACAGTACTTCACAAAGGCCATTGAAGTATACTCACCTCCTCTGTCAGATCGAATTGCTTTAATGTGTTTGTCTGTTGCCTTCTCTACCATTACTTTGAACTTTTTGAACACTTCTAATGCTTCAGACTTTTCTTTCAGGAAGTAGACCCAGGTTTTTCTTGAGAAGTCATCAATAAAAGAAATAAAGTACCTTTTTCCACTGAAGGATTCTGGAGTGATTGACCCACATATGTCAGTATGTACCAATTCGAGAATATGTTTAGCTTGATACTCTGCCTTCCTTTGAAATGAGGTTCTTATTTGTTTGCTGAGCACACATTCTTCACAAAATTTTCCTTCGAAATCCATGTCTGGTAGTCCATGCACCATGTTCCTTTTCGCCAACCTTCTCAAACCAGCATGATGTAGATGACCAAAGCGCATATGCCATAGTGACGCTTTGTCTTGCACTTCGATTTGCATACATTTCTCTCGAATGTTCCTCAGGTTCAGTTTGTACATTCGATTTCTTTCCATTTCGACAGCGGCAATCAGATATCCTGCTTTGTCCTTCAAATGCAGTGTTCGATCTTTCATCAGTATCGAAGCACCTTTTTCTGTAAGTTGTCCCAGACTTAATATGTTGGTCTTGAGATCTGGTACATAGTAAACGTCTTCGATTGATCCAATCAAGCCATCCTTCTGCAAGTAATTGATTGTGCCCTTTCCTTCGACCTTCACTTTCGATGCATCTCCAAAAGACACATTACCATCTTCAATTCTCTTCATATCTTTAAATAGGTGATTGTAACCACATATGTGATTACTTGCTCCCGAGTCAAGATACCAAACACTGTCATTGGTGTTGATTTCGTTTTGAGCCATCAGGAGAAAGCCTTCATTCGATTCAGCTTCCAAGGCTAGGTTGGTTGTTTCTTCAATCTTCTTTTCGATTCGACAGTCTTTTGCAAGATGTCCCACTTTGTCATAGTTGTAACATTTGTAGGAGTTACAATCCTTCGCATAATGACCATACTTCCCACACTTGTAGCATTCGAAGTTGGAATAATTCGAACGACCACCTCTTTGACCACGTCCTCTGCCACGCCAATTTTGTTGGCTCGATTGTCCTCTTTCGAATTTGCTACCTCTACCACTTCGACCACTGTCACGACCTCCACGTCCACGTCCTCTTCCTCGAGAGTTGTGAGAAAAGAGTACCTTTTCGTCTTTGTTCGATTCCTTGGTTTGGTTTGCTTCTTTGTCTGCTTCTTCTTTCTTTTTCATCTTTCGTTGTTCATGTGCTTTGAGAGAACCAGCGAGCTCTTTGATTGAGAGTGTCGAAAGGTCCTTCGACTCTTCTATTGCACATACAATATTTTCAAACTTGTCTGTTAAAGATCTCAAGATCTTTTCAACAACTCGTGCATCAGGTACTGTCTCTCCATTTCTGGTGAGTTGATTCACCACCTTTTGCACACGTGTGATGTAGTCAGATACAATTTTTGTATCCTTCGTCTGTATTCTCTCCAATTCGCCACGAAGAGTTTGGAGTCGAACTTGCTTCACTCTATCTGCTCCTTTGAACACTTTTTCTAACGTGTCCCACGCTTGTTTCGACGTAGTCGAACCAGCATTTTTCTCGAAGCCTGATTCATCTACAACCCTGAACAACATGTATAATGCCGTTTTGTCCTTCGATCGCGTCTCTTTCAACGTCTTCGTTTGAGCTGCCGTATATCCCCCAACTTCTGTTGGTTCTTCAAACCCACATCATTGGTCACTTCCCACGCGTCTAGAGATCCAAGAAGAGCTTTCATTTGGATACTCCAGTTTTCATAATTTGACTTCGTTAGCCGTGACAACGACATTTGATTCATCATGTTTGCCATGAGCTCTGATGCCAAATTGTTATAACTAAGAATCATACTTCAGATTAAAACTTGTATATTGCTCTTATCAAATAAAATACACTCTTGGTCTTTTATAGACCCAAACAACTTTTACAATTCTAAAACATAACTGCTACTAATAACTTAATAACTTACTAAAACTTTTGTCCTTCCTACTATCATGTTTAATGTAAAACTTTATTACTAACACATTTAATATTTATTCAACAGTATCTGTTCAACATCAATAGAAGGAGATTCATGGGAGAATGTGCTTCCAATGGAAACTTAACTATATAAAGGATCCAAAAAATATTTTATGGTTGTGGTAGAAGTTCCTGGTGTGACCTACAATGTCCATGAGGTGTTCCATAATGAGGGATATTTCATGGTCAAAGTTACTCCTTTAGGAGCAAATATATGCTTGCTGGAAGAAATGAAAGAAGGGGAGATTCAAGCTCTCATCTCGGAACCGCCATATTGGATTGGACAGTGGTTTGTAAACATTCATCCTTGGTCTCCAAGTGATATAGATAATGAAATATTAACGTGGTTGCGGTGCTACAGAGTGCCTTGTCATGTGTGGTCTACAAAGTTTTTTCTATTTCTATCAAGGCCGGTGGGAGAATTCATCTGTGAGGATGATGAAACTAGAGAACAAGTTAAATTAGATGTGGCCATAATTCTCGTGAGAACCAAGTACAACATGTTTCCTAATTAAACTTTAACTTTGGGTGTCAATGAGAACTTTAACAGCTTAAAGTTTGTTGAAGACATGCATGGCCTTAAGAGAATCGTGATTCCAAAGATTGTTAAGGATGGTGAGAATTCTGAAACAAGCTCGGAGAAAGGTTATGGAACTTGGGATCCGGAAGAGGGTAAAGATCAAGATGATACGTTGAATAGCCTGAGCCAAATGGAAAAGTCTGTACCTAGTCACATTGCAGAAAGAACAATGAAGAAAAAGGTTAGTTTTGGAGTTAATGCAAATAAGACTCGTGAAGGAGAACCACAAAATGAAGGCTTTTCTGAAACATGCGGCCAAACTGACAGTTTTGGAAGTATAGGTGAAATAAAGTCTCTAAAAGAAAATAGAGGAGTTATATAGTCAATTAATGTTGGGTCAGCTATCAATACTACTCAAGTTAACGTGATAAGCGGAAGTATGGGAAGGCAATCAACATCTGTGGCTATTGGCTTGCACACAGTTTTGGGTGGGCTAGAGGCCGAATCTCCTTTGGCCCATATGTCTATGGAATTTGACTCTCTCTCTTGTACAGCGGTTCGGAGATTAGGCCCATTAATAAACACTAAGCCCGGAAAGAAGAAATTAGTAAGTGAAATTGAGCGTGTAACTGAACCCATTGATTTTCAACCTTCTTTTTTCTCTGCACTCATCCCTTAAAAAGAAAATCTAAGGCAGTGCCACACGAGGCAAACAAGTGTCCAATAGTGGGGGGATCCAAATAACATTATCTCCAATGGTATCATCAATGACCGAGACATTTGATGTGAATCGTTTTCTGATTCAGATGTCTTGCAAGGTAATAAGTGTTGTGCTCAAGCAAAGGGTGTCTCATATAAAATTTGGAAGTCAATCAAAGAACTGGGGGTTGAGGTGGATGAAGATGAAGAGGTATTTGAAGGCATAATCAAAGAGTATGAAATTAGAGATCAAGGTGTTTCAGAAGCAAAGAAGGAGAAGCTAATTAGGGTTCCATGAATATTGTAACATTCGATATTAGAGGGTGCGGAAGTTCCATTAAAAAAAGAAGATTAAGTCAGATTCTGGCAAATAAAAAGGCAGATTTGTGTTTTATTCAAGAGTCCAAGCTGAAGCTTATGAAGGAGGGATTTATTCATAGTATGTTGGGATAGAAAGAATCCAGTTGGTCAGCAAAAGATTAAACAGACTATCTGGAGGTCTAGTGACAATTTGGAAACAGGGTGTGATTTCCCCTTGGTTTAGTTTTCAAGGAAAAGGATTTTTGGGTTTAAATGCAATATGGAAAGGTAAAAATTTATATTTCCTTAACGTCTGTTCTCCATGCATTCTTTCAGAAAAGAGGAGCCTATGGGAGAAAATCATTCGTGTAAAAAATTCAATGGCACCAGGGGAATGGGTTATTGGTGGTGATTTTAACACGATAAATTCAAGGGAGGAAAGGAGGGTGCTAAGTGGAGGATTTCAACTCTTTCATCATTTTATTGGAGGTTATATATTTGCCGGTGGTGGGTAGTATTTTTACCTGGATTAGTTCCAATGGGGGACCAGTAGTATATTAGATAGGTTGCTTGTGTCTGCATGCATGGTAAACTTGTGGAATCTGGTTGCACAAACTGCAGGGAATAGAGATATATCAGATCATAAGCCGATATGGATCAAATCAAATAATCTTAACTGGGCCCCAAACCCTTTAAAATTCTCAGGTACTGTTATGAACATGAAGAGTTTAAATGTTTTGTCAAAAAGGAATGGGAATCTTTTCATGTTATGGGGAGAAATCAATATGTGTTGGTTCAAAAACTCAAAATGCTCGGAAAATGATGGATCCAAGTTATCTGGTTGTGGAGGAGTTGGAGGTGAGAAGGAAGAAGATTATTGAATCCTTATAGCAGAATTTGCATTTTAAAGAAAGCATTATTCACCAAAAGTCTAGGCAAAATTGGATACAAGAAGGGGCCATATATACGAAATATTTCCATCCGATCATGAAAAGTAGGAATGGAAATAATTATATTTTGGCTTTGCAGTCCGACACGTGTTTGATTGAAGAAGTGGGGAAGATAAAAAATATGGTGAAGAATCATTTCTCAGCAAGATTCCAGGATTCAGATTCTAGCAAACCCGATGTGAATAACTATGTATTCTCAAAACTATCTAATTCGGAGGCGGAGGATCTGGAGGCAGTGTTATCTAAAGAGGAAATAAGGGAGGTTATATTTAATAGTGGTGGAGATAAAAGCCTTGGTCCTGATGGTTTTAATTTGGTGTTCTTGAAAACCTTTTGTGCTTTTGTGATGTCGTCGGGGATGATGCAGTGGCATTCAATCAAGAATTTCATAGGTACGAAAAACTTCCTAAGGCCGTTACGACATCATTTCTGGCCTTGGTTACCAAAGTGCAGAAATAGCAGAATTTAGATGAGTATAGGCCCATATGTCTCATTGGGTGCCTGTATAAAGTCTTAACTAAAATTGATACATCTAGACTCGTAAAGGTGATCAATAGGATTGTGTCTAGTAATCAAATTACGTTTATACCTGGCAGGCATATTCTAGATAGAGTCTTGGTCACTAATGAAATTATTGATTATGGAATAAGAAGAAAGAAGAATTGCATGTTTTTCAATGTTGATTTTGCGCAAGCATATGATACTGTGAATTGGTACTTTTTAAGGAGTATGTTTCATTTAATGGGGTTTAGAGGTAGATGGTTAACGTTGATGGAAGCAATGGTATTTTCAAGCAACATGTCTATTCTAGTAAATGGAAGCCCAACTGAGGACTTTATTGTGTCTAGGGTTCAAGTTGGTGTTTGGTTTAAGAACTAATATGTGGAAGAGTAATATTTAGGGAATTGGAGTAAATAATAACTTCGTGCAGGCTGTAATTCACTTTGTGATACGGTGGAAAGAACTGACTGTGTTTGGAATGCTGGTTTGCGTTTTGCATTTGTGTTCGCAAAATGTCGCGGTAAGCAAGAGTCGCCATCGACTTTTATTTTATCCAACAAGGAAAGGAAAAAAGCACAGAAAAATTCATTTTTCGAGATACTTCTGAGTACGGGGGGTAGATTATAGAAAGGAAAGGTATTAGCACCCTTTCTATCTGTAGTTATCTACGGGCTCTTAGGTACTTGCTCATTGTTTCCAAAATTGTTTTCTTTGTGTTTGTGGGTTTTGAAAAATTTTTGTTTTAACTTCGATTTAACTCTTGCTTCTGTCCTCAAGAGTGTAATGAAGTGTTTTTTGAAAACTTTGTTTGTAAAGGTGTGAGTGCGAAAAAGTTTTGTTTTGAAAGAGCAAGTACTTAAGAACTAATCTACCTACTCGAAAAAAGAATCGTTCTATGTTTGTTTCTTTTAGACAATGCTATCCCACTATTAGTGAGTAGGTAGCACCATCGTTGGAATTTGAGGGTCAATTCGAAAGAGGGACATACGGTCACTAAAGCAATGTTAGGACGCTTTAGCGGTAACCCTAATGTCTTAGATCATTTGTTTGAGGCAACAATATCTGAGGCAACCATTTCGAGACAACTATGATCTTTTAGACAAGAGGACGACCTCTAAAACGACCTATACTCAATGACCGTGTACGAAGGCAACCAAGTGGGATGTACCCTAGGAGTGCGCATGTGTGAGTGTGTTATTTTCAGTTATTTTAATCTTTGCACATGTTTAGGGTGATCTAACCATTTAAAAAAATTAGGCATTCATTCTTGTCATGCAAACCCTATTATCAAACATCTAGAAGTTATATATTTGCAGAAATTAAAATGTGGAATTTAAACTAACTATTACAAGGCGTCAGATATTTATATCGCCAAAAACAACCCTTTGAAATTTAAATGCGGAAAAATAAATAAATGTCCTAATTATTTATTACAAACCGGGAGAAGATACAATAATTGAATAGATAAAACACGCGACGAGAAATTAAATCGGATGCGAAATTAGGATTTTGACCCTTTTAATTAAAGAAAATGTTTTTTGGTTGTTTTTATTTTAAGAAAAGAAATTAAATCCTAAAATTAAATGCTAAATTAATTATTAAATAAATTAATTAATGAAAAAAAATTAATGACATATTTTTGGAGTTTTTGTTAATTTAGGAAAGAAAATAAAATAATTAAATTAAAGTTAAAACCTATTAATTCTAATTGATTTTTATTATTTACAAAATAAATTAAAGTTGCCTAATTAATATCCTAATTAAATTAGTTAATATTTATTAAAATAAATAAAGTTCTAAAATTTAATTGGGTAAAAAATATTTTTGTGATTTTTGATAAAAAGAAATTATTCTATTGGTTAGTAATTAATTAAAAAATAACTAAATGTAAATAAATAAAATATAGAAAAGAAAAAGAAAAAAAGGGAAGAGATTGGGCCTGATTAGAGGGTTTGAATAGCAATCTTTCTGGCCCATTGACATGCAGCCCGTTTGACTTCTCTGATCCAGTGTATATGCGTTGACCTGCCTATGGTGTGCCTTCAATGCTTGACCACCAGATTTTGCCATCTGGCACATTGATGAGGAAGGCATATGGTAGACACCAAGTTCCTGCGTGCATATGATTGCCTGAAAGAAAATATTATAGAGAAAACCATGGGGACCTGGGATTCGAACCCAGGTCCTGAAGGGAATTCCATGCCACGCTTGCCACTGGATCACATGCTTCTGTTTGATATAATATTAAAAGGAAATAATAAAATATAAAAGCAAGCATTAGTGGACAAAAGCCAGAAAAACGCGCCAACGTTTAAATGGACGAATGGGAAAGCGACATGCCTTCGTCCCTGTCTTTGGACCGTGGCTAAAAATTCAAAGGGGTTATACCACGGACGCTGTCCATTTCTACAAGTCAGGCTTATTCAAAAATATCCCACAGGCCATGTAAACGAGTTCTAGGACCATGGTTAGATTCTTCATCTTCTTCTGATCACAACCATGGCCATTATGCAAGCTAATTGTACCTGAAAACAAAATCCCTAAAAACAAACTCGAAACCCTAGCTATGGTGGATTTCGATTCAGGTCATATAAATGCAATTGAATAATACCAAAAGCTTGCAAATGCTCTGTAGATTAAGATTATGCCATTAATTTAGATCAACCATGCTTAAATTGCAAGATGCGAATTCAAGAACAGGGTGAGTTCGTGGGTGACTTACAACGCGTGGGAGGGTCTGAAAACGTGTGCTTTTGGTTGTTTTAGATTTTTGAGATTGCCAGGAAGAGATTGAGACAAGTGCCAAGCCTTGAAAATGCCTCTAAGCCCTGTTTCGATCTCACACTTTTTGGTATGTTTTTTCAGATTTTGTTTGCTCTCTATGCTTGATCTCCAACCTCTATTTTGGTCTGCCTCGCCTCCTTATGTAATGTACAATGTATTAGGGTAGCAAGCTCTGTCCAAATCTCTCTCCATCAATGACTTTGAATTTGATTTGATCCTCCTTTAACAACCTTCCAAATTTGATCCAAATCCCATATTTTTGTACACTTATGCCTTGATACGAGTTTGATGATGGCAAGCTGTATAATGAAACCTGAAATCACCACAAAATCTTTGTTATCAATGCTTTTGGATTTTTATTTGATTTATTTTGATTTAAATCAAATTAATTCAAATAAAATCAAAATAATTAATAAAAATATGATATGGACACATGGCCAAGGCTGGAGCACGTGGGCTATAATGCCAACTCAGAACAAGTGAAAAAGAATGGGCCCATTTGGAAAATTTTGAAGTTTTGAGGATAGTTGACTTTTGGCAATTTTGCAAAAAAGTCCAACTTCAACAATGCATAACTTCCTCAATTTTGACTCTTTGGAGGTGTTCTTGGAATTTTTAGAAATCTTGAGATGTCCTCTAACCAACCCTTTTGGTCTCATCTCATTTTGATATTCCATGCTCAAGTTATAAGCTTTGACAAAAAAGGTATTTTTGTTGACTTTCAAAAATGACCTATAATGTCCAAATTCATAACTTCTTGTAAGTGCATTTTTTTTATCTTTGGAGCTGAAGATGGATTGTAGGAAATCGCATCCTATTCAAAATGAGATTTGGATGGGTCATTTCTCATAAAGTATGAGAAAGTTATGCTTGGTCAAAGTTGAGTTGACTTTTCCTACAAAACCCTAATTTAGCAACTTTTGAATCTTGATGAATTGTGAGAAATCCTTGATGGATCATGATCAACCCTTGATAAAATGATGAAATATACTTCAAAATGAGGATGTTGACCAAAAATCTTGAAGTTTGATTGTATGTGGGTCACAGTTGACTTTTGCCCTAGCACAGTCGATTTTTGGACCTTTGAGCAATTGACTGAGCAAACTTCCTCTGCAAGGATTAAAACTTGACATGGATGATCTTGAGATAATATTAGGACAATTTTGAGCATTTGGGGTCACTTGGACTCAAGTATCTTGATGCAACATGAAACCCTAGTTTGGAGTAGACTGCCTTAGGAGAGAGCTTGTCTGGCCAACCCTTGGACTACCTTGAGCAACTTGAGGATTTTTCTTGCAATGTTTTGAGAAATATGGGAGGGAAAATTTTGGGGTACAACAACTTCCCCTGTTCAATCTTCTTAAACCTGAGGATATAGATTGGCTTTCGTGCCTTTCGTAATCCGAAGGTGGAAGAGGATTGAACACTAGAGTACCCAGAAATTTGCACTCACATGCAGTGGTAGTTGCCTTGTGATGTCGGGAATGGGCTTATAGATTCCATTTGGAGATTTCCGACGAGGGGATGGGCTTAAGGATTTCATCTGAAGGAGTGTCGATCGCATAAGAGATTCCTTAGCGAGAGCTTGTATACCTGTTATTGTGGAAGATTACGCTGGGGAAGTTTAATCTTTGTTGAGGGAAAGGAACTCGTCTGTAATTCAACTGAGGAAGCATATCTGCTGAGATTTAGGAATCCGTCCGTAATTCAACTGAGGTGTTGAGATTTAGGAACTTGCCCGTAATTCAACTGAGGTGTCGAGATTTATGAACTTGCCCGTAATTCAACTGAGGTGTCGAGATTTAGAAAGTTGCCCGTAATTCAACTGGGGGGAAACATCTTCGTCGAGATTTAAGAACTCGCCCGTAATTCAACTGAGAAAACTTCTCTGCTGAGATTTAGGAACCTGTCTGTAATTCAACGGAGGAACACTTTTGCTGAGATTTAGGAACTCGCCCGTACTTCAACTGAGAAAACATCTCTGCTGAGATTTAGGGACTTTTCTGTAATTCAACTGGGGAAACATCTTCGTCGAGATTTAAGAACTCGCCCGTAATTCAACTGAGAAAACTTCTCTGCTGAGATTTAGGAACTTGTCTATAATTCAACGGAGGAACAATTTTGTCGAGATTTAGGAACTCGCTTGTACTTCAACTGAGAAAACATCTTTGCTGAGATTTAAGAACTTGTCCGTAATTCAACTGGGAGGAAACATATTCGTCAAGATTTAAGAACTCGCTCGTAATTCAACCGAGAAAACTTCTCTGCTGAGATTTAGGAACTTGTCTGTAATTCAATGGAGGAACACTTTTGTCGAGATTTAGTAACTCGCTTGTACTTCAACTGAGAAAAAATCTCTGCTGAGATTTAAGAACTCGTCCGTAGTTCAACTGGGGGAAACATCTTCGTCGAGATTTAAGAACTTGCCCGTAATTCAACTGAGAAAACTTCTCTGCTGAGATTTAGGAACTTGTCTGTAATTCAATGGAGGAACACTTTTGTCGAGATTTAGGAACTCGCCTGTACTTCAACTGAGAAAACATCTCTGTTGAGATTTAAGAACTTGTCCGTAATTCAACTGGGGGGAAACATCTTCGTCGAGATTTAAGAACTCGCCCGTAATTCAACTGAGAAAACTTCTCTGCTGAGATTTAGGAACTTGTCTATAATTTAACGGAGGAACACTTTTGTCGAGATTTAGGAACTCACCTGTACTTCAACTGAGAAAACATCTCTGCTAAGATTTAAGAACTTGTCTATAATTCAACTGGGGGGAAACATCTTCGTCGATATTTAAGAACTTGCCCGTAATTCAACTGAGAAAACTTCTCTGCTGAGATTTAGGAACTTGTCTGTAATTCAACGGAGGAACACTTTTGTCGAGATTTAGGAACTCGCCCGTACTTCAACTGAGAAAACATCTCTGCTGAGATTTATGAACTCGTCCGTACTTCGATTGAGGTAAAAGCTTCATAGCTTTGAATTTTATGAGAATTTGATTGTATCTTTCCTGAAAGGTAAATGTTAGTTGTATGTAATGCATGATATGTATCAGGCAATGATGTTCTCAAAATAAATGAGATTGTGTTGTATGATGCATATATGCATATGTCATGATGTATGGAAATGTAATGTTTTTAGCTGGGGAAAATAAATCACGGATAGCTGATGGAGAAAAGAGTTGAATTCTTCGTTGTCGCTGGGGATGGCGAACGAAGATGATTGTGAGAATAAACCTGCAGGAGAGGATAACTCCGTTGGGGAATAAGATGATGAGGAGATTACTATGTGGGAAAGAGATGCTCTGTAGAGGATTCCGCTGATAAATTCAGCTGGGGATGAATTACCGTTGCTGGCGATACTGAATCTTGTTGGGGATTGAGTTTCTATTTGTGCAAGGAATGAACTCTGTTGGGGATGACCTTTCAGTTGCGACTTCACTGGGGGATAACCTTTTAGACTCTATTGGGGACAAGCTTCCAGAATCTATTGGGGATAATCTTCCAGACTCTAGTGGGGAAGCTTTTTCAGACTGCGCTGGGGAAAAAATTCAAACTCCATTGGGGATATATATTTTTTATACTCCGCTGGGGAAAAAAATTCAAACTCCACTGGGGATATATATTTTTTATACTCCGCTGGGGATATTAAGACTTTTTTAGTGCTGATGGTAGATAAACTCTGCTCGGGAAGAATATTACCGATTCGTTCACAGTTGCGAGTCTCAGCTGGGGAGAGTTAACCTTATTGTCTTTTTCTTACTCTGCGGCGAGTGGATGTTACGGGGACACATGCTGAGGATATGACAATGGCTTTGCATCGATACTTTTCTGCCCCTGTATCTGCGGGAGAAGGTGCCTGCGGAGGCCTTGTGGATCGAGTATTATCCCAACCTATGAGGTGCTTGGTAACTTTCGATTGAAATGACAAGTCTTCTTCTGGTAGGCAACTGACAAGATGACGGGACATAGTCGTACACTTTGATCCCTAATTTTTGCCTGGACCGCCCTTTCGTGTTTTCAGTCCACCGGGATACCCTTTTTTGCCCAAGCCGCCTTTTCAGGTGTTCGACTTGCCGGGTGTACAGATTTTTTCATTTTCATCCCTTATTTTTGCCCGAACCCTTTTGGTTCGCCGGGAAGCCCTTATTTTTGCCCGAACCCTTTTGGTTCGTCGGGAAGCCCTTATTTTTGCCTAGGCCAGTCGACCTAGTGGGTCTTTGATTATGCGTAGTACTTTTTTCACTATGTCCACGCTCTCAAGGTGTAGGGAGTTGTCACTGTCAGTAGTGTTGTGTTGCCATACTACCAGAAGATGTTCGTTTGATCGTGCAAGATTCGTTGCTGGAATTCATGTCCAATGCCCTAAGCGATTCAGATGGAGATTTTCCCCTGGCTATTTGGCATTTTTGAGAGATTCCTTGAATCTTAACTTAACTGCCCCAGATGATGGACAATGATCATGTCTGCCCCTTGGTTGGAAGTGCTTTATTCCACTTGAGGTGATCCTTTTTATTGAGAAGGTTTTTTGTTCACTAGATATTCATCGTGCGAATTTCTCTGCTGTTGAACAAATAGTCATATGCAAACAATGTTATTTTAAGAATGCAAAGTTTATGTCTGTTTTGAAGTTCTTTGAAATGCAGTTTTCAATAAAACAAGCGAATTTTGTAAAATGTGATGTCAACTCAGGATTTACAGCAAGCCCTACAGGAGTCAGTATACCTTTTGTAACAATATGCTTTCAAACTAACCCATTCCTCAGCTAGGACTTTTAAGGGTTATAATGTGTCCTGGTTCACGGTTCAAGAAACAAAGGATAAAGGCTCAAAATGTATTTGTACCCACCCGTTCTTCGTGATGTTCTTCGATCCTAAACTCAGTTAATCGTGCATTAGATCCTGTTTGAGTCTTTTCTCTGATACTCCAGTGATGGTTCGGATACTGACAATTTATTTTGAACCGGCAATCATTTTTGTTGAGAGTTTGTAGGATCTCTTTCTTTTTGATTTTATTATCCCTGTCTTTTTTGCCTGAACTGTTTCTTTTGTGATTACAGTCAGCGGGATGCCCCAGTTTTTTCTTAAGTCTTCTTCATAGGTTTTGACTTAATGGGCTTTTATTTCGAGAGATAATGACTGCGTGTCCTTACGATTATATGGAACCATCACCGTCTTTTTGTTTCGAAATGACCTCTTTGATGCCATTCATTGTGCACCTGGATTAACTGAGAAAACTACCCTGCCCCAGGTTATAATTAAGGGTTTTAATTTGTGAAAAGAAAAAGTCCAACTTCTTTGGCTCAAAGGGGTTGACGAGGGATTATCTTCCTTATAACTCCACTGTTTAGGATTTGAAACAATGCTTGTACATCGTCAGCGGGGTCTGTTCAAAAGCATACTGTAGAGATTTTGATATCATTTTCGTTATCCTCCCTCTAAAGGCTTAGAGTTTTTTAATCGAGAGTTGAACATCACAAAAAGGAAAGCAATTTAAATATAGTGAATACGAATGGATTGATTCAAAACAGACATATGAAATGCATTGATAAAGTAACAAAGTTTGACATGAATAGATATTTGAACAATCAAAAGAAAATTACAAATTGAAAATTCTAATGAACAAAAAGTCTTCTCGTCTGGTCCTGTCACTTCAGAGGGTGTGCCTTGGAGGGATGGTAGAAGAACTCAGCATGACCATCTTGTGTGAATTCCAATGCTCCTTCATCAATCAGGTTTTGAATTTTGTACTTCAACTTCCAACAGTCATCAGTATCATGCCCTGGGCTGTTAGAATGGTATGCATACCTTGCATCAGGATTGTAGTTGGGTGAAGAAGTATTAGGATTCGGATGAGGTCCTACCAACGTCACCAGATTCAATCTCAAAAGGTGTTGCAAAGCTTGGGACAGCGGCATGTTGAGCTTGGTAAACTGCCTCTGATTAACCCGTTGTTTATGGCAAGGTTGTTGTTGGACCCGTGAGGTAGTAGCAACTTGGAGAGGTCCATTCTTCACCATACCAAACTCTTGTCTTCTTGGAGGCTGACCAATGACTTGGTCCCTGGCCTTGACTGTTTGCTTCATACTGTTGTATTTGTCTTGATGAAGCTGGCTGATAATGGTTCTCAACTCTTCTTGTTCTCGGGCTAAGCCTTGGATAAGAGCCATCTGCCCTAGCATTTGGGTTCTTATTACATCTACCTCAGCTTGCAGTTGTTTCAGCCGTTCGTCCTTATTGTCTTCAGGACTTTTCTTGACCAAGTTCCCGACGAGGAGTGTTTTCAACTCTTCCTTCCCCTTGGATAGGTTTAGGAAGATTTCCCTGAACTGAGCTTCTTGAGTCTGAAGATCTTGGTTGTCTTGTTGGAAATCCATTGCTGAAATAAACAGTGAGAACATGAGAGACCTGTATTAGGAGACCTGTTATGCAATGATATGTATGATATATGTATGCAATATTTTCAAAGATCTCGCAGGGTAAACAAGAAACTGTTAGATTTTGAATATTGCAGCTTTGATTGAAGAAACTTCGTGTCGTCAAGAGTCCTTCTTCAAGAGTCAAGCTCACCATATCGAGTGGGTCATAGCCCCTGACTCAAGTCCTCGTGTTTTGATCTCTAGACGGCATTGGCTAGAGGAAAATAAATCCCCTTTGCCCCTTGCTGGACGTTTGATTTACCATAACCTGCATCACAAACCCTTGAGATCCTTGAAATGGTTAAGGAAATGCTATGGTATGATGTTATGATGTGTATGTTATGCGTTTAAGCAAAAGTGCGAGGTGATGCCAACAAGTAAATCCGGCAAGAAATCCAAGTTTATTGGATAAGGACTGTAAACAAAACCTGCAAGGAACTCATGTTGTCAGATAACAAGAATGTGCAAGTAGTTCAAGTTTGAGAGCACACAAGTCACACAATATCCCTTAGATTTCAGGCTGGCATGGAGTTTAGGTATTACCCTCTTTCAGTTTAGTTGGTTCAACCTGTCCTAGTAATAGTAACCGGGTTCTAGAGGATCTTAATATCACTGACCATCCTCGATCGGTCATAATTCCAGTTTAGCAACCTTTTCTTGCAGTCGGAATCATCGCGAGAGTATGGTCTCAACGAGTGTAGCATACTGCTACTTTCTATGGCCAAGTTGGTCAATTATAGGTTCTAAGGTCAGTTGATGCTTAATGACCCATTAGCATCCCCATATTCTCCTTTTTCCTCCATAAGGGATATCGGTACAAACTAAAGTGTCACACCAACGTAGCTACTACTTCAACCGTATCGGTCTACGCTGTACAGTTCCCTCACAGTCTATTGCTACTTACCTAAAAGGTGTCCCCAGATCCAGGTTAGGATCTATAGTAACTCCAATTGAAACCTACAAAAATAAAGCAAACAGATCAAACAATTGAAAACAATATGAACTAATCCTAAGGTACACCCCACTTATTATATCCCCAGCAGAGTCGCCAGTTCTGTGATACGGTAGGAAGAACTGAATGTGTTTGGAATGCTGGTTTGCATTTTGCATTTATGTTTGCAAAATATCGCGGTAAGCAAGAGTCACCACCGACTTTTATTTTATGCAACAAGGTAAGGAAAAAAGCACAGGAAAATTCCTTTTTCGAGATACTTCTGAGTACGGGGGTAAATTATAGAAAGGGAAGGTATTAGCACCCTTTCTATCTGTAGTTATCTACGGGCTCTTAGGTACTTGCTCATTGTTTCCAAAATTGTTTTCTTTGTGTTTGTGGGTTTTGAAAAGTTTTTGTTTTAACTTCGATTTAACTCTTGCTTCTGTCCTCAAGAGTGTAATGAAGTGTTTTTTGAAAACTTTGTTTGTAAAGGTATGAGTGCGAAAAAGTTTTGTTTTGAAAGAGTAAGTACTTAAGAACTAATCTACCTACTCGAAAAAGGAATCATTCTATGTTTGTTTCCTTTAGACAATGCTATCCCACTATTAGTGAGTAGGTAGCCCCGTCGTTGGAATTTGAGGGTCAATTCGAAAGAGGGACATATGGTTACTAAAGCAATGTTAGGACGCCTTAGCGGTAACCCTAATATCTTAGATCATTTGTTTGAGGCAACAATATCTGAGGCAACCATTTCGAGGCAACTATGATCTTTTAGACAAGAGGACGACCTCTAAAACGACCTATACTCAATGACCGTGTACGAAGGCAACCAAGTGGGCTGTACCCTAGGAGCGCGCATGTGCGAGTGTGTTGTTTTCGGCTATTTTTATCTTTGCACATGTTTAGGTTGATCTAACCATTTAAAAAATTAGGCATTCATTCTTGTCATGCAAACCCTATTATCAAACATCTAGCAGTTATATATTTGCAGAAATTAAAATGCGGAATTTAAACTAACTATTACAAGGCGTCGGGTATTTACATCGCCAAAAACAACCGTTTAAAATTTAAATGCGGAAAAATAAATAAATGTCCTAATTGATTATTACAAACCGGGAGCAGATACAATAATTGAATAGATAAAACACGTGACGCGAAATTAAATCGGATGCGAAATTAGGGTTTTGACCCTTTTAATTAAAGAAAATGTTTTTTGGTTGTCTTTATTTTAAGAAAAGAAATTAAATCCTAAAATTAAATGCTAAATTAATTATTAAATAAATTAATTAATAAAAAAAAATTAATGACATATTTTTGGAGTTTTTGTTAATTTAGGAAAGAAAATAAAATAATTAAATTAAAGTTAAAACCTATTAATTCTAATTGATTTTTATTATTTACAAATAAATTAAAGTTGCCTAATTAATATCCTAATTAAATTAGTTAATATTTATTTAAAAAAATAAAGTTCTAAAATTTAATTGGGTAAAAAATATTTTTGTGATTTTTGATAAAAAGAAATTATTCTATTGGTTAGTAATTAATTAAAAATAACTAAAAGTAAATAAATAAAATATAGAAAAGAAAAAAGGGAAGAGATTAGGCCTGATTAGAGGGTTTGAATAGCAATCTTTTTGGCCCATTGACATGCAGTCCGTTTGACTTCTCTGATCCAGTGTATATGCATTGACCTGCCTATGGTGTGCCTTCAATGCTTGACCACCAGATCTGGCCATCTGGCCATCTGGCACATTGATGAGGAAGGCATATGGTAGACACCAAGTTCTTGCGTGCATATGATTGCCTGAAAGAAAATATTATAGAGAAAAACATGGGGACCTGGGATTCGAACCCAGGTCCTGAAGGGAATTCCATGCTTCTGTTTGATATAATATTAAAAGGAAATAATAAAATATAAAAACAAGCATTAGTGGACAAAAGCCAGAAAAACGCGCCAACGTTTAAATGGACGAATGAGGAAGCGACACACCTTCGTCCCTGTCTTTAGACCGTGGCTAAAAAATCAACGGGCTATACCCACGGACTCTGTCCATTGCTACAAGTCAGGCTTATTCAAAAATCTCCCACAGGCCATGTAAACGAGTTCTAGGACCATGGTTAGATTCGTCATCTTCTTCTGATCATAACCATGGCCATTTTGCAAGCTAATTGTACCTGAAAACAAAAGCCCTAAAAACAAACTTGAAACCCTAGCTATGGTGGATTTTAATTCAGGTCATATAAATGCAATTGAATAATATCAAAAGCTTGCAAATGCTCTGTAGATTAAGATTATGCCATTAATTCAGATCAACCATGCTTAAATTGCAAGATGCAAATTCAAGAATAGGGTGAGTTCGTGGGTGACTTACAGCGCGTGGGAGGGTCTGAAAACGTGTGCTTTTGGTTGCTTTAGATTCTTGAGATTGCCAGGAAGAGATTGAGACAAGTTCCAAGCCTTGAAAATGCCTCTAAGCCCTGTTTCGATCTCACACTTTTTGGTATTTTTTTTCCAGATTTTGTTTGCTCTCTATGCTTGATCTCCAACCTTTATTTTTGTCTGCCTCGTCTCCTTATGTATGTACAATGTATTAGGGTAGCAAACTCTATCCAAATATCTCTCCATCAATGACTTTGAATTTGATTTGATCCTCCTTTAACAACCTTCCAAATTTGATCCAAATCCAATCTTTTTGTACACTTATGCCTTGATACGAGTTTGATGATGGCAAGCTGTATAATGAAACCTGAAATCACCACAAAATCTTTGTTATCAATGCTTTTGGATTTTTATTTGATTTATTTTGATTTAAATCAAATTAATTCAAATAAAATCAAAATAATTAATAAAAGTATGATATGGAAACATGGCCAAGGATGGAGCACGTGGGCTATAATTCCAACTCAGAACAAGTGAAAAAGAATGGGCCCATTTGGCAAAATTTGAAGTTTTGAGGATAGTTTACTTTTGGCAATTTTGCAAAAAAGTCCAACTTCAACAATGCATAACTTCCTCAATTTTGACTCTTTGGAGGTGTTCTTGGAATTTTTAGAAATCTTGAGATGTCCTATAACCAACCCTTTTGGTCTCATCTCATTTTGATATTCCATGCTCAAGTTAGAAGCTTTGATAAAAAAAGGTGTTTTTGTTGACTTTCAAAAATGACCTATAATGTCCAAATTCATAACTTTTTGTAAGTGCATTGTTTGATCTTGGGAGCTTAATATGTATTGTAGGAAATTGCATCTTCTTCAAAATGAGCTTTGGATGGGTCATTTCTCATAAAGTATGAGAAAGTTATGCTTGGTCAATTTTGAGTTGACTTTTCCTGCAAAACCCTAATTTAGCAACTTTTGAATCTTGATAAATTGTGAGCAATCCTTGATGAATCATGATCAAACCTTGATCAAATGATTAAATATACTTCAAAATAAGGATGTTGACCAAAAATATTGAAGTTTGACTGTATGTGGGTCACAGTTGACTTTTGCCCTAGCACAGTCGATTTTTGGACCTTTGAGCAATTGACTGAGAAAACTTCCTCTGCAAGGCTTGAAACTTGACATGGATGATATTGAGAACATATTAGGACAATGTTGAGAATTTGGGGTCACTTAGACTCAAGTATCTTGATGCGACATGAAACCCTAGTTTGGAGTAGACTGCCTTAGGAGAGAGCTTGTCTGGCCAACCCTTAGACTACCTTGAGCAACTTGAGGATTTTTCTTGCAATGTTTTGAGAAATATGGGAGGGCAAATTTTGGGGTATAACACACTTCCTTTCTATTAGGATTGATAAAATCCCGTTCAAATTTCTTGGCAAAATCATCAAAGGCAATCATAGAAGGGTGGAATTTTGGAATCCAGTGCTATCATTGTTGAGAACCAAACTACCAGAGTGCAAAGTGAAGTTGTTATCCATTGGCGGTAGATTTGAATTGATTAAATCCTGCCTTACAAACTTACGGGTTTATAGGTTTTCTTTCTTCAATGTGTATTTTTATATACTTGGAGAAATATCCATTTTTTTGCAAGACATTTGTATTCCGACAGACAATTATCTTTCATGATGAACAATAAATTTTATGACGTTAGAAAAAATCATGATTCCCTTTTTCAAACATATAATCAAGACGCAGGTGATGCATTTTTCATCATTGCTACTAAAAGTTGGTTCCTAATGTGGCTTTTCAACAAACAACCTTCTTCGTTGACTTATCAAAAACCACTACGTGTCCCACTAACTCAAAAATTTGAAAATATAAACCAAACAAATTCCAGCTATAAATACCTTTGTTCTTCCTCAAAAACATTTAATCATCCAACAATCTGAACATTCAACATGACACCAACCAACAAAGGTAGCAAATCCAGCAAGAACATGAAGAATGAAGAAGTGAAGAACACTGATGATTCTACATTTCAACCCATTCATCATATCTCTAAACCGTTTCTTGTTGGAAATGAAGAAGTTGTTCCAACTCCTCATGTTTCTGCAGAATAACAAGTTTTCTACACTTTCCATGTAATAAACCTTTTCACCCTTGCTGATAAAACCCTAGGGCATATGGGTCCTACGTTATCTACCTTTTTCATCCAACTTATCATGATACCAAACCTATTATTAATAAAGCTGAATTCCCAAAAAGAAGAACAATAATCCTGATAAAAATCTAGAGGAATCGTCTGTAGAAAAGATTCAGAAAGAGACTACCTCAGTTCCCATAAGTTAGAGAAAACCCTTTAAATTCAACTATGTGACTGAGAACTTTAGACCTTTTAGGAATTATCCTGTAGCAGATAAACAATATCTTGTTTGGTTATCCAACATCGAAAAGAAAAAAATCCCAAGTATGGAAAGACTTAGGTATTTCCGACTTGATTTAAATGTCGAAAATAGGTTTTAGCTATTGCCAACCTATGTTGATGGATTCATTATATTTATGGGATAGTACTAATAGTTGTTTCCATCTTCCTTGTGGAATGATAACTCCAACTTTCTTCGACGTGGCTTCCATTACTGGAATCCTACCAAATGGAGAAACTTTAGATCCTTACCAACAAGAAGAAAACACCATCGACTTCAAAGTCGAAAAATGTTGCCTTCACCAAATACATGAGTCTTAAACATGCACACGGAGACAAAGTATCTAATGTTAAGCATGTAGCTTTTCTTTCTCACTAGCTATATAGGTGTATCTTTTGCTTCAAATCTCTACAAGTTGCCAAAATATTCCTCACCTTAGAAAATCCACTTCATTATGGTCGAAGAATATGCCTTGGTGAGTTAATCCTCACTGGGTTATATGAAAGCCTTAATTCTTCCACCTCCCAACTAAAAGGGTAGCAAATAGGCACAAACATACTGTTGGCTAACCTATATTGGATTCTCCAATTGAGGCTCAATTAAATGTTCAAACCATCTCTCACTATTTCTGGAATAGTAGATGACAAAGATCCTGATATTCAGAATCAAACCGCTAAAGGAACCAGATTGTTCCAACTGACTCCTTATGATGATGCAAAGAACTTTAGGGAGTGCTTTACCAAGTATGTCATGATTTTTTCTAAACGTTATCCCTTTAGTCCTTTGATGGATCCTTTTTCCAATAGGACTCATGGTCCTGCGTGGTTCACCAGATCCCTCTTCGACATTTCACTTGAAGATACAAACATCATTGACATATGGAGAGCCTTTTTACTCCCTAGGTTGATTGTTTCAAGGATCATACCCGTGAAGAGCAACATTTTCCTACTTTCCTACCAACCAAATTCCGTGTCTCGGTAATTTAGCCTTTGTCAACCGATTCCTAAACCTATCTTTGGAAGGAAACGTGAACTTAGCACATCAAGAATGAAGTTCTTTTTCCTAGACTTGGAAAAACATATGGCTTATCATGTTAACTTTGCAGAACTCAACCTCGTTCCTTTTCAACAATCCTTTCACTGCTCAAAGGGTTTTGACACTTGGGGGAAAGATTTTTATTCGAAAAATATGTTTGACACCATTTTTCTCGGCCAGCATCTGACAAAAGCTTTTGCATCCATGCAGGATCTGAGCCAACAAGGTAAGCACACGCATATCAAGGAAATCCAGACATTCCAGAAGTACTTTGAAATTGCCTATGATCCAACTAACCATAGTCGAACCACTTTCAACGCAACCCAAATTTTAAAAAATAAATTTACTAAAATGCTTCCTCATTTAAACATCCCTGCTTGTGTTAAACCTGGGGATATATATGAATTAGCCTTCAGACTCCAACCACCAAAATTCCCAAAATTGCCTAGCTCTAATTTTGGCTTGGATTTTTATCCTCCTTACCCAAACTGGTTCATTTGTGGGGATCACCTTAACTTTTTAAAACAAGAGTCTAAAAAACATGCTAAACAAGTGGTTTCGCCTAAGCATACCTTAGACAATTTCAGAGGCTTCCTTCACTATGACTTGTCAGCTATCTCCATTCTTTCTTCTATAGGTGAAGGTATGGAACTAAAGGATTTCCTTGGTCCTTTCGGTTACCTTAAGTATTTCTTTTATACCTGATACTAACCATGGTCATCATGTACATTGTTCTAGCCTTCAAAAGGAAAATCATCAAAAAGGAACAACTTATCTCGAAGACAGGATCTACTGAAGCTTCCAAACAAACCAAGACTTCAACAAAAAGTGCTACTCCAGATACAAAAAGAATAGAAGATATCAAAGGTATTATTAAATATTTTATCTGCTTCTTGCATTATATTAATTTTATAACAGTATTGCCTTTTCAGGCTAGTCACTTGCCTCTGAAATCTCCACACAAAAGAAAAGCCACCCATGACATTCCAGTAGAAATCAAAGACAATTAAGGCACTCCTCCAAATCCTTTACAGACTAAAAAGATAAAGAAGAAGGAGAAGACTTCTGATGCAGCCTCTTCGCAACCATCCAAGCTGAAACCTGAGCTCACCATACTTCCCATAAAGCCCAAAGAGAAAAGAACATCCCAACCATCTAGCGGCTTTATTCTGGAGCAGGTCGAAAGTGACAACTCAAGTCTTGATGGACTAAAGGTATAAATTCAATTCTTTATTCTCCTTCGACCACCATTGTTCTTTTATTCGAACTACTGCTTTTTTTATTGTGCAGGAAAATCAACTAACTCCTAGTGAGTCTCCAATCAAGACTGGCATTCCTCTTGATAGTGGTACTTCTTCATATCATCCATTGTCAAGCGACAAATATTTCAACAAAGGATATTCGACTGTAGTTAATCAACTTGATATTGTTGTACCATCATAAAAGGAGTCCAATCCCCAGGCTGAGAATGACCAAGAGGTACGTCAAGGTGGGATCAAGAGGGTTACTGATGACGAAGTGCACGATGTTGATAGCCCTAGTGATTCTTCTCCCAGGAAGTTTAAGTTTGCCGATGACCTTTTTTATGATGATGGTTATCTTTCTGACAAAATCGAACAATAATTCCATGAAGATGAAGTAGGAGAAGAAGGTGAAGAAACTAAAGGAGAAAAAAACAACCTCATGTTAAAGTTAGATCCCAATTTCACACCCCCTATGTGAATCAACAAACTACAAGCAACGTCTCACCGCAACTATCTCAAGAAGAACTGAAGGCTTTGAAGATGAACAAACCTCTCGAGTACGTAAAGCTAATGATGGAAAATAGGGTACCTCTTGCCCAAAAAAAATTCCCCAATCCATCTGCCACATCGAGTGGAAGTTCTAGTGCTAAAACTAACAAGAAACTTATCCAGAAAATCAAATAAAAAGTATTTGAAACTGACCTGTTCGAAGTCTTGAAGAATAATGCCACTGCGAGCGTTGTGTTAAGGAAGCTGATCAACCAAACTGACATAGTCACTTTTCCTCTGAGACTGCTGAAGTTCTAATTGATATGACTACTTTGATCAACACAATCAGTGCATAAATTCTTAGGAAACAAGATGTGAATTTGAATCTCCAAGAAAAGAAAACCCTTCAGGAAACTGAGTGATCGAAAGCTCTTGACTCAACCAACAAAGCTAAGAAACTTGGCAAGGATTTCAGAAATTCCAAAGAGGAGTTTGATACCAATGTTCGCTCTATCTCCTTCTGGAAAGAGCATATTAAAGAGTTGCAAGAAAAAGTTTCTCAGACGGAAGCAACCAGAAAATCATCGAACAAATGGATCATACTAGATAGAGCATAAGATTGCTCAAAGTGTTTAACACGTGGATGTAACCAAAAAATTAAAGGATGAAATAGCTGCTCTTCATGTTACTAAATCTTCTATTGACTGTAGGCTAAAACTGGCGAAAACTAAGCATGATAGGATGAAAGCTAACTTAACTTTTTTAAATCTGCTGAAATCTTTTGGTGTATTTCCATTTTGCGTTTTGTGCACTTCCTAATTATGTAATTTCGAGACAAAGCCATTTTGGAATTTTATAATGACACCATGTTGGCTTTTTATTCATTACTTTATATTATCATGTCGTAATTTTTAGCTCTTGAATGATAGGTTTATAGTTTTTCAAGTACTTGCCATTTATCTTCTAGATTCTTCGATCCTCTGCCAATTCTTCTATTTCATAGGCGTTATCTGTGAATGTTTGGATAATTCAAAAAGTTCCTTCCCAATGTGGAGACCATTTTCCTAACAAATTATTCTTTCGATGAATTGGTAATATTATCTTCCATACCAAGTCATCATTCGAAAAGACTTTACTTTTGATCTTTTAATGTATGCTCTAGCTATTCTTTCTTTTTGCCTTCTTAAGACCTCTAAAGCATGTAGCCTCTCTTTGTCCAAATCCACTAATTCATCCATCATCATTTCCCAGTAATAGTTAGAGGGTATTTTGTTCTGCCTCTGGATTCTCACCAAATTTAAATATATTTCTACTGGAAAAACTGCATCATGCCCAAATGTTAATCGAAATGGAGTTGTGTTTGTCGCTTCTTTTGTAGATGTTCGACAAGCCCACAAAGCTTGATCTAAGGTCTTATGCCAATTTTTTGGCTTTCTTCCTACATATATTTTTATCAAACTAATAGCTACCTTATTTGCGACTTGTCCATTCTCCTGGGCATAATAAGGCGTAAAAGTTAGTAATTTGAAACCCATTTCTTTAGTGAATTCTGGCATCTTTCGACCAGTGCAGACTGATCCCTAATTAGTTGTAATGGTTTTTGGGATTCTTCAGTCTAGGGATATGCTTGATATTAACATACTCAAATCTTCGAAGCAATCTATTTTCTACCACAAAGTACATTATCAAATTTTCTTTTATGCATTTGTACTCCTTGATTGTTTGTTTGATCACCAGTTTGGAATCACCTCTTATTTCGACTCTAGTTTCCCCCAATTCCAACAAAGCTTCAAGTCCTACTATCAAAGCTTCATATCTAGCTTCCTTATTCGAACAAGTGGGGCCTTCAATGTTGTACTTGAATTTGGTTGTAATTTTATCAGGAGAAATAATTAGTATTCCAACTCCAGTTCCATCTTTTTTAGTAGAACCATCAAAGAATAATTTCCAAGGTTCTAATTTCACAACATTTTGAGGAATTTCGACCACTGTGTGGTCAACTATAAAGTCAAATACTAATTTCCCTTTCATAGATTTTAAAGGCATGAAAGTCAAGGAATATTCAGTCAAAGTAAGTGCGTATTCACCAATTCGATTGTGCAGGATTAGTTTCGAAAGCATATGTTTAATAACATCAAAATATGAAGAAACATAAACATCAACTGGGTTTCTATAACATTTCAGCTTAGTGCACGAAAAGTAAAAACAAAGACATAACTTTTCTACAATACTATATATACTTTATGCATCATTTAGTACTCGACTGAGGTAATAGATTGCTCTTTCGATGCCATTCTCATCCTCTTATGCAAGCATACTTCCTCTAGTAACATCTGATGAAAATATATACAATCTCATACACATATTTCTACAAGAAGGTGATAAGATAGGAGGGTGGACAAGGTACTATTTAAACTTGTCGAACGCCTCTTGATTCTATGTCTTCCAGTCGAAACCATCTATGCAAACCCTAAGAGACTTAATTTTCTTAATAACAGAAACAATATTTGCAATCCATTCGGCATACCTTGTGGTCCAGATAAATTTGCATCAGAGGAGTCTTTTCATCACTTCCTTTATCTTTGAGAGAATCTCTGGTGCGAACCTTCTCGGAGTCTACTTGATGGGCTTCTTGCCATCCTTGATAGTCAGCTTCAATTCGACCAAATCTCTGCTTAAACTAGGCATCTCATCATAATCCCAAGCGAAACAATCCTTGTATTCTTTTAGCAATTGGATCACTTTGGATTTCATATTTGGGTTGAGTTTTTCACTCACATAGGTGGGTCTTTTGAAGGACCCCTCGTCCAGGTACACTTCTTCGAGAGGGTCCTACGCCATCGTCTTTTCACTTTACATCGTTAGATCTTTCTCGAATCCTAGAGGCTCTTCATCGTATAATGCATCTACCTCTGGTCTTTTTCTTTGAAGGGCATCTCTTTATTAGGGGTTTTTGGTTTGAAATCCACCCCAGGTCCCTTCGCATGCATTGCTTCATCTTTGGATTCGACAACCATGTGTTTTACTTCAGCCTCTAAGGTCGCCTTAAATTTATTTTCAGCTAAATAAGCCGAAATATTTTCGAAGAATTGAGACTCATACATTGTCAATGTCTTTGTCAGCCCAGCTAGCTAGTTGTCCGTATTGCTAGAACTCCTTCTACATCAATTTCTTCTCCCATGATTTCTCTATCCCATTGGAATCCATGAGTGGGATGTATAGTAAGGAAGTAAAGAGCATTCTTGTTAGGTGAATATGCGTCATCAGTAGGGTTACATGGCCCAATATTAGCCAAATTCCTATCAAAGTTCCTTCTATCCACATGGTTAACTTCTACCATGTAATAGCTCTAATATGCTTCAATGTTCTCGACAATTTCGTCTTCTCTCCATATTGATATCCGTTGATGCATTGAATAAGGCACCGCCCCTATACCATGGATCAATTCAGTTCTAGCAACAAGTTATAATTTATCTTTGTTGGAATGACCATGAACATGGGGGGTCTTATGATCGAACCCACAGTGATATCCACTTGCACCACACCTAAAGTGTGTCCTATTTTACCTTCATAGTTTGAAAGTACAATTTTGTGGGGCTTGATATCAGTGTCGAACATACCAATTCTTTTCAACATGAATTGGGGAAATAGATTCACCGCAGCTCCACCATCTACAAAAATCTTATTGATTCCCACACTTTCTACCTTTCCTATTATGGACAAAGGTTAGAGGTGATTCTTCATTCCCTGATTAGGCCGCTCAAAGAACGTGTTTTCTTCTTCAACAACTCCAATATTCAAGATATAGTAGCACATTGGCTGATGTTTCACCATCTCAATCTCGTCAACTTCCTCTAATTTTTCAACCTCGGTTATTTGATCATACTCATGGGGAAACACTAAGACCATTTTACAGTTGATGTTGAGGGAAGACTCTCCATCTGATTCAAAGTCATCTGTCATCATGTCTTCCGTAATTTCATGGGTCCTTTCTATCCTTTTCGCCAATTTCTTCTTTCTTTGGGGAAAATAGTCTTCTCCCCACGGGTTGGTTCTTTTCGACCATGATGGTTGAGGGAAGTTGGTTACTACTGGATTCTCCCACTTCTTTTTCTTCCAATTCTCTCTACACCTTCCTTATCCTTTGGTGTCTTCGCTATTAAGATCTGGACATGGGGTTTTTTCCTTTGTGATTCTTTTACTTGTATGCTTGTCGTTTTGACACTTGGAGTTGCTTTCGATATGCTACGGATGTTCTTCATCCTGCTTCAAAAATCCTCAATTTTTCCTTTCGTGCTCCCTTAAGTTCGTTCAAGTTTATCCATTTATTAGTTGGGATGTTTGCAGGTGGCTTGAAGGTAACTCTTCGATTCCCCCTAGGATAAGGGCTATTAGCCCTCTTTGGAATTCCCCTTTTTTCGAATGTGAAATTGCTCCTAGGACCCCTCTGACTGTTCCAACAATGAACATATGGGATTTTCTCAAAGGTTTCTAATACCTTTCGATCATAAACTGCATTGCACCTTAGGCACATTAGGAATTTTGATTTTTTTGTGGCAGTCGACAAGGAAACCCACAAACTTTCCCCAACCTTTAGGTAGACAAATCCATATGATCATCTTTCCTCTAACTGCCCCAAGTTTGAGCGTACTAGATTTTTTCATAAGTGTATGCTGCTTTTCGATCATAGAATACGTTGCATTCGGCACACATTATCCCCTCAGAATTCTTCTTGTGGCAGCGAACCAAATAATCTAGCAGGATTTCTCCAGCCTTTGGGTAAGCATTCCTTATCTGATCATCTTCTATTCTGAGGCGCATTTCGACTTCCTCCATCTCAGGAGCAGGATGGTTCAGATCCACCGTGTTAACTTCAAGGTAGGGACCTTCAGTAATCCTGATCTTTTCAAACTTGACTCAAAGACCTTTAGTGGCCTTTGTCATTCTTGCATTTGGGGCAATATCAACAGTAAGCTTTCCTTTGATATCTTGGTTAATTAGACGTTCAGTAGTCTCTTGAACTTCGATACCTGCAACAAAATCCTCAGTAATTTTGTTCAAGTTATTGTCAAGGACTTTAGTAGCCTCTTTTTTTTAAACGTTTGCAACAAAATCTTCAGTGATCTTGTCTTCGGGGTTTTGGTTAATGTCGAAACCAACAACATCCAGCATGTGGATATCCACAGGTTTGGCATAATTGGTTTCTTCCACATGGAAAGGGTCGCTATCAACTTTCATTTGGCTTCTGTTCTTTTCTCCAAACTTCAATCTCCCTTCCTTGATAGCATTTTAAATCAAATCCAAAAAAAGAAAACATTGTGAGTTTTTATGTCCCAAAAAGTTATGATATTTAAAAAAACCTCTTTTCTTCCGCTGATCAAACAGAGCAATTTTAGAACCTGGTGGCACTATCATTTGGCCATCCTTAACCAATAAATCAAATATTTTGTCACATTTTGTTACGTCAAAAGTGTATGTTTTCTTAGGGAACTTATCGTTCTTTTCTGGTTCTGCAGGATTCTTCCCATTCGAAGGGGCTAAAACCTTGTAAGGATATGGTGGGCCTTGTTTTAATTCAGCCAAGTTCACTTCACATTCTTCAAAGTATGAAAAATCACTGCAAGCTTCTTGTTCATCTAGACCAATTTTCGACATATGCAACTCTTTCTGTTCTATGGCTTTTTTTTGCTCTAGCCTTTTCAACCTTCAAGCGCTCCACTTGTCAAACTCTATCCGCCAATTGGGCCATATCCCTTAGGTAGTGAGGATAAAACTGCTTTCTAATGGAGAAATCTAATCCTCTTGCACTTGGGTGAAACATCTTGACTTTAACAGGGGAAATTTGTTGAGGTAATCATCAATTGGATCGCTAAACTTGCGCTTAATGCTGGTCAATTCACTTAGGCTTATCTTCGATTGACCTACATAAAATTGTTCCTGAAACAATCTTTCTAAACGAGTCCAATCTTGGATAGCATTTGCTGTAGGGATAATGAACCATGTGAAATCCTTTTTTCTTAGTGAACTAGGAAAATATTTTATCCGTAAGTTTTCATTACTCGCTATATCCCCAGCACCGGTAAGATACCTGACTATATGTTCGACCGTTGATTTGTTGGTATCACCAGAGAATTTTGTGAACTTTGAGACTTTCTAACCCTTGAGCAATTCAGTGTGCAATATATATTCAGATAAAGGAGAAGTGTAGTTTGGCCTGCTAAAGCCATTATTTACGCCATTTCATGCCATGATTCTCTCGACCATGGCTGCCAGATTGTTGTCTGCTGCCATGTTGTCTTATCGAACTTGATATAAGACTTCATCAGCATTTCCGTTAACAATATGCTAAATGGCTTGGCCATGTTTCTCTGGGAACACAGTTTCCAAATTGTTTCCAGGTTTGTATCAATAAATCAAGTAGTATTGCGAACATGGGGGAGTGGTTAAACGAGAGGTGGATATGGAAACTTGATAATTCCATTTCAAATGAGGGCATAGATAGAGTTCTGGAAGCAGTCGAAAGAACTGAACCGATGACTAGTATGTCTGAAATTTCTCCCTGCAGGGATCTGTTGATTCTGTTGTGTGGCCGTTCGAAAGTAACAATTCTTACTTGGTTAAATCTTATTACAGAAAATTGCGGCAGGTCTCGATTGTGACTGTGCTCGATGGTGTTGGGTCTAAATCTCTAAATGTAGTATGGAATCCGTATATTTCATCAAAAGTGAAGATCTTTGGGTAGAGACATTGAATGTGATGTTACGGCGTAATAGATAACAAAGGAAAAATTTAAGTTTCGAATTATCCTCGACAATTAACCTTTTAAAAGACCACTCTTATATGTAACTTAAGTTAATAATTAAAAAACACTAATTTGATAGGATCAATGAAGTTGGTTTCGTTATTATTGATGCACCTTCTCAATTATGAGTACTATCACTATGCAACATTTGATAGTGATTAATGAAGCCTGACTGGTATCACCGACACCGTTGTGATAACTCATTTATTTCATTTTGCTACATTGATGTCGGTTCCATTTCGAGTGGTTACGAAAGAATCGCTAGAAAATTAGACGATGCCACTAAAAGTGGTAGCTGAAGTCTCAACTACTGAATTTATGATCTCTGTCTTGAATAACATGTGTAATGTGCTGCTACTTGTTCGATGTCTGTATATATAGCATGCATGGTTTGAGCATTGTCTCACATTGTCATAGCTTGTTGAATCATGGCTCTTCGTGGGAAGCTAGAGGTTGACATTGAACTCAAGTCAAATGCAGACAAGTACTGGCAAACCATAAGGGATTCAACAACTATATTCCCTAAGGCCTTCCCACATGACTACAAAAGCATCGATGTCCTGGAAGGAGATGGTAAAGCTCCTGGTTCTGTCCGCCATTTCCATTACGCCGAAGGTAAAACTTACAACAATGATTATATTTATTTCCATTACGCCCAAGGTATGATTATATTTATTCATGCTTCAGATTTTATATCTTGTCATTTTTGGTGGTTTATGTTGTAGGCTCACTACTCGCCAAGTCTTCGAAAGAGAGGATTGAGGCTGCTGATGATGAAAAGAAGACAGCAACCTATTCTATTGTTGAAGGGGATCTTCTACAGTACTACACCAAATTCTTGGGACACATAGCTGTTATACCAATTGGAGAAGGATGTGAGCTCAAATGGACAGCTGAATATGTCAAAACTAACACTGATATTCCAGATCCAACTATTGTCAAAGATTTTGCAATCAAGAATTTCCTTGAGGTGGATGACTATATTCAACAACTTGCATAGAACTTCAATGTCTTTCATGAAGCACGAGCTAGTTTATTTTAGTAAAATAATGTGGTTCAATGATGGAACCATTTTCTAATTAATATGTTGTATGTGTGTAGTAATGTGTCTCTCCTTCATTGTTGTTGGCTTAATAAATTGTTGCATTATGCCATCTTTATTTGTTTTCTGATCTAAATGTCTATTTATTAGAATGACAGTATATGTGATCATTATTTCTTTTTCTTTCTTTCTGAGTAATAACCACAACTTCTGGTAGTCATTGTTCTTCCCTCTTTCTTCCTTGATTGTCATTTCGATTTCCTGTTTTCATTTTGTTGTTTCTTGTTTCTTCTTGCTCCAATGGCTGCTAAGAGTTTCGCTGATTTCTCTACCAACTCGGCTAATCCATATTACCTTCATCTGAACAAAAATCCACCACTCGTTCTTGTTTCTCCACCGCTCGATGACAATAACTATCATACCTGGTGTGATACGGTGGAAGAACTGACTGTTTTTGGAATGCTGGTTTACGTTTTGCGTTTTGTGTTCGCAAAATGTCGCGGTAAGCAAGAGTCGCCACCGACTTTTATTTTATCCAACAAGGAAAGGAAAAAAAGCACAGAAAAATTCCTTTTTCGAGATATTTTTGAGTACGGGGGATAGATTATAGAAAGGGAAGATATTAGCACCCTTTCTATCCGTAGTTATCTACGGGCTCTTAGGTACTTGCTCATTGTTTTCAAAATTATTTTCTTTGTGTTTGTGGGTTTTGAAAAGTTTTTGTTTTAACTTCGATTTAACTCTTGCTTCTGTCCTCAAGAGTGTAATGAAGTGTTTTTGAAAACTTGTTCGTAAAAGTGTAAGTGTGAGAAAGTTTTGTTTTGATTGAGCAAGTACTTAAGAACTAATCTACCTACTCGAAAAAAAGAATCGTTCTATGCTAATTTCCTTTAGACAATGTTATCCACTATTAGTGAGTAGGTAGCACCGTCGTTGGAATTTGAGGGTCAATTCGAAAGAGGGACATATAGTCACTAAAGCAATGTTAGGATGTCTTAGCGGTAACGCTAATGTCTTAGATCATTTATCCCAGACAACGATATCCGAGACAACCTTGCCGAGGCAACTCATGATCCTTTAGACAAGAGGGCGACCTCTAAAATAACCTATACTCAATGACCGTTTACGAAGGCAACCAAGTGGAGTGTACCCTAGGAGTGCGCATGTGCGAGCGTGTTGATTTCAAATCATTTTTATCTTTGCACAATTAAGGGTGATCTAACTGTTTTAAGATTAATCATTCATTCTTGTCATGCAAGCCCTATTATCAAACATCTAGCAGTTGAATATTTGCAGAAGTTAAAGTGCGGAATTTAAACTAACTATTACAAGGCTTCGGGTATTTACATAGCCAAAAACAAACCCTTTGAAATTTAAAAGCGGTAAAAATAAATAAATGTCCTAATTAAATTATTACAAACCGAGAGCAGATACAATAATTAGATAAAAATAAAATGCGCAGAAAATTAGATCGAATGCGAGAACTAGGGTTTTGACCCTCCTAATTAAAAGAAAATGTTTTTGTTGTTTTTAATATTTTTTAAGAAAAGAAATTAAGTCCTGAAATTAAATGCTAAATTAATTAGTTATTAAATTAATTAATGAAAAATAAATTAAATGACATATTTTAGGGTTTTTGGTTTTTTTAGGAAAGAAATAAAATAATTAAGTTAGTAATAAAAACCTATTGATTCTAATTAATTTTAATTATTTGCAAAATAAAGTTATCTAAAAAATTAACCTAATTAATATAATTAATATTTATTGATGAAAAATAAAAAATTTGATTTTAATTGGGCATAAAATATTTTGGTGATTTTTTTGATAAAAAAAAATTGTTTTATGGTTAGTAATTAAATAAAATAAAATAAGATAAATAAATGAAAAAAAGAAAATGTAAAGAAAGATAGAGATTGGGCCTGATTTAAGGGGGTCTGCATAGCAAGAATTCTGGGCCCATTGAGATGATCCGTTTTGACTTTTTGGATCCAGTATGTAGGCGTTTGACTTGGCCTTTGGTGCACCCTCAGTGGTGGCCATCAGATCTGGCCATCTGACCATCTGGCGCGTGGATGATAAAGGAGCACGATGGACGCTTGGCTTGCACATGCATATGATAACCTGATATAAAATGATATAGAGAAATAGGGGGACCTGGGATTCTAACCCAGGTCCTGAAGGCAAATTCCAATGGCTTGTGACCAGCTGGGCTGTTGGTTGTTTTTGTACATATGCCAAGAAGTAAATATAATATAAGAAAAAATAAGAGTTAGTGGATAATGTAAAAACACGCGCCAGGTTTGAATTATCCTATGGGGGAGTGACACGCCTTCATCCCTGTTCTTGTGCCGTGGCTAAAAACTTTGAGACATATACCCACAGACACTGTCTGTCACTGTAACCCTATCCACTCTCAAAATCTTCCACAAGCCATGGAAATGATATCTAAGGCCATGGTTGAGGTCGTTTCATCCTCTTGATCACAACCATACCCATTATGAAGGCCAATTATTCCTGTAATCAAAAACCCTAAAAAAACTCCAAATAACCTAACAATGGTTATTCACGATTCAGTCCATATAAATGAAATTGAATTAATGCCAAAAGTTTGCAAATGTTATGGTGATCAAGAATGTACCATTATTTTACGCTATGGATGCAAGAATAAGGTTATTCAAATTCAAGAAGATGATGATACCGTTACGGACTTACAGTGCATGAGAGGGCTTGAAAACACTTGCTTTCGATTGCTTTCGCTTGTGGAGACTCCCTGGAAGTGATTGGGATCGTCAAAGAGTCTTGAAACTTCCTCTAGTAGTGATTTCGAACTCACACTTCTCTTGGTATTTTTCAGATTTTGTTCTCTCTCTAGCGCCTGTTTCCAACCCCCCTTTTGATCTGCCTCACCTCCTTATGTATCAAACAATGTATTAGGGTTGATTATTCTGTCCAAATCTTCCTTCTTCAATTCCTTTGATATTTGATTTGATTCTTCTTTAAAGCTTTCCAAAATTGGTCCAAATCCAATCTCTTTGTACACATATGCCTTGATACGAGTTTGATTGATCCTAGATGTGTAATAAGACCTGAAATAATCACAAGATCCTTGGTTTTCAATATTTTTGATTTTATTTGATTTGTTTTGATTTAATTTGAAATAATTCAAATAAAAACCAAAATAAATAATAAAAATAAAATATGGACAAGTGGCCAAGGTTAGAGCACGTGGGCTATGTTGCCAACTCAAAACAAGTGAAAAAGAATGGGCCCATTTGGCAAAATTTGAAGTTTTGGGGATAGTTGACTTTTGGCAATTTTGCAAAAAGGTCAACTTCAACAATGCATAACTTCCTTAATTTTGAATCTTTGGAGTTGTTCTTGGACTTTTTAGAAATCTTGAGATGTCCTCTAATCAACCCTTTTGGTCTCATCTCATTTTGATATTCCATGCTCATGTATGAAGCTTTTACAAAAAAGGTGTTTTTGTTGACTTTTTAAAATGACCTATAGTGTCCAAATTAATAACTTCTTGTGAGTGAATATTTTGAACTTGGGAGATGAATATGGATTGTAGGTAATTTCATCCTCTTCAAAATGAGCTTTTGATGGGTCATTGCTCATAAAGTATGAGAAAGTTATGCTTGGTCAAAGTTGAGTTGACTTTTCCTACAAAACCCTAATTTAACAACTTTTGAGTCTTGATGAATTATGAGTAATCCTTGATGAATCATGATCAAACCTTGATCAAATGATGAAATATACTTCAAAATGAGGATGTTGACCAAAAATCTTGAAGTTTGACTGTATGTGGACCACAATTGACTTTTGCCCTAGCACAGTCGATTTTCAGGCCTTTGAGCAATTGACTGAGCAAACTTTCTCTGCAAGGCTTGAAACTTGACATGGATGATCTTGAGAACATTTTAGGACAATGTTGAGCATTTGGGGTCCCTTGGACTCAAGTATCTTGATGCAACATGAAACCCTAATTTGAGGTAGACTGCCTTAGGAGAGAGCTTGTCTGGCCAACCCTTGGACTACCTTGAGCAACTTGGGGATCTTTCTTGAAATGTTTTTGAGAAATATGGGAGGGAAAATTTTGGGGTACAACAGCTTCCCCTGTTTAATCTTCTTAAACCTGAGGATATAGATTGGCTTTCGTGCCTTTCGTGATCTAAAGGTGGAAGAGGATTGAACACTAGAGTGCCCAGAAATTTGCACTCACATGACGTGGTAACCGTCTTGTGATGTCGGGAATGGGCTTACAGATGCCATTTGGAGATTGCTGATGGGAGATGGGCTTAAAGATTCCATCCGAAGGAGTGTCGATCGCATAAGGGATTCCTTAGCGAGAGCTTGTATACCTGTTGTTGAGGAAGATTCTGCCGGGGAAGGTTGATTTTTGTTGAGAGAAATAGAATTTTAGGAGCTTCGTCGTCCGTTATTCTGCTGGTGAGTCGTCTCTGTTGATATTTAGGAACTTCGATCGTCCGTACTCAACTGAGGAAACATCTCTGTTGATATTTAGGAACTTCGATCGTCCGTACTCAACGGAGGAAACATCTCTGCTGATATTTAGGAACTTCGATCGTCCATACTCAACTGAGGAAACATCTCTGTTGATATTTAGGAACTTCGATTGTCTGTACTCAACGGAGGAAACATCTCTGTTGGTATTTAGGAACTTTGATCGTCCGTACTCAACTGAGGAAACATCTCTGTTGATATTTAGGAACTTCGATCGTCTGTACTCAACGGAGGAAACATCTCTGCTGATATTTAGGAACTTCGATCATCCGTACTCAACCGAGGAATCATCTCTGCTGATATTTAGGAACTTCGATCGTCCGTACTCAACCGAGGAAATATTTTTTGCTGAGATTTAGGAACTCATCCGTAATTCAACTGAGGGAACACTTCTGCTGAGATTTAGGAACTCGTCATTAATTCAACTGAGGAAACACCTTTGCTGAGATTTAGGAACTCGCCCGTAATTCAACTGAGGAAACATCTCTGTCGAGATTTAGGAACTTGTATGTAATTCAACTGAGGAAACATCTTTGTTGAGATTTAGGAATTCATCTGTAATTCAACTGAGGAAACATCTCTGCTGAGATTTAGGAACTCGTCTGTAATTCAACTGAGGAAACATCTCTGCTGAGATTTAGGAACTCATCCGTAATTCAACTGAGGAAACATCTCTGCTGAGATTTAGGAACTCGTCCATAATTCAACTGAGAAAACATCTCGCTGAGATTTAGGAACTCGACCATAATTCAACTGAGGAAACATCTTCGTCGAGATTTAGGAACTTGTCTGTAATTCAACTGAGGAAACATCTCTGCTGAGATTTAGGAACTTGTCCGTAATTCAACTGAGGTAAAAGCTGCATAGCTTGAATTTTATGAGAATTTAACCGTATCCTTCCTGAAAGGTAAAGATTAGTTGTATGTAATGCATGATATGTATCAAGCAATGATGTTCTCAAAATAAATGAGATTGTGTTGTATGATGCGTATATGCATGTGTCATGATGTATGGAAATGTAATGTTTTTAGCTGGGGAAAATAAATCTCGGATAGCTGCTGGAGAAAAGAGTTGAAATCTTCGTTTCCGCTGGGGATATTGGATGAAGATGATTGTGAGAATAAACTGATGAGGAGATGGCTCTGTGGGGAGGAGATGCTCTGCTGAGGATTCTGCTGATAAATTCAGCTGGGGAATTAATTATCGTTGTTGGCAATAATGAATCCCGTTGGGGATTGAGTTTCCATTTGTGGAAGGAATGAACTCTGCTGGGGATGATCTTTCAGTTGCGACTTCACCGGGGATAACCTTTTAGGCTCTACTGGGGGAAATCTTCCAGAGTCTACTGGGGATGATTCTCTAAACTCCACTGGGGAAGATTTTCTAGACCTCACTGGGGATATTTTTTTATACTCCGCTGGGGATGATAAGACTTTTTCGTGCTGATGGTAGATAAACTCTTCTTGGGGAGAATATTGTTGACTCGTTCGCGGTTGTGAGTCTCAGCTGGGAAGAGTTAACATTACTATCTTTCTCTTACTCTGCGGGGAGTGAATGCACCTTAACCATATTCTTCAGCTAAATCTACCTTTGTACCTGGTGGATAGAGCAACTGTACGGTTTGGACATTTCTCGTTTGCCCCTTGATCCTGATATTACGAGTAATCGTCTTTTGTTTCACATGCAAATATTCATGAGCAGCAATTAATGTCAAATGCATATATCAAAAATGAACATTGGACGTTCTTTGCAAAATAAAACAGAAGAAGGAAAAATAGTTTGTAATTTCTTTGAAAATGAATTGTATTGACTTTGAAGTTTGGCCTGTAAATAGGCATTTTTGTACAAGAGGCTGACGTCCTAGTAAGAGAACGCCGCCGAACAAATAGAATTTATACAATTTGTGAAAAACAAAGAAAAACAGCTATGTGAACAATCCCACTGGGTTCCAACTCTACTATTGCCTTTATATCCTCGAGCATCTCATCACTTTGCTACTTGGTTGAAGGTAGATCAGATTGATTAGTGTCGTTCGAGCTTGATAGTCGATACCGAAGCCTGGTCGCGAGGTGATCCAATGAGACATAGTGTTACGCTTTAATCCCTAATTTTTTCCTGGGCCGCCCTTTCGGGTTTTCAGTCCACCAGGATACCCTTATTTGCCCAAGCCGCCTTTTCAGGTTTTCGACTTGCCGGGTCTACAGATTTTTTTCATTTTCATCCCTTATTTTTGCCCGAACCCTTTTGGTTCGCCGGGAAGCCCTTATTTTTTCCTAGGCCAGTCTACCTAGCGGGTCTTTTGATTATGCGTAGTATTTTTTCACTATGTCTGCATTGAAGGGGTGAGGAAGGTCGTCACCATCCATGGTGGTTAGAATCATAGCTCCTCCTGAGAAAATGTTCTTAACCACAAATGGCCCTTCGTAAGTAGGGGTCCATTTTCCCCTGGGATCACCTTGTGGTAGGATGATGCGCTTGATCACCAGATCCCCGACTTGATACTCTTGTCGTCTAACTTTCTTGTTAAATTCCTTGATCATCCGTTTTTGATACGTTTGACCATGACTGTGATACGGTGGGAGAACTGACTTGAGGTTTTGCGTTTGTATTCGCACTTGTTCGGTTTAGCAAGAGTCGCCACCGACTTTTTATTTTATCCTAAAGGAAAGGTTAAAAAAGCACAGGAAAAACCTTTTGAGATGTTTCGTGGGTTCGGGGGGTAGATTATAGAAAGGGAAGGTATCAGCACCCTTTCTATCCATGGTTATCCATGGGCTCTTAGTTACTTGTTTTAGATCACTTGCCTTGATTTTCAATTGTTTGAAATGGTGCTTTGTGTGTGTGTTTATGAAAATGCTTTGAAAAAGATGCCTTTGTCTTGGCAACCCTTGTAACAATTCTTTACTCGAATGTTTTACAAAAGGTGTTTGTCTTTTTGAAAAGATGTTTCAAGGTTTTGAAAGTTGTTTTTGAAAGTTGTGTTGTGAAGTGTGTTTTGAAAGTAGGCAAGTGTGTTTTGCAAGTTTGATCAAGTAACTAAGAATTGTCTATCCCTAAATTTACTCAAAGATTTTTCTCATGTTTTAACCCTTTTAACAATATCGTTCCACCATTGTATTTGGTGGACAATCTTGTGTTAGGATGTTAACGGGACAGGCGCGGGTCATCGTATGGACCATGAATGCAATGGTGCCAAGTGTCTTTAGCAATTTGCTTGAAGGGACTATGATCATTTTGTAGGCAACTTCGAAAGCGTCATCGAGGGACTATGATCATTTGATTTGTTTTTGTTTTGCCAAAGAAACTCAACATGCAAGCATGGCCCATTTTTGGAAGGCAACGAGCGGGATTACCCTAGGGGTGCAAGTGTGAATTGTGTATTGATTTTCATGTTTTTATCTTGTATTAGGTTATCTAGCGGTTGATTTTGAATCTTCGCATACAAACCCTAATTACTATACAGTATATAGAAAGCGATAAATTGCGAGAATTTAAAGTCTAAGCTATTACAAATAAGTATCCGGGAATGGGGGTACAAATATTTACAAATGGGATGATTTATCAGGATAGTAGTGTCCAAATAATATTTACAACCAAATCGAATCGCATTCTCAATGTAAAATGTAGCAATGTATAAGCATAAAAGCAATGTATCAAAAGTATTTGTGTAAGTGTATATGATTATTTACAAGTGATGCAAATATGTATTTATTAAGTATTATTATCTTTTTTGTGTTTTTGTTGATTATGTATAAACAAAAGATTTAATAAAAGAAAAGAAAATGCTTAAGAAGTTCTATTTTTATGTATTAATGTTTTTATGTATGAAAAAAGATTTATTAAAAAGAGTTTTAAGACAAAAATCTATTAACCTAATTAAATCTAATATTTATGTATTTAATTGTAATAACATAAAGAGAAATATTTAAGAAAAATTTTGTATATAAAAAAGGTCAATGTAATATTTTACTTAAAAAAGAAATAAAGTGATAAAATAAAAAAAGGATTGATTTAAGAGTATAAAAAATAAAAAAAGTTGAATGGGCCCTAGAATTGGTTCTTGGCCCAAAAAAAAATTTGAAAGAGAAACAAAAGAGGGGTATGCACGCTGAAGGGAGGGGTCTAGCGCTAGAAATGGGCTTGAGGTTTTTTCTTGGATGGGGCAAGGCCCAGAACGCGTTTCACAACATTTTGTAAGGGTTTGTTTCATTTTGTCTCAGATTAGGTTTTACAGTGTTGAGCTTAGAACGGCGCCGCTTCCACCTTTGTCCTCTTCATCTCTTCCTCGCTCTTGAGTCACGCTTCTGATGCTCCTCCTTTTGTCTTAGCCGCCGGACGCCACCTCCATCTTCCTCTCCTCACAGTCGTTCAGACAATGACGAAAAGAAGGTAACAATTTTTAGACGCTTTAGGGTTTTCAGTCTCTTGTCTCTTGCATGTTTAGCTTTTGACACAATATTGATTTTTATGTATTATCTGCTTCTGTGTGAGGTGTGGAAAAGAAAGGGAAGAAATTACTACCTTTGGGGTTTTGTAGACGGAAGTTCTGGAAGTGGACAGGAGGCGTCCTAGGGCGGCCAAGGCGAGGGAGTGTGATGTGCTGTGAGCTTTGCTGGAAATCTGGTATTCGTATTTTGCTTTGGTTTTATGATGATTGTATGAAAACCCTTGTTTAATCGCTTCTATTCCTCTTCTGACTGCTTGCTCTGTATGATTATTGTTGGACCCTGTGATGAGCCTAGCTCTGAGGGTTTGGATTTTTAGCCTATGATGATTTTTGATGCTGAGGCATTGGGATTGAATGCTTTGTTCTGAATTGCTTTTTCTGGTATAGGCTTTTTGATTAAGGTTTGTTGGTTAGTGATGTTTACAGCTTCAGTTGTTGTTTGGCTATTTTGGTTTTGATTTGTGGGGGTTTAGGCATGAAGACAATTTGACAGGTTATGTTGTGATATGCTGGTTTGAAAGCTTAAGGTTTATGCTTAGCAAGGCTTAAGGGTTTGAACAGGTTTACAGGCAGGAGGCAAGCTTTGGTTGCAGTTTTGCTTCAGGCTTGTGTTATTGCTTGCTATTTACTGAGTTTTTCTGGTTTTTGCTTGAAGCAGGTTTAAGGTTTAGGCTTAACAGGTTTGTATGGTTATACAGGGCTTTGAGGTTTTTTGACACAGTTTGGGAGGTTTGTGGCTTGAACCAGGTTTCAGGACTTTGTGTTATGTTACAGTTTGAAAAAACTTGTATCTTTGAAACAGGTTAGGCTTGAAGCTTGTTTTGGAGGCAGGCTGTTTGCTTGCTTAGCTTGAGGCAAGCTTTTTGTTTGTGTTCTATAACAGTTTGTAGTTTTAGGCTTTTGGTTTGAGATTACAGGTTGAGAGCTTGTGTGTATTCTGCCTCCTCTTTGTTTTTGTTCTGAACTGTTTGTTTTATATCCTTTAAGCCTAAGCCTGTAAGCCTCTCCACTCCTCTCTCTCTTTTCTCTCTCCACAGAAAAAAAACATATTATATTGTTTAAATCTGTACTTGCTCTGAAAAAGTGTGGCTGGAAAATGATGAATTTGAAATGTTGCTTGCATTGTTTCTTTCCTCTGCATCTTGTACTTGTCCCAGATTTTCTGCATTGCTTTGATATTTGTTAACAGCCTTTTGACAGTTTGACAGCTTTGTTGACATTTTGAACAATGCAATTTGGTTTTGTTTTGGCATTTCAGTTTGGTTGACATCTCTTGGTAACTTAGTTTGCCATGTACAGTTTGCAATTTGTTGACAGCTTTGCTCGTTTGTCCCATTTGAACTTTGCAACTTTGTATTTGGCATATTCAGTAGCCTTGTGCATTTCATATTTTTTTGCAAGCATATCTCTCTTTCCCTCTTTGTGAACCAAGAGTATTTCTTGTGATTTGCAGAGAGGGTGAACAACTGATTCCGGCCAGTCACTTTTAATGATGAGCTTTTTTATGATTAACTGTCTGCCTTTTTATTTCATCTGCATTTGACTTCTTTCTTTTCTTTGTTTTTGCAGATAAAAATTAATTGAGCAATGGGGAGCATCAGTAGAAGATGAAGACTTAGGAAACTTTAGGATATCTTTATTTTATTTCCAATTATTTGTAATAACATTATTTGTAAATACTGTAAATGTATTCAAATAACATTTGTACTAATAATTAAAAATAAATAAAAGCTCTTTTGTCAATTAATCTCTTTTAATTCTTCTTCAATTGTTTATTTAATTATTTATATTTCTTAAATTATAATAACTGGAAAATATCCAATAATTTTAACTTAGAAATGATAAATAATTAATAAACGTCCGGCGTTCCGAATAATCAAAAGTATTGCACAGTCAATCAAACAAACGTCCACATGTCTTTCCTTTTACTGATTAAACCAAACACTGTAAATTCTCAATTCAAATGCCTCAACTTTTATCCCAGATGTTTAGACAGAAATCTTGAACAAACGTCAAAACCATGTGACAGTCAATTAAGACATTGTGGATTCAAATTCTTCTGAAAATGTGCGTGCAAACCCTAATTCTTGATTTATTGCCAAAGAAGCGTCTTCCTGATCAAAACCTGAGCCAAACTCAACCAAACCCTAGCAATCTGCTTGAACTATTCCAGAGTCCATGAAAACCCTAATTTGGATAGACTGATAAGAAAAAGTCTGTTTGACTGATTCTTACGCCAATCTGAAAAGTCAGGGAAAACCCGAAGCTGTGATTTCTTGTGGAAAAATATGAGGGCAAATTTTGGGGTACAACAGTTGCCCCTGTTCAATCTTCTTGAACCTGAAGAGTTAGATTGGCAAGTTTTCCTTTCGCGACTCGAGGGTAAAAGGAGATTGGACACTAGAGTGCCCAAAAAATTTGCACTCGGTGATGTGATGGTAGAGGTAATGGGCTTAAAGATGCCATTTGGTGATGGGCTTAGAGATGCCATCTGGAAGTTGTTGGTAGGAGGATGGGCTTAGAGATGCCATCTGGAAATGTATGTTGAACTGTATGTCGTTGATGAGTGGGTGAGTATCAGAAAGGTATCAATGTTTTGGAAAATCTCTGAACTGGGGGTTTGAATGAGCAATAGATTGTCATCCGTATCTGGAAGCATCCGTAAACTGTTTTCAGAAATCTTGAAGTTGAATAAGCAATAGAGCAGCATCCATGTTGGGAAGCGTCCGTAAACTGTTTTCAAAAGTTGAGTCTGATCAAGCGATAGATTAACATCCGTGTCTTGGGAACCCGTAAGCTGTTTTCAGAGGTCTTGAAGTGAGAAGAAACCGGTGTAGGGTTTCCTGATGATGAGTCTGTGTAAAACTGCATCTGGGATTTTGAGAAGGAACCGGTGTAGGGTTTCCTGATGATGAGTCCGTGTAAAACTGCATCTGGATGAATCTGGAATAAGTATCAGAATGTCGCCATGTCTGGGTCACATCTGTACTATCTCTGGAAGGGATCTGAAATAAGTATCAGAATGTCTCCATGTCTGGGTCACATCTAAACTATTTCTAGAAAGAATCTCGGAAGATGAAGATCTTTGTCTGTTGACTGATCTTTCCTGAAAAGGTAAAGAGTTATTTGTATGCAATGTCATGATGCATGATGCAATGTATGTTATATCAATGTTTATGATATGAATGTGATGAATGTGCATGTAAGCTGATGAGCTGTCTTGCTGAGGATAGATGAATCCTGGATGGCTGGAGATAAAAGAATATTGACTGCTGCCGGGGAAAGTAATTCCTTGACTGCTGCAGGGGATTGAAAATCCTTTGATCGTTGAAAATGAGAAGTCCTGGGACCACCATTGGGGGATCAGGAGCTGTGGTTGTATGCCAATCTACTGGGGATTCCTGTCTTGAGGAGATCTCCAATGGGGAATATCTGAATATCCTGTGAGGAACTGAGAATGAGAGTCTTCATTCTGCTTAGGGATTGATAGTTGGAAGTTTTAGCTTCGCCGGGGATTGCAAGAATCTTTTGATTGCCGCAGGTATTGATCTGGGATAAGTATCAGAATGTCGCCAAATCTGGGTCACATATGAACTATCGCTAGCAGGGAATCTGGAATAAGTATCAGAATATCGCCAAATCCGGGTCACATCTGAACTATCTCTAGAAGGGAATCTGGAATAAGTATCGGAATGTCGCCAAATATGGGTCACATCTGAACTATCTCTAGAAGGGAATCTAGAATAAGTATCGGAATATCGCCAAATCTGGGTCACATCTGAACTATCTCTAGAAGGAAATCTTGAATAAGTTTCGGAATGTCGCCAAATCTGGGTCACATCTGAACTATCTCTAGAAGGGAATCTGGAATAAGTATCGGAATGTCGCCAAATCTGGGTCACATCTGAACTATCTCTAGAAGGGAATCTGGAATAAGTATCGGAATGTCGCCAAATCTGGGTCACATCTGAACTATCTCTAGAAGGGAATCTGGAATAAGTATCGGAATGTCGCCAAATCTGGGTCACATCTGAACTATCTCTAGAAGGAAATCTGGAATAAGTATCGGAATGTCGCCAAATCTGGGTCACATCTGAACTATCTCTAGAAGGGAATCTGGAATAAGTATCGGAATGTCTCCAAATCTGGGTCACATCTGAACTATCTCTAGAAGGGAATCTGGAATAAGTATCGGAATGTCGCCAAATCTGGGTCACATCTGAACTATCTCTAGAAGGGACACTGGGAAGGTGATGATCTTGATTTTGTTAGGAGTCAGAAATTGGGAGTATACCAATCTTCTGAGGTGATGAGAATCTTCATTCTGTTAACGGTCAGAAACTGGGAGTATACCAATCTTCTGAGGTTTTAAGGATGAGAGTCTTCATTCTTGAGAGAAACAGATTTTTAGGAGCTTCAATTTTCCGTTATTTTGTTGGTGGTTGTAACTTCCAGCAGGTGATGAAGGAATTTTGATGACCTTGGTGATTGACATTCGAATGCCCTAAGTGATGATGACGGAGACTTTCCCCAAGCTCACTGAACTTTTGAGAGATTTGTTGAAATCTTGACTGGACTGCCCCAGGTTAACTGAACTTTGAAAGATCTGTTGAAACCTTGACCGGACTGCCCCAGGTTAATTGAACTTTGAAAGATTTGTTGAAACCTTGACCGGACTGCCCCAGGTTAACTGAATGGTGACATGTCATGCCCCTTTGTCAATAGGAGATTTGTCAATGGAAGTGTCATCCTTCTTGAAGTGATTTTGTTCACTGAGAGAGTTTTTGTTCCTCCGAACATTCGTTGTATGAATTTGTTCGCTGTCAAACAAATAACCATGTGCAAACAACGATATTCAAATAATGCAAAGTTTATGCTTGTCTCGAAGTTTTGAAAAATGCGTTTTTTAGCAGAAAACTTTTTATAAGACAAATTCAACACAAGATTTAGGGCAAAGCCTTACAGGAGTCAGGATACCTTTTGTAACAGTATGCTTTCGAACTAACCCATGCTTCAATTAGGACTTTTGAAGGGTTGTAACGTGGCTTGGTTCATAGTTTAAGAAACAAATGATAAAGGCTCAAAGTATATTTGTACCCACCCGCTCTTCGTGATGTTCTTCAATCCTAAACTCAGTTAATTTGTGCGTCTAACTCCATTCGAATTTGGAACGACCTTTTGGCGATGGTTCACCAGTTGAATTTGGAGGGCAGTCATTCTCTTTTTTTGCAACACTTTTCATGTTGTTAAGGATTTGTAATGACCTCTTTCTTGATTTGTTATCCCTAACTTTTGCCTGACCGTTCCTGCTTTCGAGATTACAGTCAGCGGGATGCCCCATGTTTCTTAAGCCTCCTTTATAGGTTTTGACTTAATGGGTTTTTCTCTTTTGAGAGATTGACTGCCTATGTGATAGGGAACCATCACTGCCTTTTGATTCTAAAGGAATGTCTTTTCTTTTTTTGACGCCGTTCGTTTGTATTACGAACTGAGAGTTTGCGACTTCAATGCGCACCTTTTTTTGAATTATCTGAGAGACTACCCTGCCCCAGGTTTAAATCAAAGGTTTCAATTTGTTTAGAACAGAAAACTCCTACTTCTTTGGCTCGAAGGGGTTGACTAGGGATTATCTTCCTTATAACTCCAGTGTTTGGGAATTGAAAGAAATGCATGTACATCATCAGCAAGGTCTGTTCAAAAGCATACTGTATGAGATTACGATATTGTTTCGTCATCCTCCCTCTAAAGGCTTACAACTTTTTATCAGGAGTTAAATATCATAAGGAAAGCATAAGAGTAGTGAAAACGAATGGATGAATTCAAGACAAACATATGCAATGCATTAATGAAACAAAGTTTGACATTAATAGATAATTGTTTGAATAACAAAAGAAATTACAACTTTGAAAATTCAAATGAAACAAAGACATTCTTAATGATTTGGCATAGGAGGAGTGATCAGGCTAGAGTCTCCGACGGGTCAAACTCGATCTCCTTGGCATCGATCATGTCTTGGATCTTGTTCTTCAGAGTCCAACAGTTGTTTGTATCATGTCCCAGACTGTCAGAGTGGTATGCACACTTTTCATTGGGATGATAGGTAGGAGCAGAAGTATTCGGGTTCCAGAGGGGAGCCCTCAATGTAATCATATTCATCTTCAACAAGTGTTGCAGTGCTTGAGACAGCGGCATGTTGATGTTGGTGAACTGCCTCTTAGGTGCGACCTCCTTATGCTGATGCCCCTGTCTTTGTCGAGCAGGCGTAGGATTAGAGATCAAGATTGCTCCTACGTGTTGGTCATGGTGGCCCTTTTGACTGTTCGCAGCATTAGACTCTTTATTTCCATTGTAGGGAATTATCTGAGTATCCGAGGGTGTAGCTCCTTGGATCTTTCCACTTTTGATGCCAGCTTCGACCCTTTCGTCGGTCAGTATTAGCTCGGTGAACCCGACTGAGGAGCTTCTAATTAAGTTATTGAAGAAAGGCCCTGTCAAAGTTCCCCTGAAGATGTCAATTAGCTCTCTGTCAGTTAAAGGAGGTTGCACCCTACTAGCCAGATCTCTCCACTTTTGAGCGTATCCTTTGAAGCTCTCGTCGGATCCCATGGTCATGTTCTGCAATTGCACACGAGTTGGTGCAAGATCAGCATTGTATTGATACTGTTTATAAAAAGCCATAGCTAAATCTTCCCAGGTGTGGATGCGAGAACTCTCCAATTGATAGAACCACTCGAGTTGAGCCCCTACCAGGCTTTCTTGGAAGAAATGGATCCAAAGCTTTGGATCAGTTATGTATGGTTGAATCTTGCGGACATAAGACTTCAGGTGCATCATAGGGCAAGAGACTCCATCATATAGGGCCAAGGTAGGGACTTTGAACTTTGGAGGGATGACCAATCCAGGAACCAAACCCATGTCTCCTATCTCCAAGCCAGGTATTTGTTGAACCTCCATAGCATTGAGGCGATCCTCCAACAGTTTGTACTTGTCATCAGCGGGAGGATATTGCTCTTCGGAGTAGTCAACTTCATCAATCTCCAAATTGTGGTCTTCTTCAAGACTGGCCCCTATGCTGGGTGGAGTTGCAAGGTCTAGGGTTCTAGGTCTTCTTCTCAAGTTCAGGATGCCTGCTGCCTTCTTGGACTTCTTCTTATTGTCCTTGAGAAGGAGAGCTTTCAGATCTTCTTGCCCTTTTCCCATAGTCAGAAGCATTTGTTGGAATTGAGCGTTTTGAGCTTGGAGATCTTTCACCGTTTGTTCCATATCCATCTTACTGAAATAAACAGTAGGAAGATAATGAGACCTGAAAAGGAAAAAATGTCATGATGCAATGCATGATATGTGGATGCATGTTTTCAAGGATCTCTTGGGGTAAACACAAGAAAATGTTAGAGGTTGAACTTTGATCTTTGATTGGAGAACTTTGCACTGGTGGATGTCTTTCCACAAGAATCAAGCTCACTGTGTCAAGTGGGTCATAGCCCCTGATTCAAGTTGTTGCACTTGATCTTTGATGGCATTTGTTTATAGGAGAAACCTCTTGCCCCTTGGTGGACGCCTGGTTCAACGTGACCCTGCATCAAAAGACCCTCGAGATCCTTGAAATGGTTAGTGAAAAAATGCTATGGTATGATGTCATGATGTTATGTACATGTATGCAAAAACAAGTAAGTGTATATACAGGTAATCATATTCACACAGAGCAAACAAGTCCTTAGGTTTAGGCTTGCATGGGGTTTGTAGGTAAGTACCCTCTTGAAGTTAGTTGGCTCATCCTGTCCTAAAATAGAAACCGGGTTCTAAGGAGCTCAATATCATTGGATTATTTTTTATGTTCATTGTTTTGGTTTAGCCACTTAACTGGCGACCAAAATATTCCAAGAAAACAACCCTCAATGAGTGTAGTATCGAGTATCTACCAACTTCGGACTGCACCAAAGTCGGTCATCTCACTACCCCTAAAAAGGCTAAGATGGTCAATTAAGGTTCTAAGAGTTCGTTAGTGCTTCACGACATCACTCAGCGGCCCCGTACTCTCCTTGATTGAACTCAAGGGTTACTGGTACTCACAAATATATCACACTAACATAGCTTACTGCTTCAACCATGTCGGTATACCCCGCACAGTTCCCTCACAGTTTTATTGCTATTTACCTAAAAAGGTGCCCCCAAATCCGGGTGTAGGATTTACAACAAACCCAAACAAAGACCCAAAAAGTAAAGCAATCAAATCAAGTATGTAAAGGTGATCTAAACCCTAAGGTAACCCCACTTTTAAATTTATCCCCAGCAGAGTCACCAGTTCTGTGATACGGTGGGAGAACTGACTTGAGGTTTTGCGTTTGTATTCGCACTTGTTCGGTTTAGCAAGAGTCGCCACCAACTTTTTATTTTATCCTAAAGGAAAGGTTAAAAAAGCACAGGAAAAACCTTTTGAGATGTTTCGTGGGTTCGGGGGGTAGATTATAGAAAGGGAAGGTATTAGCACCCTTTCTATCCATGGTTATCCATGGGCTCTTAGTTACTTGTTTTAGATCACTTGCCTTGATTTTCAATTGTTTGAAATGGTGCTTTGTGTGTGTGTGTTTATGAAAATGCTTTGAAAAAGATGCCTTTGTCTTGGCAACCCTTGTAACAATTCTTTACTCGAATGTTTTACAAAAGGTGTTTGTCTTTTTGAAAAGATGTTTCAAGGTTTTGAAAGTTGTTTTTGAAAGTTGTGTTGTGAAGTGTGTTTTGAAAGTACGCAAGTGTGTTTTGCAAGTTTGATCAAGTAACTAAGAATTGTCTATCCCTAAATTTACTCAAAGATTTTTCTCATGTTTTAACCCTTTTAACAATATCGTTCCAGCATTGTATTTGGTGGACAATCTTGTGTTAGGATGTTAACAGGACAGGCGCGGGTCATCGTATGGATCATGAATGCAATGGTGCCAAGTGTCTTTGGCAATTTTCTTGAAGGGACTATGATCATTTTGTAGGCAACTTTGAAAGCGTCATTGAGGGACTATGATCATTTGATTTGTTTTTGTTTTGCCAAAGAAACTCAACATGCAAGCATGGCCCATTTTTGGAAGGCAACGAGCGGGATTACCCTAGGGGTGCAAGTGTGAATTGTGTATTGATTTTCATGCTTTTATCTTGTATTAGGTTATCTAGTGGTTGATTTTGAATCTTCGCATACAAACCCTAATTACTATACAGTATATAGAAAGCGATAAATTGCGGGAATTTAAAGTCTAATCTATTACAAATAAGTATCCGGGAATGGGGGTACACATATTTACAAATGGGATGATTTATCAGGATAGTAGTGTCCAAATAATATTTACAACGAAATCGAATCGCATTCTCAATGTAAAATGTAGCAATGTATAAGCATAAAAGCAATGTATCAAAAGTATTTGTGTAAGTGTATATGATTATTTACAAGTGATGCAAATATGTATTTATTAAGTATTATTATCTTTTTTGTGTTTTTGTTGATTATGTATAAACAAAAGATTTAATAAAAGAAAAGAAAATGCTTAAGAAGTTCTATTTTTATGTATTAATGTTTTTATGTATGAAAAAAGATTTATTAAAAAGAGTGTTAAGACAAAAATCTATTAACCTAATTAAATCTAATATTTATGTATTTAATTGTAATAACATAAAGAGAAATATTTAAGAAAAATTTTGTATATAAAAAAGGTCAATGTAATATTTTACTTAAAAAAGAAATAAAGTGATAAAATAAAAAAAGGATTGATTTAAGAGTATAAAAAATAAAAAAAAGTTGAATGGGCCCTAGAATTGGTTCTTGGCCCAAAACAAAATTTGAAAGAGAAACAAAAGGGGGGTATGCACGCTGAAGGGAGGGGTCTGGCGCTAGAAATGGGCTTGAGGTTTTTTTTGGATGGGGCAAGGCCCAGAACGCGTTTCACAACATTTTGTAAGGGTTTGTTTCATTTTATCTCAGATTAGGTTTTACAGTGTTGAGCTTAGAACGGCGCCGCTTCCACCTTTGTCCTCTTCATCTCTTCCTCGCTCTTGAGCCACGCTTCTGATGCTCCTCCTTTTGTCTTAGCCGCCGGACGCCACCTCCATCTTCCTCTCCTCACAGTCGTTCAGACAATGACGAAAAGAAGGTAACAATTTTTAGACGCTTTAGGGTTTTCAGTCTCTTGTCTCTTGCATGTTTAGCTTTTGACACAATATTGATTTTTATGTATTATCTGCTTCTGTGTGAGGTGTGGAAAAGAAAGGGAAGAAATTACTATCTTTGGGGTTTTGTAGACGGAAGTTCTGGAAGTGGACAGGAGGCGTCCTAGGGCGGCCAAGGCGAGGGAGTGTGATGCGCTGTGAGCTTTGCTGGAAATCTGGTATTCGTATTTTGCTTTGGTTTTATGATAATTGTCTGAAAACCCTTGTTTAATCGCTTCTATTCCTCTTCTGACTGCTTGCTCTGTATGATTATTGTTGGACCCTGTGATGAGCCTAGCTCTGAGGGTTTGGATTTTTAGCCTATGATGATTTTTGATGCTGAGGCATTGGGATTGAATGCTTTGTTCTGAATTACTTTTTCTGGTATAGGCTTTTTGATGAAGGTTTGTTGGTTAGTGATGTTTACAGCTTCAGTTGTTGTTTGGCTATTTTGGTTTTGATTTGTGGGGGTTTAGGCCTGAAGACAATTTGACAGGTTATGTTGTGATATGCTGGTTTGAAAGCTTAAGGTTTATGCTTAGCAAGGCTTAAGGGTTTGAACAGGTTTACAGGCAGGAGGCAAGCTTTGGTTGCAATTTTGCTTCAGGCTTGTGTTATTGCTTGCTATTTACTGAGTTTTTCTGGTTTTTTCTTGAAGCAGGTTTAAGGTTTAGGCTTAACAGGTTTGTATGGTTATACAGGGCTTTGAGGTTTTTTGACACAGTTTGGGAGGTTTGTGGCTTGAACCAGGTTTCAGGACTTTGTGTTATGTTACAGTTTGAAAAAACTTGTATCTTTGAAACAGGTTAGGCTTGAAGCTTGTTTTGGAGGCAGGCTGTTTGCTTGCTTAGCTTTAGGCAAGCTTTTTGTTTGTGTTCTATAACAGTTTGTAGTTTTAGGCTTTTGGTTTGAGATTACAGGTTGAGAGCTTGTGTGTATTCTGCCTCCTCTTTGTTTTTGTTCTGAACTGTTTGTTTTATATCCTTTAAGCCTAAGCCTGTAATCCTCTCCACTCCTCTCTCTCTTTTCTCTCTCCACAGAAAAAAACATATTATATTGTTTAAATCTGTACTTGCTCTGAAAAAGTATGGCTGGAAAATGATGAATTTGAAATGTTGCTTGCATTGTTTATTTCCTCTGCATCTTGTACTTGTCCCAGATTTTCTGCATTGCTTTGATATTTGTTAACAGCCTTTTGACAGTTTGACAGCTTTGTTGACATTTTGAACAATGCAATTTGGTTTTGTTTTGGCATTTCAGTTTGGTTGACATCTCTTGGTAACTTAGTTTGCCATGTACAGTTTGCAATTTGTTGACAGCTTTGCTCGTTTGTTCCATTTGAACTTTGCAACTTTGTATTTGGCATATTCAGTAGCCTTGTGCATTTCATATTTTTTTGCAAGCATATCTCTCTTTCCCTCTTTGTGAACCAAGAGTATTTCTTGTGATTTGCAGAGAGGGTGAACAACTGATTCCGGCCAGTCACTTTTAATGATGAGCTTTTTTATGATTAACTGTCTGCCTTTTTATTTCATTTGCATTTGACTTCTTTCTTTTCTTTGTGTTTGCAGATAAAAATTAATTGAGCAATGGGGAGCATCAGTAGAAGATGAAGACTTAGGAAACTTTAGGATATCTTTATTTTATTTCCAATTATTTGTAATAACATTATTTGTAAATACTGTAAATGTATTCAAATAACATTTGTACTAATAATTAAAAATAAATAAAAGCTCTTTTGTCAATTAATCTCTTTTAATTCTTCTTCAATTGTTTATTTAATTATTTATATTTCTTAAATTATAATAACTGGAAAATATCTAATAATTTTAACTTAGAAATGATAAATAATTAATAAACGTCCGACGTTCCGAATAATCAAAAGTATTGCACAGTCAATCAAACAAACGTCCACATGTCTTTCCTTTTACTGATTAAACTAAACACGGCAAATTCTCAATTCAAATGCCTCAACTTTTATCCCAGATGTTTAGACAGAAATCTTGAACAAACGTCAAAACCATGTGACAGTCAATTAAGACACTGTGGATTCAAATTCTTCTGAAAATGCGCGTGCAAACCCTAATTCTTGATTTATTGCCAAAGAAGCGTCTGCCTGATCAAAACCTGAGCCAAACTCAACCAAACCCTAGCAATCTGCTTGAACTATTCCAGAGTCCATGAAAACCCTAATTTGGATAGACTGATAAGAAAAAGTCTGTTTGACTGATTCTTACGCCAATATGAAAAGTCAGGGAAAACCCGAAGCTGTGATTTCTTGTGGAAAAATAGGAGGGAAAATTTTGGGGTACAACAGTTGCCCCTGTTCAATCTTCTTGAACCTGAAGAGTTAGATTGGCAAGTTTGCCTTTCGCGACTCGAGGGTAAAAGGAGATTGGACACTAGAGTGCCCAAAAAATTTGCACTCGGTGATGTGATGGTAGAGGGAATGGGCTTAAAGATGCCATTTGGTGATGGGCTTAGAGATGCCATCTGGAAGTTGTTGGTAGGAGGATGGGCTTAGAGATGCCATCTGGAAATGTATGTTGAACTGTATGTCGTTGATGAGTGGGTGACTATCAGAAAGGTATCCATGTTTTGGAAAATCTATGAACTGGGGGTTTGAATGAGCAATAGATTGTGTGATCGGTGGAAATAGAACTGATTGTTTAAAGCTGGTTCGTGAAATGTCGCGGTAAGCAAGAGTCGCCGCCATCTTTTATGTTCTCCAACATGGAAAGGACAAAAGCACAGCAAAATTCCTTCTTTGAGAATGTTTCTCGGTTCGGGAGGTAGATTTATAGAAAGGGAAGGTGTTAGCACCCTTTCTATCCGTGGTTATCCACGGGCTCTTAGGTACTTGCTCTTATGTTTTCAAAAATTTGTTTTCTTTTCAAGTGTGTGTGGGTTTTGAAAAAGTTTCGTTTGAAAATTTTCTAACTCTTGTATCTGTCCTCAAGAGTGTATGAAAAATTTGTTTGAAAACTTTTAGAAAGTGTAGGTGTGAAAAGTATTTTTTTTGTTTTTGAGAGAGCAAGTACCCATGAGAATCTACCTACTCTAAGGAATTAGGCTGTGTAAGAGTCCTTTAGATAGTGCTATCCCACCATTGAGAGGTAGGTAGCACCGTCGTTGGAGTTATTCGGGTCAATTCGATTATAGGGACATGTGGTCACCAAAGCAATAGTAGGACGCCTTAGCGGTAACCCTAATGTCCTAGATCTTTTTATCCGAGGCAACCGTTTCGAGGCAACTGGATCTTTAGACAGGAGGGCGACCTCTAAGACACCCTATACTTGACGACCACGTTCGAAGCAACGAGTGAGGCGTACCCTAGGAGTGGTATGTGCTTGTGTGTTGTTTTTCAGTTAATGTTTATCTTTGATCATGCAATTGTGATCTACGAGTTGGTTTTATTTGTCATACAAGTCTTGTCATGCATAATTAACAGTTTAATAATTTGCGGGAAGTAAATTGCGGGAAATTAAATCTAAGCTATTACAAGGCGTCGGGTATTTACATCGCCAAAAACAAACCCTTTAATTTAAATTGCGGAAAGTAAAATAAAGCGGTAAATAATTAAACTCCTAATTAAAAGCTATTATATTCCGGGAAACAGATACAATAATATGATAAAATGGATCGCGTGCAAGAAATTAAATCGGATGCGAGTTTTTTGGGTTTTGACCCTTTTTTTGAAAGGAAGTGATTTTTTTTGGTTATTTTTGAATTAAATGGAATTAAATTAAATGAACAATTAAATTAAATTAAATAATGAAAATATTTTTGGATTTTTGAGTTTTTTAAAGAAATAAAATAAATTGAATTAATGCTAAAAAAAACCTAATATTCTAAATTGATTTTAAATATTGCAAAAAATATTAAAAGTTAAATCTAATTAAAGCTAAATTGATTAAATTAATTTATTTACAAAAATAAAAGTGATGAAGCTAATTTTAATAAATAAAATATTTTTTTTGTGTTTTTGATTTTATTAGGAAAAAATGTTAATTGGTTAGTGATTAATAAAAATAATAACGATTAATTAATTAAAGGAACATAATACAAATAGAGAGAGAGTTTAGGAGTATACAAGCCTGATTGGAGGGGTGAAACAGTTATTGGCGTCATGTGTAAACTGTTTTGTTTTGGCCATTTGGCTTTTGGCTTTTGGCCATTTGTGTTCTGGCTTCAACGTTCCTTAACCTTCTCAAGATGTCTGCCTCGCCATGTATTGGTGTCATGTCTAAGCTGTTCTGTTTTGGCCATTTGCCTTTTGGCTTTTGGCCATTTGTGTTTTGGCCTCAACGTTCCTTAATGAACCTGCATGGGATCCTGTCTAAAATCTGCAGTGTTGAATCTCATGAACACATTAAATAAAATCATAAAATGTAAATAAAGCCAATATATGAAGAAATTTAATGTTTAGGCACAATATGGCATGTATGAATGATTATATCCTTTTAATTATGGAGATCAAATCAATCTTACCCTTACTGGAAAAATAGTGACACGAATGCTTTTATGCCCTTTTGATCATGGAGATCAAGCCAGCCTTACCCTTACTGAAGAAGTAGTGAGATGTTGGTTTGTAACTGAGATGACTTGTTTGTAGTGAGAGAGGGATTTGTAATAAGGATTTCAAGGTTTTAGGGTTCTTGAAAGAATTTGATATTCTGACAGTGTTGTGGCAAGGTTTTTTTTCTCTCTTTCTCTCCTCCCTGGTTTGTGTGAAAAGAAGGTGATTATATAATGGAAATTAGGGTAAAGAAAATGGGCTTTGAATGTGCAATTGGGCCTCCAATGTTCACTTGAGTTCGTCACTTTCCAGGCTAAATCGCAGGGACTTAAGTGCAATTTTTGAAGTTGAAATATGAAAACAAAATGTAGCCGACATCGAGAACTAACTCCTGTCCGAAAATCGGCTCAATCGGATAAACGGTGAATTAGTTATGAATTTTTGAAGTTTCAGCTCAGACAAACTTATTTTGGGCTCCAGTGTCGACTCTGACACGTTCTTCAATAAAAAACTGGTATTGATCGATGCATAATTTGGTCTCGACTTTTGAAGAAAAGTTGTAGATCTCTGAGTCAGTGACCTTGTGTAAAAATATGAGCCCAATCCGATAAAAATTGACCGAGTTATGAATTTTCGAAGTTTCGGCCCAGATGAAATAATATTCAGCATTCAGGATTTTCAGCGTGTCATGCACTCTGAGCAAAAAACGAAGGCCTTTTGAATACTGTTTGAACTCAATACCTTCTGTGAAAATGTAGCCAACTCAATTTGTGAAATTTTGGCGCCGGAACCAGCTCGATAGATGAAAATCGACCAAGTTATGATTTTCTGAACATGACGCAAATAAACTTCTGTCACAAATTTTCTGTATGAAAATACTTGATAATTCTACATTTTTGAAGACCTTCTGATCGAAATTGGCTTCCATCCGTGAGAGATGAAAACGTAGATAATGTCAAGACGGAATTTTGGCCACCGGAACGGGTTCAAAACGAGTCACGATCTTCAAGTTATGAATTTTTTAGCGCGTAAAAACTGCACTTTCAGCACACTTTTTCACCATATTTCTTCAAGAAAACTCACACATTCAGATATCTTCTTTAAAGAATTGACTCTTGAGCCGAACCTGAATTTGAGAATACGTTATCAGAGATATCTTGGCGAAAGAACACCTGAATATGACGCGCCGGGTTGGACTTGTGAATTTTTCTTGAAATGTTTTGAGAAATATGGGAGGGCAAATTTTGGGGTACAACAGATTGTCATCCGTATCTGGAAGCATCCGTAAACTGTTTTCAGAAATCTTGAAGTTGAATAAGCAATAGAGCAGCATCCATGTTGGGAAGCGTCCGTAAACTGTTTTCAAAAGTTGAGTCTGAACAAGCGATAAATTAACATCCGTGTCTTGGGAACCCGTAAACTGTTTTCAAAGGTCTTGAAGTGAGAAGAAACCGGTGTAGGGTTTCCTGATGATGAGTCCGTGTAAAACTGCATCTGAGATTTTGAGAAGGAACCAGTGTAGGGTTTCCTGATGATGAGTCTGTGTAAAACTGCATCTGGATGAATCTGAAATAAGTATCAGAATGTCGCCATGTCTGGGTCACATCTGAACTATTTCTAGAAAGAATCTCGGAAGATGAAGATCTTTGTCTATTGATTGATCTTTCCTGAAAAGGTAAAGAGTTAGTTGTATGCAATGTCATGATGCATGATGCAATGTATGTTATATCAATGTTTATGATATGAATGTGATGAATGCGCATGTAAGCTGATGAGCTGTCTTGCTGAGGATAGATGAATCCTGGATGGCTGGAGATAAAAGAATCTTGACTGCTGTCGGGGAAAGTAATTCCTTGACTGCTGCAGGGGATTGAAAATCCTTTGATCGTTGAAAATGAGAAGTCCTGGGACCACCGAAGAGCAAACGGTAACATCTCGTGCCAGTCTTTATATGTCACCTTCATCTTCTGCACAATCTTCTTGATGTTCTTATTAGCTACTTCAACAGCCCCATTCATCTTCGGTCGGTAGGGGAAGAGTTGTGATGTTGTATCTTGAACTGCTTGCAGAGCTCGGTGATCATCTTATTATTGAGATGTGTACCGTTGTCCATGATAATCCTCTCGGGTACATCGTATCGACAGATCAGATTGTGCCGAATGAACCGTGTCATGACGTTCTTGGTTACAGTAGCAAAGGAAGCTGCTTCAACCCACTTTGTAAAGTAATCAATTTCTACCAGGATGAAACGATGCCCGTTAGATGCCGTAGGTCTGATCTCGCCGATCATGTCGATGCCCCACATTGCGAAAGGCCACGGAGCTGTCAAGATGTTCAGAGGAACTGGAGGTATGTGCACCTTATCAGTATAGACTTGGCACTTATGACAGGTTCGAGAATGCTGATAACAATCGGCTTCCATTGTGGACCAATAATATCCTGCCCGTAGGATTTTCTTTGCCATAGTGTGTCCACTGGAATGAGTTCCGAAAGTACCTTCATGTAACTCTACCATAATCCTTTCTGCCTCGTTCTTATCCACACATCACAGTAAGGTCGAATCATGGTTACGCTCGTAAAGGATGTCATTTCTGATGAAGAACTTCGCCGCGAACCTCCTCAGAAACTTCTTATCATTAACAGATGCACCCTCAGGGTATTCTTGAGTCTCAAGATACCTCTTCACCTCGTAAAACCATGGTTTATCTACTACCTCTTCAGTCTCAATTCACAATAATGTGCAGGTTCGTCCAACCTTTCAATGGTAATCTGGGGAGCTTTGTTGTCCCACCTGACTTTGAACATAGAAGACATCGTAGCTAGCGCGTCCGCCAACTAATTCTCCTCTCTAGGGAAGTGTACAAAGGTTATATCCTCGAAATGCGGAAGCAACGTCAACACATACTCTTTTTAAGGAATAAGATTTGGGTGTTTCGTATCCCACTTGCCTTTGATCTGACTGATCACGAGAGAGGAATCTCCGAATACACTTAAGAACTTAATCCTCAAGTCGATAGTTGGTCAAAGACCCATGATGCACGCTTCATACTCCGCCATATTGTTGGTGCAGTTGAAACATAGTCGGGCGGTGAATAGAGTATGAGAGCCTTCAGGAGATATGATCACGGCGCCAATGCCATTACCGAAAGCGTTTGAATCTCCATCAAAGTACATAGACCATCGAGATTCCTTCTCAGGTCCTTCATCCGGTCCAGGTTCTTCATATTCAGTCACTATCATGATGTTCTCATCCGGGAACTCGAAGTTCATAGACTGGTAATCATCCACTTCCTGATGTGCCAGATGATCTGCCAACACACTTCCCTTGATTGCTTTCTGGGTTATGTATTGGATGTCATACTCAGTCAAGATCATCTGCCATCTTGCTATTCTTCTGGACAAGGCAGGCTTCTCGAAAATATACTTGATTGGATCCATCTTTGATATCAATAGAGTAGTGTTAGTCAGCATATACTGTCTCAGCCGGCGAGCAGCCCATGCCAAAGGGCATCAAGTTTTCTCAAGCAATGAGTATCGGGTCTCGCAGTCGGTAAACTTTTTGCTAAGGTAATTGTGATACGGTGGGAAGAACTGAATGTTTTTTGGAATGTTGGTTTGCGTTTTGCGTTTGTTTTTGCAAAATATTGCGGTAAGCAAGAGTCACCACCGACTTTTATTTTATCCAACAAGGAAAGGAAAAAAGCACAGAAAAATTCCTTTTTGAGATATTTCTCGGGTTCTGGGGGTAGATTATAGAAAGGGAAGGTGTTAGCACCCTTTCTATCCGTGGTTATCCATGGGCTCTTAGGTACTTGCTCATATTGTTTTCAAAATATTGCTTTCTTTATGCTTGTGGGTTTGAAAAAGTTTTTGTTTGAAAACTTCGATTTAACTCTTGCTTCTGTCCTCAAGAGCGTATGAAGTGTTTTTGAAAACTTTGTTCGAAAATGGGTGTAAGTGTAAAAAGTTTTTGTTTTTTGAAAGAGCAAATACTTAAGAACCATCTACCTACTCGAAAAAGGAATCGTTCTATGCTAATTTCCTTTAGACAATGTTATCCTACTATTGATGAGTAGGTAGCACCGTCGTTGGAGTTTAAGGGTCAATTCGAATTAGGGACTTATGGTCACTAAAGCAATGTTAGGACGCTTTAGCGGTAACCCTAATGTCTTAGATTGTTTGTTTTGAGGCAACAATATCCGAGGAAACTATTTCGAGGCGACTATGACCTTTTAGACAGGAGGGCGACCTCTAAAGTGACCTATACTCAATGACCGTGTACAAAGGCAACCAAGTGGTGTGTACCCTAAGAGTGCGCATGTGCGAGTGTGTCATTTTCAGTTATTTTTGTCTTTTTACATGTTAAGGCTGATCTAAGTTGATTTTAGGTTAAAACATTCAGTCTTGTCATGCCATCCTATTATCAAACATCTAACAGTTATAATTTGCGGGAAATAAAATATGGAATTTAAATTACAAGGCGTCAGGTATTTACATCGCCAAAGACAAACCCTTTAAAAATAAATAAAGCGATAAAAAATAAATAAAGGTCCTATTAAGCTATTACAAACCGGAGCAAGTACATTATTGGATAAAATAAATAAATCGCGTGCGAGACATTAAATTGAGCGCAAATTAGGGTTTTGACCCTTTAAAGAAACATTTTTTTTGTTTTTTTTTATTTTAAGAAAGAAATTAACCTAAATTAACTACTAAATTAATAAATTAATAAATTAATTAATTAATAAAAATAAATTATTTTTGTGTTTTTGTTATTTTAAGAAAGAAAATAAAAATTAATTGAATTAGTAAAGACCTAATTAAGTCTAGTTAATTTTAATTATTTACAAAAATATGTTAAATTTATTCTAATTAAAACCTAAGTTAATTTAATTAGTGTTTATTAATAAAATAAAAAAATAAAATAAAAATTGATTTGATAAAGAAAATATTTTTGTGATTTTATTTTATAAAGAAAAGAATTTTTGATTGGTTAGTAAATAATAAAAATAATTAAAACAAATTAAAATAAATAACCAAAAGAATATGAGAGAGGAGTATGGGCCTGTTTCCATGGTGTGGAAAGCAATTTTGAGGCCCATTAGAGTTGGCCTTGTTGACTTTTTTGAGATCCAGTAGGTGTGCATGGACTTTGCTTATGGTAGACCCTCACTCCTGGATCACCAGATCTGGCCTTTGGCGATTTGGCTATTGGATGCATGAAGGTGCACGGTGAGCTGCAGGCTTGAATACACACACAATCGCCTGAAAAGAAAAATCAAATAGAAATTGGGGGACCTGGGATTCGAACCCAGGTCCTGAAAGTGATTGCCAATGCACGCTTGCCGCTACACTGCTTTGTTTTTTTTCTTAGTAATATACGAAGAAAATATAATATAATGAAAACCACACATATGCCAGCAAAGCAAAAACAGGCGCGCTTGGTTTGAATGGGGCAATGGGTGTATGCCACGTATTGTCTTCAACCTTCGTCCTTGGCTAAAACCCTGTAAAACCTATAGCTACGGACACAGGTCGTCACTACAAGTCGTGCATATCCCAAAATCCGTTGTAGGCCATAAAAATGAATTCTAAGGGCATGGTTGTACTCGTCTCATCATCCCGGTCACAACCATACCCTTCTTGATGGCCAATTATTCCTGAAACAAAAGCACCCAAAAATATCCAAGAAACCCTAGCTATGGCATTTTGCAATACAGGTCATGTAAACGAAATTAAATAATGCCAAAAGCTTAGAAATGTTGTAAGGATTATAAATATGCCAATAATTTGTTCAAATGATGCAAGAATGAAGATTTACGATTTCATGAACAGAGCGGGTTATCGTGATACTTACAGCGCCTTAGGAAGCTGGAAAATGCGTGATTTTGATTGGTTTCGCTTGAGTGAATGTCCAAGAAGCGTTTGGGACAGGTCTCAACCCTTGAAAATGCCTCTAGCTATGGTTTTGATCTCAAGCTTTTTGATGAAATTTCCAACTTTTGTTCTGCCTATGCCTGCACTTTCCAACCCTTGTTTCGATCTGTTTTGCTTGCTTATGTACTATGGAGTGTATTAGGGTAAGAATTATGGATTGAATCTTCCCACGTCAATGCTTGCCAATTTGATTTGATTCACTCTTTACAACTTGCCAAATTTTCCAAATCTCAATCTTTTTGCACATGATATTGTATGATTCGAGTTTGATGATGATCATGATGATAATTACAACCTGAAACAGCCAAAAAATCTTATGTAATCAAAGTTTTGGATTTTATATGATTTTATTTGATTAAAAATGAATAAATTCAATAAAAAATCAAATCAAATAATAAAAAAGAAATATGAGCTCATGGCTGAAGCTAGGACACGTGGGAAATGATGCAAGCTCAAATCAAGTGGAAAAGAATGGGCCCATTTGACAAAATTTGAAGTTTTGGGGATAGTTGACTTTTGGCAATTTTATAAAAATGCCCAACTTCAACAATGCATAACTTCTTCAATTTTGAACTTTTGAAAGTATTCTGGGACTTTTTAGAAATCTTGAGGTGTAATCTAATCATCCCTTTTGGTCTCATCTCATTTTGATATTCCATGCTCAAGTTATAAGCTTTGGCAAAAAAGGTGTTTTTTGTTGACTTTCAAAAATGACCTATAATGTCCAAATTTATAACTTCTTATGAGTGAAATTTTTGATCTTGGGGTATGAAGATGGATTGTAGGAAATTGTATCCTCTTCAAAATGAGCCTTGGATGGGTCATTTCTCATAAAGTATGAGAAAGTTATGCTTGGTCAAAGTTGAGTTTACTTTTCCTACAAAACCCTAATTTAGCAACTTTTGAGTCTTGATGAATTTTGAGCAATCCTTGATGAATCATGATCAAACCTTGATCAAATGATGACATATCCTTCAAAATGAGAATGTTGACAAAAAATCTTGAAGTTTGACTGTATTTGGGTCACAGTTAACTTTTGCCCTAGCACAATCGATTTTTTGGACCTTTGAGCAATTGACTGAGCAAACTTCCTCTGCAAGGCTTGAAATTTGACATGGATGACTGTTGTACCCCAAAATTTGCCCTCGCATTTTTCCACAAGAAATCACAGCTTCAGGCGTTTCCTGATTTTTCAGATTGGCTCAAGAATCGGTCAAACAGACTTTTCTCGTCAGTCAGACACAATTAGGGTTTTATTGATTTTCAGGGCTCTAGAATGTTTCAAACAGTTGGCTTAGGGTTTTGGTTGATTTTGGCTCAACTTTGATCAGGCGAACGTTCTTTGGCATTTAATCAGGAATTAGGGTTTTGTGGGCACGTTCTCAGAAGGATTTAAATTCTACAACCCTTTGCAAGTTATTCCGAGATTTGGATTGAATTCACGTTTGTTTGACCGAATCAGTAAAAGGATACATTCAGTTTGGATTGGCAGTGTTTGGTAAAAAAATCAGTAAAGAGGGGAATGCGTCTGATCAGTTGTTGTGATTAACTGTTGTTTTGCTTTGGATGTCGGAAATGCCAGGTTTGACTGATCAAATGCTAAAGCATTGTTTATTTAAATTATTTATTATTCTAAGATTAAATGATTGGAATTTATTTTCAATTATTTTAATTAAAGAGTTATAAATAATAAATAAACAATAGGAGGAAAAATAATTAATTGGATAAAGAAACTTTTATTGATTTTTAAATTAATTGTACAATTGTTTTGTTGTTTACAACAATGATTTTACATTTATTTAAACTTAAATAAAAAAAAAAGTTATCCTAAACATTTTTCTAATCTTCAATTCTTCATCTGCCATCCCTTGCTCCAGTGCTCCATTCATTTTTTATCTGCAAATGAAAAGAAGAAAAGTCAATAGCAGATAAATAAATAAAGAGACAGATAAAATTACAGTTCATCATTAAGGGCCACTGATTGGGATCAGTTAACCCTCTCTGCAAATCACGGGATTTCTCTCGGTTCACAAAGAGGGATGAATGTTTATTTGCTAAAAAGGAATGCACAAAAGTCAAAATTGTACAATTCAAAAATTGTCAAACTGCATAAGCAAACAGCAAGTCCAAACTAAAAGTCCAAACTCAAAACTTTCTGCCAAAAGTACAAGTTACTGTCACAAGGCTACTCAAAGCTATCAAAGAAGAAGATTTGGAAAGATATCAAAAGCACAAAATCTGGAAGAAAAGAGACAAGAATGCAGAGAAAGCATGTTATGCAAGCAAGCACATTCTTTTCATCATTTCCCAAAAAAATGGCCCTTTCAGAACAAAGTACAATGTAAACATATTTTTATATTTTTACTGTACTGGAGAGAGAAGAAGAGAGCAAAGAAAGCAGGTTACAAGGCTTTAGGCAGGAAGAAAGATATATAAAAACAGAACTGAACACAGTACAGTAGGGAGAGGGCAGCAAAACAACCATAACAAAGATATCAAAGATAAAAACTTGAACCCTGTCAAGCCACAGCCAGAACCTGCTGAAGCCTTTTATCCCCTGCATAAACATACAAACCTAAACCCTGTCAAAACCAGATAAACAAACAATCTCACCACAAACCAGATAACCTGCAAGCAAGGCCAAGCCTTAAACTAAAAAAGGGCCTTGGTTCAAAAACCTCTAGAAGACTTTCCAAAGCCTGAAACCAACAAAAAAAACCTGCTGGCCTCCATCAAACACAACCCACCCTTTAATGGCCTAAAAAGCCAAAATTGAGGAAGCATAAACTAGATAAACTCACCACAAGCTTTAACCAACTCAAGCAAAGATCAAGCCTGAAACAATCAGTTCAAACCTTACCTGCCTGAACTGTAAAAGCCTAAAGAGCCAAAAACCCTGTCCTGCCTTAACCATCAACCTACAAACCTTGGTCAAAGACAGTGCTAAGCCTGAACCTGCCAAGCATATGCCAAAACCTGCTTGAAGCCTTCAAGCATCACAGACTTCAAGCCTCACAAAAAAAAGGTAAGCCTTACTACTCAAAAAGCATACCAATTCCAAAACCGAACCCTCAAGGCCCTCAGAATACTCATCATAGGGCATTTCAACAAGCACAAAGGCATCAATCTCAGCATACAACAAACATATTCAAAGGCAGCTCAAAGCAAAGCAAAGGAAGAAGAAGACAGAAGCAACGTTCAAGGCAACAAGCATTAAAGGCAACATAAGCAACGAGCATACAGTAGAAGAGAAGAAGAAAGAAGAGACATCAAAAATTAGGTTTTCAGTTCATCATTAAACCCAACAAACAGGCAAAATATACAAAGGTACCAGGAAGCAAAGATTCATTCACGTTCCCTTCACCGTCGAGCCTCAACGCCTCCAAAATCCCTCTTCCTCCATCTCCAAGAGGTAGTGCTCTTATACCTCCTTGCATGCATGTCAAAATAACGAAAGAAAACACATAAGTCAAAGCCCAATTGAAACAAAAAAATCAAAAGAGGAATGAAACCCTAATGCGTTTGAGATCGAAGTCATACCTTGTAACTTGATCTGGGTGGTCTACGGAGGGTGAAAGAGGGATGATGGCGTCTGTTTGGCCTTGCATGAAGGAGTTGTATTCAGAAATCCATGGCGAAAAGATGAACGAAGACGAAGAGGATAGAAGACGAACGCCGCCGCTGCTCACAAACCCTAAAACAATTCCCAAATGAAAACAATAATCAAACTCTAAAACATTTGGTGTCAACCTGGGCCTCGTCCCATTCTCAGCGCATAAGCCCATTAATTCCAAAACACCCCCTTTTTTTTTATTCATTCTGTTTGATTAGTGTGGGCCTAATGCCCTTTTGGTCCATTCAAATTTCCAAACTTTTTCAGCATATAAAACCTTTTTCTTTTGTTAAACAAATTAACATAACCAATTTTTTACATTAATAATATTTTTTTCATATGTATGTTATAATTAAATTTTATATAGAAACTAATATTTTTTATTTATAATTTAACTTACATTTTCTTTTGAATATTGATTTTTTTCTTAAGATAATACTTTTCTTTTATACTCTTTTTGTACATAATCAAGACAAAATACATTTTTTAATTAAGAAACTTTTAATTAAAACATTCTATTTGTACATATCAAAGAATATACAAGATTACAAAAGACTAAATAAATAAATATCTAATTCTTTTCTTTAAGTTAAAACAATGCTTAATAATACATTCGAATTCACATCTTCCTAACCTGTAAATAATTACATACATGCACATATACATTTACACAATATACTTACATTTGATACATTATACATTTGCTTATTTTGTATATTCGTTATATTTACATTTGATCGCAAATTCGATTTGGTTGTAACTTATTGGACACTACATTCCTAAAGTCTCATCCCCATTTGTGAATATTGTACCCCCACTCCCGGATACTTATTTTGTAATAGCGTAGATTTTACATTTTCGCAATTTACCGCTTTCAAATTATACCATGTTTAGACCTAGGGTTTGCATGTACATAAAACCAAACGCTAGATAACCTAATACAAGATAAATGTATGAAATCAATACACAATCACACTTGCACCCTCTAGGGTAATCCCACATGTTGCCTTCCAAAATGGGTCATGCTTGCACGTCGAGTTTCTTTGGCAAAACGAATTCAAATGATCATAAGTCCCTCGATGACGCTTTCGAAAGTTGCCTAAATGGAATGATCATAGTCCCTTCAAAGCAAATTGCCAAAGATACTTGGCATCATTGCATTCATGGTCCATACGATGACCCGCGCCCATCCCGTCAAACATCCTAAACGCAAGATTGTCCACCAAATTCAATGGTGGAACAAAATTGTTAAAAAGGGTTGAAAACATAGAGAAAACCTTTGAGTACAATAGGGTAGAAAAAACTCTTAGTTACTTGAGATCAACTTGCAAAAACACTTGCCTTCTTTTCAAAAACCATGCTTCATGCAGACTTTCAAAATAAACTCTCAAAAACATTTTGAAACATCTTTTCGAAAAGATACACACCTTCGTATATACTCAAACACGAGTCATTACGTTGGTTGCCTAAGACAAGGCATCTTCTTCAAAAACATTTTCAAAACACACACACACACCACAATTTCAAGCAATCGAAAATCAAGGCAAGTGATCTAAAAACCAAGTAACTAAGAGCCCATGGATAACCATGGATGAAAAGGGTGCTAATACCTTCCCTTTTCATAATCTACCCCCCGAACCCACGAAATATCTCAAAAGGTTTTTGCTGTGCTTTTTTAACCTTTCCTTTAGGATAAAATAAAAAGTCGGTGGCGACTCTTGCTCAACCGAACAAGTGCGAATACAAACGCAAAACTCATAGTCAGTTCACCCACCCTATCACAGAACTGGCGACTCTGCTGGGGATACTGTCTTAAAAGTGGGGTTACCTTAGGGCTTAGATCACCTTTATTTTCAATTGTTTGTCTTGTTTGCTTTTATATTTGTGGGCTTTGCATCGGAGTTTCATAGATCCTAACCCGGATCTGGGGAATACCCTTTTTAGGTAGCATAATCTGTGAGGGACCTGTCCGGCGTAGACCGACATGGGTGAAGCAGTGGCTACGTTGGTGTGGCACCTTGGTCTGTACCTATATCCCTTGTGTTTCAACGAGGAGAATATGGGTCTTCTAAGGAGTCATTAAACACCAACCAACCTTAGAACCCTAAATTGACCAAACTTGGCCATTAGAACAGTAGCAGTATGCTACACTCATTGAGGCTAAACTCTTGCGATGGTTCTGGCCGCAAGAAAAGATTGCGATGCTGGAGTTATGACCGATTGAGGGTAGTCAATGATTTGAGATCCTCTAGAACCCGGTTACTTTTGATAAGACAGGTTTTAACCAACGAAACCAAAAGAGGGTAATACCTAAATTTCATGCTGGCCTGAAACCTAAGGGTTGTCTTGTGTGACTTGTGTGCCTTATCATGCTTGTCTGTGTGAATACTTGTTGTGTGCTTTATCATAGCATCATGCCATCATGCCATTGCATGCATCCTGTATAAAGGACTAACCCATTTCAAAGACAAAAAGGTTTCATCTTTGCTCTGTTTTGTAGGACATCATGATGCCCGTGCGTAGGAATACTATCCGGCTCAACTTTGTTCAACCACCAACTTTGCTCAAGGATTTGGTTGGTAGGATTCCAAACACTACTTCCTTCATCAAAAGGCATGGTTCTCTCCTTGGCTTGATCACTGCAAAGTGGGACCAACAACTGATAAGTGTCCTGACCCAGTTTTATGACCCCCTGTATCATTGCTTTACCTTTCAAGACTTCCAGCTGGTCCCTACCCTGGAATAATTCTCTGATTTGCTTGGTATCCCTGTTTTGGAGCAAAATCCATTCACTGGTTTGGAAAAGACTCCTAGGCCTGAAGAGGTTGTTGCAGTTCTCCCCTTGACCAAAGAAGAGGTATTGGCTAACTGGGAAACTAGAAGTGGAGTTAAGGGTTTTTTGGTCAAATTTCTGGTTGGCAAAGCTAATGATTTCTGGAATGACTTGGACTTCAAGGCGTACGAAGACATTCTGGATCTTTTAATCTATGGTCTGGTATTGTTTCCCAACCCTGACACCTTTATCAGTATCTATGCCATAAGGATCTTCATGTCTCGGAATCCTGTACCCACTCTTTTGGGTGATATCCTGCAACAACTCTATGCTCGTACTGCCCGAAAACAGGGAACTCCGTGGTGTTGTGCTCCTTTGCTAGTGAGGTGGTTTATTTCGCACCTTCCTAAGTTCGTGCTGAAGAATGAAGAAGGAAAGGGTTGGGCTCATAGGTTAATGTCTCTCATTGATAATGACATCACTTGGACTCTCAGAGGTTTGGAAGAGGTAGCTGTTATTGATCGTTGCGGAGAATACCCTAATGTCCCTTTGATTGGTATCCAAGGAGGAATCTCTTATAATCCATGCTTAGCTCTCCGCCAGTTTGGAAGAGCCAGAAGAGTAGGGCCTCATGAAATGTTGGTTCCTCACTTCCATTTTGAGTTTCAGGCAGACAGTGACAAACTACGCCAAGGATTCATTAAGGCTTGGGATAGAATTCATAAAGCTGACCCACATGAGTTGGGACCAAGGACTTCTCTACCAATGGAACCCTATTGCAGATGGGTCCGCATCCGTGCTCAGAAGTTAGGTATGCCGTACGAAGCTGTCAGACCTATCATTCTTGAATCTCCTGATGAAGATGGGGTTCCTCCAACTGTCCTCCCTCCTCAGATACCCACTGATTTTGACACAATGAAGAGATCTTGGGCGCAGCTAAAGGAAGAACGGGATTTTTATCGGGAAAAGTTCAACGAACAGGAACGGAAGATCCAGAGGCTGACTAAGCAATTGGAGGAGGAGCGGGTCCTGAATAACTACATCCACACTGAGAAGAGGAGGCCATGGGAGCACTGATGGGCTTTGGATATTTCCTTTTACAGCTTTTATTTCCTTTTCAGTATTTTTTCATTCTTGTAATGCCTAAGGGCAAGTTGTTGAACAATTTAAAATTTGAATCTAATGAAGTGTGTTTCCCTTTTGTCTACAAAGTTGAATCTTGTTTGTCTTTGAAAACATAAAACATACGCATCTCATTGCACCATATGCATAGCAGGTACCCTTTTTCCACAGGTTGCTTAATCTTCTTCGCTGTTTGTTTGAACAGTCATCATGGATCCAGATTCATCCAGTGAGCAAGCAATCAAGGCCCTTCAGGCCCAAAGTGCCCAGTTTCAAGAGATGGTCCTAAGCCTGGCCCAAGGTCAGCAAGAGTTGAAGGCTCTACTCCTGAAGAAGAAGAAGAAAAAGAGGACTGCGTTGTTCAATACTGGACGCAGGTTTGGGAACACACTCCATAACGAGGCTGATCCAACTACTTCTTCTGCTGAGAAAGACAGTCACCAAGGGGGAGGAGCTCCTAGTCCTGCAGTCTCTGACAACAAGACGGACTACAATGACGAACAATATCCACCTGCTGCTGACAGATACAAGCAATTAGAGGACCGCTTGAGCGCCATGGAGATTCAGAATGTGCCGGGGCTGGATTTCAGAGATTTGGGGTTATCTTCTGGGGTAGTAATCCCACACAAGTTTAAGGCGCCTGCCTTTTCCAAATACGACGGGGCTTCCTGTCCAAAGCTGCATCTAAGGTCGTACGTAAGAAAGATACAACCTTACACGGCAGATAAAAATCTCTGGATCCACTTCTTCCAAGATAGCCTTTCGGGGTCACAGCTTGAGTGGTTCTACCAACTAGATGGAACTAGTATCCGACATTGGGAAGATTTGGCAACCGCATTTTATAGACAATATCAATACAATTCTGATCTCGCTCCTACGCGTACCCAAATTCAGGGTATGTCTCTAGGAACGGGCGAAGGGTTCAAAGAATATGCAGAAAAATGGAGAGATTTGGCTGGCAGGGTGCAGCCTCCATTGACTGATCGTGAGCTGGTTGATATGTTTCTAGGGACCTTGTCTGGTCCATTTTTCAATCATTTGGTTGGTAACTCCTCCGCTGGGTTTACGGATTTGATTCTGACGGGAGAAAGGATAGAAGCTGGCATCAGGTCAGGAAAAATACAAAAGCTGCCTCCACAAGTACTGAGAAGAGGCCTTTCAAGAAAGAAGCAAGTTCCGTCTATTGTCCTAGAAGACAAGTCAAGCCAGAAAGTCGCCAAGCCGTCAATGCCTTGGTCATTTCAAAACCTGTTGCTGCTCCTCAGCAGTATAATCAACAAAGAGGTGAAAGGCCCAAGAGGCAGTATACTAGGCTGAGTATGACCTTGTCACAAATCTTACCGCAACTGTTATCAACCAACTTGGTGACCATCAAAGAGGCTCCAAAGGTCGTGAATACTGCATCTCCTAAGTATAACCCAAATGCCCGTTGTGCTTATCATTCTGATAGCCCCGGGCATACTACTGATGATTGCTGGGCCCTGAGAAATAAAGTTCAAGATCTTATCGACGCGAAGGAAATTCAGTTTGAGGCGCCTGAGAGGCCAAATGTTGTAACTGCTCCTATGCCCCAGCATAGGGTGAATGCCGTCGAAGAAGATTTGTATGCTGTTTCGGTGAATGATGTTGCTACCCCTCTATTGACTGTTAAGAGGAACTTACTACTAGCCGGTTTATTCCGGGTTGTAGCAAGGGTTGCCTCCTGTGTGCTGTTATCCCTACCGGTTGTCCGCTGCTGAAATCAAGCATCCAAAGCCTGATGGATAGCAAAGAAATTATGTTCAAGAAAACTGCTGTTCCATTTGTTTCCGCTGAAGAAGTATCTGTTGTCACAATTTACGATCCTACCAAAGCTCCCCCGAGGAAGCCAGTCCAGATTATGTCTATTGCACCCATTACTATTACTGTTCCGGGGCCTCTCCCCTATGAGTCTGATAAAGCTGTCCCATGGCATTATGGGGCCGACGTGTATGTGCTTGGAGTGAAGCAGGAGTTTAACACCGGTACCAGTATCAGTAACATCACTGGTCCCGCCAAGATTACTCGCAGTGGCAGGCTCTTCTCGCCTGACATTGCACCGCCAGTTATCCGAAAACCTCTCATCATCACACCCGCAAGTGTGCATGTTCCAAATCAAGTTCCTGTGTCTACTACTGTCGTCGAGTCCTCTGATGCTCGGGGCAAAGAAGTTGCTACCGATTTGCCTGCCAGGACGGAGGCACCAAAGAAGACTGTTGTTGAAGCCTCCCAACAAGAGATGGAGGAAATCCTTAAAATCATTAAAAAGAGTGACTTCAATGTTGTTGAACAGTTGGGGCATACCCCCTCCAAAATCTCTATGCTATCATTGCTGCTATGCTCATAGGCCCATACAAAGGCCCTAATTTCATTTCTGAAAACGGCCCATGTGCCGCAAGAGACCTCTGCAGATCAATTCACTGACTGTGTGGCTAATTTGACAGCTGACAATGGTTTGGGGTTCTTGGATGCTGACCTCACCGCCAAAGGGAAAAATCACAATGATGCCCTGCATGTCTCTATAGAGTGCAGGGGCACTACTCTCGCACACGTGTTGGTGGACACCAGTTCTTCCCTGAATGTTTTGCCCAAGAAGGCATTGGATCGCTTGGATTGTGAGGGTCTGGAATTGAAACCTAGTAACATCATTGTTAGAGCCTTCGACGGTTCTAAGAGGATGGTGCATGGGGAGGTAGACATTCCTATCCGTGTGGGTTCCCAAGTCTTCGACTCAACATTCTATGTAATGGATATTCGTCCATCTTATTCCTGCTTGTTGGGCCGACCCTGGATTCACAAGGCTGGGGCAGTAACATCCACTCTACACCAAAAGCTCAAATACCCTGTCAAAGGGAAGATTGTTACTGTGCAGGGTGAGGAGGAATACATGGTTAGTCACTTGAATTCATTCCGGTATATCGAGATGGACGGGGAGTTTATTGAAACCCCCTTTCAGCATTTTGAGGAGGTCCCTCCAACGTTGGCATCGGCTGAAACAGTGGTTGAAGAAGACTTTCCTCTGAAGATGGCATCCCTGAAGGATGCCCAGGCTGTAATCGAGAAAGGCAATTGTGCAAACTGGGGTCAGCTTCCTGACTTCACTCAAAAGACCGACAAGTTTGGGCTGGGCTTCACTGCAGAGGCTCAGAGGGCTGTGCGCAAATAAAGGATCAGAAAGGCTCCGGTGTTTATCACCAATCCAAGGGTGAATGCTATCGAGGAGGACGTAGAGGAAGCGGAGTTTGACAATTGGATCTATCCAACCACCAGCAACGTACCAAGCAACTGGACGGCAAAGGATTTTACACCTATTACATTTGTCACGCAGTAATTAACTCTTTTGATTTTCAATTTGTAACAAACAATATGTTAAAACTTTATTGGCTCGATGTCCTACCCGGGGCATCGTAGCTCCATTTGTGAGGGATTTTTGTATGAGATTTCCATATATCATCAATCAAAACATTGGACGTTTGTTGCATTTCAAATCTTGCGCTTTTTTTCTTTCTGTGTTATATATTGCAAAACAGCTATATTTACACACACTCACTTATACAGGTTTCAATCCACTCTGGATCTCACTGGTAACAGCTCTGCTACCACCAGTTATGACTTCGAGAATCCGATCAACTTGGCCGAAGACGAGGGTGAAGATGATTGTGAAGTGCCTGGTGAACTCGCAAGACTGCTACTCCATGAAGAGAGGGCCATTCAGCCGCATGAAGAGCCGGTGGAAACAGTGAACCTGGGTACTGAGACAGATAGGAAAGAAGTCAAGATTGGGACCAATCTAGAGCTCAGCGTGAAGCAACGATTGATCCAGATGCTACATGATTACATGGAGATATTTTCTTGGTCTTACGAAGACATGCCTGGTTTGGACGCCGACATTGTAGTTCATCACCTGCCTACCAAGGAAGACTGCCCTCCGGTAAAGCAAAAGGTCCGCCGTATGCGCCCAGAGATGTCCGAAAAAATCAAAGCTGAGGTTATGAAGCAATTCAATGCCGGGTTTCTAGAAGTAACTTCTTATCCTCAATGGGTTGCCAACGTGGTGCCGGTACCGAAGAAGGACGGTAAAGTCAGAATGTGTGTCGACTACAGGGATTTGAACAGGGCAAGCCCCAAGGATGATTTCCCTCTGCCTCACATCGACGTTCTTGTTGACAATACTGCTCAACACAAGGTGTTCTCCTTCATGGATGGTTTTTCAGGGTATAATCAGATCAAGATGGCTCCGGAAGATATGGAAAAGACTACCTTTGTGACTCAGTGGGGGACCTTCTGCTACAAGGTCATGCCATTCGGGTTGAAAAATGCTGGGGCAACCTACCAACGCGCCATGGTTGCTTTATTTCATGATATGATCCATCATGAGATTGAGGTATATGTTGATGACATGATTGCAAGGTCCCAAACTGAGGAGGAGCACCTTGATCATCTGCGGAAGCTGTTTGACCGATTGAAGTTATACAAGCTGAGGTTGAATCCCAACAAATGCACCTTTGGGGTGAGGTCCGGAAAATTGCTAGGTTTCATTGTAAGCGATAAAGGTATCCAGGTGGACCCTGCCAAGGTAAAAGCCATACAAGAGATGCCGACTCCCAAGACAGAGAAAGAGGTCAGAGGCTTTCTGGGATGACTGAATTATATTGCCCGATTCATCTCACATCTAACTGCTACTTGTGAGCCAATCTTCAAATTACTGAAGAAAGATCAAGTAGTACGTTGGAACGATGAATGTCAGGCTGCTTTTGAAAAGATAAAGGAGTATCTCAAAGAACCACCCATTCTTATGCCTCCAGTGGAAGGGAGACCTCTGATACTATACTTGACAGTACTTGACAATTCAATGGGGTGTGTGCTGGGGCAGCATGACGAGTCTGGCCGAAAAGAGCACGCTATTTATTACCTGAGCAAAAAGTTTACCGACTGTGAGTCTCGTTACTCACTGCTCGAGAAAACTTGCTGCGCTCTGGTATGGGCTTCTCGCCGGCTGAGACAGTATATGCTGACTCACACTACTTTGTTGATTTCAAAGATGGATCCCATCAAGTACATATTCGAAAAGCCTGCTCTGTCTGGAAGAATAGCGAGATGGCAAATGATCTTGACAGAATATGATATCCAGTATACAACTCAGAAAGCAATCAAAGGAAGTGTACTGGCAGATCATTTGGCACACCAACCTGTGGACGATTACCAATCATTGAACTTTGAATTTCTGGACGAAGACATCATGGTGGTAACTGATTGTGAAGTGCCTGGACCGGATGAAGGACCTGAGGAAGGATCCCGATGGTCTATGCATTTTTACGGAGCCTCCAACGCTTTGGGTAACGGCGTCAGCGCTGTAATCATATCCCCCAAAGGAACTCATACTCCACTCATCGCCCGACTGTGCTTCAACTGCACCAACAACATGGCGGAGTATGAGGCATGTATCATGGGTCTTCAAGCTGCAATCGACTTAAGGATCAAGTTTCTGAGTGTCTTCGGAGATTCCGCTCTCGTGATCAATCAGATCAAAGGCGAGTGGGATATGAAACACCCAAATCTTATTCCTTACAAGGAGTATGTGCTGACTTTGCTTCCCCACTTTGAAGAGATAACTTTTGAACACTTCCCAAGAGAGGAGAATCGGCTAGCGGACGCACTAGCTACGATGTCTTCAATGTTCAAAGTCAAATGGGACAATGAGGCTCCCCAGATCATTATCTGGAAATTGGACGAACCAGCATACTGCTGCGATCTTGAGGCCGAAAAGGTGACTGAAAAACCCTGGTATCATGAGGTGAAGAGATACTTGGAAGCTCAGGAATACCCTGAAGGTGCATCTGTCAATGACAAGAAGTTCATGAGGAGGTTTGCTGCAAAATTCTTCCTCAGCAACGACATTCTCTACAAACGGAATCATGATTCAACTCTACTGCGTTGTGTGGATAAGGCTGAAGCAGAGAAGATCGTGATAGAACTGCATGAAGGTACATTCGGAACACATTCCAGTGGACACACCATGGCAAAGAAAATCCTTAGGGCAGGATATTTCTGGTCCACAATGGAAGCCAATTGTTACCAACATTCTCGAACTTGTCATAAATGCCAGATCTATGCCGATAAGGTGCACATCCCTCCGGTTCCTCTGAACATCCTGACGGCACCCTGGCCTTTTGCAATGTGGGGCATTGACATGATCGGCGAGATCCGACCGACGGCATCCAATGGGCATCGCTTCATCTTGGTAGCAATTGATTACTTCACGAAGTGGGTTGAGGCAGCTTCCTACGCCACGGTAACCAAGAGCGTCGTGGCACGGTTCATCCGGCATAACCTGATCTGTCGGTATGGCGTCCCGGAAAGAATCATTACAGACAATGGTACCAATCTCAATAACAAGATGATCATTGAACTCTGCGAGCAATTCAAGATACAGCATATTAACTCTTCTCCTTACCGGCCGAAGATGAATGGGGCTGTAGAGGCAGCTAATAAGAATATCAAAAAGATTGTGCAGAAGATGACAGTGACCTATAAAGATTGGCACGAGATGTTACCGTTCGCTCTTCATGGGTACCGTACCTCAGCAAGAACGTCAACCGGGGCAACACCCTTTTCCTTAGTCTATGGCATGGAGGCAGTCTTGCCAATTGAAGTCCAGATACCCTCTCTTCGGATAATGAAGGATGCAGACTTGAGTGAAGATGACTGGTTCCAGACTCGACTTGATCAATTAAACTTGATTGACGAAAAAAGACTCACCGCTATCTGTCATGGTCAGACGTATCAAAAACGGATGATCAGGGCTTTTAACAAGAAAGTCAGACCATAAGAGTATCAAGTTGGGGACCTGGTAATCAAACGCATCATCCTTCCTCAAAGTGATCCCCGGGGAAAATGGACCCCTACGTACGAAGGGCCATTTGTGGTTAAACATGTGTTCTCAAGAGGATCCATGATTCTAACCACCATGGATGGTGACGACCTTCCTCACCCCGCCAATGCAGACATAGTAAAAAGATACTACGCATGAATAAAAGACCCGCTAGGTTGACATACCTAGGCAAAAATAAGGGCTTCCCGGCGAACCAAAAGGGTTCGGGCAAAAATAAGGGATGAAATGAAAAAAATCTGTACACCCGGCAAGTCGAAAACCTGAAAAGGCGGCTTGGGCAAAAATGGGTATCCCGGTGGACCGAAAACCCGAAAGGGCGGTCCAGGCAAAAGTTAGGGATAAAGCATAACACTATGTCTCATTGGATCACCTTGCATCCAGAATTCGGCATCAACTATCTGGCTCAGACTTCGGCATCGACCAATCAGCTTCATCTTTAACTAAGCAGCAAAGTGATGAGACGCTTGAAGACATAAAGGCGATAGCAGAGTTGGAACCCAGTGGGAATATTGTGCACATAGCTGTTTTGTTTCCTTTTCAAAATTGTATAAACTCTATGTTATTCGGCATCATTCTCTTACTAGGATGTCAGCCTCTTGTACAAAAACGCCTATTCACAGGCAAATTTCAAGATCAATACAAGTTCACTTTTCCAAACAAATTGCCCATTGTTTTTCCTTTTTCTGTTTTGTCTTGCGAAGAACGTCCAATGTTCATTTTTGATATATGCATTTGACATTAAATTGCTGATTCATAAATATTTGCATATGAAACAAAAGACTAATTACATGTGACATCAGAAATAGGGGCAATGTAGAGTTGTCCGGACAGTCTAGTTGCTTTGTCCGCCAAGGTACCAAGGTAGATTTAACTGAAGAATGTGACCAAGTTATCTCAACTCCACACAGAGTAAGACAAGATAGCAACATTCCCCGGTGGAGTATAGGCATTCATTAGCAAGCATCCCCGGCAGTCTTGACCTAAGATGGTTCCCCGGTGGAATATCAATACCCCAGTGCAATTCCAAAAGTTTCCCCAGGAAAGTGGAATTCTTATCCCCAGCAGGTTTTGAAGCTTATCCCCAGTAGATTCTGGAAGCTTATCCCCTGCATAGTACGAACGTCTCTCCCGAGTTTTATTCAAAGTTATTCCTCACAAGGGCTTATAACTGGGTTATCCTCAGCTAAATTCCACGGAAGATCGCCCTCGGAAAAGTTCTTTCAATCCCCAGCGGAGTTCATCAAAGTTCCCCAACATAACTCATCAACACAATCCCCAGCGGAGTTTATCAGCTTATCCCCAGCGGAATCCATCATTGAAATCCTCAGCGGGCCTCTCATCAAAACTTCAGCAAAGTATCTCTCCCACAGAGCAATTCCCCGCAGAGTAATCTCTCCAACAAGTTTATTCCCCAACGGAGTCATCTTCTCCTACCAGTGTATTCTTGCAACCATCATCCCCAGCGGAAGCAAAGAGCTCTACTCTTCAATGTCAGCCCAGGATTTAACTCCCCGGCCGGTCGTCAAAGATTTATTTTCCTAAGACGAAAATACATTCATAAACATTTCACATTTCATACATATTGCTTACATACATGATAAAGTGCATACAACACTATCTCATGTTGAACATCATGACATCATGCATTTCATACATCATGACGTTGCATACAACTGATGTTTTTTCCTTTTCAGGGAAAAAGACAATCCCAAAGACAACTACCTTCAACTGTCACAATTCAGATTCGATTCCTGTATCCAGCCAGGGCATATCTGTTGACCACATTTCCAGACTCGATTCTTGTATCTAGCCAGGGCACGTCTGAAGAGTTCGAAGATTCGATTCCTGTATCCAGCCAGGGCATATCTAGTAACTATCACAATTCAGATTCGATTCCTGCATCCAGCCAGGGCATATCTGTTGACCACATTTCCAGACTCGATTCTTGTATCTAGCCAGGGCACGTCTGAAGAGTTTGAAGATTCGATTCCTGTATCCAGCCAGGGCATATCTAGCAACTATCACAATTCATATTCGATTCCTGCATCCAGCCAGGGCATATCTGTTGACCACATTTCCAGACTCGATTCCTGTATCTAGCCAGGGCATGTCTGAAGAGTTCGAAGATTCGATTCCTGTATCCAGCCAGGGCATATCTAGCAACTATCACAATTCAGATTCGATTCCTGCATCCAGCCAGGGCATATCTGTTGACCATATTTCCAGACTCGATTCCTATATCTAGCCAGGGCACATCTGAAGAGTTCGAAGATTCGATTCCTGTATCCAGCCAGGACTTATCTAACAACTATCACAATTCAGATTCGATTCCTGTATCCAGCCAGGGCATATCTGTAGACGACTATTTCCAAATTCGACACCTGTATCTAGCCAGGGCATGTCCGCGTGAAGAGATTGAAAATCAAACACCTGTAACAAGCCAGGAAAACATCTGTCTTTCTCAAGTACACAAGTTCTCGCTAAGGAATCTCTTATGCGACCAACACTTCCAAATGGCATCTATAAGCCCATTCCCGACAAGGTTCTGTCACCTTTCCAAATGGCATCTATAAGCCCATTCCCGACAAGGTTCTGTCACCTCTCCAGATGACATCTATAAGCCCATTCCCGACATCACATTGCTGAAACTCCAACATGCGAGTGCAAATTTCCGGGCACTCTAGTGTCCAATCTCCTTTTACCCTCGAGTCATGAAAGGTAAACTTGCCAATCTAACTCTTCAGGTTCAAGAAAATTGAACAGGGGCAACTGTTGTACCCCAAATTTTGCCCTCGCATTTTTCCACAAGAAATCACAGCTTCAGGCGTTTCCTAATTTTTCAGATTGGCTCAAGAATCGGTCAAACAGACTTTTCTCGTCAGTCAGACACAATTAGGGTTTTATTGATTTTCAGGGCTCTAGAATGTTTCAAACAGTTGGCTTAGGGTTTTGGTTGATTTTGGCTCAACTTTGATCAGGCGAACGTTCTTTGGCATTTAATCAGGAATTAGGGTTTTGTGGGCACGTTCTCAGAAGGATTTAAATTCTACAGCCCTTTGCAAGTTATTCTGAGATTTGGATTGAATTCACGTTTGTTTGACCGAATCAGTAAAAGGATACATTCAGTTTGGATTGGCAGTGTTTGGTAAAAAATCAGTAAAGAGGGGAATGCGTCTGATCAGTTGTTGTGATTAACTGTTGTTTTTCTTTGGATGTCGGAAATGCCAGGTTTGACTGATCAAATGCTAAAGCATTGTTTATTTAAATTATTTATTATTCTAAGATTAAATGATTGGAATTTATTTTCAATTATTTTAATTAAAGAGTTATAAATAATAAATAAACAATAGGAGGAAAAATAATTAATTGGATAAAGAAACTTTTATTGATTTTTAAATTAATTGTACAATTATTTTGTTGTTTACAACAATGATTTTACATTTATTTAAACTTAAATAATAAAAAAAAGCTATCCTAAACATTTTTCTAATCTTCAATTCTTCATCTGCCATCCCTTGCTCCAGTGCTCCATTCATTTTTTATCTGCAAATGAAAATAAGAAAAGTCAATAGCAGATAAATAAATAAAGAGACAGATAAAATTACAGTTCATCATTAAGGGCCACTGATTGGGATCAATTAACCCTATCTGCAAATCACGGGATTTCTCCCGGTTCACAAAGAGGGATGAATGTTTATTTGCTAAAAAGGAATGCACAAAAGTCAAAATTGTACAATTCAAAAATTGTCAAACTGCATAAGCAAACATCAAGTCCAAACTAAAAGTCCAAACTCAAAACTTTCTACCAAAAGTACAAGTTACTGTCACAAGGCTACTCAAAGCTATCAAAGAAGAAGATTTGGAAAGATATCAAAAGCACAAAATCTGGAAGAAAAGAGACAAGAATGCAGAGAAAGCATGTTATGCAAGCAAGCACATTCTTTTCATCATTTCCCAAAAAAAATGGCCCTTTCAGAATAAAGTACAATGTAAACATATTTTTATATTTTTACTGTACTGGAGAGAGAAGAAGAGAGCAAAGAAAGCAGGTTACAAGGCTTTAGGCAGGAAGAAAGATATATAAAAACAGAACTGAACACAGTACAGTAGGGAGAGGGCAGCAAAACAACCATAACAAAGATATCAAAGATAAAAACTTGAACCCTGTCAAGCCACAGCCAGAACCTGCTGAAGCCTTTTATCCCCTGCATAAACATACAAACCTAAACCCTGTCAAAACCAGATAAACAAACAATCTCACCACAAACCAGATAACCTGCAAGCAAGGCCAAGCCTTAAACTAAAAAAGGGCCTTGGTTCAAAAACCTCTAGAAGACTTTCCAAAGCCTGAAACCAACTAAAAAAAACCTGCTGGCCTCCATGAAACACAACCCAACCTGTAATGGCCTAAAAAGCCAAAACTGAGGAAGCATAAACCAGATAAACTCACCACAAGCTTTAACCAACTCAAGCAAAGATCAAGCCTGAAACAATCAGTTCAAACCTTACCTGCCTGAACTGTAAAAGCCTAAAGAGCCAAAAACCCTGTCATGCCTTAACCATCAACCTACAAACCTTGGTCAAAGACAGTGCTAAGCCTGAACCTGCCAAGCATATGCCAAAACCTGCTTGAAGCCTTCAAGCATCACAGACTTCAAGCCTCACAAAAAAAAGGTAAGCCTTACTACTCAAAAAGCATACCAATTCCAAAACCGAACCCTCAAGGCCCTCAAAATACTCATCATAGGGCATTTCAACAAGCACAAAGGCATCAATCTCAGCATACAACAAACATATTCAAAGGCAGCTCAAAGAAAAGCAAAGGAAGAAGAAGATAGAAGCAACGTTCAAGGCAACAAGCATTAAAGGCAACATAAGCAACGAGCATACAGTAGAAGAGAAGAAGAAAGAAGAGACATCAAAAATTAGGTTTTCAGTTCATCATTAAACCCAACAAACAGGCGAAATATACAAAGGTACCAGGAAGCAAAGATTCATTCACGTTCCCTTCACCGTCGAGCCTCAACGCCTCCAAAATCCCTCTTCCTCCATCTCCAAGAGGTAGTGCTCTTATACCTCCTTGCATGCATGTCAAAATAACGAAAGAAAACACATAAGTCAAAGCCCACTTGAAACTAAAAAATCAAAAGAGGAATGAAACCCTAATGCGTTTGAGATCGAAGTCATACCTTGTAACTTGATCTGGGTGGTCTACGGAGGGTGAAAGAGGGATGATGGCGTCTGTTTGGCCTTGCATGAAGGAGTTGTATTCAGAAATCCATGGCGAAAAGATGAACGAAGACGAAGAGGATAGAAGACGAACGCCGCCGCTGCTCACAAACCCTAAAATAATTCCCAAATGAAAACAATAATCAAACTCTAAAACATTTGGTGTCAACCTGGGCCTCGTCCCATTCTCAGCGCATAAGCCCATTAATTCCAAAACAGAATTTTTTTTATTAATAACCAAGTATTAAAAAAATATTTCGCGAATAACCGGGTTTCGGAAAAAATTACGCAAATAACCATGTTTGAGATGGCTCCATAAAGGAGGAGCCATCTCATTTGGCGCATCCTCCTCTTTTTATAAGGGAGGCGCCATCTCATTTGGCGCCTAAGGGCAAATGGCAAGCCCTAAGCCAAGTGAGATGGCGCCTATGTACAAAGCTAGGTCAAAAAAAAAAAATTTTTTTTCTTTCCTGCGCGTTGCGTATTAGACAGAGATAAACAAAATTGATTTTTTATTTGATAAAAAATAATTACATTGAACTCTTTTACATTGAAATAACAGTAAAAAAAAAGATACAAAAAATACTGGAAAAAAAAAAGATACATCAATGATCCCCAGGAACCCGGTAATGACCCCCAGTTCCGCATCCCCGTCCTCGCCTTTCTCTTGCTGGGTGCCGTCTCGTTTCCTGTTGCGGCAAGGTCGATGGCCCAGCGAAGTCAATGCGATCCGAATCCATAAAATCAGTAAGATCTCCATATCTCGAAGATCCGCTCTGGTACAGTCGGTTACCCATACCCTCGAAGTTTGGTCGTGTTGGCGGTGGGTGGGGTTCCATGGTTGGTCGGTAGCATTGGTCGTCTGAGTATGGGGGGTAGAAAGGAAATGGATCTTGGGGTGTTTGGTACTGTGGATGTTGGGTTGTTTGGTGATATGGTGGTTGATGGTAGGTTTGGTCGGGTTCGTCATAATCTTCTGACATTCCCATATCAGGGCTAAGGCTGGATGTTGAGGGCCCCATATTGGGATATGTGGAAGACTGAAATTGTGTATGGGGTATGTGGGTTTGCTGGTATTGGGGTTGGTATTGTGGTTGGGTTTGAGGGATATCTGGGTATTGGTAGTTTGGCGGTGACTGTGGTTGGTAGTACGGCATTTGGTTGTAGTTGTGTTGTGGTGGGGAATGTGGTTGTGTGTTTGTTGGTCTGTTTCTTCTAGGGGGTTGGTTTGAGGTTGATGGATTTTGGGTTTGTTGGTGGGGAATCGAGGGTTGTGCCCATTGTGTGCGTGGGTCAACCAAGTACCTCGGATGAGACACGTGCATATCTGGGTTACTAACCGACCTGTACCACGACATATATTGATCGGTGTGTCGCATGTTACCTTGAGTAAGGAAAATAGGGGATTGCAAGATGTAGCGGTGATGCCTTTGCCACATTTTACACCATTCTGGAGCAAAGTCTTTCCAGTTGGTTAGATTCCACTGGGCGTCGAACCTTTTTAGATGCCAGGGGGACAAATCTGTTGGATCACTTGGTATGTCTTGGATCATTCTGAACTGCATCTTCACACGGTCGCTGTGGTGCATCTCCACAATGTTGAACCGAATGAGTGCAGTCTTTGCAGTCCAAGTTGCTGCATCCTCTGGATTTGGAGAATGGTCCAAACCCAAATATGGTCTCCAGACGAACTGCGATAAAATTTAAATCAGGTAAGCGCAAAAGTAATGTATAAATAATTAAAATGAACAAAAGTTAAAAGCTACGACTTACGTCATCTGGGCCTAAGTGATCCAACAGATTCCGGTAGAGTGCGACATTGAATCTGGGATTCTTGCCGTAATCCATACCCCTCACGCAGTACCTATAGGAAATGAGAAACATGTTATTTTTAGCATATATTTTGGAAAGAGAAGAATAGTTATAAATGCTATAACTTAATGACTTACTTTGTTGCGTAAGGGAAACCAAAAGTGTTGTTGTTGATGGGGTTTAAGGACTCCATCCTCCACCAACCCCAGGCTTGTAGTAAAAATGCGCACCCATAAAATGTACATTTTTCCTTGACTGCGTTTTTGCACAAGGAACTGTACAGGTGGGCTAATACTGCAGAACCCCAACTAAATTTTCTAGTTTTATCAAAATTTGTTAGTAAATGTAAGTACATGAAATTTACACTATTTCCCGTACTTTCGGGAAATAAAAAAGTACCAAAAAGTATCATAATATAAGTTCGGGCTTTTACTACTCGGTCATTCTCTGAGGAATTTTCATTTAATTCCATACTTGCATAATGCCGTTTCAGGTCAGTGAGTAGTATTCCCTGCCCTCTTGCTCCACCACCTTCTACCATGTCCCTACCTAACAGTTCCTCACACTGTGAGTTGGGTTGTTGAACCGACCCGTTCACCGCTTTACCGTCAATAGGGAGGCCCTGTAGCATGTACACATCTTCGAGAGTGATGGTACATTCACCTATTGGTAGGTGAAATGTATGGGTCTCTGGTCTCCACCTCTCCAACATTGCAAGGATGAATTTGGAGTCAATGGTGCAGTTGGAGATCTTTATCACGTGTCCAAAACCTGCATATTCCAGATAAGGGACGATGAAAGGGTCGGGAGCCAGGTATTTGTGCGAACGGATTCTGAATCTTTGTGTATCCTGAGATCATAATTAAACAAGAGTAAGATTAATTAAGATGAACAACACGTTTTTTAAAGTATGAAAATGTATAACCAAAGAAGAGACTTACAAATGCAGCAATGTTTTCCCTTGTGCCTCTGTGAGTTTCTCCCATTGTTAGAAGGGCCATTCTTCAGAACGCTTGAGAGAATGAAAGACTTAGGAAGAAATAGAGAGTATGATAGACTTAAGAAATATTTCGTAGCAGAGAGTGAGAGTTGTGTGGGTGTGAGAGATGTTTCATAAGGTATGTATTTATAGACAAATAATTTTGATGTAGTGGTTGCATGCCTGCGAGGTGTCACATTTGCATGCTTAGGGAGTTACACATATGCATGCATGCATTTACAAATAATGTAAGGTGTCACTCTTGCAGGCTAGGTGGCAGCCCATGCATGTATCACGATTGGACAGTAAGGGAGGCGCCATCTCACTTGGCGAAATAGTACAAAAATGAATGGTGTCGCCACCCCATTTGGCGAATAAGAGGTGTCACGTTTTACAGCATTGGCTCAGGCTACGTGACAGCCTTTGGGATTCCTTTCTCTGTTGCATGCAAGGCCATTGGAGTAGACGGGTGGCAGGCTTAGACAAAACATTAATGTGTGTATTATAGGGCCAGGCTAGGTGGCAGCATAAGCTCATGCATGTATCACGATTGGACAGTAAGGGAGGCGCCATCTCACTTGGCGAAATAGTACAAAAATGAATGGTGTCGCCACCCCATTTGGCGAATAAGAGGTGTCACGTTTTACAGCATTGGCTCAGGCTACGTGACAACCTTTGGGATTCCTTTCTCTGTTGCATGCAAGGCCATTGGAGTAGACGGGTGGCAGGCTTAGACAAAACATTAATGTGTGTATTATAGGGCCAGGCTAGGTGGCAGCATAAGCCCATGCATGTATCACGATTGGACAGTAAGGGAGGCGCCATCTCACTTGGCGAAATAGTACAAAAATGAATGGTGTCGCCACCCCATTTGGAGAATAAGAGGTGTCACGTTTTACAGCATTGGCTCAGGCTACGTGACAGCCTTTGGGATTCCTTTCTCTGTTGCATGCAAGGCCATTGGAGTAGACGGGTGGCAGGCTTAGACAAAACATTAATGTGTGTATTATAGGGCCAGGCTAGGTGGCAGCATAAGCCCATGCATGTATCACGATTGGACAGTAAGGGAGGCGCCATCTCACTTGGCGAAATAGTACAAAAATGAATGGTGTCGCCACCCCATTTGGCGAATAAGAGGTGTCACGTTTTACAGCATTGGCTCAGGCTACGTGACAGCCTTTGGGATTCCTTTCTCTGTTGCATGCAAGGCCATTGGAGTAGACGGGTGGCAGGCTTAGACAAAACATTAATGTGTGTATTATAGGGCCAGGCTAGGTGGCAGCATAAGCCCATGCATGTAATATTATTGGCAGCCTTGGGGGGTTGCATCACTTACTTAATTGAAATATTTTGCCTTAGGTTGAACATAACATTCATTCACATAAACTGTAAAATTTTCCAACCTTCGAATCAGTCATCTAACCTTCAAACATTCCAGCATTCATACCTTCATATAATCAATAAACCCAAAACATTCCCACCTTCATACCTAAAACAATTCTACACAATGGCCTCTTCACCACAATTTGTTGTCAAAGCACATTTCAACGGTGAGACATACATGTGTCCCACAAGACAGGAATACAGGGTCATTTTACCTTCTCAATGGTGCGATTGTGGTAGGTTTCAAGCTTTTCGCATGCCTTACTCTCATGTCATTGCCGCTTGTGCGCATACCCATCAAGACGCGCTTCAACTGCTCTCAAACGTTTATAAATCTGAAACGTTGCTCACTGTTTACAACAACAACTTTCCTTTGGTGGCAAAACCGGACTATTGGCCTGAATACAACGGTGATATAGTTTGGCACAATGACCAAATGCGAAGGAACAAGAAGGGTCGTCCCAAAAGCAGGCGCATAACAACAGAAATGGACGATCTTGACAGGTTGGAAAGAAAGTGTGGTTTATGCCGTCAGGTCGGACACAATCGCAAAAACTGTCCGAATCGGGCGTCTGGCTCGACCACATAAATTTTGTAATACAATAAATCTTTTCAATATTTGTGTTGTAAACATTATGGGTTTTCCGTTAATAAAACTGTTCACACAATTTAAGAAATTCAATATAGGAAATTACATTAGGGTTTTTGCGTACAACAATGATTAACGATAATCAATCTAGGAAATTACAACTGTTAACACAATTTCATCTGACCCATGCATCATCATCATTACATCACTGTCTGTTTTGACTTCCTCCAACCACACATTAGGTCTTCCTGTCGCATACGAGGTTGTTGTTCGTTTTCGCTGGATCCTTCGAATTTTTCCCCCCTCGACGATGTCTCCATCTAGCCACCGCATCAACTCCCGCTTCAGACGCTCCATGGAGTGAATGTGCTAGAATTTCATTTTCATCGCAGGTTTCGTGGCGGAGAATATAACGTAACCATCTCTGCTAAAAATCATAGGTGACGTCATTACGTAAATAAGGGAGTACAAAATAAAAATACAGTGCGAGAAAGTGTGAGAAATTTCAAAGAAACGGACGAATTATTTATAAAACAGCAAAAAACCCTAGTTTTGCCCTAGACGCCAAGTGAGATGGCGCCTCCTCTCCTTTTTAAGGAGCATGCGCCATCTCACTTGGCTAAAAGCCAATGGAGGCGCCTAGGGCAAAACCCTAGGTGCATGCGCCAAATGAGATGGCTCCTCCTTTGTGGAGCCATCTCAAACATGGTTATTTGCGTAATTTTTTCCGAAACCCGGTTATTTGCGAAATATTTTTTTAATACTTGGTTATTAATAAAAAAAATTCTCCAAAACACCCCCTTTTTTTTATTCATTCTGTTTGATTAGTATGGGCCTAATGCCCTTTTGGCCCATTCAAATCTCCAAACTTTTTCAGCATATAAAACCTTTTTCTTTTGTTAAACAAATTAACATAACCAATTTTTTACATTAATAATATTTTTTTCATATGTATGTTATAATTAAATTTTATATAGAAACTAATATTTTTTCTTTATAATTTAACTTACATTTTCTTTTGAATATTGATTTTTTTCTTAAGATAATACTTTTCTTTTATACTCTTTTTGTACATAATCAAGACAAAATACATTTTTTAATTAAGAAACTTTTAATTAAAACATTCTATTTGTACATGTTGTACCCCAAAATTTGCCCTCCCATATTTCTCAAAATATTTCAAGAAAAATTCACAAGTCCAACCCGGCGCGTCATATTCAGGTATTCTTTCGCCAAGATATCTCTGATAACGTATTCTCAAATTCAGGTTCGGCTCAAGAGTCAATTCTTTAAAGAAGGTATCCGAATATGTGAGTTTTCTCGAAGAAATATGGTGAAAAAGGGTGCTGAAAGTGCAGTTTTTACGCGCTAAAAAATTCATAACTTGAAGATCGTGACTCGTATTGAACCTGTTCCGGTGGCCAAAATTCCGTCTTGACATTATCTACGTTTTCATCTCTCACGGCTGGAAGCCAATTTCGATCAGAAGGTCTTCAAAAATGTGGATTTATCAAGTATTTTCATGCAGAAAATTTGTGACAGAAGTTTATTTGCGTCATTTTCAAAAAATCATAACTTGGTCTATTTTCATCGTATCGAGCTGGTTCTGGCGCCAAAATTTCACAAATTGAGTTGGCTACATTTTCACAGAAGGTATTGAGTTCAAACGGTATTCAAAAGGCCTTCGTTTTTTGCTCAGAGTGCGTGACACGCTGAAAATCCTGAATGCTGAATATTATTTCATCTGGGCCGAAACTTCGAAAATTCATAACTCGGTCAATTTTTATCGGATTGGGCTCATATTTTTACACAAGGTCACTGACTCATAGATCTACAACTTTGCTTCAAAAGTCGAGACCGGATTATGGTCCGATCAATACCAGTTTTTTATTGAAGAACGTGTCAGAGTCGACACTGGAGCCCAAAATAAGTTTGTCTGAGCTGAAACTTCAAAAATTCATAACTAATTCACCGTTTATCCGATTGAGCCTATTTTTGGACAGGAGTTAGTTATCGATGTCAGCTACATTTTGTTTTCACATTTCAACTTCAAAAAATGCACTTAAGTCCCTGCGATTTAGCCTGGAAAGTGACGAATTCAAGTGAATATTAGAGGCCAAAAGCCAAATGGCCAAAAGCCAAAAGCCAAATGGCCAAAGTAGAACAACTTATGCATGACACCAATACATGGCGAGACAGACATCCTGAGAAGATTAAGGAACGTTGAGGCCAGAACACAAATGGCCATGAAACCCAATCCAATGGCCAAAGAATGCAGACCGTTCAAAAACCTCCAAAAGGGCCAGACACCCCTCCTTGTTTGTATTCCTTCTTTTAATTTTCTTTTCTTTTATTCTTTTCAATTATTATTCTTTTTAATTGTTTTATTTAATTTCATAAATTATTTTTTATAATATAAAACCAGAAGATCAAAAAAACTAAAAATATGTTTAATTATATTTAATTCCTATTAATTTATTTTGTAAATAAATGTTAAATAATTAATTTAGTTAAATTAGGTTTTAAAACTTAAATCTTTTTCTTAACAAATTAAAATATGTAGAAATTAGGGTTTTAATCAATTTTCATCCTTTTTCTTTTCTTTTCACTAATAATTAATTATTTATTTTTATAAATCAAATTGCCATTAATTAATTAATTTAATTTTAGGTTTAAATTTTAATAAATAAAAGTTGTAGAATTAGGGTTAATTAGTTAATTTCATTTAATTCACATAAAAAACCATAAAATCCAAAAAAATCTCTCAAAATAATTTCTTTTTTCATCTTTATTTAATTAATTTAATAATTTAATTTAATTTCATTAAAAAGGGTCCAACGCCCTCGCTTCCAATTTTAATTCCAATTTGCGCATTTTATTTTATTTCTTATAATATTAATATAGCTCTCCCAAAGCCTTGTAAACTCGGACATTTTATTTCTCGCACTTTATTTACCTTCTGTCAAATCGGGTCCTGGATTTTAATTTGGCGATGTGGACCCGCGCCTTTGTAATAGTTTAGAACTTTTTATTTCTCGCAATCTTTAACTGTTAAAAATGGCATGCAAGAATAAATGACAGAAATAAAAACAAACGCTAGATCACCCATGATATGAACAAGACAGATATCTGAAAACGACACACAAATCACACACCACCCCTAGGGTACGCCTCACTGTTGCCTTGCCTCGAAAGGTGATCGTCGAGTAGAGGATGTCTTAGTAAGTCCTCATGATCCGGGAACCTGGCATGAGGGTAGCTTCTAAGGTGTATTCCTATTGCTCTGGTGATCACCATGTCCCGACCTTCGAATTGACCCGAACACCTCCAACGGTGGTGCTACCTACCCCTCAATGGTGGGATGGCACTACCTTAAGGACATTTACACAACCTAATTCCTTAGGGTAGGTAGATGACTCTAGATACTTGCTCTAATTTCAAAACAAAATTCAAAACACTTTTCACACCGACACCTTTTCAAAAAGCTTTCGAAAGCATTTTTTCAAACACTCTTGAGGACCGATACAAGAGTCGAACTGGAATTTTCAAAGAAACTTTTTAAAACCCACAGTTGAAAAGCAAACAAACCATTTTTGAAAACACAAGTGAGCAAGTATCTAAGAGCCCATGGATAACCATGGATAGAAAGGGTGCTAACACCTTCCCTTTCTATAATCTACCTCCCGAACCGAGAGCAATCTCTTTAAGGAATTTTTCTGTGCTTTTGTCCTTTCCATTTGGAGAAAATAAAAGACGGTGGCGACTCTTGCTTCTGTGACATTTCGCGAACCAGCGTTAAACAGTCAGTTCCAGATCCACCGATCACAGAACTGGCGACTCTGCTGGGGACTTAAACTTAAAGTGAGGTGTACCTTAGGGTTAGTTCATAACTGTGTTTTCAATTGTATTGATTTGCTTGCTTTAAATTGTGGGACTGTCTTGGGAGTTACATAGATCCTAACCCGGATCTGGGGATACCCTGTTTAGGTAGCATAAGCTGTGAGGGACCTGTCCGGCGTATACCGACATGGGTGAAGCAGTTGCTACATTGGTGTGGCGCCTTGGTCTGTACCGATATCCCTCGTGTTGAAACGGGGAGAATATGGGTCTTCCAAGGAGTCATTAAGCACCAACAACCTTAGAACCTTAAATGACACAACTTGGCCATTAGAACAGTAGCAGTATGCTACGCCCATTGAGGCTAAACTCTCGTGATGGTTCTGGCCGCAAGAAAAGATTGCGATGCTGGAGTTATGACCGATTGAGGGTAGTCAGTGATATTGGGATCCTCTAAGAACCCGGTTACTTTTGATAGGACAGGTATGAACCAACAAAACTGAAAGAGGGTAATACCCAGACCTCATGCTGGCCTAAACTCTAAGGGTTTCTCTTGTGTGACTTGTGTGCCTTCGTACTTGACTACTTGCATGCTTGTTATCTGACACATGAACTACTTGCAGGTTTTGTTTATAGTCCTTAATTGGGACTCATAACAGGATTACTAAGTCTTGCAGGTTTTGTTTATAGTCCTTAACTGGGATTCATGACAGGTTTTACTTGAGTTTCTTGCAGGTTTTGGTTTGCAGTCCTTAATTAGGACTCATAACAGGGTTACTTACATTACCCCATGCATAACATAACATCATACCATTGCATACATCCTAACCCATTTCAAGGATCTCAAGGGCTTGTGATGCAGGTCATGGTGAATCAACCATCCCAGCAAGGGGCAAAGAGGATTTATTTTCCTCTAGACAAAGTTGTCAGGGGCTATGACCCACTTGATATGGTGAGCTTTGACACTTGAAGAAGTTTCCCGAGCCAAGATTGTCAGGAGCTATGACCCACTTGATATGGTGAGCCTTTGACCCTTGGAAGAAAGACTCTCAACAAATATGAAGTTCTTTCAATCAAGCTACCGGATCCAAATGCTAACAAATTTTCTTGTTTACCCCGCGAGGTCCTTGAAAACATTACATGCATGTCATACTCATCATTGCATAACAGGTATCCTTGTTGCAGGTCACTTACCTTTCTCGCTGTTTATTTCAGCAATGGCTTCACAACAAGATAACCAGGACCTTCACGCTCAAGAGACTCAGTTCAGGGAAATCTTCCTAGGCTTATCCAAGGGGCAGGAAGAGTTGAGGACACTCCTCATGGGGAATCTGATCAGAAAGAGTCCTGAAGATGACAAGGACGAACGACTGAAACATCTACAAGCTGAGGTAGACACATTGAAAACCCAGATACTGGGGCAAAGGGCCCTCATTCAAGGTTTAGCTCAGGAGCAAGGAGAGCTGAGAGCCATGATCAGCCAGCTTCCTCAAGGCACGAAGCAACCAGCCCAAATCAGGGACCAGGTCATGGAACAGCTTCCAAGAGGGCAAAGGTCGGGTCCAATGAATAGACCTCTCCGAGTTGCTACTACTTCTCCGGTCCAACAACGACCTCGCCAAGAACAGCGGGTTGATCAGAACAGGTCGGGCGAGCCTAAGAGACAATTCACCTACATCAACATGTCATGGTCACGAGCTTTGCAGCACATGTTAAGGATGAACCTGATTGCGGTGATCAATCCTCCTGCAAATCCAAAGACTTCCTCTCCAAATTACAACCCAGAAGCAAGGTGCGCTTACCATTCTGGTAGCCCGGGGCACGATACTGAGGATTGTTGGGCACTGAAGTACAAGATTCAGAGCATGATCGATGCTAAAGAGATCGAGTTCGAGCCCGCCAAGACTCCCAACGTGATCACTGCTCCCTTGCCAAAACATGGCTAGGATCGAGAAATTTTTGTTCATTCGAATGTTCAAGTTGCAATTTTCTTTTGTTCAAACATTTACTCATGTTAAACATTGTTATTTCATTAATGCATCGCATATGTCTGTTCTGAAACAATATATTCGTATTCACTAAATGCAAATTATTTTCATATTTTTTCTGATGATCAACTCTTAAAAAAATAATTCTAAGCCTCTTGAGGGAGGATGACGAAAACGATACCACGATCTTTACAGTATGCTTTTGAACAGACCCTGCTGATGAGGTACAGGCATTGTTTCAATCCCTAAACACTGGAGTTATAAGGAAGATAATCCCTCGTCAACCCATTTGAGCCAAAGAAGTAGGAGTTTTTCTTTTCGAAATTTAAAACCCTTAATCATAACCTGGGGCAGGGTAGTCTCTCAGTTGATCCAAGTGCATAACGAATGGCACTAAAGAGGTCCTTACAAAAAAGAAAGACAGTGGTGGTTCCAAATAATCAATAAAGAAAGGCAGTCATTATCTCAAAAAATAAAAAACCCATTAAGTCGAAACCCATGAAGGAGACTTACAAAACTGGGGCATCCCGCTGACTGTAATTCCAAAAAAGGAAACAGTTCAGGCAAAAAAGGAAAGGGATAACAAAAATCAAAAAGAAAGAGGTCATACAAACCCTCAACAAAAGGAATGACTGCCTATTCAAAATAAATCATCAACATCCGAATCATCACCGGAAAATCAGAGCAAAGACTCAAACAAGGTCTAACGTATGATCAACTGAGTTTAGGTTTGGAGAACATCACGAAGAGCGGGTGGGTACAAACGAAATTTGAGCCTTTATCCTTTGTTTCTTAAACCGTGAACCAGGCCACGTTATAACCCTCAAAAGTCCTAGCTGAAGCATGGGTTAGTTCGAAAGCATACTGTTACGAAAGGTATCCTGACTCCTTAAGGCTTGCTATAAAATATTGAGTTGACATCACGTTTTACAAACATTCATTTGTTTTATGAAAAATAATGCGTTTTCAAAATCTTCAAGACAGACATAAGCTTTGCATTTTTAACATAACTTTATTTACATATGACTTTTTGTCTGAACAGCATAGAAGTTCGCACGACGAAAGTTTAATGAACAGAAGCGCTTCCAATCAAGGGGCATGACATGATCATTGTCCATTATCTGGGGCAGTCCAATCAAGATTCGGAGAATCTCTCAAAGGCCAATTAGCCTAGGGCAAATCTCTGTCTAGATCACTTGGGGCATTCCAACAACGAATCTTGCCTGATCAAACACCTTATGGTGGCGTGACAAAATACTTCTAACAGGGGCAATTCCCTACATTCTGAAAGCACGGACATAGTCGAAAAAAGAAAAAAAAACGCATAATCAAAGACCCGCTAGGTTGACATACCTAGGCAAAAATAAGGGCTTCCCGGCGAACCAAAAGGGTTCGGGCAAAATGAGGGATGAAATGGAAAAAATCTGTACACCCGGCAAGTCGAAAACCTGAAAAGGCGGCTTGGGCAAAAATGGGTATCCCGGTGGACTGAAAACCCGAAAGGGCGGTCCAGGCAAAAGTTAGGGATCAAAGCGTACGACTGTGTCTCGTCATCTTGTCACCTGCCTACCAGAAGTAGGTCTGTCCATCAACAAGCTATCAGCGCCTCACAGGTCTTCCTCTCCCACCTCAGAAACAGGGGCAATAAAGAGTTGTCTAAGCAATCTAATGGTTCTGTCCTCCAAGGTATCAAGGTAGGTTCGGCTGAAGAACACAACTAGTATATCTTAAATCCCCAGAGAGTGGCTGAAGAACACAACCAGTATATCTTAAATCCCCAGAGAGTGAGCCAGCAAGTCAGGGCACTCTCCCCAAGCAAATCTATACAATCAGCCTTAAGGAAGTTGAGTATCCTCCAGCAGATCTCAATATTCCCCAGCAATATACAGGCATTCCTAACAAGCATCCCCGACAGTCTTAGCCTGAAGATTATTCCCCGGCGGTATACCAGACATTCATTGGAGTCACTTCCCCGTTACAATTCAAGACTTCCCCAGGAGAGTCCAATCCAGTTTCCCCAGGAAAAGTTGGAATCCATCTCCCCAAGCAGTAAGCTTATCCCTAGTAGATTCTGGAAGCTTATCCCCTACAGAGCACGAACGCGTCTCCCGGCTTTATTCAAAGAGTTATTTCCTCACCAGGATATAACTGGGTTATCCTCAGCCAAAAGCCACGGAAAGAGCGTCCTCGACGAAGTCTTTTTATCCCCAGCGAAGTTTATCAACACTTCCAACACAAAAATGGTATCCCCAGCAAGTTATCTTCATCAAACTCAGCAAAGTATCTCTCTCCCCACAGGGTATTGCTTCCCAGCAAGGTCGTTAGAGTACTTTTCTCCCCGCAGAGTAATCCATTCGCCAAGTTTATTCCCCCAACGAAGTTATCTTCTCCTACCGGTATTCTTGCAACTATCATCCCCAGCGAAAGCAAAGATCTATTCTTCAAACATCAGCCCAGGAGTGACTTCCCGGCACCCGTCAGGGATTTACTTTCCTAGATGATAAACACATGTTCATAAACATCGCACTTCCATACATCATTATAGCATGCATATACGCATCATATCTTACAAATCTCATTTATGTTGAGAACATCATTGCTTGATCCATATCATGCATTGCATATGACTGACCCTTACTTTTCAGGAAGAATTCAGTTAAGTTCTCAGCTATATTCCAAGACCTAGACCGGTTCAGTTAATCGACCCTAAGATTTTCTGTTTCTTATCCAGTCAAAGGCCTTCTCTAGTCCAGTTAAATCGACCCCAAACAGATTTTCCTGATAAAGACTCAGTAGAAGACATCCAAGATTCTCTCAATGATTGCTATTGAGGTTGTAGTCGCCTGTGGTTCTCTCCCCGATACTGCGGAGGTAGTAATCATCCCAAGTTTCTCTCAACGATTGCTATTGAGGTAGAAGACATCCAAGATTCTCTCAATGATTGCTATTGAGGTTGTAGTCGCCTGTGGTTCTCTCCCCGATACTGCGGAGGTAGTAATCATCCCAAGTTTCTCTCAACGATTGCTGTTGAGGTAGAAGTTATCCAAGATTCTCTCAATGATTGCTGTTGAGGTTGTAGTCGCCTGTGGTTCTCTCCCCGATACTGAGGAGGTAGTAATCATCCCAAGTTTCTCTCAACGATTGCTGTTGAGGTTGAAGTTATCCAAGATTCTCTCAACGATTGCTGTTGAGGTTAAAGTTATCCAAGATTCTCTCAATGATTGCTGTTGAGGTTGTAGTCGCCTATGGTTCTCTCCCCGATACTGCGGAGGTAGTAATCATCCCAAGATTCTCTCAACGATTGTTGTTGAGGTTGAAGTTATCCAAGATTCTCTCAATGATTGCTGTTGAGGTTGTAGTCGCCTATGGTTCTCTCCCCGATACTGCGAAGGTAGTAATCATCCCAAGATTCTCTCAACGATTGCTGTTGAGGTTGAAGTTATCCAAGATTCTCTCAATGATTGCTGTTGAGGTTGTAGTCGCCTATGGTTCTCTCCCCGATACTGCGGAGGTAGTAATCATCCCAAGATTCTCTCAACGATTGCTGTTGAGGTTGAAGTTATCCAAGATTCTCTCAACGATTGCTGTTGAGGTTGAAGTTATCCAAGATTCTTTCAATGATTGCTATTGAGGTTGAAGTCGCCTAAGGTTCCCTCACCGTTCCTGTTGAGGTAGTAACCATCCCAGGTTCATTCATCGCCGTTTGAAGCTCCAGATTCGATTCCTGTAACCAGTCAGGGCGCATCTATACAAAGAGTTTGAAGACCAGCTCCTGTAAACAGGCCAGGTAATCATTTTCTTTTTCAGGTACGCAAGTTCTCGCTAAGGAATCTCTTACGCGATCGACACCCAGATGTCATCTATAAGCCCATCCACCTACCCATCATCTCTTAGCATGGCATCTATAAGCCCATCATCCTATCCATCAATCTCTAAATGCCATCTATAAGCCCATTCCCCCGTCACACTACTATGTGAGCGCAAATTTCTGGGCACTCTAGTGTTCAATCATCTTCCACCTTCGGATTACGAAAGGCACGTCAGCCAATCTGCATCCTCAGGTCTAAGAAGATTGAACAGGGGCAACTGTTGTACCCCAAAATTTGCCCTCCCATATTTCTCAAAATATTTCAAGAAAAATTCACAAGTCCAACCCGGCGCGTCATATTCAGGTATTCTTTCGCCAAGATATCTCTGATAACGTATTCTCAAATTCAGGTTCGGCTCAAGAGTCAATTCTTTAAAGAAGGTATCCGAATATGTGAGTTTTCTCGAAGAAATATGGTGAAAAAGGGTGCTGAAAGTGCAGTTTTTACGCGCTAAAAAATTCATAACTTGAAGATCGTGGCTCGTATTGAACCCGTTCCGGTGGCCAAAATTCCGTCTTGACATTATCTACGTTTTCATCTCTCGCGGATGGAAGCCAATTTCGATCAGAAGGTCTTCAAAAATGTGGATTTATCAAGTATTTTCGTGCAGAAAATTTGTGACAGAAGTTTATTTGCGTCATGTTCAAAAAATCATAACTTGGTCTATTTTCATCGTATCGAGCTGTTTCTGGCGCCAAAATTTCACAAATTGAGTTGGCTACATTTTCATAGAAGGTATTGAGTTCAAACGGTATTCAAAAGGCCTTCGTTTTTTGCTCAGAGTGCGTGACACGCTGAAAATCCTGAATGCTGAATATTATTTCATCTGGGCCGAAACTTCGAAAATTCATAACTCGGTCAATTTTTATCGGATTGGGCTCATATTTTTACACAAGGTCACTGACTCATAGATCTACAACTTTGCTTCAAAAGTCGAGACCGGATTATGCTCCGATCAATACCAGTTTTTTATTGAAGAACGTGTCAGAGTCGACACTGGAGCCCAAAATACGTTTGTCTGAGCTGAAACTTCAAAAATTCATAACTAATTCACCGTTTATCCGATTGAGCCGATTTTCGGACAGGAGTTAGTTATCGATGTCAGCTACATTTTGTTTTCACATTTCAACTTCAAAAAATGCACTTAAGTCCCTGCGATTTAGCCTGGAAAGTGACGAATTCAAGTGAATATTAGAGGCCAAAAGCCAAAAGCCAAAAGCCAAATGGCCAAAGTAGAACCACTTATGCATGACACCAATACATGGCAAGACAGACATCCTGAGAAGATTAAGGAACGTTGAGGCCAGAACACAAATGGCCAACAGCCAGAACACAAATGGCCATGAAACCCAATCCATTGACCAAAGAATGCAGACCGTTCAAAGACCTCCAAAAGGGCCAGACACCCCTCCTTGTTTGTATTCCTTCTTTTAATTTTCTTTTCTTTTATTCTTTTCAATTATTATTCTTTTTAATTGTTTTATTTAATTTCATAAATTAATTTTTATAATATAAAACCAGAAGATCAAAAAAACTAAAAATATGTTTAATTATATTTAATTCCTATTAATTTATTTTGTAAATAAATGTTAAATAATTAATTTAGTTAAATTAGGTTTTAAAACTTAAATCTTTTTCTTAACAAATTAAAATATGTAGAAATTAGGGTTTTAATCAATTTTCATCCTTTTTCTTTTCTTTTCACTAATAATTAATTATTTATTTTTATAAATCAAATTGCCATTAATTAATTAATTTAATTTTAGGTTTAAATTTTAATAAATAAAAGTTGTAGAATTAGGATTAATTAGTTAATTTCATTTAATTCACATAAAAAACCATAAAATCCAAAAAAATCTCTCAAAATAATTTCTTTTTTCATCTTTATTTAATTAATTTAATAATTTAATTTAATTTCATTAAAAAGGGTCCAACGCCCTCGCTTCCAATTTTAATTCCAATTTGCGCATTTTATTTTATTTCTTATAATATTAATGTAGCTCTCCCAAAGTCTTGTAAACTCGGACATTTTATTTCTCGCACTTTATTTACCTTCTGTCAAATCGGGTCCTGGATTTTAATTTGGCGATGTGGACCCGCGCCTTTGTAATAGTTTAGAACTTTTTATTTCTCGCAATCTTTAACTGTTAAAAATGGCATGCAAGAATAAATGACAGAAATAAAAACAAACGCTAGATCACCCATGATATGAACAAGACAGATATCTGAAAACGACACACAAATCACACACCACCCCTAGGGTACGCCTCACTGTTGCCTTGCCTCGAAAGGTGATCGTCGAGTAGAGGATGTCTTAGTAAGTCCTCATGATCCGGGAACCTGGCATCAGGGTAGCTTCTAAGGTGTCTTCCTATTGCTCTGGTGATCACCATGTCCCGACCTTCGAATTGACCCGAACACCTCCAACGGTGGTGCTACCTACCCCTCAATGGTGGGATGGCACTACCTTAAGGACATTTACATAGCCTAATTCCTTAGGGTAGGTAGATGACTCTAGATACTTGCTCTAATTTCAAAACAAAATTCAAAACACTTTTCACACCGACACCTTTTCAAAAAGCTTTCGAAAGCATTTTTTCAAACACTCTTGAGGACCGATACAAGAGTCGAACTGGAATTTTCAAAGAAACTTTTTAAAACCCACAGTTGAAAAGCAAACAAACCATTTTTGAAAACACAAGTGAGCAAGTATCTAAGAGCCCATGGATAACCATGGATAGAAAGGGTGCTAACACCTTCCCTTTCTATAATCTACCTCCCGAACCGAGAGCAATCTCTTTAAGGAATTTTTCTGTGCTTTTGTCCTTTCCATTTGGAGAAAATAAAAGACGGTGGCGACTCTTGCTTCCGCGACATTTCGCGAACCAGCGTTAAACAGTCAGTTCCAGATCCAGCGATCACAGAACTGGCGACTCTGCTGGGGACTTAAACTTAAAGTGAGGTGTACCTTAGGGTTAGTTCATAACTGTGTTTTCAATTGTATTGATTTGCTTGCTTTAAATTGTGGGACTGTCTTGGGAGTTACATAGATCCTAACCCGGATCTGGGGATACCCTGTTTAGGTAGCATAAGCTGTGAGGGACCTGTCCGGCGTATACCGACATGGGTGAAGCAGTGGCTACGTTGGTGTGGCGCCTTGGTCTGTACCAGAACACAAATGGCCATGAAACCCAATCCAATGGCCAAAGAATGCAGACCGTTCAAAAACCTCCAAAAGGGCCAGACACCCCTCCTTGTTTGTATTCCTTCTTTTAATTTTCTTTTCTTTTATTCTTTTCAATTATTATTCTTTTTAATTGTTTTATTTAATTTCATAAATTAATTTTTATAATATAAAACCAGAAGATCAAAAAAACTAAAAATATGTTTAATTATATTTAATTCCTATTAATTTATTTTGTAAATAAATGTTAAATAATTAATTTAGTTAAATTAGGTTTTAAAACTTAAATCTTTTTCTTAACAAATTAAAATATGTAGAAATTAGGGTTTTAATCAATTTTCATCCTTTTTCTTTTCTTTTCACTAATAATTAATTATTTATTTTTATAAATCAAAATGCCATTAATTAATTAATTTAATTTTAGGTTTAAATTTTAATAAATAAAAGTTGTAGAATTAGGGTTAATTAGTTAATTTCATTTAATTCACATAAAAAACCATAAAATCCAAAAAAAATCTCTCAAAATAATTTCTTTTTTCATCTTTATTTAATTAATTTAATAATTTAATTTAATTTCATTAAAAAGGGTCCAACGCCCTCGCTTCCAATTTTAATTCCAATTTGCGCATTTTATTTTATTTCTTATAATATTAATGTAGCTCTCCCAAAGCCTTGTAAACTCGGACATTTTATTTCTCGCACTTTATTTACCTTCTGTCAAATCGGGTCCTGGATTTTAATTTGGAGATGTGGACCCGCGCCTTTGTAATAGTTTAGAACTTTTTATTTCTCGCAATCTTTAACTGTTAAAAATGGCATGCAAGAATAAATGACAGAAATAAAAACAAACGCTAGATCACCCATGATATGAACAAGACAGATATCTGAAAACGACACACAAATCACACACCACCCCTAGGGTACGCCTCACTGTTGCCTTGCCTCGAAAGGTGATCGTCGAGTAGAGGATGTCTTAGTAAGTCCTCATGATCCGGGAACCTGGCATGAGGGTAGCTTCTAAGGTGTCTTCCTATTGCTCTGGTGATCACCATGTCCCGACCTTCGAATTGACCCGAACACCTCCAACGGTGGTGCTACCTACCCCTCAATGGTTGGATGGCACTACCTTAAGGACATTTACACAGCCTAATTCCTTAGGGTAGGTAGATGACTCTAGATACTTGCTCTAATTTCAAAACAAAATTCAAAACACTTTTCACACCGACACCTTTTCAAAAAGCTTTTGAAAGCATTTTTTCAAACACTCTTGAGGACCGATACAAGAGTCGAACTGGAATTTTCAAAGAAACTTTTTAAAACCCACAGTTGAAAAGCAAACAAACCATTTTTGAAAACACAAGTGAGCAAGTATCTAAGAGCCCATGGATAACCATGGATAGAAAGGGTGCTAACACCTTCCCTTTCTATAATCTACCTCCCGAACCGAGAGCAATCTCTTTAAGGAATTTTTCTGTGCTTTTGTCCTTTCCATTTGGAGAAAATAAAAGACGGTGGCGACTCTTGCTTCCGCGACATTTCGCGAACCAGCGTTAAACAGTCAGTTCCAGATCCACCGATCACAGTACATATCAAAGAATATACAAGATTACAAAAGACTAAATAAATAAATATCTAATTCTTTTCTTTAAGTTAAAACAATGCTTAATAATACATTCGAATTCACATCTTCCTAACCTGTAAATAATTACATACATGCACATATACATTTACACAATATACTTACATTTGATACATTATACATTTGCTTATTTTGTATATTCGTTATATTTACATTTGATCGCAAATTCGATTTGGTTGTAACTTATTGGACACTACATTCCTAAAGTCTCATCCCCATTTGTGAATATTGTACCCCCACTCCCGGATACTTATTTTGTAATAGCGTAGATTTTACATTTTCGCAATTTACCGCTTTCAAATTATACCATGTTTAGACCTAGGGTTTGCATGTACATAAAACCAAACGCTAGATAACCTAATACAAGACAAATGCATGAAATCAATACACAATCACACTTGCACCCTCTAGGGTAATCCCACATGTTGCCTTCCAAAATGGGTCATGCTTGCACGTCGAGTTTCTTTGGCAAAACGAATTCAAATGATCATAAGTCCCTCGATGACGCTTTCGAAAGTTGCCTAAATGGAATGATCATAGTCCCTTCAAAGCAAATTGCCAAAGATACTTGGCATCATTGCATTCATGGTCCATACGATGACCCGCGCCCGTCCCGTCAAACATCCTAAATGCAAGATTGTCCACCAAATTCAATGGTGGAACAAAATTGTTAAAAAGGGTTGAAAACATAGAGAAAACCTTTGAGTACAATAGGGTAGACAAAACTCTTAGTTACTTGAGATCAACTTGCAAAAACACTTGCCTTCTTTTCAAAAACCACGCTTCATGCACACTTTCAAAACAAACTCTAAAAAACATTTTGAAACATCTTTTCGAAAAGATACACACCTTCGTATATACTCAAACACGAGTCATTACGTTGGTTGCCTAAGACAAGGCATCTTCTTCAAAAACATTTTCAAAACACACACACACACACCACAATTTCAAGCAATCAAAAATCAAGGCAAGTGATCTAAAAACCAAGTAACTAAGAGCCCATGGATAACCATGGATGAAAAGGGTGCTAATACCTTCCCTTTTCATAATCTACCCCCCGAACCCACGAAATATCTCAAAAGGTTTTTGCTGTGCTTTTTTAACCTTTCCTTTAGGATAAAATAAAAAGTCGGTGGCGACTCTTGCTCAACCGAACAAGTGCGAATACAAACGCAAAACTCATAGTCAGTTCTCCCACCGTATCACAATGACCTTGAGAACATATTAGGACATTAGGGAGCACTTGAGGTCATTTGGACTCAAGGATCTTGATGCAACACAAAACCATAATTTGGGGTTGACTGCCTTAGGAGATAGCTTGTATGTCCAACTCTTGAGCAAACTTGAGCAACTTGGAGATTTTTCTTGCAATGTTTTGAGAAATATGGGAGGGAAAATTTTGGGGTACAACAGCTGCCCCTGTTCAATCTTCTTAAACCTGAAGATATAGATTGGCTTTCATGCCTTTCGTAATCCGAAGGTGGAAGATGATTGAACACTAGAGTGCCCAGAAATTTGCACTCGCATGAAGCGGTATCAGCCTTGTGATGTCGGGAATGGGCTTACAGATTCCATTTGGAGATTGCTGGCGGGAGGATAGGCTTAAAGATGCCATCTGCAGGAGTGTCGATCGAATAAGAGATTCCTTAGCGAGAGCTTGCATACCTATTGTTATGGAAGATTCCGCTGGGGAAGCTTGGTCTTGCTGAGATTTAGAAACTTGCCTGTACTCCAACTGAGAGAACATCTCTGCTGGGTTTTAAGGACTTGTCTGTAATTCAACTGGGGGAAATTTGTCGAGATTTAGAACCTTATTTGTAATTCAACCGAGGATAATTCAATTGAGATTTAAGAACCGGTCAGTACTTCGACTAAGGAGAATTGCCGAGATTTAGAACCTTATCTGTAATTCAACCGAGGATAATTCAGTTGAGATTTAAGAACTGGTCAGTACTTCGACTGATGAGAAGTTCCGAGATTTAGAACCTTATCTGTAATTCAACCGAGACTAATTCAGTTGAGATTTAAGAACCGGTCAGTACTTCAACTGAGGGAAACATCTTCATCAAGATCTAGGACTGTCTGTACTTCAACGGAGTATAATTCTGTTGAGATTTAAGAACTCGTCCACACTTTGACGGAGGAAAATTGTCGAGATTTAAAACCTTATCTGTAATTCAACCGAGACTAATTCAGTTGAGATTTAAGAACCGGTAAGTACTTCGACTGAGGGAAACATCTTCATCGAGATCTAGGAACTGTCTGTTGAAACAACCGGCTGAAAATCATCAAAACAATGAAGTCGCCATCGAACGTCTTTTATCCCACATGTAGGGAAAGGTAAACATCGAGAAAACTTGAGAAGGGAGAAGTCACGGTCTTGCGACCGAGAGATCGGGTAAGGGATTCTGTTACGCGAGGGGAAGGTATTAACACCCCACACGCCTGTAGTACTCTACGGTATCCACTCTTGTTATCTATCTTATGGGTGTGTTTAATCTATGCTTACTGTTTACTATACTACTGAAAGGAATGCATGCAAAATAAAGGGGACAAAATGTAGGGAAAATAAAATTGTGCTCGCTTGGGCCCTACCCCAATGCCTACGTATCTGTTTTGAGGAATTAGAGCTACCTTAGTTCGGCTCACATGTTTTTGTTTGTTTGTGTTTTTTGTGGACGAAGTTAATTCCGCCTTCTGCCGCAGCTCGACCTTTGGAGACTTATGCGTTGGCACAGAAGTAAATTAATCATGTCCTTACCTGAAAAGGTTTTTTTTATAGAAAAAGGTGCTTGAGCGCACAAAATGGTTTGAGTTGATTTGTATTTTTGTTGCAGATAATGACTAGTCGACCTCAAGAGAGAGATATTAGTCGCTTTTCTATTTAGTCATGAAAGGAGTCTTTTGAGAATTGAACCACACTTATACTTGAGATGAAGAACAATAATATCGAGAAGAGACCCGCTTATCATTTTCCATATTAAGCAAAAGCGTGATTCTCATCAGTAGTTTTAAAGTGTTTTGAATTTTGAAAAGAAAAAGAAGTTTTTGTTTTAAATGCGTATGCGAAAGGAGAAGCAAAGTTAAAGGGGGACTAGCCTATTTCTACACCTAATGTTATTATGCATTGTTAGACCAAAAGTTTAGAATTTTGAGGGAATTCTACCTAATGTTTGCATGCTTGGATTGCAATAAAGCCCTATTTCTCATGATTTCTATAAAGCGATAATGAAATGTAATAAAGTGAAAACAAGTGCCAGAGTAGTAGCGGAGGCTACCGAAGTGAGCAAGTCGTCAAGAGCAAATGAAAGCACTGAAAAAGCAAGGAGTACGCGTCGAGCAAGCTTCACCAAGAAACAGACAGATTCAGAAACAATATTCAACTAAGATAAAGGCAAACGCGTGTTGCGAATGCAAAGCATAATCAGAAGTTCCTCGCACAATGAACAAACGCGTCAAAAATAACGTGGCATTATTCAAGGATCAGAACCTGCCTCCAAACCACTCCTCATGCCAAGGAAATTGAATCAAGGATACAAAATCGACAAGAACGCGTAAAAATCTTAATTCTAACCGTGTACTAAACACTACTTCAATTAATTCATATGCTAATAAAAAAATTTATTAAAAATATCAACAAGTCGGGAATCACCATATTAATATCCACACCAAATTTCAGCAAGAAATCATGAATGAATCATCAATAATTAATTACAAAAATTAAGGAATTAAAGTAAAAATTACAAAGAACAAGGTGGTGTAAGGATCAGATCTAGGGGTGTAACCAGAGGGTCCAGGCGCTAGGCCCAACACATAGAGTCCATAACCATTTTTTTTAGCAAGTATCAACAGGCTTCCAAAAAGGTGATAATGGGCTTGAAGAGGAGGCAATCTTGATCCAATCCTTTTTGTTACTCATCTAATTCGTTTTTTGTTTTTGTTTTATTGTGTTAAAGATTGATGATTAAAAACTAACAGAATAAAACATGAAAATAATTGAAACTATTAGAATAAAACGTGAAAAGTACTAGAGAAGATAGAAAAAAGATTGATGAGAAGACAAAAAAAATAAAACAATTAAAACTAAAAGGATAAGAGCGTGAAAATTGAAAGGGGATTTATGGTTGGGACGGCCGAGCTTCCTTCTTCTTCTTCGCGGCATCGCCGTCTCGCTTCAAATCGTCGCTTCCGCCCTTCCTTCTTCTTGCCGTCTATTTCGATCGATCCGTTCCAACATCCTCTTCATTCTGATTTCGCCTCACTCAAACATCGTGCTTCATTTCTTTGTCAATCCTTGTTTCGGTGCCTCATCCATACACGATGCATAAAATTATTCCTCCGCCTTCCGTCGCTGTCATACTCTCAATTGTACCTGTCTCCGTGGCAACATCACAACCACTACCTTCGCCTTACTTTGTCACAATTCATCCAGAAACACATTGGTATGAAGAAAACGTGAAATCAAGACAGGGAAAGGAATGGTGTAATGTTTACCTACAAGGCGGAGTCTTGCCTCAGATTTTGTTTCAATCGACGTTGGATTGAAGATGAAAAGAAAACCAGAGAGGAGGTTCTTTTGCGCTAATCACAGGTATCATATTTTCTTCTACTTTCTTCATATTCTTCTATTTTGGCGTTTTTTCGACTACGTATGGTGCATGCTCGCTGTGTGATAATAATGTATGTGAATTCTGTTATGTTCTTGTTGCATAGAGGAACTGAGAAATAAACTCAATAACGCATCAGAGAAGTTGAGATGATTATGATGTGCAACAAAGTTCCAAGAATCACTTTGGATAAACGATGGGGATGATTAGATTCAGTGATGATACTATGAAGAATTGTAATGTGAAGTTGTTGTTGTTGTCGCATTGATGTATCAGTGAAGATGATGAAAAGATGAAGAGTATGCAGGGTGCAGAGGTTCTAAGTTTGAAGATTTTCTGGTGAGTTCTATGTGATTTTTTATGTGAATAATTGTATCTGAATTGTGGTTTTTCTTCTGAAATATCTATTGTGAAAATTTCTTATGAATGAATAGAGGGAGAGAGAGTTCTTTCCAGTGATGGAGGAGGAAGATTGATGAAGCATAAGATGAATATGGTGCTGGTGGATCAGTTCTTAGAGAGAGCTGGGAGATTTCTCCGTGTGGATGAATTGTGTGTTCCTCTCCTCTTTCCATTCTCTCTTGTACAGATTGTTGAGAGCTTTTATAAAATAGCTAGAAGGTTTATATAGATTGTTGGAGTTTGAGAAGTAGTTGAGTGAGGTTAGTTATTCTGTTTGAAGTTTGTTATTGTGCCGGGCTGCTTTAGAGAATGGTTAGGGAATGTTTATAAAATTCTGTTAGAAGTCTGTTGCATCAGTTATGAATCTGGTTAGGTGGTTAGGAGGTAGTTATGAATTCTGTTAGGATTGGTTAAGTTAGAAAAACTGTTATAAACTCCTTTTTTATGTGCAGGGCTGTTATGGTAGTTGGAATTCGGTTAGAGTGTATGTATGTGTTATGAGTGTGATAAATTGGTTTTGATTTTATGTTATGGATGCATAGCGAACTGGTTTTTCTTATCAATTGATGCAGGGCTGTGAAGGGTTTGAAGAACGATGGAGGGCTTAAAGAATTCACTTGGATAAAAGGCATAGTAATAGTATCAGGTTAAATGGAGACTCGACTCATGATGTGAAAAGTGGGGAAAGGCTTGGTCATGGGACTTGGATTTATTTGTAATTTTGTAATATTCAGTGCATTTTCTTTGTGTAAATTCCTTCTATTTTGGAAATTATATGGTTTGGAGTTGTAATGGTATGATTGAATGTAACATAAAATATGAATTCTTTTGCTTTGTAAAGAAGTTTGCTTTCACTTTCATGATGAGTAATCCAAAGAAATGTCTTTGAAGCTTCTTTTACTTTCATGATGAATAATCTAAAGAAATGGCTTTGAACCCTTTTTTAATACTTGGTGGAAATTTAAATGAAACTTGAATGTTCTTGAGTGCAATATTAATTTGGCAATTCCAAATCTTCAATCTCCTATCCAAAATCAAGTTCTCTTCAAATAGAACTAAGAGCTCCCAATGCTTCTCTTCATTTGCAACTTGAATGAAACATATGATATCGAACCCTTTTTTATGGATGACTCACGAGATAAACTCAAAGATGACTAAAGAAAGACTTTTATTTGAAATCCAAAATCTTAATCATGGTTGAACATGGTGTGCTTTCTTCTTCGAAGTGACTTGAATTCCAAGAAATCCTCGTGGATGGACTTTCCAAACTCAATACGCTTTGCCTCTTAAAATATTGGTCCAATTTAACAAATTCGAACCACTTGAACTCATGACCCCAAATAATCACTTGAATGAATACTTTCACCATAATGAAAACAAGAAATGAGAGAACCAATAATGCCTTAATCTTAGTGAATTCGTAACATCATCCTAGTATTACGTCTTTACTTGATGATCGACAAAATTAGTGCTTTGAATCCCTAAGAACGAATGATAAGGCTTGAAGCACATAATAACTCATGGATATCTAACGATCCTCAACTGAACAAAACTTAAGCGTAAGTATAGGTAATACCTAATTCTCCAGCATTGGATACTCAATGAGGAGAAAGATAGCTTAAGCCAAAATCCTGGTTCAAAATAACCTCAACTACAACCTTGATGAGACACCAAATACCATAAGTAAAAACCCTAATGTACTTTACTTTGGATGAATTCTTGATGGAGGATGACCTTGTAGCTTGATGAAGAAAAGATCCACAACATCCATGAAAACAAAACCCTAATTCCGCAATTTCACTGCCTTGAAAAATAACCAGAAGAATCAGGCTCTATTTGAACATATACACCTTAGCCAGTTGATAAAACCCTAACCCTGAAGGTTCTCGACCCCTTGCGAAGTTATGTTGTTAGCGAATGTATGCAATGTTAAATGACCTAATGGAAATATGTACATGAAAAAAGTGCGACAATGCGTAAAACAGATAAAAGTAGAAGGGTAGGACAAATTTGGGGTATTACAGCTGCCCCTATTTAATCGTCTTAAACCTGAATGTACGATTGGCACATGCCTTTCGGAAGTTTAAGGTTGAAGATGATTAAATATCAATGCCAAAAATTTTTCCTGAGAGAGAGAGAGAGAGAGTAAGTGTTTTCTTTATTTATTTTTGTGTTATCTGCTGGGGAAAAGAAATTTGTTTTTTCAATGAAGAGACAGAGATTGGACTTGTAACGTGGCTTGATGCCAATACAAGACAAATGGTTGGTATGAAAAGACAGCGGACAAGGTCTACGGGCGACCTGCGATCCTAAGGTGACACAAGAGAGTGATTTGACATAGAACCTAGCCAAAGGGAGATCTCAGGTTCTAAGACAAAGTATATGGAAAGAACCTAGCCAAGAGGCGATCTCAGGTTCGACGATGATTTGAGGGAAGAACCTAGCCAAGAGGCGATCTCAGGTTCTAAGAATGTGATCTAAGGAGGAACCTAGCCAAGAGGCGATCTCAGGTTCGACGGTGATCTATGGGAAGAACCTAACCAAGAGGCGATCTCAGGTTCTACGATGATCTATGGGAAGAACCTAGCCTACGGGCGATCTCAGGTTCTACGACGATCTATGGGAAGAACATAGCCTACGGGCAATCTCAGGTTCGACGATGATCTGAGGAAGAACCTAGACTACGGGCGATCTCAGGTTCGAAGACGATCTATGGGAAGAACCTAGCCGGCGGGCGATCTCAGGTTCGACGATGATCTGAGGAAGAACCTAGCCCACGGGCGATATCAGGTTCGACGACGATCTATGGGAAGAACCTAGCCTACGGGCGGTCTCAGGTTCGAAGATGATCTATGGGAAGAACCTAGCCTACAGGCGATCTCAGGTTCGACGGTGATCTATGGGAAGAACCAAGCCTACGGGCGATCTCAGGTTCGAAGAAGGAAACATGGGTTATGACATGACGATTGTTTAGATAAGCGACACGGACGAGCATCAAGGAAGGTTAAACACGGACGAGTGTTTGAATTAATACGGACGAGTATTGAAAGAAGATACAGACGAGTATCAAAAGGTTAAACACGGACGAGTGTTTGAATCAATACAAACGAGTATTGAAAGAAGATACAGACGAGTATCAAAGGTTAAACATGGACGAGTGTTTGAATCAATACGGACGAGTATTGAAAGAAGATACGGACGAGTATCAAAAGTTAAACACGGACGAGTGTTTGAATCAATACGGACGAGTATTGAAAGAAGATACGCACGAGTATCAAAGGTTAAACACGGACGAGTGTTTGATTCAATACGGACGAGTATTGAAAGAAGATACAGGTGAGTATCAAAAGTTTAAACACGGACGAGTGTGATTCAATATGGACGAGTATTGAAAGAAGATACAGACGAGTATCCAAGGTAAACACGGACGAGTGTTTGGACAACTAACCCGGGTGGGTGTTTAGGAAACTTGACACATACGAGTGTTTAGGAAACTGACTACCAGACAAGAACTGGGTTTAGAATGACAAAGTGTATTGATTTTGTTTGGCATTGAAAAGGTGAAGGTTACCGATTGGGGACTTTGGGCATGATACCCTTCTGTAGGGATGTACTGTTGTCCCTGAATGATTCAGATATTTGTGTAAGGTACCTGATCTGGCTTATGCTTTGTATGCATGTTTGAATTTCTTTTGACGCAAAGATCCACTCTGATGGATCAGCTACGCGCTTTTGAGGATGTAATGTTATGTAATGATAACTATATGCAATGCGAAGAAATAAACTTCATGGGGATAAGAGAAGGCTTGCTGGGAACCATTGCTCATCACTGGGGATGTCAATATATCGACGTTGGAAGCCCGCAGTATTAAAGGTTGTTGGGGGTATTGATAAGAACTTGCCCTGGGGAGCTCTTGAAGACCAAGGATCGTTGATGACTTTGCTAAAGATTGAATTGCTGATGAAGCGAGTCTTCAGGTACGCTGCTAGATTCTAAACCGTACCGTTGGGGAAGAGATAATCTGGCCAGACTTCCAAACATCCTGAACCATTGAGAAGATGATAGAACTGAATATGCCAAAGAATGGATACTGAACACCACGTGGATCCCTTTGAATACATGTCCCAAGTTTACGCATACTGGGGAATTATCTCTTGAATCACTTGGGGATAAGAGATGGGCATGGACACCTACGAGTTCCCCGGTTTAGCTCTGCGAATGCCCCGGTTTAGCTCTACGAATGCCCTGGTTTAGCTTTGTGAATGCCCCGGTTTAGCTTTGTGAATGCCCCGGTTTAGGTCCATTGGGGATGTTCTTGATTAACTCCACTGGGGATACACTTGCGCGTGCCGAGTCAAATGACGACTCCGAACTTTCTGAATTCACTTGGGGAATCAAGTTTGAAATTGTCTACAGCAGATAAAGGCAGCTTTGTACGCTGGCGAGGTCAGAGCGACCGTTATGATGCTTTTAGCTGATTGTAGTGGTCTCGTGCAACATAATTGGTTTTAGCAACTTTGCAAGTATGAATGAGGAATGCCCCTGTCTGAAGGGTCTCTGAGAAGATCTATGTTGAATAGAAGACCATAATATTCGTGCCACAATACGATATGAGGTGGCCTGCCCCAATATCTTGAGCTACGAAATAAACTGCTCTTGATTACAGCTTTCTTGGAGAGATTTGTCGAATCTCAACGTAACTGCCCCAGGTTGAATGAATTTTGAGTAGATTTCTCGATGTGATAGCCTCTGATTGATTGAACTTGAAGATATTTATCGACGTGATAGCCTCTGATTAACAACTTTGAGGGATGCCCTAGATTTGGCTGAACTTGGAGAGATCGACTCTCGACTTGATTGCCCCAGATTAGCTGAGCTTGGAGAGATCGACTCTCGACTTGATTGCCCCAGATTGGCTGGCTCTACTAACTTCATCCCTGAATTATACTCAAATTGTGAAGTACCAAGATGATTTCTCTTGACAGAATCACCGGTCAACATGCTACTGGATAAGTCATTTCTCTTGTGGCAGCTGACTCTTGCTTCAACAGGGTATTCAAGCCTCTCTTCTCTGACAAGATTGAGCTCTTCACCGATTGTTCATTGTATAAACTTACTTGATGTCAATCAGTTGTTTTGTATGCAGAAGAATGTTTATTATGAGAATGATAATTCTAATGCAACACATATGTAAGTCTTGAAGTTTGAAAAAACTTTGAATGAAATGACGTCACAACTCTGTTGTGAACGACTCACTAGCTAGAGAGAAATATTTGCAAAATCTTTTTTTTGAAAGATAATGCAAGCATATGATGCCAACACAGATATTCAAACATACCTCTTAGGAGTCAGTTAAATGCTATCTCGTTGTAGCCCGCTTTCGAATTGACCCATGCTTCAGTTAGGACTTTTATGGGTTGTAACGTGGCCTGGTTCACGTTTTTAGAAAAAAGGATTTTAGGCTCAAAATTATTTGGTGCCCACCCATTCTCCATGATGTTCTCCATTCCTAAGTTCAGTTGACCTGACATAAACGTTCATCTCTCGAGAAGAGTTTGCGATGATTGAGGAACCACAATGGTTTCTTGGACACGACAGTCGCTAACTTCTTTGCCTTTGGTGTCTGATCAGACGACCTTGTTCTTTGATGAGGATTTTCGTTGGTAATCCTTTTCTCGCCTTTTAGGCTTTTCAATTTCTTTCTTGATTTCCCTAATTTTTGCCTGGACAAATTCTTTTGAATTTCGATTTGGAAGTCCAGCGGGATGCCCCAACTTTTTCCTAAGCGACTTATTTTCAAGTTTCGACTTAGCGGGGATTTTTGTTTCTTTCTTATTTGTATTTTCCATTTTGAACAAGTCGTTGATCTTTGCATTGTTTTGATTTATTGGAAGTGATCGTGACTACCCGAGTCTTTAGTAGATGATGGATAACCATTATAGTATCGTCATTTGTTGACCTCCTAATGTGCGAGAGACACCCATTGGGATATAGTCAAAAGACGCATGTTGCTGATAGATGAGGGTTAACCATTGTGGTTTTGACTTTCCTCAACCATTTGATGGATAACCATTGTTGTATCCTTGGATGCACACTCTTGATGAGTTCTGAATGCTTGATTAGATCGGCTGAACACTACCCTCCCCAGGGTTGAAATGAGGGTTTTTTCTGAACAAAAAGGAAACTCCTACTTCAAAGGCTCAGAGGGGTTAACGAGGGTCTATCTCTCTTATATCTCCAGTGTTTAGGGATTTGAAACAAGGGCTGTAGATCGTCAGCAGGGTCTTACTCAAAAGCGTACCAACCAGAGATTTTTGCGTTTTCAGATTGTCATCCTCCTCCTTTGAATCTTTACCTAAGCATAAGACTAGGAAATCTGGCATCAATATGCAAGTAAAACATTTAAAGAGTGATAACGAATGGATGAGTAAAAATGAAAGGAACACTTCAAGATAAGCGTACTTATTGCATTAAGATTTTCGTTCAAAAATAGACAAGTTTCTATATACAAGCAATGTTTAAACAAACAAGCAAGAATGCAAATGAAAATGCAGTAAAGAAACCAATGATTTCCACTATTGAGGAGACTTGACTTCGTATGGACTTGCCGATTCTGACGACTTTCTGTAGTCTTGATGCTCGAGTGTGCGAGAGAATTCCCTTTCAGATCTGATGTGAGCATGACAGTCTCTGAATTGATCCAGTCTTGGACTTGGTCTCTGGATGACATACCTTTTCCAATCGGTCGGCCAGGTGCCCTAGTATAATATGCATAGAAGATCCTTTCGGGAGAACAAATGAATGACTTACCTAACGAATCGGTATAAACTGCATCATCAAGCATATCGTGTTTCAAAGAAATAATAGACATCATCATCAGAGTTCCCATAACCTGGCTTATCTGAGTCTTCAATCAATCATCTTCCTGCTTGAAGAAATTTTTGACTACGAGCCAAAGCTTGCATGTACCACTCGGAGTTATTCCATAACTGATCTCTGAGCATGCGCGGTGAGAAATCAGGTGGAACCTCTGAAGAAATCCCCCCAGGTCTGAATAAGAATCCCCAATCTCCTGGCACCTGTTATGAATGCAAGAATATGCATGGGGTGTATGAATGAATGTCATGTCATGTTCTGTCATTTCCAAGGAAATAACAGAACATGAATGTTAAGCATGTGGTTAGCCATGTTATGTATGCAAAGGCATGAGATCAAAGAGGATCAAGGTTCCATCATTCCTGAATATGATTGCTGCACTGTTCTGAACCATGTGAGTATCATCAGATCAAAGGTCCGACATAGCTTCTGCATATATAAGAACCAAGTACCATGTAGACCTCCCATTGTACGGGGTCAAGGCTTCTGAAACAGCGGATACCGTTGAGCATTTTTGAACATGCTGGGAATACCAAGATTGAAGACTTGAATGAACCTCCAAGTAGAAAAGTCAGGAGCTTAGAAAATAAATCTGAGAACCATACAGTCACCAATAAGATATAGCATCTGCATCAAGTCATAACAGAAATCCAGAACATAGCCATTAGAACCCATAGCCACTATCTGAGCATAGTCACCATTTGTACTTGTAATAATGATTCCCTCCCTACTCACAGGTGAAGACTAGGTTAGGGTAAGACAATGGTAACTCGAAAATCACGGGTCCGCCTGAAAGTGCTATGGGCTTACCCACACACGTGGGTGCCGATAGTAATTAATTTGAACCTCATCCGAGCGTGGTATATGACATGACTGCACTAATCGGACCACGTCATATAGCCGTCATGCCCCCACTCTATTTCTAGGTGTCCTAGTGCACTCTGGCCTGGGTACTGTGCCTTTTACCTCAATAGTAGCATCCCCACCCAAATAAGAAGCAAATCCAGTACAGTAGTAGTATATGGAAGACAGTAAAATGCAATGCATACGTATGCTCAAGTGTATACAAAATGAATGAATAAATTGAAAGCATAAAGATAAACACCCAAATGAAAGAAAGCAAGAGCTAGGAGCGACTCTGGGATAGACCAGCATTTGGTCGACCTTTCCCCAGTGAAGTCTCCAGCTGAAACAACCGGATGAAAATCATCAAAACAATGAAGTCGCCATCGAACATCTTTTATCCCACATGTAGGGAAAGGTAAACATCGAGAAAACCTGAGAAGGGAGAAGTCACGGTCTTGCGACCGAGAGATCGGGTAAGGGAGTCTGTTACGCGAGGGGAAGGTATTAGCATCCCACACGCCCGTAGTACTCTACGGTATCCACTCTTGTTATCTATCTTATGGGTGTGTTTAATCTACGCTTACTGTTTACTATACTACTGAAAGGAATGCATGCAAAATAAAGGGGACAAAATGTAGGGAAAATAAAATTGTGCTCGCTTGGGCCCTACCCCAATGCCTACGTATCCGTTTTGAGGAATCAGAGCTACCGTAGTTCGGTTCACATGTTTTTGTTTTTTTGTGTTTTTTGTGGACGAAGTTAATTTCGCCTTCTGCCGCAGCTCGACCTTTGGAGACTTATGCGTTGGCACAGAAGTAAATTAATCATGTCCTTACCTGAAAAGGGTTTTTTTATAGAAAAAGGTGCTTGAGCGCACAAAATGGTTTGAGTTGATTTGTATTTTTGTTGCAGATAATGACTAGTTGACCTCAAGAGAGAGATATTAGTCGCTTTTCTATTTAGTCATGAAAGGAGTCTTTTGAGAATTGAACCACAATTATACTTGAGATGAAGAACAATAATATCGAGAAGAGACCCGCTTATCATTTTCCATATTAAGCAAAAGCGTGATTCTCATCAGTAGTTTTAAAGTGTTTTGAATTTTGAAAAGAAAAAGAAGTTTTTGTTTTAAATGCGTATGCGAAAGGAGAAGCAAAGTTAAAGGGGGACTAGCCTATTTCTACACCTAATGTTATTATGCATTGTTAGACCTAAGGTTTAGAATTTTGAGGGAATTCTACCTAATGTTTGCATGCTTGGATTGCAATAAAGCCCTATTTCTCATGATTTCTATAAAGCGATAATGAAATGTAATAAAGTGAAAACAAGTGCCAGAGTAGTAGCGGAGGCTACCGAAGTGAGCAAGTCGTCAAGAGCAAACGAAAGCACTGAAAAAGCAAGGAGTATGCGTCGAGCAAGCTTCACCAAGAAACAAACAGAGTCAGAAACAATATTCAACTAAGATAAAGGCAAACGCGTGTTGCGAATGCAAAGCATAATCAAAAGTTCCTCGCACAATGAACAAACGCGTCAAAAATAACGTGGAATTATTCAAGGATCAGAACCTGCCTCCAAACCACTCCTCATGCCAAGGAAATTGAATCAAGGATACAAAATCGACAAGAACGCATAAAAATCATAATTCTAACCGTGTACTAAACACTAATTCAATTAATTCATACGCTAATAAATTTTTTTATTAAAAATATCAACAAGTCGGGAATCACCATATTAATATCCACACCAAATTTCAGCAAGAAATCATGAATGAATCATCAATAATTAATTACAAAAATTAAGGAATTAAAGTAAAAATTACAAAGAACAAGGTGGTGTAAGGATCAGATCTAGGGGTGTAACCAGAGGGTCCAGGCGCCAGGCCCAGCACATAGAGTCCATAAGCAGTTTTTTTTAGCAAGTATCAACAGGCTTCCAAAAAGGTGATAATGGGCTTGAAGAGGAGGCAATCTTGACCCAATCCTTTTTGTTACTCATCTAATTCATTTTTTTTTTGTTTTATTGTGTTAAAGATTGATGATTAAAAAATAACAGAATAAAATGTGAAAATAATTAAAATTATTAGAATAAAACGTGAAAAGTACTAGAGAAGATAGAAAAAAGATTGATGAGAAGACAAAAAAAATAAAATAATTAAAACTAAAAGGATAAGAACGTGAAAATTGAAAGTGGATTTAGGGTTGGGACGGTCGAGCTTCCTTCTTCTTCTTCGCGGCGTCGCCGTCTCGCTTCAATCGTCGCTTCCGCCCTTCCTTCTTCTTGTCGTCTATTCCGATCGATCCGTTCCGACATCCTCTTCGTTCTGATATCGCCTCACTCAAACATCGTGCTTCATTTCTTTGTCAATCCTTGTTTCGGTGCCTCATCCATACACGATGCACAAAATTATTCCTCCGCCTTCCGTCGCTGTCATACTCTCAACTGTACCTATCTCTGTGGCAACATCATAACCACTATCTCCGCCTTACTTTGTCTCAATTCATCCAGAAACACATTGGTATGAAGAAAACGTGAAATTAAGACAGGGAAAGGAATGGTGCAATGTTTACCTATAAGGCGGAGTCTTGCCTCTGATTTTGTTTCAATCGACGTTGGATTGAAGATGAAAAGAAAAATAGAGAGGAGGTTCTTTTGCGCTAATCACATGTATCATATTTTCTTCTACTTTCTTCATATTCTTCTATTTTGGCGTTTTTTCGACTACGTATGGTGCATGCTCGCTGTGTGATAATAATGTATGTGAATTCTGTTATGTTCTTGTTGCACAGAGGAACTGAGAAATAAACTCAATAACGCATCAGAGAAGTTGAGATGATTATGATGTGCAACAAAGTTCCAAGAATCACTTTGGATAAACGATGGGGATGATTAGATTCAGTGATGATACTATGAAGAATTGTAATGTGAAGTTGTTGTTGTTGTCGCGTTGATGTATCAGTGAAGATGATGAAAAGATGAAGAGTATGCAGGGTGCAAAGGTTCTAAGTTTGAAGATTTTCTGGTGATTTCTATGTGATTTTTTCTGTGAATAATTTTATCTGAATTGTGGTTTTTCTTCTGAAATATCTATTGTGAAAATTTCTTATGAATGAATAGAGGGAGAGAGAGTTCTTTCCAGTGATGGAGGAGGAAGATTGATGAAGCATAAGATGAATATGGTGCCGGTGGATCAGTTCTTGGAGATAGCTGAGAGATTTCTGTGTGGATGAATTGTGTGTTCCTCTCCTCTTTCCATTCTCTCTTGTACAGATTGTTGAGAGCTTTGATAAAATAGCTAGAAGGTTTATATAGATTGTTGGAGTTTGAGAAGTAGTTGAGTGAGGTTAGTTATTCTGTTTGAAGTTTGTTATTGTGCCGGGCTGTTTTAGAGAATGGTTAGGGAATGTTTATAAAATTCGGTTAGAAGTCTGTTGCATCAGTTATGAATCTGGTTAGGTGGTTAGGAGGTAGTTATGAATTCTGTTAGGATTGGTTAAGTTAGAAAAACTGTTATAAACTCCTTTTTTATGTGCAGGGCTGTTATGGTAGTTGGAATTCGGTTAGAGTGTATGTATGTGTTATGAGTATGAGAAATTGGTTTTGATTTTATGTTATGGATGCATAGCGAACTGGTTTTTCTTATCAATTGATGCAGGGCTGTGAAGGGTTTGAAGAACGATGGAGGGCTTAAAGAATTCACTTGGATAAAAGGCAAAGTAATAGTATCGGGTTAAATTGAGACTCGACTCATGATGTGAAAAGTGGGGAAAGGCTTGGTCATGGGACTTGGATTTATTTTTAATTTTGTAATATTCGGTGCATTTTCTTTGTGTAAATTCCTTCTATTTTGGAAAGTAGATGGTTTGGAGTTGTAATGGTATGATTGAATGTAACATAAAATATGAATTCTTTTGCTTTGTAAAGAAGTTTGCTTTCACTTTCATGATGAGTAATCAAAAGAAATGTCTTTGAAGCTTCTTTTACTTTCATGATGAATAATCTAAAGAAATGGCTTTGAACCCTTTTTTAATACTTGGTGGAAATTTGAATGAAACTTGAATGTTCTTGAATGCAATATTAATTTGGAAATTCCAAATCTCCAATCTCCTATCCAAAATAAAGTTCTCTTCAAATAGAACTAATAGATCACAATGCTTCTCTTCATTTGCAACTTGAATGAAACATATGATATCGAACCCTTTTTTATGGATGACTCACGAGATAAACTCAAAGATGACTAAAGAAAGACTTTTATTTGAAATCCAAAATCTTAATCATGGATGAACATGGTGTGCTTTCTTCTTCAAAGTGACTTGAGTTCCAAGGAATCCTCGTGGATGGACTTTCCAAACTCAATATGCTTTGCCTCTTAAAATATTGGTCCAATTTAACAAATTCGAACCACTTGAACTCATGACCCCAAATAATCACTTGAACGAATACTTTCACCATAATGAAAACAAGAAATGAGAGAACCAATAATGCCTTAATCTTATTGAATTCGTAACATCATCATAGTATTACGTCTTTACTTGATGATCGACAAAATTAGTGCTTTGAATCCCTAAGAACGAATGATAAGGCTTGAAGCACATAATAACTCATGGATATCTAACGATCCTCAACTGAACAAAACTTAAGCGTATGTATAGGTAATACCTAATTCTCCGGCATTGGATACTCAATGAGGAGAAAGATAGCTTAAACCAAAATCCCGGTTCAAAATAACCTCAACTACAACCTTGATGAGACACCAAATACCATAAGTAAAAACCCTAAGGTACTTTGCTCTGGATGAATTCTTGATGGAGGATGACCTTGTATCTTGATGAGGAAAAGATCCACAACATCCATGAACATAAAACCCTAATTCTGCAATTTCACTTCCTTGAAAAATAACCAGAAGAATCAGGCTCTATTTGAACATATACACCTTAGCCAGTTGATAAAACCCTAACCCTGAAGGTTCTCGACCCCTTGCGAAGTTATGTTGTTAGCGAATGCATGCAATGTTAAATGACCTAATGGAAATATGTACATGAGAAAAGTGCGACAATGCGTAAACCAGATAAAAGTAGAATGGTAGGACAAATTTGGGGTATTACATCTGTACTTCAACGGAGGATAATTCTGTTGAGATTTAAGAACTCGTCCACACTATGATTGATGAGAATTGCCGAGATTTAGAACCTTATCTGTAATTCAACTGAGACTAATTCAGTAGAGATTTAAGAATCGGTCAGTACTTCGACTGAGGGAAACATCTTCATCGATATCTAGGACTGTCTGTAGTTCAACGGAGTATAATTCTGTTGAGATTTAAGAACTCGTCCACACTACGACAGAGGAAAATTGTCGAGATTTAGAACCTTATCTGTAATTCAACCAAGACTAATTCAGTTGAGATTTAAGAACCGGTCAGTACTTCGACTGAGGGAAACATCTTCATCGAGATCTAGGACTGTCTGTACTTCAACGGAGTATAATTCTATTGAGATTTAAGAACTCGTCCACACTTCGACGGAGGAAATTTTTTGAGATTTAGAACCTTATCTGTAATTCAACCGAGACTAATTCAGTTGAGATTTAAGAATCGGTCAGTACTTCGACTGAGGGAAACATCTTCATCAAGATCTAGGAACTGCCTGTACTTCAACGGAGGATAATTCTGTTGAGATTTAAGAACTTGTCCACACTTCGACGGAGGAAAATGTCGAGATTTAGAACCTTATCTGTAATTCAACCGAGACTAATTCAGTTGAGATTTAAGAACCGGTCAGTACTTCGACTGAGGGAAACATCTTCATCGAGATCTAGGAATTATCTGTACTTTAATGGAGGATAATTCTGTTGAGATTTAAGAACTCGTCCACACTGCGACGGAGGAACATTTGTCGAGATTTAGAACCTTGTCTGTAATTCAACCGAGACTAATTCAGTTGAGATTTAAGAATCGGTCAGTACTTCGACTGAGGGAAACATATTCATCGAGATCTAGGAACTGTCTGTACTTCAATAGAGGATAATTCTGTTGAGATTTAAGAACTCGTCCATACTTCGACGGAGGAAAATTGTCGAGATTTAGAACCTTATCTGTAATTCAACCGAGACTAATTCAGTTGAGATTTAAGAACCGGTCAGTAGTTCGACATAGCTGAGAACTTAACTGCATCCTTCCTGAAAGGTAAAGATCAGTCGTATGCAATGCATGATATATATCAAGCAATGATGTTCTCAAAATAAATGAGATTGTGTTGTATGATGCGTATATGCATGTATCATGATGTATGGAAATGTAATGTTTTTAGCTGGGGAAAATAAATCTCGGATAGCTGCTGGGGAATAGAATTGGATTCTTCGTTTCCGCTGAGGGATGGTGAACGAAGGGAATAAACCGGTAGGAGAGGATAAATCCGTTGGGGAATAAACTGATGAGGAGATCAACTCTGTGGGGAAGAAAAGCTCTACTGAGGATTCCACCGATAAATTCTGCTGGGGATGAATTACCGTTACTGGTGATACTGAATCCTGTTGGGAATTGAATTTCTGTTTGTGAAAGGAAAAAACTTCGCTGGGGATGATCTTTCAGTTGCGACTTCACTGGGGATAACCTTTTAGACTCTTATGGGGATAATCCTTTCGAACTTTGCTGGGGACAATCTTAGAAAGTCTAACGGGGATGATTCTCCAAATTCCACTGGGGAAGCTTTTTTGGATTGTGCTGGGAAAAATTTCAAACTCCACTGGGGATATGTTGTATTCTGTCGGGGAATATTCTTATACTCCGTTGGGGAATATTAAGACTACCGGGGATATTAAACCTTTTCAGTGTTGACGGTAGATAAACTCTGATTGGGGAGAATATTACCGATTTATTCATAGTTGCAAGTCTCAGCTGGGGAGAGCTATCATTACTGTCTCACTCTGCGCGGAGTGAAAGTATCTTGGCCATATTCTTCAGCTGAATCTACCTTGTACCTGGTGGACAGAGCAACTGTACAGTTTGAACAATTCTCATTTGCCCCTGTTTCTGATATTACAAGTACTGGTCTTTTGTTTCGCATGTAAATATTTATGAGCAGCAATTAATGTCAAATGCATATATCAATAATGAACATTGGACGTTCTTTGCAAAACAAAACAGAAAAAGGAAAAACAGTTTGAATTTTCTCTAAAAATGGATTGTATTGATTTGAAGTTTGGCCTGTAAATAGGCGTTTTTGTACAAGAGGATGACGTCCTAGTAGGAGAACACCGTCGAATAATAGAATTTACACAATTTGTGAAAAACTAAACAAAACAGCTATGTGAACAATCCCACTGGGTTCCAACTCTGCTATTGCCTTTATGTCCTCGAGCATCTCATCACTTCGCTACTGGTTGAAGTTAGATTAGATTGATTAGTGCCGTCCGAGCTTGATAGTCGATACCGAAGTCTGGTTGCAAGGTGATCCAATGAGACATAGTGTTACGCTTTGATCCCTAATTTTTGCCTGGACCTCCCTTTCGGGTTTTCAGTCCACCAGGATACCTTTTTTTCCCAAGCCGCCTTTTCAGGTTTTCGAATTGCCGGGTGTACAGTTTTTTCATTTTCATCCCTTATTTTTGCCCGAACCCTTTTGGTTCGCCGGGAAGCCCTTATTTTTTCCTAGGCCAGTCAACCTAGCGGGTCTTTGATTATGCGTAGTATCTTTTCACTATGTCTGCATTGACGGGGTGAGGAAGGTCGTCACCATCCATGGTGGTTAGAATCATAGCTCCTCCCGAGAAAATGTTCTTAACCATAAATGGCCCTTCATAGGTAGGGGTCCATTTGCCCCTGGGATCACCTTGTGGCAGTATAATGCGCTTGATAACCAGATCCCCAACTTGATACTCTTATCATCTAACTTTCTTGTTAAATGCCTTGATCATCCGCTTTTGATACGTCTGACCATGACAAATAGCAGTAAGTCTCTTTTTGTCAATTAAGTTCAGCTGATCAAGCCGGGTCTGGATCCAGTCATCTTTGCTCAAACCTGCGTCCTTCATAATCCGAAGAGAGGGTATCTGAACTTCAAAGGGCAAGACGGCTTCCATACCATATACCAAGGAATAAGGTGTTGCCCCTGTTGACGTCCGTGCTGAGGTACGGTACCCATGAAGAGCAAACGGTAACATCTCGTGCCAATCTTTGTATGTCACTGTCATCTTCTGCATAATCTTCTTAATGTTCTTATTAGCCGCCTCAACAGCCCCATTCATCTTCGGCCGGTAGGGAGAAGAGTTATGATGCTGTATCTTGAAATGCTTGCAGAGCTCAGTGATCATTTTATTGTTGAGATTTGTACCATTGTCCGTTATGATCCTCTCTGGTACACCGTATCGACAAATCAGATTATGCCGAATGAACCGCGCCACAATGTTCTTGGTTACAGTAGCAAAGGAAGCTGCTTCAACCCACTTCGTAAAGTAATCAATAGCTACCAAGATGAAATGATGCCCGTTGGATGTCGTAGATCTGATCTCGCCGATCATACCAATGCCCCACATTGCAAAAGGCCACGGAGCTGTCAAGACGTTCAGAGGAACTGGAGGAATGTGCACCTTATCAGCATAGACTTGGCACTTGTGACGGTTCCAAGAATGCTGATAACAGTCAGCTTCTATTGTGGACCAATAATATCCTGCCCGCAGGATCTTCTTTGCCATGGTATGTCCACTGGAATGAGTCCTGAAAGTACCTTCATGTAACTCTGCCATGATCCTTTCTGCTTCGTTCTTATCCACACAACGCAGTAAGGTCGAATCATGGTTACGCTTGTAAAGGATACCATTGCTGATGAAGAACTTCGCCGCGAACCTCCTCATAAACTTCTTGTCATTAACAGATGCACCCTCGGGGTACTCCTGGGACTCTAGGTACCTCTTCACTTCGTGGAACCAGGGTTTTTCTGTTACCTCTTCAGTCTCAATATCACAGCAATGTACAGGTTCGTCCAATCTTTCAATGATAATCCGGGGAGCCTCGTTGTCCCAATTGACTTTGAACATAGAAGACATCGTAGCTAGCGCGTCCGCCAATTGATTCTCCTCTCTAGGGAAGTGTTCAAAGGTTATCTCTTCGAAATGTGGAAGCAACTTCAATACATACTCCTTGTAAGGAATAAGATTTGGGTGTTTTGTATCCCACTCGCCTTTGATCTGGCTGATCACGAGAGCAGAATCTCCGAAGACACTCAAGAACTTAATCCTTAGGTCAATAGCTGCTCAAAGACCCATGATGCATGCTTCATACTCCCCCATATTGTTGGTGCAATTGAAACATAGTTGGGCGGTGAACGGAGTATGAGAGCCCTTAGGAGATATGATCACGGCGCCAATGCCATTATCCAAAGCGTTTGAAGCTCCATCAAAGTACATAGACCATCGGGATCCTTCCTCAGGTCCTTCATCCGGTCCAGGTGTCTCACAATCAATTACCAATATGATACTCTCATCCGGGAATTCGAAGTTCATAGACTGGTAATCATCCACTGCCTGATGTGCCAAATGGTCTGTCAACACACTTCCCTTAATTTCCTTTTGGGTCGTATATTAGATGTCATACTCAGTCAAGATCATCTGCCATCTTGCTATTCTTCCGGACAAGGCAGGCTTCTCGAAGATATACTTGATTGGATCCATCTTTGATATCAATAGAGTAGTGTAAGTCAGCATATACTATCTCAGCCGGCGAGCAGCCCATGCCAAAGCGCAGCAAGTTTTCTCAAGCAACGAGTATCGGGTCTTGCAGTCGGTAAACTTTTTGCTAAGGTAATAAATAGCATGCTCTTTTCGGCCAGACTCGTCATGCTGCCCCAGCACGCACTCCATTGAATTGTAGAGTATTGTCAAGTATAAGATCAAAGGTCTCCCTTCAACTGGAGGCATCAGAATAGGTGGCTCTTGGAGATATTCTTTGATCCTTTCGAAAGCGGCCTGACATTCATCGTTCCATCTTACCACTTGATCTTTCTTCAGTAGCTTGATGATTGGCTCACAAGTAGTAGTCAGGTGTGAGATGAATCGGGCAATCTAGTTCAGTCGTCCCAAAAAGCCTCTGACTTCTTTTTCTGTTCGAGGAGCTGGCATCTCCTGTATAGCCTTCACCTTTGCAGGATCCACTTGAATACCTTTGTCGCTTACGACGAAACCCAACATCTTACTAGATCTCACCCCGAAGGTGCACTTGTTCGGGTTTAAACTCAGCTTGTACAATTTCAACCTATCAAACAGCTTCTGAAGGTGGTCCAGATGTTCTTCTTCAGTTTGAGATCTTGCAATCATTTCGTCGACGTATACCTCAATCTCATGATGGATCATGTCGTGGAACAAAGCAACCATGGCACGCTGATACGTTGCCCCAGCATTTTTCAATCCAAAAGGCATGACCTTGTAGAAAAAGGTACCCCATTGAGTAACAAAGGTTGTCTTCTCCATGTCTTCGGGAGCCATTTTAATCTGATTATAACCGGAGAAACCATCCATAAAGGAGAACACCTTATGTTGTGCGGTGTTGTCAACCAAAACGTCGATATGAGGTAGAGGGAAATCATCCTTGGGGCTTGCCTTGTTCAGATCCATATAGTCAACACACATTCGAACTTTACCATCCTTCTTCGGCACTGGAACCACGTTGGCCACCGACTGTGGGTAAGAAGTAACTGCTAGAAAACCGGCGTCGAACTATTTCATAACTTCAGCCTTGATTTCCTCAGACATATCCGGGCGCATTCGGCGGGCCTTCTGCTTTACTGGAGAGCAGTCTTCCTTGGTAGGTAGGCGGTGAACCACAATATCGGTATCCAACCCAGGCATATCTTCATAAGACCAGGCAAAGATCTCAACGTAGTCACGCAGCATCTAAATCAACCGTTGCTTGACACTAGGTTCCAAATTTGCACCAATCTTGACCTCTTTCTTGTCTACCTCTGTACCCAGATTCACTGATTCCACCGGCTCTTCGTGCGGCTGTATGACCCTCTCTTCTTGAAGTAGCAATATAGCAAGTTCACCAGGAACTTCCCAATCATCTTCACCTTCGTCTTCGGCTAAGTTGATCGGACTTTCGAAGTCATAACCGACAGTCGCAGAGTCGTTATCAGTGGGATCCATGGTGGATGTAGACCTGTATATGTGAGTGTGTGTAAAATAGTTGTTTTGCAATATATAATAAAAGAAAAACAAGGAGCGCAAAATTTGAAATGCAAAAAACGTCAAATGCTTTTATTAATGATATATGCAGATGACACACATAAAGCCCTCACAAATGAAGCCACGGTGCCCCAGGTAAGACACCGGGCCGTAAAGTTTAAAACATTGTTTGTTACAGATACAAAACAAAAATCTCATTACTGGGTGATAACGGAAACAGGCATAGAATCCTTTGCTGTCCAGTTGCTCAATCCACCATCGGCAGTCGGGTAGATCCAACTGTCAATATCAAACTCTTCATCATCATCATCCCCGGTAGCATTTACTCCCACATCCTGTTTAGGCTTTTCTGGTGCTCCAAACTCGATCTCCTTCGCATCAATTAAATCATGTACTTTTTTCTTCAAGACCCAGCAGTTATCCGTGTCGTGCCCCGGGCTATCAGAATGAAAAGCACAGCGGGCATTCGGATCGTACATCGGTGATGTTGTGTTGGGAATCTTTGGGGCCTCCCTCAGAATCACCAAGTTGGTTTTTAATAACTGCGGCAGAATTTTGGGATAAAGTCATGTTGAGCTGAGTGAATTGTCTTCGCGACCTCTCGGCCCTTGGCTGATTGTTGCGCTGAGGAGCACCAACAGGTCTTGATATAACCACCGCATTAACAACTTGGCGGCGTTCAGGTCTATTCTGACTTTTTGAACTGTAAACAGCACTGGACTCCTTCTTAAAAGGCTTCTTCTCGGTGCTTGATGAAGCACCCTTCTGTATTTTACCAGATTTGATATCGGCCTCAATCCTTTCCCCGGTCATAATCAGCTCTGTAAACCCGGACGACGAACTTCCAATCAGATGGTTGAAAAATGGACCAGACAAGGTCCCTAGAAACATATCCACTAGCTCCCTATCAGCCAAGGGAGGTTGCACTCTTCCAGCAAGGTCCCTCCATTTCTGAGCATAATCTTTGAAACCTTCGCCCGCACCCATTGACATACCTTGGAGTTGGGTACGCGTGGGAGCAAGGTCGGCATTGTATTGGTACTGCTTGTAGAAAGCAGCAGCCAAGTCTTCCCAATTGCGGATACTAGCTCCTTCTAACTGGTAAAACCATTCAAGCTGAGTCCCTGAGAGACTGTCTTGAAAGAAGTGGATCCAGAGATTCTTGTCAGCGGTGTATGGCTGAATTTTCCTAACATACGAATGGAGGTGCAGTTTTGGACAAGAAACCCCGTCGTACTTAGCAAAGGCTGGTGCTTTAAACTTGTGGGGAATTACCACCTCAGATGACAGACCCAGATCACCAAAGTCCAGACCAGGTACCTTCTTAACTTCCATCATACTCAACCGGTCTTCCAGTTGCTTGTATCTATCCTCAGCCGGAGGATACTGGTCCTCGTCGAAGTCAGTCTCGTTGTCGGAAACCATAGGGCTAGGAGCCCTCCTTTCTTCCTAATTATCTTTCCCTCCAGATGAGGGGGTCAAATCAACCTCTTCTCGCAAATCATTTCCGAATCTGCGACCCATATTAAATAGGACCGTCTTCTTCTTCTTCTTCTTCTTCTTCTTCTTCTCTTTCAGGATAAGGGTCTTCAGATCTTGCTGACCCTTAGCCAAACTCATGAACAATTCCTGGAACTGGGCGTTTTGAGCCTGTAGAGCCTTAATTGCTTGTTCAGTTGATGGTTCAGAAGACATGATGCTGAAATAAACAGCGAAGAAGATGAGAAAACCTGTAGGGGTACCTGTTATGAAGTGCATGGGAATGATATGCGCATGATATGATTTCAAAGACTTTAGGGATTCAAATTCGTAAACTAAAAAATGAAACACACTTTTATTAGATAAACTTTGAAATTCAATTGTTCAACAGATGCCTTTAAGGCGTTACAAGAAAGAAAAATTGGAAAATAAATCAAAACTAGAAATAATCAAAAAGACAATCAATGCTCCCATGGTCGTTTCTTGTCGGTGCGGACATAGTCATTGAGGATCCGCTCGTTCTCCAGCTGCCTTGTCAACTTCTGGATCTTCTTCTCTTGCTCGTGATACTTTTCTCTATAAGTATCCCGCTCTTCTCTCAGCTGCATCCATGATCTCTTTAATGCCCCAATGTCAGTAGGCATGTATGGATGGAGGATGGTAGGAGGAACTCCCTCTTCATCAGCAACCTCAACAATGATAGGCAAGACGGCTTCGTACGGAATTCCCAGCTTTTGGGCACGGATACGAACCCATCGGAGATATAGCTCCATCGGAAGAGAAGTCTTTGCACCCAGCTCGTGTGGATCAGACCTATGTACTCTATCCCAAGCCCTTATGAATCTGCGGCATTGCTCGTCACTATCCCCTTGGAAGTCAAAGACAATGCTCGGCATCAACAACTCATGAGATCCTTCTCTTCTAGCTCGCCCAAACTGACGTAAGGCCAAGCACGGATTATAAGTGATTCCTCCATTGGTTCCTATCAGTGGAACATTGGGGTATTCCCCACGACGATCAATGATAGCCACCTCGTCCATACCCTTAATATTCCAAATGATGTCATTATGAGAGAGAGACATAATCCTGTAGGCCCAACCCATGCCTTCTTGGTTCTTCAAAACTGATTTGGGGAGGTGAGAAATAAACCACCTCCCCAGCAACAGTGCACAGCTCATAAGGGTTCCCCGCTTCATTGCATTCACGTCGATGAAAGCATATGAGTTAGGAAACAACACCAAACCATATATGAGAAGAGCCAGAATGTCTTCAAATGCCTAGAAGTCTAGACTGTCCCAGAACTGATTAGCTTTACCAACCAAGAATTTAGTCAAAAAGCCCTTTACTCCACTACGAGTTTCCTAATTAGACATTACCTCAGCCTTTGTCAGATGGAGGGCTGAAGCAATCTCTTCTGGCCTAAGGATCTTCTCCCAACCTGTGAACGGGGTTTGCTCCAGAATAGAGATACCAAGCAAATCAGAGAACTCTTCCAAGGTAGGGACCAACTGGTAGTCCGGAAAAGTAAAGCAATGGTACAGTGGATCAAAGAACTGGACTAAGACACTCATCATCTGTTCATCCATCTTGGAGGTGACCAAACCAAGAAGGTGCCCATGTATTCTGATGAAGGAGGTAGTATCTGAAACCTTTGCAACCAATTCCTTGAGCTGAGTGGGAATCTGGACAAAGTTGATCCGAATGGTGTTTCTACGCATGGGTGCCATGACCTACAAAACAGAACAAAGATGAATCCCTCCTGTCTTTGAAATAGGTTAGTCCAATGCATGGTGCATGAAATGTCATGATGTCATGATAGAAAACACACCACAAGTATCCACAAATAGCAAACATGGTAAAGGCACACAAGTCACACAGAGAGCCCTTAGATTTCAGGTTGGCAAGGAGTCTAGGTACTACCCTCTTTCAATTCAGTTGGTTTAAACCTGTCCTAAAAATAGTAACCAGGTTCTAGAGGATCTCAATATCACTGACTACCCTCGATCGGTCATAATTCCAGTTTAGCAACCTTTTCTTGCAGCCGGAATCATCGCGAGAGTTTAGTCTCAATGAGTGTAGCATACTGCTACTGTTCTATGGCTAAGTTGGTCAATTTAAAGGTTCTAAGGTCAGTTGGTGCTTAATGACCCCTTAGTAGACCCATATTCTCCTCGTTGCGCCACAAGGGATATCGGTACATACTAAAGTGCCACACCAACATAGCTACTGCTTCAACCGTATCGGTCTACGCCGTACAGTTCCCTCACAGTTTATTGCTACTTACCTAAAGGGTATCCCCCAGATCCGGGTTAGGATCTATAGTAACTCTGATTCAAGCCCACAAATATAAAGCATACAAATCGAGCAATTGAAAACATTATGAACTATTCCTAAGGTACACCCCACTTATAAGCTTCCCCAGCAGAGTCGCCAGTTTTGTGATACGGTGGGAAGAACTGACTGTTTTTTGGATGCTGGTTTACGTTTTGCGTTTGTTTTCGCAAAATGTTACGGTAAGCAAGAGTCGCCACCGACTTTTATTTTATCCAACAAGGAAAGGAAAAAAGCACAGAAAAATTCCTTTTTGAGATATTTCTCGGGTTCGGGGGGTAGATTATAGAAAGGGAAGGTGTTAGCACCCTTTCTATCCGTGGTTATCCACGGGCTCTTAGGTACTTACTCATATTGTTTTCAAAATATTGCTTTCTTTATTCTTGTGGGTTTGAAAAAGTTTTTGTTTGAAAACTTCGATTTAACTCTTGCTTTTATCCTCAAGAGCGTATGAAGTGTTTTTGAAAACTTTGTTCGAAAAGGGGTGTAAGTGTAAAAAGTTTTTGGTTTTTGAAAGAGCAAGTACTTAAGAACCATCTACCTACTCGAAAAGGAATCTTTCTATGCTAATTTCCTTTAGACAATGCTATCCTACTATTGATGAGTAGGTAGCACCGTCGTTTGAGTTTAAGGGTCAATTCGAATTAGGGACTTACGGTCACTAAAGCAATGTTAGGACGCTTTAGCGGTAACCCTAATGTCTTAGATCGTTTGTTTTGAGGCAAAAATATCTGAGGCAACCATTTCGAGGCGACTATGATCTTTTAGACAGGAGGGCGACCTCTAAAGTGACCTATACTCAATGACCGCGTACGAAGGCAACCAAGTGGAGTGTACCCTAAGAGTGCGCATGTGCGAGTGTGTCGTTTTCAGTTATTTTTGTCTTTTTACATGTTAAGCGTGATCTAAGTTGATTTTAGGTTAAAACATTCAGTCTTGTCATGTCATCCTATTATCAAACATCTAACAGTTATAATTTGCGGGAAATAAAATGCGGAATTTAAATTACAAGGCGTCGGGTATTTACATCGCCAAAGACAAACCCTTTAAAAATAAATAAAGCGATAAAAAATAAATAAAGGTCCTATTAAGCTATTACAAACCGGAGCAAGTACATTATTGGATAAAATAAATAAATCGCACGCGGGAAATTAAATTGAGCGCAAATTAGGGTTTTGACCCTTTAAAGAAACTTTTTTTTTTATTTTTTTTTATTTTAAGAAAGAAATTAACCTAAAATAATTACTAAATTAATAAATTAATAAAAATAAATTATTTTTGGGTTTTTGTTATTTTAAGAAAGAAAATAAAAATTAATTGAATTAGTAAAGACCTAATTAAGTCTAATTAATTTTAATTATTTACAAAAATATGTTAAAGTTATTCTAATTAAAAGCTATGTTAATTTAATTAGTGTTTATTAATAAAATAAAAAAATTAAAATTAAAATTTGATTTGATAAAGAAAATATTTTTGTGATTTTATTTTATAAAGAAAAGAATTTTTGATTGGTTAGTAAATAATAAAAATAATTAAAACATATTAAAATAAATAAACAAAAGAATTATGAGAGAGGAGTATGGGCCTGTTTCCATGGTGTGGAAAGCAATTCTGAGGCCCATTAGAGTTGGCCTTGTTGACTTTTTTGAGATCCAGTAGGCGTGCATGGACTTTGCTTATGGTAGACCCTCACTCCTAGATCACCAGATCTGGCCTTTGGTCATCTGGCTATTGGATGTATGAAGGTGCACGGTGAGCTACAGGCTTGAATACACACACAATTGCCTGAGAGGAAAAATCAAATAGAAATTGGGGGACCTGGGATTCGAACCCAGGTCCTGAAAGTGATTGCCAATGCACGCTTGCCACTACACTGCTTTGTTTTGTTTGTTAGTAATATATGAAGAAAATATAATATAATGAAAACCACACATATGCCAGCAAAGCAAAAACAGGCGCGCTTGGTTTGAATGGGGCAATGGGTGGACGCCACGTATTGTCTTCAACCTTCGTCTGTGGCTAAAACCCTATAAAACCTATAGCTACGAACACAAGCCGTCACTACAAGTCGTGCATATTCCAAAATCCGCTGTAGGCCATAAAAATGAATTCTAAGGGCATGGTTGTGCTCGTCTCATCATCCCGGTCACAACCATACCCTTCTTGATGGCTAATTATTCCTGAAACAAAAACACCCAAAAATATCCAAGAAACCCTAGTTATGGAATTTTGCAATACATGTCATGTAAACAAAATTAAATAATGCCAAAAGCTTGGAAATGTTGTAAGGAGTATAAATATGCTAATAATTTGTTCAAATGATGCAAGAATGAAGATTTACGATTTCATGAACAGAGCAGGTTATTGTGATACTTACAGCGCCTTAGGAAGCTGGAAAATGCGTGATTCTGATTGGTTTCGCTTGAGTGAATGTCCAAGAAGCGTTTGGGACAGGTCTCAGCCCTTGAAAATGCCTCTAGCTATGGTTTTGATCTCAAGCTTTTTGATGAAATTTCCAACTTTTGTTCTGCCTATGCCTGCACTTTCCAATCCTTGTTTCGATCTGTTTTGCTTGCTTATGTACTATGGAGTGTATTAGGGTAAGAATTATGGATTGAATCTTCCCACATCAATGCTTGCCAATTTGATTTGATTCACTCTTTACAACTTGCCAAATTTTCCAAATCTCAATCTTTTTGCACATGATATTGTATGATTCGACTTTGATGATGATCATGATGATAATTACAACCTGAAACAGCCAAAAAATCTTATGTAATCAAAGTTTTGGATTTTATATGATTTTATTTGATTAAAAATGAATAAATTCAATAAAAAATCAAATCAAATAATAAAAAAGAAATATGAGCTCATGGCTGAAGCTAGGACACGTGGGCAATGATGAAAGCTCAAATCAAGTGGAAAAGAATGGGCCCATTTGACAAAATTTGAAGTTTTGGGGATAGTTGACTTTTGGCAATTTTGTAAAAATGCCCAACTTCAACAATGCATAACTTCTTAGATTTTGAACTTTTGGAAGTGTTCTAGGACTTTTTAGAAAGCTTGAGATGTCCTCTAATCAACCCTTTTGGTCTCATCTCATTTTGATATTCCATGCTCAAGTTATAAGCTTTGGCAAAAAAGGTGTTTTTTGTTGACTTTCAAAAATGACCTATAATGTCCAAATTTATAACTTCTTGTGAGTGCATTTTTGGATCTTGGGGTATGAATATGGATTGTAGGAAATTTCATCCTATTCAAAATTAGCCTTGGATGGGTCATTTATCATAAAGTATGAGAAAGTTATGCTTGGTCAAAGTTGAGTTGACTTTTCCTACAAAACCCTAATTTAGCAACTTTTGAGTCTTGATGAATTTTGAGCAATCCTTGATGAATAATGATCAACCCTTGATAAAATGATGAAATATCCTTCAAAATGAGAATGTTGACAAAAAATCTTGAAGTTTGACTGTATTTGGGTCACAGTTGACTTTTGCCCTAGCACGGTCGATTTTTTGGACCTTTGAGCAATTGACTGAGCAAACTTACTCTGCAAGGCTTGAAATTTGACATGGATGACCTTGAGAACATATTAGGACATTGGGGAGCACTTGAGGTCATTTGGACTCAAGGATCTTGATGCAACACAAAACCATAATTTAGGGTTGACTGCCTTAGGAGATAGCTTGTCTGTCCAACTCTTGAGCAAACTTGAGCAACTTGGAGATTTTTCTTGCAATGTTTTGAGAAATATGGGAGGGAAAATTTTGGGGTACAACAGTAATAAATAGCATGCTCTTTTTGGCCAGACTCGTCATGCTTCCCCAACACGCACCCCATTGAATTATCGAGTACTGTCAAGTATAAAATCAAAGGTCTCCCTTCAACTGGAGGCATCAGGATAGGTGGTTCTAGGAGATATTCTTTGATCCTTTCGAAAGCGGTCTGACATTCATCGTTCCATCTTACCACTTGATCTTTCTTCAGTAGCTTGAAGATTGGCTCACAAGTAGCAGTCAGGTGTGAGATGAATCGGGCAATATAGTTCAGACGTCCCAAAAAGCCTCTGACTTCTTTTTCTGTTCGGGGAGATGGAATTTCCTGTATACCCTTCACCTTTGCAGGATCCACCTGAATACCTTTATCACTTACGACAAAACCCAGCAGCTTACCAGATCTCACCCTGAAGGTGCACTTGTTCGGGTTTAACCTCAGCTTGTACAACTTTAACCTATCAAATAACTTCTGAAGGTGGTCAAGATGTTTTTCTTCAATCCGGGACCTCGCATTCATGTCGTCAACGTATACCTCAATCTCATGATGGATCATGTAATGGAACAAAGCGACCATGGCGCGCTGATACGTTGCCCCAGCATTCTTCAATCCGAAAGGCATAACTTTGTAGCAAAAGGTACCCCCACTGCGTAACAAAAGTTGTCTTCTCCATGTCTTCGGGAGCCATTTTAATCTGATTGTAACCGGAGAAACCATCCATAAAGGAGAAGACCTTATGTTGTGCAGGGTTGTCAACCAGAACGTTGATATAAGGCAGAGGAAAATCATCCTTGGGGCTCGCCATATTCAGATCCCTATAGTCAACACACATTCGAACCTTACCATCTTTCTTCGGCACTGGAACCACGTTGGCAACCCACTGCGGGTAAGAAGTGATTTCTAGAAAACCGGTGTCAAACTGTTTCATAACTTCAGCCTTGATTTTCTCAAACATATTTGGGCGCATTCGGCGAACTTTCTGTTTCACTGGAGGACATTCTTCTTTGGTAGGCAGGCGGTGAACCACAATATCGGTATCCAACCCAGGCATATCTTCATAAGACCAGGCAAAGATCTCAATGTAGTCACGCAACATCTGAATCAACCGTTGCTTAACATTAGGCTCCAGGTTTGCACCGATCTTGACCTCTTTCTTGTTTATCTCTGTACCCAGATTCACTGATTCCACTGGCTCTTCATGCGGCTGTATGGCCCTCTCTTCCTGAAGTAACAGTCTAGAAAGTTCACCAGGAACATCACAGTCATCCTCACCTTCGTCTTCGGCTTGGTTGACCGGACTTTCAAAGTCATAACTGGCAGTAGCAGAGTCGTTGTCAGTGGGATCCAGAGTGGATGTAGACCTGTATATGTGAGTGTGTGTAAGACAATAGCTGTTTTGCAAGATAGAAAAGAAAGACAAGGAGCGCAAAATTCGTAATGCATGAGAAATGTCCAATGCTTTTATTAATGATATATGGAAATGACACATAATAAGCCCTCAAACAAAGCCACGGTGTCTCGAGTAAGGCACCGGGCTGTAAAGCTTAAAATTGTCTGTTACAAACTCAAAACAAAAGTCTGATTACTGTGTAATAAAAGTAATTGGCACGAAGTCCTTTGCTGTCCAATTGCTTAATCCACCGTCGGTAGTCGGGTAAATCCAGCTGTCAAACCCAGACTCTTCATCCTCATCTTCAATCACATTCACCTCCGGATTGGTGATACGCAGGGGAGGTCTTCGAATCCCCGCACGCCGAACAACCCTTTGAGCTTCTGCAGTGAAACCCAAACCAAACTTCTCAGTCTTATGTGCAAAGTCAGGGAGTTGACCCCAATTCATACACCCACCTTTTTCTACAACAGCCCGGGCATCCTTGAGGGAAGCCATCTTCATTGGAGGATCTTCAGCAACAGTTTCGGTCGACGCCAGAGTCTGGGGGACTTCTTCAAAATGTTGACACGGGGTTTCAATGAACTCCCCATCCAATTACACATACCGAAAAGAGTTAAAATGGCTCACCATGTACTCCTCTTCTCCTCGTACTGTAACGATTTTCCCCTTTACTGGATATTTTAACATCTGGTGGAGCGTAGAAGTTACTGCCCCAGCTTTGTGGATCCACGGGCGACCCAACAAACAAGAATAAGACGGCCGAATGTCCATCACATAGAATGTAGACGCGAAAGTCTGAGAACCAACCTTAACAGGAATATCCACTTTTCCATGTACCATCCTTTTGGACCCATCAAAGGCCCTAACCACAATGTTGCTTGGCTTCAGCACCAACCCTTCACAGTCTAACCGGTCTAATGCTTTCTTGGGTAAAACATTCAACAAGGACCCAATATCCACCAACACGTGAGCCAGAGTATTGCCCCTGCACTCGATTGAAACATGTAGAGCGTCATTGTGATTCTTTCCCTTGGCAGTCAAGTCTGCATCGGAGAAACCCAACCCATTATCAGCGGTCAAACTAGCCACGCAGTCTTTAAACTGATCAACAGATGTTTCCTGGGGCACGTGCGCATTTTTCAGGAAAGCAATCAGAGCCTTAGCATGGGCTTCTGAACATAGCAATGATGACAACATAGAGATCTTTGACGGGGTTTTCCCCAGTTGTTCAACTACGTTGTAGTCGCTTTTCTTGATGATCTTTAAAATTTCCTCTATCTCCTGTCTAGAGGCTTCAACAGTAATCTTCTTCGGTGCCTCCGTCCGGGCAGGCTCACCGGTGATCCCTTTGCCCCGAGCGCCAAATGACTCGGCAACAGGGGTAAGGATTAGAGCATGAACAGGGACAGTAGCAGGTATACTGGAAGGTGTAATAACAACATGTTTTTGAACAATTGGTGGGGAAATCTCAGAAGAGAAAAAAATTTTCCGAACCATTTTGGTTCGTCGGGATGCCCTTATTTTTTCCTAGGCCAGTCAACCTAGCGGGTCTTTGTTCATGCGCAGTATTTTCTGACTATGTCCACGCTTTTAGGGTGTAGGGAGTTGTCACTGTCGGTAGTGTTGTGTTGCCATACTACCAGAAGATGTTCGTTTGATCGTACAAAATTCGTTGCTGGAATTTATGTCCAATTCCCCAAATGATTCAGATGGAGATTTGCCCCTGGCTATTTGACATCTTTGAGAGATTCCTTGAATCTTGGCTTGACTGCCCCAGATGATGGACAATGGTCATGTCGTGCCCCTTGATTGGAAGTGTTTTTCCACTTGAGGTGATCCTTTTTATTGAGAAGGTTTTTTGTTTACTAGATATTCGTCGTGTGAATTTCTCTGTTGTTGAACAAATAGTCATATGCAAACAATGTTATTTTAAGAATGCAAAGCTTATGTCTGTCTTGAAATTTTTGAAAATGCATTTTTCAGTAAAACAGGCAAATTTTGTAATATGTGATGTCAACTCAGGATTTACAGCAAGTCTTACAGGAGTCAGGATACCTTTTGTAACAGTATGCTTTCGAACTAACCCATGCTTCAACTATGACTTTTAAGGGTTATAACGTGGCCTGGTTCACGGTGTAAGAAACAAAGGATAAAGGCTCAAATTTTATTTGTACCCACCCGTTCTTCGTGATATTATTCGATCCTAAACTCAGCTAATTGTGCATTTAGATCCCGTTTGAGTCTTCGCTCTAATATTCCAGTGATGGTTCGGATACTGACAATTTATTTTGAATAGGCAGTCATTTTTGTTGAGAGTTTGTAGGATCTCTTTCTTTTTGATTTTATTATCCCTGTCTTTTGCCTGAACTGTTTCTTTTGTGATTACAGTCAGCGGGATGCCCCAGTTTTGTAAGTCTCCTTCATAGGTTTTGACTTAATGGGCTTTTATTTCTGAGAGATAATGATTGTCTGTCCTGACGATTATAAGGAACCATCACCATCTTTTATTTTTGAAGGACCTCTTTGATGTCATTCATTGTGCACCCGAATTAACTGAGAAACTACCCTGCCCCAGGTTGTGATTAAGGGTTTTAATTTGTGTGAAAAGAAAAACTCCAACTTCTTTGGCTCAAAGGGGTTGACTAGGGAATATCTTCCTTATAACTCCACTGTTTAGGATTTGAAACAACGCATGTACATTGTCAGCGGGGTCTGTTCAAAAGCATACTGTAGAGATCGTGGTATCGTTTTCGTCATCCTCCCTCTAAAGGCTTATAATTTTTTAGTCGAGAGTTGAACATCACAAAAATGAAAGCAATTTGAATATAGTGAATATGAATGGATTGATTCAAAATAGACATATGCAATGCATTGATAAAAGTAACAAAGTTTGATGTGAATAAATATTCGAACAATCAAAAGAAAATTACAAATTGAAAATTCTAATGAACAAAAGCCTCTCTTGTCAGAACTTGTCACTTCAAATGGTGAGCCTTAGAGGATTGGAAAAAACATTCCAGTTGACCATCTTGTGTGAATTCCAATGCTCCTTTATTGATTAGGTCTTGAATTTTGTTTTTCAATGCCCAATAGTCATCAGTATCATGCCCCGAGCTATTGGAATGATATGCACACCTTGCATCAGGATTTTAGTTTGGGGAGGCTATGTTAGGATTATGAGGAGGGTCCCTTAACGCCACTAGATTCAATCTCAACAGGTGTTGTGAAGCCTGAGACAACGACATGTTGAGCTTGGTAAATTGCCTCTTGGGTGTATCTGGCTTACTCTGATTAACCCCTTGCTTTTGGCGAGGTTTTCGTTGGACCCATGAGGTAGTAGTAACTTGGAGAGGTCCATTCTTTACCAACCCAAACCCTTGTCTTCTCGGAGGCTGGTAAATGACTTGGTCCCTGGCCTCGACTGTTTGCTTCGTAATGTTGTATCTGTCTTGATGAAGCTGGTTGATAATGGTTCTCAGCTCTTCTTGTGCCCAGGCTAAGCCTTGGATGAGATCCAACTTCCCCAGCATTTGTGTTCTTATTGCATCTACCTCAGCTTGCAGTTGTTCCAGCCATTCGTCCTTATTGTCTTCAGGACTTTTCTTAACCATGTTCCCGACAAGGAGTGTTTTCAACTCTTCCTGCCCCTTGGATAGGTTTAGGAACATTTCCATGAAATGAGTTTCTTGAGTATGAAGATCTTGGTTGTTTTGTTGGAGCGCCATTGCTGAAATAAACAGCGAAGAAGATGAGAAACCTGTAATGGTACCTGTAATGAAATGATATGTATGATATATGTATGCAATGTTTTCAAGGATCTCGCGGGGTAAACAAGAAACTGTTAGAATTTGATTGAAGAAACTTCGCGTTTATTGAGAGTCCTTCTTCAAAAGTCAAGCTCACCATATCGAGTGGGTCATAGCCACCGACTCAAATTATTGTGTTTTGATCTCTAGATGACATTGGCTAGAGGAAAATAAATCCCCTTTGCCCCTTGCTAGACGTTTGATTTACCATAACCCACATCACAAACCTTTGAGATCCTTGAAATGGTTAAGGAAATGTTAAGGCATGATGTTATGATGTAATGTAAACAAGTAAATCCGGCAAGAAATCCAAGGTATTTGATAAGGACTGTAAACAAAACCTGCAAGGAACTCAAGTTATTAGATGACAAACATGTGCAAGTAGTTCAAGTTGAAAGCACACAAGTCACACAATAGCCCTTAAATTTCAGGCTGGCATGGAGTTTAGGTATTACCCTCTTTCAGTTTAGTTGGTTCAACCTGTCCTAGTAATAGTAACCAGGTTCTAGAGGATCTTTATATCACTGACAATCCTCGATCGGTCATAATTCCAGTTTAGCAACCTTTTCTTGCAACCGAAATCATCGCGAGAGTATGGTCTCAATGAGTGTAGCATACTGCTACTTTTTTATGGCCAAGTTGGTCAATTATAGGTTCTAAGGTCAGTTGGTCCTTAATGACCCCTTAACAGCCCTATATTCTCCTTGTTCCGCCACAAGGGATATCGGTACTAACTAAAGTGTCACACCAACATAGCTACTGCTTCAACCATATCGGTCTACGCCGTACAGTTCCCTCACAGTCTATTGCTACTTACCTAAAAGGTGTCCCTGGATCCGGGTTAGGATCTATAGTAACTCTGATACAAAGCCCACAAAATAAAGCAAACAAATCAAACAATAGAAAACAATATGATGAACTATTCCTAAGGTACACCCCACTTATTAAGTCCCCAGAAGAGTCGCCAGTTCTGTGGTACGGTGGCCAAAACCGGGATTGTGGTTTCCCTATTTCGTTAAGGAAATTTTACTGGTTTTCGTTTTGCGTTTGTTTTTGCAAAATGTTGCGGTAAGCAAGAGTCGCCACCGACTTTTATTTTATCCAACAAGGAAAGGAAAAAAGCACAGAAAAATTCCTTTTTCGAGATATTTCTGAGTACGGGGGTAGATTATAGAAAGGGAAGGTATTAGCACCCTTTCTATCCGTAGTTATCTACGGGCTCTTAGGTACTTTCTCATCATTTTCAAAATTGTTTTCTTTGGGTTTGTGGGTTTTGAAAAGTTTTTGTTTTAACTTCGATTTAACTCTTGCTTCTGTCTTCAAGAGTGTAATGAAGTGTTTTTGAAAACTTCTTTGTAAAGGAGTGTAAGTGTGAAAAAAGTTTGTTTTAGGATGAGCAAGTATCTAAGAACTAATCTACCTACTCGAAAAAAGAATCGTTCTATGCTTGTTTCCTTTAGACAACGCTATCCCACTATTAGTGAGTAGGTAGCATCGCTGTTGGAGTTTTGAGGGTCAATTCGAAAAGGGACGTACGGACACTAAAGCAATGCTAGGACGTCTTAGTAGTAACCCTAATGTCTTAGATCATTTATCCGAGGCAGCAATATCCGAGGCAACCTTTCCGAGGCAACTTTGATCTTTGGACAAAAGGACGACCACTAAAGCACCCTATACTCAATGACCGTTTATCGAAGGCAACCAAGTGGGAGTGTACCCTAGGAGTGCGCATGTGCGAGTGATTCAATTTCAGATTTATTTATCATTGCACATTTAGGGTGATCTAACTGTTTAAAATTTGTCATACATTCCTGTCATGCAAACCCTAGTTATTCATACATCTAACAGTTAAATATTTGTAGAAATTAAAATGCGGAATTTAAACTAGGCTATTACAAGGCTTCGGGTATTTACATAGCCAAAAACAAACCCTTTGAAATTAAAAGCGGTAAAAATGAATAAATCTCCTAATTAAATTATTACAAACCGGGAGCAGATACAATAATTGGATAAAAATAAAACGCGCGAGAAAATTAGATCAAATGCGAAACTAGGGTTTTGACCCTTCTATCCTAATTAAAAGAGAAATTGTTTTTTGTTGTTTTTATTAAAAAGAAATAAGTTTTCTAAGTTAAAAATGCAATTAATTAGTTAATTTAATTAATTAATGAAAAATAATTAAATGACATATTTTTGGATTTTTGCTTATTTTAGGAAAGAAATAAAATAATTAAGTTAATATAAAACCTATTATTTCTAATTAATTTTAATTATTTGCAAAATAAATTAAAGTTATCTAAAAAATTAATGACCTAATTAAATTAATTGATTTTTACTAAAAAATTAATATCCTAAATTTAATTTATGAAAATTACTATTTTTATGATTTTTTTGATAAAAGAAAAATAATTGAATTTGTTAATAAAAATAATTAAATGAAATAATTAAATAAAATGTAAAAGAGAAAAAGAGTGAGAAATTGGGCCTGGATAGCAATTTTTGGAAGGTGCAAATAGAATTCTGGGCCCAAAAGAGAAGGTCCACGTTGACCTTGAGGATCCCATGTGATGCATTTGACTTGGCCTTGGTACACCTTCAGATGCTGGCCATCAGATCTGGCTATCTAGCCATCTGGCACGTTTGATGATGAAGGCATATGGTGGATCTCAGGCTCATGCGCGCATTGGATCTCCTGAAAGAAAATAAGAAAATGGCAAATGCTGGAGGCATAGATCGAACCCCTGACCTCCAGCCTCTTAACGCCTTAAGCATCTACCTGGAAACCACTGCGCTATTTTGTTTTCATTGTACATAAAGTACACAATAATAATAAAATATGAAAACAAGCATTAGTGGAGATCTGGCGCGAAAATTCAAATGGCCAAATCAGACATGGCCACCTCTTCGTCCCTGTTCTTGCACAATCGCTAAAAGTTTGTTAGCCTATACCTACGGACAAATGTCCGTTGCTACAGATTATGCGTTCTCAAAATCTTCCACAGGCCATAGAAATAACATCCAATGACATGGTTGTGTTCGTTTCGTCCTCTTGATCACAACCATACCACTTACGAAGGCCAATTGTTCCTGAAAACAAAAACCCTAAAACCAAGCTTGAAAACCTAGCAATGGTGATTTAAAGTATAGGCCATATAAATGAAATCAAATAATGCAGAAAGTTTGCAAATGTCTCATAGATCAACAATATGCCATTAGTTCATGTTAACAATGCTTAAATTACAAGATGCGAATTCAAGAACAGGGGTATGCCGTGAACGACTTACAGGGCGATTGGGGACTGGAACAGCTTAGTTCTTGATTGCTTTAGATTGCTGAGAGTGCCAGGAACCGATTGGGATATGTAACGATCCTTGAGGATGCCTCTAAGTGGGATTTCGATCTCACACTTTTTCTTGGTTTTTTCATATTTTGTTCTTCCTTTCACGCCTGTTTCTCACCACTTTTTAGGTCTGCCTTGCCTCCTTATGTATGAGTGAATGCATTAGGGTTGATAATTGCATCCAAATCTTTCTCTTTCAATGATTTTTTATTTGATTTGATTCACCCTTTAAAACCTTCTAAACTTGGATTATTTCCAATCTTTTTGTGCACATATGCCTTTATACGAGTTTGATTGATGCTAGCTGTGTAATAAGACCTGAAATAATCACAAAATCTTTGGTTTTCAATATTTTTGATTTTATATGATTTGTTTTGATTTAAATTGAATTAATTCAAATAAAAATCAAAATAAATAATAAAAATAAGATATGGACAAGTGGCAAAGGCTAGAGCTCGTGGGCCATGTTTCCAACTCAAAACAAGTGAAAAAGATTGGGCCCATTTGGAAAAATTTGAAGTTTTAGGGATAGTTGACTTTTGGCAATTTTGCAAAAAAGGTCAACTTCACCAATGCATAACTTCCTCAATTTTGACTCTTTGGAGGTGTTATTGGACTTTTTATAAACATTGAGATATCCTCTAAGCAACCCTCTTGGTCTCATCTCAATTTTATATTCCATGCTCATGTATGAAGCTTTGACAAAAAAAGGTGTTTTTGTTGACTTTTCAAAATGACCTATAATGTCCAAATTCATAACTTCTTGTGAGTGCATATTTTGAACTTGGGATATGAAGATGTATTGTGGGGAATTTCATCCTCTTCAAAATGAGCTTTGGATGGTTCATTTCTCATAAAGTATGAGAAAGTTATGCTTGGTCAAAGTTGAGTTGACTTTTCCTACAAAACCCTAATTTAGCAACTTTTGAATCTTGATGAATTATGAGCAATCCTTGATGAATCATGATAAACCCTTGATCAAATGATGAAATATACTTCAAAATGAGAATGTTGACCAAAAATCTTGAAGTTTGACTGTATGTGGGCCACCGTTGACTTTTGCCCTAGCACGGTAGATTTTCAAGCCTTTGAGCAATTGACTGAGCAAACTTCCTCTGCAAGGCTTGAAACTTGACATGGATGATCTTTAGAACATATTAGGACATTGTTGTGCATTTGTGACCACTTGGACTCAAGTATCTTGATGCAACATGAAACCCTAATTTGGGGTAGACTGCCTTAGGAGAGAGCTTGTCTGGCCAACCCTTGGACTACCTTGAGCAACTTGAAGATCTTTCTTGAAGTGTTTTGAGAAATATGGGAGGGAAAATTTTGGGGTACAAAAGCAGCCATTATTGTCAAATGCATACATCAAAAATGAAACATTGGACATTCTTGCAAAACAAAACAGAAAAAAGAAAACAATTTGAAATTTCTTTATGAAAATGAATCGTATTGATTTTGAAGTCGGCCTGAAAATAGGCGTTTTTGTACAAGAGGCTGACGTCCTAGTAAGAGAACGCCGCCGAACAATAGAGTTTATAAAATTTGTGAAAAACAAAGAAAAAAAGCTATATGAACAATCCCACTGGGTTCCAACTCTGCTATTGTCTTTATATCCTCGAGCATCTCATCACTTTGCTACTTGGTTGAAGGTAGATCAGATTGATTAGCGTCGTCCGAGCTTGATAGTTGTTGTACCCCAAAATTTGCCCTCCCATTTCATCAACATTTTCTCATCACAAGACCCTTGGAGCTCAAGATCCAGTTAGGGTTTCCTCTGCTCAAGACTTCTCCTTGCACTGTTGACCCAAATTAGGGTTTGTGTTTGCACAAAGATATTTTGACCTAAAATGCCTAAGATGGCTTTCATGCTTCATGTTGGACTCCCAAGTTTATCCATACCAAGTTTCAAGCCTTGATTCCAAACTTTGCCCAGTCAATTGGATAATTGACCTAGAAATCAGCTGTATTGGGGAAAAAGTCAACTGTGGCCAATTGATAGTCAAATCTCATGAAAATGAGCCACATCAACATTATGAACTCACATGGACCATTTGATCAAGTTTGGATCACAATTCCACAAGAAATTTGATCAGATCACCAAAAGGGCAAAATGGTCATTTTTAGGGTTTTGACTGCACAAAGGCAATTTTTTACTGTTTGACCTAGCCAATGGCAAACCAAACTCACATATGGACTCAAGGACCCCATGGAATTGTCTTTACATACTCAACAAGTTCAAAAGATCCCAAATGCACAAGATTGACAGTTGAATTTCCCAGTCAATTGATCAATTTTGACTGTATACTGGAAAGTCAAACTTTGACTTTTTGGTCAAAATCAAGTGTCAAGATTCATTTTTCATCAAAACATGCCAAATCATGAAACTTGTTCATCAAGAAATCAAGAATTGCAAATTAGGGTTTGAAATGAAGATTTTTCATAACTTAGAATTTTTCTAAGTTATGGAAAACCCTAATTTTTTCCTAAATTTTGTCCCACTTTCTCACCAAGATTCATTTGGACTCAAGGAAAAGTCAAAACAGGAAAGTTGTAGTCCATTGCAAAATCTACAACTTTGATTAACAAAGTTTCCTCAAAAGAAGCTTGTAGCTCAAGTTACAATTTTTGGAACAAGGGTACCAAACCATTCTTAACTTAGAGAAATTTGACCTATTTTAGGCAGGATTTTTGCCTAACTTCAAGACCATTTTTCACATACTTCCACTTGGAATTTCAATTTTCATTTCAAAGATGGATTGTAGTACACATTCCAAGCTTTCCAAAATGTCCAAGAACTCATCAAACAACCTCATGGTTAGGGAGAATCGAATTTGGCAAATTGGGAAAAAGTCACTTTGTTTATGGCCAATTTACATGTTCATACACTTGTGCCATTTTGAACTCAGCTTGCATTCCTTGATTACAGGTCCTATATCCCATTTTCACTCAATAATTTAATGCTAACTCATTGTGACAAGGCCTTGTTTTATGTGTTTAAGCATTACATGGAAGTTTAACCCTTAAATAGAAAAAGCATAATAGCCATTTTAGAAAAGTTGAACTTTATGTCAAATGCAAATCCAAGCAAGTACAGTGCAAATCCTTTTGGCACAAGTTTATGAACTAATTACACTGATCAAGGCCAAGGTATGCAACATAGATTGGGGGCCTGTACAAGCTAGAAACACCACTTGACATTTTCTTGCTTAAAGTTGAAGTAACCTTGCATAACAATACACAACACTCATTCCTGTGAACCAGAGCTTAAGAAAAGTTATCAAACACTTTATAATCATCAAACCTAAGCTGAAACACAAGCCAACCAAGTTCTACACCTTCTCAAACACAGAATCACCCTAAAACTGCCAAAACAGGGAACCTGCTGCAGATTGAGTTCCATAACTCAATCCATTCGTGCATTCTTGCTGAAACCACTTCAAACACATCCCACATCATCCCTTGAAACTGTTTCAAGCCCTAAACACGACCTGTAACATCCCTAGCTAACATCACCATTTTCATTTTTCTGTTTTGCAGTTGAAGTACCATAGCACGATTCTTTTGGTTTCCAAGCAAACTAAAGGTTGGAATAGCATCCTGAGACATCAAGGAAGTTATACAAATCATTACCTTGCCTTGTACTCATCTCCATTATTGCACACGTTTCCAACTGAACAGGTAAGTTCATGAACTTGTATCTCTCTATCCAGGCATTGTTAGGTTTAGATTTGTGAAGAAATTATGTCACATTCATAGCCCTGAACATGCCCATATAATTAGTTTTCATTTATGTTATGTGTGCTATGAGAATTTGATGTCTGAACATGGAACAAAAACTAGGTCAGGAATTGGGGGAGAAGAAATTCTCTCTCATTTTTGAGAGTTAGATTGATTTCTTTATATGTCTAGAATCGTGGCTTCAAGCTCTAATGGTTTCATGTTGGAAGATTTGGCAAAAGATCAAGGAATCTGGAGATAGCAAATGCGTGTTTTTTTGAACAGAAATGCTGGAGGTTGAAGATGACAGGGTCTTTGGGCTGGGCCTGTTTCACTTTTCTTATTTGCACCCTATGTTTACTTTTGAACCCCTTTGGCCCATTGTGCTTATTTGAGACATTTTCTTGACTTTTCTTTTTATTTCTGACTTATTTATTTTTTCTCATAATATTAAAAATATAAAAAATATTTTTCACACCATTTTTGAATTTATTAGGCATTTATTTGTTTATGTGATACGGTGGGAGAACTGACTATGGTTTTGCGTTTGTTTTCGCAAATGTTTCGGTTGAGCAAGAGTCGCCACCGACTTTTTATTTTATCCAAAGGAAAGGTTTAAAAAGCACAGCAAAAACCTTTGAGATTTTTCTTGGGTTCAGGGAGTAGATTATAGAAAGGGAAGGTATTAGCACCCTTTCTATCCATGGTTATCCATGGGCTCTTAGGTACTTGCTTAGATCAACTTGCCTTGGTTTTCAATTGTTTGAAATGGTGCTTTGTGCGTAGTTTTGAAAAGGTTTTGAAAAAGATGCCTTGTTTAGGCTACCCTTGTAACAATTCTTTACTCGAATGTTTTACAAAAGGTGTTTGTCTTTTTGAAAAGATGTTTCAAGGTTTTTTTGAAAGTTTGTTTTGAAAGTGTTTGTGAAGTGTGGTTTGAAAATAGGCAAGTGTTTTGTTTTGCAAGTTGACAAGTACCTAAGAGCTATCTACCCTAAAGTTCTCAAAGATTTTTACTATGTTTTAACCCTTTTGAAAATTTTGTTCCACCATTGCATTTGGTGGACAATCTTGTATTAGGAGGTGAAAGGGACGGGCGCGGGTCATCGTTTAGACCATAATTGCAATAGTGCTAAGTATCTTTGGGCAATTTCTCTTTGAAAGGGACTTGATCATTTTAGGCAACTTTTCGAAAGCGTCATCGAGGGACTATGATCATTTGATTGTTTGTTTTACCCAAAGAAAACCTAACATGCAATATGGCCCATTTATTTGAAGGCAACAAAGTGGAATACCCTAGAGGTGCAAGTGTGATATGTGTTGCCCATATTTCATGCTTGTTTATCTTGAAATTAGGTCAAGCTATTTTTGTTCGTTTTATTTGCATACAAACCCTAATTCTAGCATGGTATATTTAGAAAGCGTTCAAAGTGCGAAAAGTAAAATTCCTACACTATTACAACACAATATGGGAAGGGGGGTACAAATGTTCAAATGGGGGGATATTTAGACAAGGAAATTAAACCTAGCTATTACATCAATTTTGGAATATTTACAAGATAATTGATTGCATAAATTAAATGGAAAATAAAATAAAGATGCAAAAATGCAAAAAAAGGGTTTTTATATGTATGAAAAAAAGTATTATTTATGTCAAATAAATAAAATAAAAAAAAGTATTATTTTTGGAGTTTTTTGTATTTTAAGGGTAAAACCCTAATTTTTATTAAGTAATATATATATTATTTAATTTATACAAGTATTTATTTATTATGTACAAAAAATAAAATAAAATGGAATATATTTATAAAAAGTATTTTTCATGTTAAACATTAATAAAATAAAAAATGTATGTATTTTGGTATTTTTGCCCTAAGTATATTAATATATAAATATCCTTATTATTTACTAAATAAATGTTATATATACAAAAATAACAATATTTAATATTTATAAAAAAAAGTATATTTTGTATAAAATATTTTCAAAAGAAAAAATGAAACAAAAATCAGAAATAAAGTATATTTGCACTATTTTTTTCTAGTTTTCTAAATAATAGTATATATATATTATTTGTGCACAAATGATTCTTATAAACAAATAAATGCTTAAAAATAGAAAAATGGTGTAAAAATAATTTTTCATGTTTTTAATATTATTAGCAAAAATAAATAAGTCAAAATGAAAAAAGAAAAGTCAAAAAATCATGAAAATAAACATAATGGGCTCAGGGGGTATGAAACCAAAAATGTGGTGTGAAAAGGAAAGACAAAGCTGGCCCAGCCCATGAAACTTCTTCTTCAACCTCTGAACAAAAAATGTTTAAAAAACGCGCGCCTGAAACTCCATTCAAACATCCTGATTCCTTGATCTTTTGCACAAACTTCCAACATAAGAAATGTTAAGCATTGAATCACGATTCTAAATATATAAAAAACTCATCCTAACTCTCAGAAATGAGAGAGAATTTTGACATTCCCAAATCCTGACCTAAGTTTTCTTCCATTTTCAAACCTTAAATTCTCACAGCTCAGGCAAAATAAATGAAAAGTAAAAGCATGTACAGGTTCAGGGGCATGAGTAGAACATTTCTTATTCACAAACCTAGAGCTAATGATGCCTATACTAAGAGTTAGAAGTTCACAAAAATACCTGTTCAGTTGAAGTTCTATCTGGCAATGGGGGAGCTTTCAGGACAAGATGATGATCTGTACAGCTTGCCTGAAGTGTGGTGATGCTATTCCAATGCTTACTTTGCCTTGAGACACCTTGAATCGAGCTATGTACCTTCAACTGCAAAATAAGAAAGTGAAAATGGTGGAACTGGTTAGAGGAATTACAGGTCGTGTTTTAGGTTTTGGTTAGCTTGCATTGATGCTAGGGAATGTGTTTGATGAGCTTTGGGCAAGAAATCATGCAAGGGATGAGAGTTGGCACTCAAACTGCAGTGAGAACTCTGTTTGAGCAGTTTGAGGGTGGTTCTGAGTTTGTGGAGGTATCTGAGGTATTGGAGTCGTGTTCTAGCTTAGTTAGGATGATTAGAAGGTGTACAAAACAATTGCTTAAGTGTTCTAATGCTGAGATGATAGTTGTGTTGTGTTATGCCGCTTTTCTTCACACTTAAGCAAGTAAAGTCAAGTTGATGTTCTAGGCAAGTAGAGGCCCCCTAATCATGCTGCAAAACCTTTCCTTGATCAGTGTGTTATGCTCATAATCTTGTGCCAATTAGATTTGATCTGTACTTGTGGATTTGCAACTTTGACATAAAGCTTGCTTTTGCAAAAATGGCTATTTTACTTTTTCCATAAATGGCTTTATTCAACATGTAATGCATAAGCTCATGAAACAAGGCCTTAGCACAATGAACATGCATTAAATTATTGAGTGTTGGATGGTTTAGAGGCCTGTAATGCAGCACAAACCAAGCTGACTTACAAATGGCATAAGTTATGAACATGTACATGACCAATTCAAAAGTGAGTTTTTGCCATATTGTGAAATTCGATTCTCTCAAGTTATGAGGTTGTTTGATGAGTTCTAGGACATTTTGGAAAGCTTGGAATGTGTAATACAATCCATCTTTGAAATGAAAATTGAAATTCCAAGTGGAAGTGTATGGAAAATGGCCTTGAAGTTAGGTAGAAAACCTTGCCAAAATAGGTTGAAATTTCACCAAGTTAAGAATGGTTTAGTACCCTTATTCCAAAACTTGTAACTTGAGATACAAGCCTCATTTGGGAAAACTTTGTGAATCAAAGTTGTAGATTATGCAACAAGATACAACTTTCATGTTTTGACTTTTGCTTGAATCCAAATAAATCTTGGTGAGAAAGTGGGGCAAAGTTGGGAAAAAATTAGGGTTTTTCATAACTTAGAAAAATTCTAAGTTATGAAAAATTCTCATTTCAAACCCTAATTTGCAATTTTTGATTTCTTGGTGAACAAGTTTCATGATTTGGCATGTTTTGATGAAAAATGAATCTTGACTCTTGATTTTGACCAAAAAGTCAAAGTTTGACTTTTCAGTATACAGTCAAAATTGATCAATTGACTGGGAAATTCAACTGTCAATCTTGTGTACTTGGGATCTTTTGAACTTGTTGAGCATGTCAAGATAATTCCATGGGGTCCTTGAGTCCATATGTGAGCTTGGTTTGCCTTTGGCTAGGTCAAACAGTCAAAAATTGCCTTTGTGCAGTCAAAACCCTAAAAATGACCATTTTGCCCTTTTGGTGATCTGATCAAAGTTCTTGTGGAATTGTGATCCAAACTTGACCAAATGGTTCATATGAGATCATAATGTTGATGTGGGTCAATTTTAATGAGGTTTGACTGTCAATTGGCCATAGTTGACTTTTTCCCCAATACAACTGATTTCTAGTTCAATTGTCCAATTGATTGGGCAGAAATTTGATTCAAGGCTTGAAACTTGATATGGATAAACTTGGGAGTCCAATATGAAGCAAGAAAGTCATATTAGGCATTTTAGTTCAAAACATCTTTGTGCAAACTCAAACCCTAATTTGGGTCAACAGTGCAAGGAGAAGTCTTGAGCAGATGAAACCCTAACTGGATCTTGATCTCCAAGGACTTTGTGATGAGAAATCAATGAAAAATGGGAGGGCAAATTTTGGGGTACAACAGTTGCCCCTGTTCAGTCTTCTTGAATCCGTAGAGTTAGATTGGCAAGTTTGCCTTTCGTGACTCGAGGGTAAAAGGAGATTGGACACTAGAGTGCCCTTAAATTTGCACTCGTCAAAGTAATGGATGCGGGAATGGGCTTAGAGATGCCATTTGGAGATGGGCTTAGAGATGCCATCTGGAGGGGTGACAGAATCTTGTCGGGGATGGGCTTAAAGATGCCATCTGGAATGAGTATCAGGAAGGTGTCCATGCTTTGGACCATCTTCGAACCGGGGGTCTGAATAAGCAATAGATTGACATCCGTTGTTGGGAGGAATCCGTAAACTGTTTTCAAAAATCGCATCTGAACAAGTTGATAGATTAACATCTGTTGTTGGGAAGAATCCATAAACTGTTTTCAGAAGTTTGGAGAAGAAACTGAACAAGCGATAAGTTAACATCCGTTACTTGGAGAACCCGTAAACTGTTTTCAGAGGTCTTGAAGTTGAATAAGCAATAGAGCAGCATCCGTTGTTGGGAAGCGTCCGTAAACTGTTTTCAAAAGTTGCATCTGAACAAGTTGATAGATTAACATCCGTTGTTGGGAAGAATCCATAAACTGTTTTCAGAAATCTTGAAGTTGAATCAGCAATAGAGCAGCATCCGTTGTTGGGAAGCGTCCGTAAGCTGTTTTCAAAAGTTGCATCTGAACAAGCTGATAGATTAACATCCGTTGTTGGGAAGAATCCATAAACTATTTTCAGAATTCTTGAAGAAGAATCTGAACAAGTGATAGGTTAACATCCGTTACTTGGAGAACCCGTGAACTGTTTTCAGAAATCTTGAAGTTGAATCAGCAATAGAGCCGCATCCGTTGTTGGGAAGCGTCCGTAAGCTGTTTTCAAAAGTTGCATCTGAACAAGCTGATAGATTAACATCCGTTGTTGGGAAGAATCCATAAACTGTTTTCAGAAGTCTTGAAGAAGAATCTGAACAAGTGATAGGTTAACATCCGTTACTTGGAGAACCCGTGAACTATTTTCAGAAATCTTGAAGTTGAATCAGCAATAGAGCCGCATCCGTTGTTGGGAAGCGTCCGTAATCTAATTTCAAAGGTTGAGAAGAGTCTGAACAAGTTGGTAGATTGACATCCGTTGTAGGGAAGAATCCGTAAACTGTTTTCAGACGTCTTGAAGAGGAACCGGTGTAGGGTTTCCTGATGATGAGCTTGTGTAAAACTGCATCGGTTTTTGAACACTTTTGACATTCGAATGCCCCAAGTGGTGATGTAGATAAATTCCTGGCTTATTACAGGTGTTGGTCTACAATCGGTCGTTCACAGATGTTTCCTGGGTTGTTACAGGTGTTGATCTGGAATTCTTCAGACATGCCCTGGCTGGATACAGGAATCGAATCTGGAAAGGTGATAGTTGATAGATATGCCCTGGCTGGATACAGGAATCGAATCTTCAAACTCTTCAGACGTGCCCTGGCTAGATACAGGAATCGAATCTTCAAAATCTTCAGACGTGCCCTGGCTAGATACAGGAATCGAGTCTGGAAATATGGTCAACAGATATGCCCTGGCTGGATACAGGAGTCGAATCTGGAATTGTAATAGTTGACTTGTTGAACACTTTTGACATTCGAATGCCCCAAGTGGTGGTGAAGGAGTCTTGAATCAGATTACCCTGCATATTGAGAGATTTCTTTGAAATCTTGACTGGACTGCCCCAGGTTAACTAGATTTTGAAAGATCTGTTGGACCTTGACTGGACTGCCCCAGGTTAATTGAATTGTGATATGTCATGCCCCTTGTTGATAGGAGATTTGATGGAAGTGTCATCCTCTTGAAATGACTTTGACTTACTGAGAGAATTTTCGTTCCTCCGAACATTCGCTGTATGAATTTCTTCGCTGTCAAACAAAAGGGTCAAATGCAGACAGTGATATTCGAATAATGCAAAGTTTATGTTTGTCTCGAAGTTTTGAAAGATGCGTTTTTAGCAGAAAACTTTTTATAAGACAAATCAACACAAGATTTAGAGCAAAGCCTTACAGGAGTCAGGATACCTTTTGTAACAGTATGCTTTCGAACTAACCCATGCTTCAATTAGGACTTTTGAAGGGTTGTAACGTGGCCTGGTTCACGGTTTAAGAAGCAAAGGATAAAGGCTCAAAGTATATTTGTACCCACCTGCTCTTCGTGATATTCTTCAACCTAAGCTCAGTTAATTGTGCATCCCACTCTGTTTTGAGTTTGGAACGACTTTTGGGCGATGGTTCACCAGTTGAATTTGGGGAGACAGTCGTCATCTCTTTTTTCTTTTTCAGCATTTTTCATGTTGTTGAGGATTGATTTTGTAATGACCTCACTATTTTGATTTTGATTTGTTATCCCTAACTTTTGCCTGACTGCTACCGTTTTTCGGGATTACTGTCAGCGGGATGCCCCAGCTTTCTTAAGCCTCCTTTATAGGTTTTGACTTAATGGGCTTTTTCTTTTTTGAGAGATTGACTGTCTATATGATAGGGAACCACCCTTGTCTTTTGACTCCAAGGGAATGCTTTCTTTTTCGCCGTCGTTTGTTGTATTAAGAACTGAGAGTTTGCGACTTCAATGCGCATTTTCTTTTGAATTAACTGAGATGCTACCCTGCCCCAGGTTTATATCAAGGGTTTTGATTGTTCAGAACAGAAAACTCCTACTTCTTTGGCTCGAAGGGGTTGACTAGGGATTAACTTCCTTATAACTCCAGTGTTTGGGGATTGAAAGAAATGCCTGTACATCATCAGCAAGGTCTATTTAAAAGCATACCGTATAAGATCATGGTATTGTTTCGTCATCCTCCCTCTAAAGGCTTACAGATTTTTATCAAGAGTCAAATATCATAAAGAAAAGCATAAGAGTAGTGAAACGAATGGATGGATTCAAGACAAACATATGCAATGCATTAATGAAAACAGAGTTTAACATCAACAGATAATTGTTTGACAGCAAAAGAAATTACAACTTTGAAAATGCAAAAAGAAGCAAAAGTCTTTCAGCTCGAGCTTCGTCACTTCGAGTGGAGAACCCTTTAACGGAAGATTTTTATCTCGCCGTCTGGCATGAATTCCAGCACCCCAATGTCGATCAGATCTTGAATCTTATTTTTCAAGGCCCAACAGTCGTTGGTGTCGTATCCCGGGCTGTAGGAGTGGTAAACACAGAATGCGTCGGGATTATAGTGAGGAGAGGAGATATTGGGCTTTTGAGGAGGATCCTTTACGGTAAGCAAGTTGACCTCCAACAGGCGCTTCAGTATAAAGAATGATGGTATTTCAGTCTCCGTAAACTGTCTTCCCGACTTTTCTTGCTTACGCCGATTACCCTGTTGACGCTGGCGAGGTTGTTGATGGGCTGGTGACCCTGAAGCAAGCAAAGGAGCTTTCCCCTTGTCTTCTTGAGTGGATGGAGGCTGAGCGGTGACTTGCTCTTCGACCTCAGATGTTTGCCCTGATTGGTTGTTTGGAAGCAGTTGGCGGACAAGAACTCTGAGTTCCTCTTGTCTTTGAGATAGGTCTTGGATGAGAGCCATCTAGCCCACCAACTGTCCCATCACTTGAGTCCTCAAGGTGGTCAGATCAAACTGCAGCTCTGCAAGCTGGTCACTCCTGGCATTGTTGGAATTCCCCAAACCCTTGGTGAGGAGAGCTTTCATCTCCTCTTTCCCCAAAGACAAGTTCAGGAACATCTCCTGCAGCTGAGCAGTCTGGTCTTGAATGTCTTTGACAGACCTTTCTAGAGCCATCTCTTGCTGAAATAAACAGCAGGAGAATAAGGAAACCTGAAAAGGAAAGATTATCAAAATGCAATGCATGATATGTGGATGCAATGCTTTCAAGGATCTCTTGGGGTAAACACAAGAAAATGTTAGAGGTTAGACTTCGATCTTTGATTGGAGAACTTATGCACTGGTGGATGTCTTTCCACGAGAATCAAGCTCACCATGTCAAGTGGGTCATAGCCACTGATTCAAGTTGTCGTACTTGATCTTTGATGGCATTGGTTAGAGGAGAAATCCTTTGCCCCTTGATAGACGTCTGGTTCAACATAACCCTGCATCCAAAGAACCCTCGAGATCCTTGAAATGGTTATTGAAAATGCTATGGTATGATGTCATGATGTTATGTACATGTATGCACAAGCAAGTGAGTGTATATACAGGCAAACATATTCACACAAAGCACACAAGTCCTTAGGTTTAGGCTTGCATGAGGTTCAGGTACTACCCTCTTGAAGTTAGTTGGCTCATCCTGTCCTAAAATAGAAACCGGGTTCTAAGGAGCTCAATATCATTGGATTGTTTTCTGTGTTCATTGTTTCGGTTTAGCCACTTACTGGCGACCAAAATATTCCAAGAAAACAATCCTCAAAAGAGTGTAGTATCGAGGATCTATCAACTTCGGACTGCACCAAAGTCGGTCATCTCACTACCCCTAAAAAAGGCTAAGATGGTCAATTAAGGTTCTAAGAGTTCGTTAGTGCTTCACGACATCACACAGCGGCCCCGTACTCTCCTTGACTACTCAAGGGTTACCGGTACTCACAAATATGTCACACTAACATAGCTTACTGCTTCAAACATGTTGGTATACCCCGCACAGTTCCCTCACAGTTTTTTGCTATTTACCTAAGAAGGTGCCCCAAATCCGGGTGTAGGATTTACAACAAACCCAAACAAGAACCCAAAAGGTAAAGCAATCAAGTCAATCAAAGCATGAAAGTAAAGGTGATCTAAACCCTAAGGTAACCCCACTCAAATTATTATCCCCAGCAGAGTCGCCAGTTCTGTGATACGGTGGGAGAACTGACTAGTGTTTTGCGTTCGTATTCGCACTTGTGCGGTTGAGCAAGAGTCGCCACCGACTTTTTATTTTATCCTAAAGGAAAGGTTAAAAAAGCACAGCAAAAACCTTTTGAGATATTTCGTGGGTTCGGGGGGTAGATTATGAAAAGGGAAGGTATTAGCACCCTTTTCATCCATGGTTATCCATGGGCTCTTAGTTACTTGGTTTTTTAGATCACTTGCCTTGATTTTCGATTGCTTGAAATTGTGTGTGTGTGAGTGCTTTTTGGAAGAAGATGCCTTGTCTTAGGCTAACCTTGTAACAATTCTTTACTCGAATATTTTACAAAGGCGTGTATCTTTTCGAAAAGATGTTTCAAAATGTTTTGAGAGTTTGTTTTAAAAGTGTTGTGGATGGTGATTTTTGAAAAGAAGGCAAGTGTTTTTGCAAGTCGATCTCAAGTAACTAAGAGTTTTGTCTACCCTATTGTACTCAAAAGTTTTTGTTATGTTTTCAACCCTTTTAAACAATTTTGTTCCACCATTGAAATTGATGGACAATCTTGCGTTTAGGAAGTTTATTCGGGATGGGCGCGGGTCATCGTATGGACCATGAATGCAATGGCGCCAAGTGTCTTTGGCAATTTGTTTTGAAGGGACTATGATCATCCTGTTTAGGCAACACTTTGAGACTTATGATCATTTGATTTGTTTTGCCAAAGAAACTCGACGTGCAAGCATGGCCCATTTTGGAAGGCAACATGTGGGATTACCCTAGAGGGTGCGAGTGTGATTGTGTATTGATTTCATGTATTTGTCTTGTATTAGGTTATCTAGCGTTTGATTTTATGTACATGCAAACTCTAGGTCTAACCATGGTATAATTGAAAGCGGTAAATTGCAAAAATGTAAAATCTACGCTATTACAAAGTTAGTATCCGGGAGTGGGGGTACATGTGTATGAATGGGGATGAGACTTATAGTATCCAATAAGTTACAACCAAATCGAATTTGCGATCAAATGTAAATGACGAATATATAAGATAAACAAATGTGTATAGGGCAATGTATTTGTATTGTGTACGTGTATATGAGTATGTAATTATTTACAGGTGCGATAATGTGAAATTGATGTATATTAGGGTATTTATTTAACCTAAAGAATAATTAAGCGTTTATTTAATTATTGATCTTGTATTTCTTTTAATATGTACAATAGAAATGTGTTTTAATTGAATGTTCAAGTTTAATTAAACTATGTATAAAACGTATCATTGTTTATCATATACAAAAAGTATTTTTTAAATAAAATTAAGGACTAAATTATGTGTATTTAAAAGGAAATGTATTTTTAATTGTTATATACAAAAAAAGTATTTTAATCAAATGTTTATGAATTTAATATTAGAAAAAAAAATATATTTATCTATTATGCATGAAGATATATTTTAGTTAAGAGAATAGAAAGAGTATTTTTTCAATTTTAATCATATGATAAAAAAAAATGTATCTTTATTATTTATGTGCAAAAGAAAATAATGTTTTAATTAAATGAAAAGAAGAACGTTTTTTCAAATATATTGCATATTAAAAAATGTAAAAAAAATGTATTTTATTATTAATATAATTTTTATAAAGAATAAATAAAAAGAAAAAAAGAATATATTGTTTATATAATATAAAAAAAAGGTTAGTGTTAATGTTTTGTTAGAAAGGAAAAGAAAAGAAGCATTTTAATGGGCTTCAGAGAAATTTAAAACGGGTCAGGCCCATTGCTTGTAACGATTTTCTTTAGGGTTGGAGATTTTGTTTATTCAGTTGAGACGAAATACTCTAGGGTTGGCAGCGGCGTGTTGTTCATACTTTCTTCTTCGTCTTCCTCGTTGCACGTTCGCTTCTGAGTTTTGTACCCGCTTGTCCATGGCCACCGGCACTTCCGACCTCTCCTTCCCTCCAACAGCACTGTGGGGCGACAGCTTTAAGGTGATTTCCTCTTTCGTATTTCATTAGGGTTTATTGATTACTGCATGCCATGATTTTGATTCGTTTTGATTCTAAATTCGTTTTTTTTTCACATGATCATCTGGGATATTTTTGAAAGAAAGAAAAAGAATGTTAACCTTGGAGATGGCAGAGGATGGCCGGGCGTGCGCTAGGAGGCCGGGACGAGCGGGGAAGGCAATGAGGATGTAGCTCGCGCTTTGGTAACCTTTACTTTTTGCTACTTCTAGGGTTTGATGATGACTTTCCTTTGCCCTGAAAACCCTTTTAATATTCACTTCATTATCTCTCCTCTTCTACTGTATGCTGCCTTGAACGTCCGTGTGCTTCTTCTGATTTTGCCCCTTTGTGTTGGTTGAAATGTGATGCTTGCTTATGAGTATTCGTATGCTCGCCTTGAATGTTTATGGCCTATGATGAAGAATTTCTGAGGCCTTTTTTGTATTGTTGCCTTGAGATGCTTCTTTTTTCTCTTCTCTCACAGTTGCCTAGAGCTTTTTTGTATGCTTTTGAACGATTGTTTATGGCCCGATGATGTGTCCACTGAGGGCCTAGGGTTGGTTCTGAATGCTTGAGTATGCCTTGTGTTGCCTTAAACGCTTTGTTGAAATACTTGTTGAAAATGTGTTTCTGAATGTTTGTTTATGGTGAAGGGTTTCTGAGTTCACTTCTTTCCTCTTCTCTATCGCCCACTTTGCCTTTGAATGTTTGTGGCCTATTGTTTGTGGAATGGATTTTGGTTCTTGCCCAATGAAGAACCTAGGGTTATGAGGGCCTGAGACTTTGGATTGATTCAGGTGAGGCTTTTTGGATTAGGCAGACTGTGATGGATTAAGCAGGTTTTTGACAGGCAGGGTGAGTTTGCTTCAAGCAGGGTTGTGGTGTTTCAGGTTATGGTTGTTTGATGTATAGTTTCAGCAGGTGAGCTTGGCCTGGTTTTGATGCTTATCAGGTTTATGCAGTATGGGCTAATGCAGGTTTTTTAGGTGTTTGGACTGTATGCAGTTTTGGTTTTGACTTGCTAGTTTCCTTTTGGCTTCAGCAGGTTTGCATATTGGTTCAGGGTTGGGTTTGAAAGGTTTAATGCAGGTATGATTGTCTTAGCAGGTTCAGGCTAATGCGGATTGGTATGTTTTCTGGTTTATGCAGTTTATGCTGGTGCAGGTTTTGTGCTTCAGTATGTGGTATATTTGCATATGCCGGTTGTGTATGAACTTGAGCAGGTTTTTCTATGCTTCAGGTTTATCAGTTTTTGTAGGTTTTCTTTCTTTTCTTTGGTGAGAAAATCCTGCCTCTTCTGAACTGTGTTTTTTCTTTTTGTATATCTCTTCTTCTTATCTATCCTGCCTATCCTTCCTAAGCCTGAAAACCTGCCTCTATCTCTTCTTTTTCTCTCTCTATAGTACACTTAAAAGAATTTTAAATGTTTTTCTTGTGTACTTTTTCTGAAAGGGTTACTGATGGGAAATGATGAAAGTAAATGTATGCATATTTTTTTATCTTTCTTTGACAGCTTGGGTAGATTTTGTATCTTCCATATCTTTGCCAAATCTTCTTTTGACAGCTTGGGTAGATTTTGTGACATTTTTGACAGTAAGTTTGTACCTTTGGCTTTTGATAGAAAGTGGGAGTTTGGATTTTAGTTGGGTTTGAACTTGGAGTTGGAGATTGAGTTTTTGACATTTTAAAATTATGCATTTTGACATTTTGCATTCATGATAAAATTCTTCCCTCTTTGTGAACCGGGAGAAATCCCGTGATTTGCAGAGAGGGTTAACTGATCCCAATCAGTGGCCCTTAATGATGATTGCAAATTTTATCTGTCTTTTCAATTCAACTGCTTTTTGACTTTTCCTTTTCTTTTTGCAGATGAATAATGGAGCACCGGAGCGAAGGATAGCGGATGAAGACTTGAAGATTAGACAAATAATTAGGACAATCTTTTTACTTAAATTTAAATCAATGTAAAACTATTGTTTGTAATTAAATCATAAACAATAATTGTACAATTAATTTAATAATAAATAAAAGCTTTTATCGTCCAATTAATTCTGTTTTCTCTTTATTGTTTATTTATTATTTAAAACTCTTTGAATTAAAATAATTGAAAACTAAATTTCAATCACTTAATTTAGAATAATAAATAATTTAAATAAAACAATATTTTAGTGATTGACCAATTAAACCTATCCTTTCCAATATCCAAAGCAAAGCAGCAGTTAACCAAAATAAACTGATCAAGCGCATTCCCTTTCCACTGATTCTTTTGCCAAGCACTGTAATTCCAAACTGCATATTTCTCTTGACTGACTCAAACAAACCAACGTGAATTCAAACCAACTGCCTCCTCTTACTGATTAAATTAAAAACAATGCGAATTCGATCCGAATCTCGGGGTAACTTGCAAAGTGTTGTGGAATTTTAATCTTTCTGAGAATATGCCCATAAAACCTTAATTCCTGATTAAATGCCAAATAACGTTCGCCTGATCAAAATGCGCCAGAATCAACCACAACCCTACGCCAACTGTGAAACAATCCAGAGTCCTGAAAATCAGTAAAACCCTAATTTTTGTTTGACTGACGAGAAAAGTCCGTTTGTCCGATTCTTGAGTTAGTTTTGAAAAGTCAGGAAATGCTTGAAATTGTTATGTTTTGTGAAAAAAATGCGAGGGCAAATTTTGGGGTACAACACACTGGCACTTTGAATTTTGGGGGAATCACAATCCCGGCGACCAAACCCAAGTCTTCAAAATCCAAACCCGGTACTCTTTGTAATTCCATGGCGGCCAATCTGTCTTCTAGCCCTTTGTATTTATCACCAGCTGGAGGATATTGCTGATCAGAATAATCTTCATCCTCTTCGACCTCTTCTTCTTCCGCATCAGACTCGGAAGGTACCGCAGCTCCACCTCCTTTGCTGGTTCCTTCATCAGAGATAGGAGGAAATTCAAGCACTCTCCGAGCTTCTCCGTCAAATCTTCTCCCCAAAGTAGCCACCCCGAGTCTCTTTTTCTTCTTTTTCACTGGGTCTTTATTCCCCAACAAGGTCTTGAGATCCTCCTGACCTTTAGCCAAGGTTGTCAGGAGTTGCTGAAACTGTGCATTCTGAGCTTGCAGGTCTTTGACTGTTTGCTCGAGATCCATTCTACTGAAATAAACAGCAGACAGATAAGGAAACCTGGAGTGAGACCTGCTTATGCACATGATGAATGGTATGCTTATGTATGCAATGCATTCAAGGATTTAGGACGTTCAAAATTGTTTCAGCCAAAGAAGAACGCACGTCATATTAATAAGAAGAAATTTGTTAGTACATAAATGCCCCATGGGCCAAATATTACAAAATAACTTCTCAAGGCAAAAAGACATTGCGCATCCTCTTTGGTGCGATGTAGGTGTTGAGGGCCTCTTGCTCATGGAGTCGGCGGGTAAGCTCTAGAACCTTCTTCTCACTGGCGTAGAGGCTAGCTTCAAAAGTATTCCGTTCATCCTTGAGCTGAATCCAACTTTTCTGCATTTCCTCCCACGATGTAGGCATGTCTGGATGTAGGACGATGTAGGGAACCTCTCCTTCCTTAACAGGCTCCTTAATCACAGGGAGAACATGCGGATAAGGCATCATCAGACTTTGGGCTCGGGCTCGTACCCACTTGAGATAAGGCTCAAGAGGGATGGAGTTCTTGTGTCCCAGAGTCTTGCTATCAACCTTGTTGGGTCTTCCCCAAGCTCTGATGAATCTTTGGCGAAGTCCTTGCGCATCATTGTCGAAGTCAAAAACTAGGTCAGGAATCAACATATCATGAGGGCCATCCCTCCGTGCATATCCAAATTGCCTCAAAGATAGGCAAGGGTTGTAGGTGATACCTCCTCTAATTCCATGTAAAGGAACATTAGGGAATTCTCCACAACGATCGACGATGATGACATTTTCTCTGGACCGAGAACACCAATGTACATCATAGTGAGTAAGAGTCATCAACCATTGGGACCACCTTGAGCCTTGGTCATTCTTCAGGACAGATTGTGGAAGGTGCGAAATAAACCACCTTGCAAGGAGAGGAGTACAGCACATGAGAACACCCCTCTTTCTCATTGTTCGTGTGTAAAATGAGTGAAGGATGTCCCCAAGCAATGTTGGTATTGGATTTCTGGACAAGAAGATTTTGACGGCGTTGACATCTACCAATTGGTCAGAATTTGGGAACAAGACCAACCCATAGATAAGGAGTGCCACAACTTCTTCAAAGGCTTGTAGGTCCAATGAGTTCCAACATTCTTGTGCCTTCTCAAACAAGAATTTTGCTAAGAATCCTTTGACGCCGCTTCTGGTTTCCCAATGCCCCTTGATGTCGGATGGTTGTAGATGTAATGCTCGAGCAACATCTTCCGGCTTTGGTTCCTTTTCTGTACCGTTGAAGGGTAGTTGATTAAGGATAGGAATTCTCAGGAGTCGAGAAAACTCCTCCAAAGTGGGCACCAACTGGTAATCAGGGAAAGTGAAACAGTGGTGAAGAGGGTCAAAGAACTGGAATAGCACTTTCATCATGTCTTCTTCAATGTTGGTGTTGACTAGGCTGAGCAGTCTACCATGTCTTTCACTGAAGGATGAGTTTTCCGGAGAATCAAATTTGGCAAGTTGGGAAAAAGTCACTTTGTTTATGGCCAATTTACATGTTCATACACTTGTGCCATTTTGAACTCAGCTTGCATTCCTTGATTACAGGTCCTATATCCCATTTGCACTCAATAATTTAATGCTAACTCATTGTGCCAAGGCCTTGTTTTATGTGTTTAAGCATTACATGGAAGTTTAACCCTTAAATAGAAAAAGCATAATAGCCATTTTAGAAAAGTTGAACTTTATGTCAAATACAAATCCAAGCAAGTACAGTGCAAATCCTTTTGGCACAAGTTTATGAACTAATTACACTGATCAAGGCCAAGGTATGCAGCATAGATTGGGGGCCTGTACAAGCTAGAAACACCACTTGACATTTTCTTGCTTAAAGTTGAAGTAACCTTGCATAACAATACACAACACTCATTCCTGTGAACCAGAGCTTAAGCAAAGTTATCAAACACTTTCTAATCATCAAACCTAAGCTGAAACACAAGCCAACCAAGTTCTACACCTTCTCAAACACAGAATCACCCTAAAACTGCCAAAACAGGGCACCTGCTGCAGATTGAGTTCCATAACTCAATCCATTCGTGCATTCTTGCTGAAACCACTTCAAACACATCCCACATCATCCCTTGAAACTGTTTCAAGCCCTAAACACGACCTGTAACATCCCTAGCTAACATCACCATTTTCATTTTTCAGTTTTGCAGTTGAAGTACCATAGCACGATTCTTTTGGTTTCCAAGCAAACTAAAGGTTGGAATAGCATCCTGAGACATCAAGGAAGCTATACAAATAATTACCTTGCCTTGTACTCATCTCCATTGTTGCACACGTTTCCAACTGAACAGGTAAGTTCATGAACTTGTATCTCTCTATCCAGGCATTGTTAGGTTTAGATTTGTGAAGAAATTATGTCACATTCATAGCCCTGAACATGCCCATATAATTAGTTTTCATTTATGTTATGTGTGCTATGAGAATTTGATGTCTGAACATGGAACAAAAACTAGGTCAGGAATTGGGGGAGAAGAAATTCTCTCTCATTTCTGAGAGTTAGATTGATTTCTTTATATGTCTAGAATCGTGGCTTCAAGCTCTACAGGTTTCATGTTGGAAGATTTGGCAAAAGATCAAGGAATCTGGAGATAGCAAACGCGTGTTTTTTTGAACAGAAATGCTGGAGGTTGAAGATGACAGGGTCTTTGGGCTGGGCCTGTTTCACTTTTCTTATTTGCACCCTATGTTTACTTTTGAACCCCTTTGGCCCATTGTGCTTATTTGAGACATTTTCTTGACTTTTCTTTTTATTTCTGACTTATTTATTTTTTTCTCATAATATTAAAAATATAAAAAATATTTTTCACACCATTTTTGAATTTATTAGGCATTTATTTGTTTATGTGATACGGTGGGAGAACTGACTATGGTTTTGCGTTTGTTTTCGCAAATGTTTCGGTTGAGCAAGAGTCGCCACCGACTTTTTATTTTATCCTAAGGAAAGGTTTAAAAAGCACAGCAAAAACCTTTGAGATTTTTCTTGGGTTCGGGGAGTAGATTATAGAAAGGGAAGGTATTAGCACCCTTTCTATCCATGGTTATCCATGGGCTCTTAGGTACTTGCTTAGATCAAGTTGCCTTGGTTTTCAATTGTTTGAAATGGTGCTTTGTGCGTAGTTTTGAAAAGGTTTTGAAAAAGATGCCTTGTTTAGGCTACCCTTGTAACAATTCTTTACTCGAATGTTTTACAAAAGGTGTTTGTCTTTTTGAAAAGATGTTTCAAGGTTTTATTGAAAGTTTGTTTTGAAAGTGTTTGTGAAGTGTGGTTTGAAAATAGGCAAGTGTTTTGTTTTGCAAGTTGACAAGTACCTAAGAGCTATCTACCCTAAAGTTCTCAAAGATTTTTACTATGTTTTAACCCTTTTGACAATTTTGTTCCACCATTGCATTTGGTGGACAATCTTGTATTAGGAGGTGAAAGGGACGGGCGCGGGTCATCGTTTAGACCATAATTGCAATAGTGCTAAGTATCTTTGGGCAATTTCTCTTTGAAAGGGACTTGATCATTTTAGGCAACTTTTCGAAAGCGTCATCGAGGGACTATGATCATTTGATTGTTTGTTTTACCCAAAGAAAACCTAACATGCAATATGGCCCATTTATTTGAAGGCAACAAAGTGGAATACCCTAGGGGTGCAAGTGTGATATGTGTTGTCCATATTTCATGCTTGTTTATCTTGAAATTAGATCAAGCTATTTTTGTTCGTTTTATTTGCATACAAACCCTAATTCTAGCATGGTATATTTAGAAAGCGTTCAAAGTGCGAAAAGTAAAATTCCTACATTATTACAACACAATATGGGAAGGGGGTACAAATGTTCAAATAGGGGGATATTTAGACAAGGAAATTAAACCTAGCTATTACATCAATTTTGGAATATTTACAAGATAATTGATTGCATAAATTAAATGGAAAATAAAATAAAGATGCAAAAATGCAAAAAAAAAAAAAGGGTTTTTATATGTATGAAAAAAAGTATTATTTATGTCAAATAAATAAAATAAAATAAAAAGTATTATTTTTGGAGTTTTTTGTATTTTAAGGTTAAAACCCTAATTTTTATTAAGTAATATATATATTATTTAATTTATACAAGTATTTATTTATTATGTACAAAAAATAAAATAAAATGGAATATATTTATAAAAAGTATTTTTCATGTTAAACATTAATAAAATAAAAAATGTATGTATTTTGGTATTTTTGCCCTAAGTATATTAATATATAAATATCCTTATTATTTACTAAATAAATGTTATATATACAAAAATAACAATATTTAATATTTATAAAAAAAAGTATATTTTGTATAAAATATTTTCAAAAGAAAAAATGAAACAAAAATCAGAAATAAAGTATATTTGCACTATTTTTTTCTAGTTTTCTAAATAATAGTATATATATATTATTTGTGCACAAATGATTCTTATAAACAAATAAATGCTTAAAAATAGAAAAATGGTGTAAAAATAATTTTTCATGTTTTTAATATTATTAGCAAAAATAAATAAGTCAAAATGAAAAAAGAAAAGTCAAAAAATCATGAAAATAAACATAATGGGCTCAGGGGGTATGAAACCAAAAATGTGGTGTGAAAAGGAAAGACAAAGCTGGCCCAGCCCATGAAACTTCTTCTTCAACCTCTGAACAAAAAATGTTCAAAAAACGCGCGCCTGAAACTCCATTCAAACATCCTGATTCCTTGATCTTTTGCACAAACTTCCAACATAAGAAATGTTAAGCATTGAATCACGATTCTAAATATATAAAAAACTCATCCTAACTCTCAGAAATGAGAGAGAATTTTGACATTCCCAAATCCTGACCTAAGTTTTCTTCCATTTTCAAACCTTAAATTCTCACAGCTCGGGCAAAATAAATGAAAAGTAAAAGCATGTACAGGTTCAGGGGCATGAGTAGAACATTTCTTATTCACAAACCTAGAGCTAATGATGCCTATACTAAGAGTTAGAAGTTCACAAAAATACCTGTTCAGTTGAAGTTCTATCTGGCAATGGGGGAGCTTTCAGGACAAGATGATGATCTGTACAGCTTGCCTGAAGTGTGGTGATGCTATTCCAATGCTTACTTTGCCTTGAGACACCTTGAATCGAGCTATGGACCTTCAACTGCAAAATAAGAAAGTGAAAATGGTGGAACTGGTTAGAGGAATTACAGGTCGTGTTTTAGGTTTTGGTTAGCTTGCATTGATGCTAGGGAATGTGTTTGATGAGCTTTGGGCAAGAAATCATGCAAGGGATGAGAGTTGGCACTCAAACTGCAGTGAGAACTCTGTTTGAGCAGTTTGAGGGTGGTTCTGAGTTTGTGGAGGTATCTGAGGTATTGGAGTCGTGTGCTAGCTTAGTTAGGATGATTAGAAGGTGTACAAAACAATTGCTTAAGTGTTCTAATGCTGAGATGATAGTTGTGTTGTGTTATGCCACTTTTCTTCACACTTAAGCAAGCAAAGTCAAGTTGATGTTCTAGGCAAGTAGAGGCCCCCTAATCATGCTGCAAAACCTTTCCTTGATCAGTGTGTTATGCTCATAATCTTGTGCCAATTAGATTTGATCTGTACTTGTGGATTTGCAACTTTGACATAAAGCTTGCTTTTGCAAAAATGGCTATTTTACTTTTTCCATAAATGGCTTTATTCAACATGTAATGCATAAGCTCATGAAACAAGGCCTTAGCACAATGAACATGCATTAAATTATTGAGTGTTGGATGGTTTAGAGGCCTGTAATGCAGCACAAACCAAGCTGACTTGCAAATGGCATAAGTTATGAACATGTACATGACCAATTCAAAAGTGAGTTTTTGCCATATTGTGAAATTCGATTCTCTCAAGTTATGAGGTTGTTTGATGAGTTCTTGGACATTTTGGAAAGCTTGGAATGTGTAATACAATCCATCTTTGAAATGCAAATTGAAATTCCAAGTGGAAGTGTATGGAAAATGGCCTTGAAGTTAGGTAGAAAACCTTGCCAAAATAGGTTGAAATTTCACCAAGTTAAGAATGGTTTAGTACCCTTATTCCAAAACTTGTAACTTGAGATACAAGCCTCATTTGGGAAAACTTTGTGAATCAAAGTTGTAGATTATGCAACAAGCTACAACTTTCATGTTTTGACTTTTGCTTGAATCCAAATAAATCTTGGTGAGAAAGTGGGGCAAAGTTGGGAAAAAATTAGGGTTTTTCATAACTTAGAAAAATTCTAAGTTATGAAAAATTCTCATTTCAAACCCTAATTTGCAATTTTTGATTTCTTGGTGAACAAGTTTCATGATTTGGCATGTTTTGATGAAAAATGAATCTTGACTCTTGATTTTGACCAAAAAGTCAAAGTTTGACTTTTCAGTATACAGTCAAAATTTATCAATTGACTGGGAAATTCAATTGTCAATCTTGTGTACTTGGGATCTTTTGAACTTGTTGAGCATGTCAAGATAATTCCATGGGGTCCTTGAGTCCATATGTGAGCTTGGTTTGCCTTTGGCTAGGTCAAACAGTCAAAAATTGCCTTTGTGCAGTCAAAACCCTAAAAATGACCATTTTGCCCTTTTGGTGATCTGATCAAATTTCTTGTGGAATTGTGATCCAAACTTGACCAAATGGTTCATATGAGATCATAATGTTGATGTGGGTCAATTTTAATGAGGTTTGACTGTCAATTGGCCACAATTGACTTTTTCCCCAATACAGCTGATTTCTAGTTCAACTGTCCAATTGATTGGGCAGAAATTTGATTCAAGGCTTGAAACTTGATATGGATAAACTTGGGAGTCCAATATGAAGCAAGAAAGTCATCTTAGGCATTTTAGGTCAAAACATCTTTGTGCAAACTCAAACCCTAATTTGGGTCAACAGTGCAAGGAGAAGTCTTGAGCAGATGAAACCCTAACTGGATCTTGATCTCCAAGGACTTTGTGATGAGAAATCAATGAAAAATGGGAGGGCAAATTTTGGGGTACAACAGTTTAAAATAATGTTTGTACATAAATAATACCTAATATCTTTTATTGAAAAAAATACTAAAATAAATACCAATACATTTTATTTTTCTGATTTTCATTTTATTTTATCTTTTGAAAATATTTTATGAAAATATACTTTTTTTGTAAATATTAAATATTTTATTTTTTATACATATTTAATATATTTATCATATAATATAAATATTTACATATTTATTAGGATATTTAGGATAAAAATACCAAATTAATACATTTTTATTTTTATTAATATTTAACATTAAAAATTAATTTTTTACAAATATACTTCTCTTTTATTTATTTTTTTATACATAACTAATAAATGTTGTATATATTAAATAATTAATACCTTTTATTTAATAAATTAGGGTTTTGCCCTAAATACATAAAAACTCAAAAAATTAATACTTTTTATTTTGTTTATTTGACATATAAAAAACACTTTTTTCATACATATAAAAAAACATTTTTTTTGCATCTTGCATATTTATTCCATTTTTATTTAATTATTGTATATTAAATAATTTGTATAATTCAATTTTGATGTAATAGTTAGGTTTAAATTCCTTGTCAAAATACCCCCATTTGAACATTTGTACCCCCCTTCCCATATATTGTGTTGTAATAACTTAGGAACTTTATTTTTTCGCATTTTAAAGCTTTCTAATTATGTCATGTTAGAATTAGGGTTTGCATGCAAATCAATTAACCAAAATAGTTTGACCTAATTTCAAGATAATCAAGCATGAAAATAGACAACACTAATCACACTTGCACCCCTAGGGTATTCCACTTGTTGCCTTCAATAATGGGCCATATTGCATGTTAGGTCTCTTTGGGCAAAACAAAACAATTCAAATGATCATAGTCCCTCGATGACGCTTTCGAAAGTTGCCTAAAAAATGATCAAGTCCCTCCAAGGAAAAATTGCCCAAAGATACTTGGCACCATTGCAATTATGGTCTAAACGATGACCCGCGCCCGTCCCTTTCACATCCTAACACAAGATTGTCCACCAAATGCAATGGTGGAACAAAATTGTTAAAAGGGTTAAAAACATAGGAGAAATTTTTGAGAAATTTAGGAGTAGACAACCTCTTAGTTACTTGAATCAAAACTTGCAAAACAAAACACTTGCCTATTTTTCTAACCACACATCACTACACTTTCAAAACAACTTTCCAAAACAATGAAAACCTTTTCAAAAGACATACACCTTTGTATACATCCCAACATGGATCATTACAAAGGTTGCCACCACATTGGCCTCTTTTCAAAACATTTTCAAAATCCACACACAAAGCACCATTTCAAACAATTGAAAATCAAGGCAAGTTGATCTAAGCAAGTAACTAAGAGCCCATGGATAACCATGGATAGAAAGGGTGCTAATACCTTCCCTTTCTATAATCTACTCCCCGAACCCAAGAAAACATCTCAAAGGTTTTTGCTGTGCTTTTTAACCCTTCCTTAGGATAAAATAAAAAGTCGGTGGCGACTCTTGCTCAACCGAAACATTTGCGAAAACAAACGCAAAACCTGAAGTCAGTTCTCCCACTGTATCACAGAACTGGCGACTCTGCTGGGGAGAATCTTTTAAGTGGAGTAACCTTAGGGCTTAGATCACCCTCTTGCATGACTAATTGTTTGATTTGATTGCTTTATATCTTGGCTCTCTTGTTTGGGTTTGCAATCCTACACCCGGATTTTGGGAAACATTCATAGATAGCAATACGTTGTGGAAACTGTGCGGGGTATACCGACACGGTCGAAGCAATAGCTATATTAGTGCGACATATTTGTGAGTACCGGTAACCCTTGAGTTCAATCAAGGAGAGTACGGGGCCGCTGAGTGATGTCACTAAGCACTAATGACCTAGAACCTTACTTGACCATCTTGGCCTTTCATTAGGGGTAGTGAGATGACCGGCTTTGGTGCAGTCCGAAGTTGGTAGATACTCGATACTACACTCATTGAGGGTTGTTTTCTTGGAATATTTTGGTCGCTAGTTAAGTGGATAAACCAAAACAATGAACAATGAAAACAATCCAATGATATTGAGCTCCTTAGAACCCGGTTACTATTTATAGGACAGGTTTTTAAGCCAACTACACTCAAGAGGGTACTTACCTATGAAACCCCATGCAAGCCTGAAACTAGGGTTTGGTGTGAATTGCTTGTACATATGTTTGTGCATACATCATGAACATCATAAAGCATCATATGCATTTACTAACCACTTCAAGGGTTTAGATCTTCATCTTTGTTCTTATTTTGTAGGTCATGGAAATTCCTCACAGAAAAACCATCCAAGTCAACCTTGTGAGAATCTCCCCTCAACTCAAGGAGCTCACCTCAAGAATTCCGGAAAGCTCATCCTTCAGTGAAAGACATGGTAGACTGCTCAGCTTAGTCAACACCAACATTGAAGAGGACATGATGAAAGTGCTATTCCAGTTCTTTGACCCTCTTCATCACTGTTTCACTTTCCCCGACTACCAGTTGGTGCCCACTTTGGAGGAATTTTCTCAACTCCTGAGAATTCCTATCCTTAATCAAATACCTTTCAACGGTACGGAAAAGGAACCAAAGCCGGAAGATGTTGCTCGAGCATTACATCTACAGCCATCTGACATCAAAGGGCATTTGGAAAATAGAAGCGGCGTCAAAGGTTTCTTAGCAAAATTCTTGTTTGAGAAGGCACAAGAATGTTGGAATTCATTGGACCTACAAGCCTTTGAAGAAATTGTGGCACTCCTTATCTATGGGTTGGTCTTGTTCCCAAATCCTGACCAGCTTGTAGAGGTCAACGCTGTCAAAATCTTCTTGTCCAGAAATCCAATACCAACATTACTTGGGGACATCCTTCACTCATTTTACACACGAACAATGAGAAAGAGGGGTGTTCTCATGTGCTGTACTCCTCTCCTTGCAAGGTGGTTTATTTCGCACCTTCCACAATCTGTCTTGAAGAATGACCAAGGCTCAAGGTGGTCCCAACAGTTGATGACTCTTACTCACTCTGATGTACATTGGTGTTCTCGGTCCAGAGAAAATGTCATCATCGTCGATCATTGTGGAGAGTTCCCTAATGTTCCATTACTTGGCATTAGAGGGGGCATTACCTACAACCCTTGTCTAGCTTTGAGGCAATTTGGATACGCACGAAGAGATGGCCCTCACGACATGTTGATTCCTGACCTAGTTTTTTACTTCGACAACGATGCGCAAGGACTTCGCCAAAGATTCATCAGAGCTTGAAGGATGCCCAACAAGGTTGATAGCAAGACACTGGGACACAAGAACTTCATCCCTCTTGAGCCTTATCTCAAGTGGGTACGAGCCCGAGCCCAGAGTCTAATGATGCCTTATCCTCATGTTCTCCTTGTGATTAAAGAGCCCGTTAAGAAAGGAGAGGTTCCCTACACCATCCTACATCCTGACATGCCTACATCGTGGGAGGAGATGCAGAAGAGTTGGATCCAACTCAAGGAGGAACGGAACACTTTTGAAGCCAGCTTCTACGCCAGCGAGAAGAAGGTTCTAGAGCTCACCCGCCGACTCCATGAGCAAGAGGCCCTCAACACCTACATTGCGCCAAAGAGGATGCGCAACGTCTTTTTACCTTGAGAAGTTGTTTTTGTAATATTTGGCCCATGGGGCATTTATGTACTAACAAATCTTTTCTTATTAATATGACGTGCGTTCTTTTTGTCTGCAACAATTGTGAATTTCTAAAATCCTTGAATGCATTGCATGGATAGCATCTCATGCATCATGTGCATAACAGGTACCCCTTTTTCTACAGGTTGCTTAATCTTCTTCGCTGTTTATTTTGAACAGTCATCATGAATCCAGAATCATCCAGTGAGCAAGCAATCAAGGCCCTCCAGGCCCAGAGTGCCCAGTTTCAAGAGATGGTCATGAGCCTGGCACAAGGTCAACAAGAGTTGAAGGCTCTGCTCCTAAAGAAGAAGAAGAAGAAGAAGAAGAGGACTGCGTTATTCAATACTGGATGCAGGTTTGGGAACACACTCCATAACGAGGCTGATCCAACTACTTCCTCTGCAGAGAAGGACAGTCCCCAAGGGGGAGGAGCTCCTAGTCCTACAGTCTCTGACAACGAGACAGATTACAATGACGAACAATACCATCCCGCTGCTGACAGATACAAGCAATTAGAGGACCGCTTGAGTGCCATGGGGATTCAAAATGTGTCGGGGCTGGATTTCAGAGATTTAGGGTTATCTTCTGGGGTGGTAATCCCACACAAATTCAAGGCGCCTGCCTTTGCCAAATAAGACGGGGCTTCCTGTCCAAAGCTGCATCTCAGATCGTACATAAGGAAGATCCAACCTTACACGGCAGACAAAAATCTTTGGATCCACTTCTTCCAAGATAGCCTTTCGGGGTCACAGCTTGAGTGGTTCTATCAGCTAGATGGAACCAGTGTCCGACATTGGGAAGATTTGGCTACCGCATTTTATAGACAATATCAATACAATTCTGACCTCGCTCCTACGCGTACCCAACTTCAGGGTATGTCACTAGGAACGGGCGAAGGGTTCAAAGAATATGCGCAAAACTGGAGAGATTTGGCTGGCAGGGTGCAACCTCCATTGACTGACCGTGAGTTGGTTGACATGTTTCTAGGGACCTTGTATGGTCCATTCTTCAATCATCTGGTTGGTAATTCCTCCGCTGGGTTTACGGATTTGATCCTGACGGGTGAAAGGATAGAAGCTGGCATCAGGTCAGGAAAGATACAGAAAGGGGCCTTCGCAAGTACTGAGAAGAAACCTTTCAAGAAGGAAGCTAGTGCCGTCTATGGTCCTAGAAGACAAGTTAAGCCAGAACACCGCCAAGCCGTCAATGCCTTGGTCATTTCAAAATCTGTTGCTGCTCCTCAGCAGTACAATCAACAAAGGGGTGAGAGGCCCAAGAGGCAATACACTCGGCTGAGTATGACCTTGTCACAAATCTTACCGCAACTGTTATCAACCAACTTGGTGACCATCAAAGAGGCTCCGAAGGTCGTGAATACTGCATCTCCTAAGTATAACCCAAATGCCCGTTGTGCTTATCATTCTGATAGCCCCGGGCATACTACTGATGATTGCTGGGCCCTGAGAAATAAGGTCCAAGACCTTATTGATGTGAAGGAAATTCAGTTTGAGGCGCCTGAGAGGCCAAATGTTGTAACTGCTCCTATGCTCCAGCATAGAGTAAATGCCATTGAGGAAGATTTGTATGCTGTTTCGGTGAATGATGTTGCTACCCCTCTATTGACTGTTAAGAGGAACCTACTACTAGCCGGTTTATTTCCGGGTTGTAGCAAGGGTTGCCTCCTGTGTGCTGTTATCCCTACCGGTTGTCCACTGTTGAAATCAGGCATCCAAAGCCTGATGGATAGCAAAGAAATTCTGTTCAAGAAAACTGTTGTTCCGTTTGTTTCCGCTGAAGAAGTATCTGTCGTCACAATTTTCAACAATCCTACCAAGGCTCCCCCGAGGAAGCCAGTCAAAATTATGTCTGTTGCACCCATTACCATTACTGTTCCGGGGCCCCTCCCCTATGAATCTGACAAGGCTGTCCCATGGCACTATGGGGCAGATGTGTATGTGCTTGGAGTGAAGCAGGAGTTCAACACCGGTACCAGTATTAGTAACATCACTGGTCCCGCCAAGATTACTCGTAGTGGCAGGCTTTTCTCGCCTGACATTGCACCACCAGTTATCCGAAAACCTCTTATCATCACACCCGCAAGTGTGCATGTTTCAAATCAAGTTCCTGTGTCTACTACTGCCGCCGAGTCCTCTGATGCTCGGGGCAAAGAAGTTGCTACCGATTTGCCTGCCCAGACGGAGGCACCAAAAAAGACCGATGTTGAAGCCTCCCAGCAAGAGATGGAGGAAATCCTTAAAATCATTAAAAAGAGTGACTTCAATGTCGTTGAACAGCTGGGGCATACCCCCTCCAAAATCTCTATGTTATCATTGTTGCTGTGCTCAGAGGCCCACGCCAAGGCCCTGATTTCATTTCTGAAAACAGCCCATGTGCCGCAAGAGACATCTGCAGATCAATTCACTGAATGTGTGGCTAATTTGACAGTTGACAATGGTTTGGGGTTCTCGGATGCTGACCTTACCGCCAAAGGAAAAAACCACAATGATGCCCTGCACGTCTCTATAGAATGCAGGGGCACTACTCTCGCACACGTGTTGGTGGACACCGGTTCTTCCCTGAATGTATTGCCCAAGAAGGCCTTAGATCGGTTGGACTGTGAGGGCTTGGAATTGAAACCTAGTAACATCATTGTTAGAGCCTTCGACGGTTCTAAGAGGATGGTGCATGGTGAGGTAGACATTCCTATCTGTGTGGGTTCCCAAGTCTTTGACTCAACGTTCTATGTAATGGATATTCGTCCATCTTATTCCTGCTTGTTGGGTCGACCCTAGATTCACAAGGCTGGGGCGGTAACATCCACTCTACACCAAAAGCTCAAATACCCTGTCAAAGGGAAGATTGTTACTGTGCAGGGTGAGGAGGAATACCTGGTTAGTCACTTGAATTCATTCTGGTATATCGAGATGGACGGGGAGTTTATTGAAACCCCCTTTCAACATTTTGAGGAGGTACCTCCAACGTTGGCGTCAGCTGAGACAGTGGTTGAAGAAGACTTTCCTTTGAAAATGGCTTCCTTGAAGGATGCCCGGGCTGTGATCGAGAAAGGCAAGTGCGCAAACTGGGGTCAACTTCCTGACTTCACTCAAAAGATCGACAAGTTTGGGTTGGGCTTCACTGCAGAGGCTCAGAGGGCTGTTCGCAAGGAAAGGATCAGAAAGTCTCCGGTGTTCATCACCAACCCAAGGGTGAATGCTATCGAGGAGGACGTAGAGGAAGCAGAGTTTGACAGTTGGATCTATCCAACAACCAACAACGAACCAAGCAACTGGACGGCCAAAGATTTTACACCTATTACATTTGTCACGCAGTAATTAACTCTTTTGTTTTCAATTTGTAACAAACAATATGTTGAAACTTTTATTGGCTCGGTGTCCTACCCGGGGCATCGTAGCTCCATTTGTGAGGGCTTTTTGTATGACATTTCCATATATCATTAATCAAAACATTGGACGTTATTGCATTTCAAATCTTGTGCTCTTTTTTCTTTCTGTGTTATATATTGCAAAACAACTATATTTACACACACTCACTTATACAGGTTTCAATCCACTCTGGATCTCACTGGTAACAGCTCTGCTACTGCCAGTTATGACTTCGAAAATCCGATCAACTTGGCCGAAGACGAAGGTGAAGATGATTGCGAAGTGCCTGGTGAACTTGCAAGACTGCTACTCTAGGAAGAGAGGGCCATTCAGCCGCATGAAGAGCCAGTGGAGACGATAAACCTGGGTACTGAGACAGATAGAAAAGAAGTCAAGATTGGTGCCAATCTGGAGCTCAGGTTAAAATAACGATTGATCCAAATGCTGCATGATTACGTGGAAATATTTGCTTGGTCTTACGAAGACATGCCTGGTTTGGATGCCGACATTGTAGTTCATCACCTGCCTACCAAGGAAGACTGCCCTCTGGTAAAGCAAAAGGTCCGCCGTATGCGTCCAGAGATGTCCGAAAAGATCAAAGTTGAGGTTATGAAGCAATTCGATGTCGGGTTTCTAGCAGTGACTTCTTACCCTCAGTGGGTTGCCAACGTGGTGCCAGTGCCGAAGAAGGACGGTAAGGTCAGAATGTGTGTCGATTACAGGGATCTAAACAGGGCAAGCCCCAAGGATGACTTCCCCCTACCTCACATCGACGTTCTTATTGACAATACTGCTCAACACAAGGTGTTCTCCTTCATGGATGGTTTTTCAGGGTATAATCAGATCAAGATGGCTCCTGAAGATATGGAAAAGACTACCTTTGTGACTCAGTGGGGCACCTTCTGCTACAAGGTCATGCCATTCGGGTTGAAAAATGCTGGGGCAACCTACCAACATGCCATGGTTGCTTTATTTCATGATATGATCCACCATGAGATTGAAGTGTACGTTGATGATATGATTGCAAGGTCCCAAACTGAGGAGGAACACCTTGACCATCTGCGGAAGCTGTTTGACCGACTGAAGTTGTACAAGCTGAGGTTGAACCCAAACAAATGCACCTTTGGGGTGAGGTCTGGAAAATTACTAGGTTTCATTGTAAGCGACAAAGGTATTCAGGTGGACCCTGCCAAGGTGAAGGCCATACAAGAGATGCCGACTCCCAAGACAGAGAAAGAAGTTAGAGGCTTTCTGGGACGACTGAATTACATTGCCCGATTCATCTCACATCTAACTGCTACCTGTGAGCCAATCTTCAAATTACTGAAGAAAGATCAAGTAGTACGTTGGAACGATGAATGTCAGGCTGCTTTCGAAAAGATAAAGGAGTATCTCCAAGAACCACCCATTCTTATGCCACCAGTAGAAGGGAGACCTCTGATACTATACCTGACAGTACTTGACAACTCAATGGGGTGTGTGCTGGGGCAGCATGACGAGTCTGGCCGAAAAGAGCACGCTATTTATTACCTGAGCAAAAAGTTTACCGTCTGTGAGTCTCGGTACTCACTGCTCGAGAAAACTTGTTGCGCTCTGGTATGGGCTGCTCGCCGGTTGAGACAGTATATGTTGACTCACACTACTCTGTTGATTTCAAAAATGGATCCAATCAAGTACATATTCGAAAAGCCTACTCTGTCTGGAAGAATAGCAAGATGGCAAATGATCTTGACAGAATATGATATCCAGTACACAACTCAAAAAGCAATCAAGGGAAGTGTATTGGCAGACCATTTGGCACACCAACCTGTGGACGATTACCAATCATTGAACTTTGAATTTCCAGACGAAGATATCATGGTAGTAACTGATTGTGAAGTACCTAGACCGGATGAAGGACCTGAGGAAGGATCCCGATGGTCTATGAATTTTGACGGAGCCTCGAACGCTTTGGGTAATGGAATCGGCGTTGTAATCATATCCCCAAAAGGCACTCATACTCCACTCACCGCCCGGCTGTGTTTCAACTGCACCAACAACATGGCAGAATATGAGGCATGTATCATGGGTCTTCAAGCTGCAATCGACTTAAGGATCAAGTTTCTGAGTGTCTTCGGAGATTCCGCTCTCGTGATCAATCAGATCAAAGGCGAGTGGGATACGAAACACCCAAATCTTATTCCTTACAAGGAGTATGTGTTGACTTTGCTTCCCCACTTTGAAGAGATAACTTTTGAGCACTTCCCAAGAGAGGAGAATCAGTTAGCGGACGCACTAGCTACGATGTCTTCAATGTTCAAAGTCAAATGGGACAATGAGGCTCCCCGGATCATTATCTGGAAGTTGGACAAACCTGCATACTGCTGCGATCTTGAGGCCGAAGAGGTGACTGAAAAACCCTGGTATCATGAGGTGAAGAGATATCTGGAAGCTCAAGAATACCCTGAAGGTGCGTCTGTCAACGATAAGAAGTTTCTGAGAAGGTTCGCGGAAAAATTCTTCCTCAGCAACGGCATTCTCTACAAACGAAATCATGATTCAACTCTACTGCATTGTGTGGATAAGACTGAAGCAGAAAAGATCATGGCAGAGCTGCATGAAGGTACATTCGGAACACATTCCAGTGGACATACCATGGCAAAGAAAATCCTTCAGGCAGGATATTTCTGGTCCACAATGGAAGCCGACTGTTACCAACATTCTCGAACTTGTCATAAATGCCAGATCTATGCTGACAAGGTGCACATTCCCCCGGTTCCTCTGAACGTCCTGACGGCACCTTGACCTTTTGCAATGTGGGGCATTGATATGATCGGCGATATCCGACCGACGGCATCCAACGGGCATCGCTTCATCTTGGTAGCAATTGATTACTTCACGAAGTGGGTTGAGGCAGCTTCCTACGCCACCGTAACCAAGAGCTTCGTGGCACGTTTCATCCGGCATAACCTGATTTGTCGGTACGGCGTCCCGGAAAGAATCATTACGGACAATGGTACCAATCTTAACAACAAGATGATCACTGAGCTCTGCGAACAATTCAAGATACAGCACCACAACTCTTCTCCTTACCGGCCGAAGATGAATGGAGCTGTAGAAGCAGCTAATAAAAATATCAAAAAGATTGTGCAGAAGATGACAGTGACTGTTGTACCCCAAAATTTACCCTCCCATATTTTCCAAGAAATTGCCAAATCAAGTCTCAAAATTCCCCAAGGGTTACACAGTGCAAAGGGCTCCAATACAGTCAAAACTAGGGTTTGTGTTCTGGTCAAGGAAATGAAGTTTTCAAAGGTCCAACCAAGTCTCATATGCCTACAAAAATGGTCAAGTATCCTCATATCAAGTTTCAAGGCATTCAGCTCAAAATTGCACAGTCAAAAACCCTAATTGCACTACAGTCAACTGTAGGGGCAAAATGGTCATTTGACAGTCAAAAGTTCAAATTTTTGGTCAACATATCATTTTGAAGCCACAAACATCATTTGATCAATGCTTGATCATGATTCTCAAAGTTTGGCTCAGAAATCATCAAGATGCAAAAGTTTCCTTATTTGGACAGCTGAAAAAGTCAACTGAAATTGACCAGGGCATAACTTTCACATGGATTATCAGAAAAATTCCATCCAAAGCTCATTTTGAAGATAAAGACATTTCCTACAACTCATCTTCATACTTCAAGTCCAAGAAATGCTCTCACAAAAAGTTATCAATTTCAACATTATAGGTCATTTTCAAAAGTCAACAAAAAGGGACTTTAAGTCAAAGGCCATAACTTGAGATTGGTAAATCAAAATGACATGGGACCAAAGACATTGGTTAGAGGACTCAAAGACCTTTCCAAAATGTCCAAGAACATGAGAAAAGCTTAAACATTGAGCAAGTTATGCCTTGTGGAAGTTGGGAAATTTTTGGATATTTTGAAAAGTCAACTTTGATCCAAATGACCTAAAATTGCTAATGGGCCCATTTTTCTTCCATGATTCATCATTATGAGCATATGCACGACCACTTGGCCCAAAGGGGAGTATTTTCTCATTTTTTATTTATTTATTTGAATTATTATTTATATTAATTCATTTAAATCATTTAAATATATGAAAAATATTTAATTCACCCTAACAAATCTTTTTATACATGTTTTGCCATCAAGATTTCGTGCATATGCTAATTAGGAAAGAATTGGAGTGATTGGCATGATTGAGAACAAAGAACACTTGAAAAAGATTGAAAAAAGATCCTTAACAAATCAAATCTTCAATTCATGATTACAAGAGATTGGATTGAGTTTTGTTAACCTAATGCCTTCACTACATATGCCTGATCATAAACCTAATCGTGGAAGACCCAAAAGTTGCGCAGAAAAGCTCTCTACAAACTTGAAATTTTCTCAAAAAAACTCAACACTGAAATCATTGTTAGAGGGCGATTCAAGGCACAAAAACTATTCCAATAGCTTCCTCAAGTCTCCCTGAACATATTCCAATCATTAACATCCATTCAAACCCCAAGAATTGGTAACGAGAACCTTCCCTGTACAGAGAAAAAGTCACGATCGTATTTTTAATTTTAGGCATTCTCATGGCATTCTAATTGTGGATTTATATTCATTGTGATGTTTTAAAGCTAACCATGATGTTTAATTTGATTATTATGTTGTATATACAATTGTACCATGCTCGATTTCTAGGGTTTACAGGGTTGTAAATTTGGGGCTTTTGAAACGAAGTAAAATTAGGACTCAAGGCCACCACCATTGTAATCAGCAGACCTGGACGATCCTAAACATGCCCTCGCGCCTAATTTATGTTCAAGGATAGCCTAATCGCTATTTTCCCAAAAGACCCATTCTGAAACGCATGAGAAACCGTGGCCTAATACTTTATGTTTCAGGAAAACGAAGAAGATGGAGTCGTGGCAAGGGGTGATAGGCCTGTTTGAATATTTCGCGCGTTGGACCACTAACTATTTGCTTTTCTTTTATAATATTTATTGTTTATTTATATATCAAATATGTTAATTGGCACAGTTGGTTGGAGAAAGCGCTGGTAATACACATGACCTGGGTTCGAGCCCCAGGTCTTACATATGTCCATATTATTTTTCTATAACTCTTCCCATGCAGTGCCAGCATTAAGGCGCACCATATTCCCTCATCACCAAGCCAGCCACGCGTCCAGCTGCTTCAGATCAAAGGCTCAAGGTTGCTGAACACCATAAGCGCTGGTAAACATGTCAGTAGGCCATCTGGAAAGTCAAACGGACCCAGGGTTTTTGGGCCGGATTATTCAAAGTCCATACCTCACAATTGGGGACTGATACCCCCTGGTTTGCAATTTTCTCAACTTTTCTCATTATTTTCTTTTAATTATTTTTTTAATCAATTTAATAGTTTTCATAAATTATAAAATGCATGAAAAATCAGAAAAAGATAAAAATACTATAAATATTCTTGTTTTAATATTTTTTATAAATAAATTCACATGTAATTATTTAGTTTTAATTAGGTTGTAATTTTAATTCTTTTTCAACAAAAATCTAAAAATATAGAACTAGGTTTAATTGATAATTTTTATTCCTTTTAATTTTTCCTTTTTACCATAATATTACTTATTTATTTATTTTCATAATTAAAATTGTACATAAATAATTTAGGTTTAATTTAGGTTAAATTTTAATACTTTCATAATAAATTTAAAAGCCATTAGAATTAGGGTTTGCATTCAATTTTGATTTTAATTAATTTTCTTTTCCTATTAAATCTTAAAACACTAAAAATACCAAAAACATTCTCTTTTAATTTCTAATTTTAATTCCTTATTAATTTAATTTTGCAAAAGGGTCCAACGCCCATGTTCTTAATTGTTTAATTTCGCGTATTTATCTTATGTCGCTTGAATAATTATGTACCTCTCCCAAAGCCTTGTAAATAACTTTTCGCACTTTTAATTGCTTTATTTATTTTCCGTCAAATCGGGTCCGGTTTAATTTTGGCGATGTGGACCCGCGCCATTTGTAATAGCTTTAGATTTATTTTCCTCGCAATTTTTAACTGTTAACAAGAGCATGCAAGAATGAATGGCCATAATAAAATCAAGCGTAGAACACTTTAACATGACAAGACAAATATCAATGAAAACGACACACGAATCGCACACACCACCCCTAGGGTACGCCTCACTGTTGCCTTGCCTCGAAAGGTGATCGTCGAGTAGAGGATGTCTTAGTAAGTCCTCATGATCCGGGAACCTGGCATGAGGGTAGCTTCTAAGGTATCTTCCCATTACTCCGGTGATCACACTGTTGCCTTGTCCCTCGAAACGTGGTCGTCGACTATAGGACGTCTTAGTGAGTCCTTATGTTCCATTGATCTAGTTGCCTCAAGACGGTTGCCTCGGAACAAGTTGCCTCGGAATAGTTGCCTCGGAATAAAAGATCAATGGCATAAGGGTAGCTCCTAAGGTATCTTACCTTTGCTTGGTGGCCACACTGTCCCTAAACCCCGAATTGACCCGAACACCTCCAACGGTGGTGCTACCTACCTCTCAATGGTGGGATGGCACTACTTTAAGGACATTTACACAGACGAATTCCTTAGGGTAGGTAGGTTCTCGTAGATACTTGCTCTAATTTCAAAACAAACAAAATCTTTTCACACCAACACTTTTCAAAAAGCTTTCGAAAGCAATTTTTCAAACACTCTGACACAAGAGTCGAACTGGAATTTTCAAAGAAACTTTTTAAAAACCCACAATTGAAAAGCAAACAAACCTTTTGAAAACACAATGAGCAAGTATCTAAGAGCCCATGGATAACCATGGATAGAAAGGGTGCTAACACCTTCCCTTTCTATAACCTACCTCCCGAACCGAGAGCAATCTCTTTAAGGAATTTTTCTGTGCTTTTGTCCTTTCCATTCGAAGAAAATAAAAGACGGTGGCGACTCTTGCTTCCGCGACATTTCGCGAACCAGCGTTAAAACAGTCAGTTCCAGATCCACCGATCACAGAACTGGCGACTCTGCTGGGGACTAAACTTAAAGTGAGGTGTACCTTAGGGCTAGGTCATAACTATGTTTTCAATTGTCTTCTTTGCTTGCTTTATTATTGTGGGTTGCATGGGAGTTCTATAGATCCTAACCCGGATCTGGGGTATACCTTCTTAGAAAGTAGCAACAAGGCTGTGAGGGAACTGTGCGGGGTATACCGACATGGTTGAAACAGTCTGCTACGTTGATGTGGCACTTTGGTGTGTACCGGTAACCCTTGAGTTCAGTCAAGGAGAGTACGGGGCCTCCGCGTGGTGTCGTGAAGCATCAACAGACCTTAGGAACCTTAATTGAACTATCTTGGCCTCTTTAGGGTAGTGAGATAACTGACTTTGGTGCAGTCTGAGGTTGGTTGATACTCGATACTACACTCAATTGAGGGTTGCTTTCCTGGAATATTTCGGTCGCCAGTTCAGTGGCTAAATCGAAACGATGAACAATGAAAGCAATCCCGTGATATTGGGACCCTTAGAACCCGGTTACTTCTAATAGGACAGGTTGAGCCCACCAACTTCAAGAGGGTAATACCCAGACCTCATGCTGGCCTAAACTCTAAGGGTTTCTCTTGTGTGACTTGTGTGCCTTCGTACTTGACTAATTGCATGCGTGTTATCTAACACATAAGCTACTTGCAGGTTTTGTTTATAGTCCTTAACTGGGACTCATAACAGGGTTTACTAGGTCTCTTACAGGTTTTGTTTATAGTCCTTAATTGGGACTCATAACAAAGTATACTGAATTTCTTGCAGGGTTTGTTTATAGTCCTTAACTGGGACTCATAACAGGGTTTACTAGGTCTCTTGCAGGTTTTGTTTATAGTCCTTAATTGGGATTCATAACAAAGTATACTGAATTTCTTGCAGGGTTTGTTTATAGTCCTTAATTGGGACTCATAACAGGGTTTACCTACATCACCCCATGCATAGCATGACATCATACCATTGCATACATCCTAACCCATTTCAAGGATCTCAAGGGCTTGTGATGCAGGTCATGATAAATCAAATATCTAGCAAGGGGCAAAGAGGATTTATTTTCCTCTAGCTAAGGTTGTCAGGGGCTATGACCCACTGGATATGGTGAGCCTTTGACCCCTTTGAAGAAGGACTCTCAACAACATGAAGTTCCTTCAATCAAGCTACAAAATTCAAATGCTAACAATTTTTTGTCTACCCCGCGAGGTCCTTGAAAACATTACATGCATGTCATACATCTCATTGCATTGCAGGTATCCCTTTGACAGGTTGCTTACCCTTCTTCGCTGTTTATTTCAGCCGATCGTCATGAATCCTGAATCATCAGCTGAGCAGTCTATCAAGGCCCTCCAGGCTCAGAACGCCCAGTTCCAAGGGCTGATCATGAATTTGACCCAGGGGCAACAAGATCTGAAGGCTTTGCTCTTGAAGAAAGAAAAGAAGAAGAAGAGGACTGTTTTGTTCAGCCCTAGGCGCAGATCTGGGAATACACCGCAGATTGAAACTGAGAGGACAACTCCATCTGTAAGGGAAGGTAGTCGTCAGGAGGAAAGGGTTCCCAGTCCAGTGGTCTCCGACAACGAGACAGATTTCAATGACGAACAATACCCTCCTGCCGAAGACAAGTACAAACAGTTGGAGGATAGGCTGAATGCTATGGAGATCCAACAGGTATCTGGGCTGGATTTTGGAGATCTGGGTTTGTCAACTGGTGTGATTATTCCTCGGAAGTTCAAAGCACCATCCTTTACCAAGTATGACGGGGCGTCTTGTCCCAAGTTACATCTCAGGTCCTATGTTCGGAAGATTCAACCATATACGGTGGACAAGAATTTATGGATCCACTTCTTCCAGGAGAGTCTTTCAGGGACTCATCTCGAATGGTTCTATCAACTAGATGGGACCAAGGTTCGTAACTGGGAGGAGTTGGCTACTGCTTTCTACAAGCAGTATCAATATAATGCCGACCTTGCTCCTACGCGTACCCAACTCCAGGGTATGTCGTTAGGGTCAAGTGAAGGTTTTAAAGAATATGCGCAGAAATGGAGGGATCTTGCTGGAAGGGTACAACCACCTCTGACTGATCGGGAACTCGTCGATATGTTCTTGGGGACCCTGTCTGGGCCGTTCTACAGTCACCTAATTGGGAATTCGTCTGCTGGATTCACAGATCTTATCTTGACTGGAGAGCGAATAGAAGCTGGCATCCGATCTGGGAAAATTCAAGAGGCCGCACCTTCTGATAAAAAGCCTCATCATGGAAAGAAAGAATCCAATGATGTGCACGGTAAAAAGAGCCGTCACGAGGTAGGAGCAATCCAGATCTCCAATCCTGGACCTGCTTAACAAGGACAGGGGCAGCAGCGCAAAGAGAAACGACAGTACACCAAAATCAACATGTCGCTGGATCAAGCACTGCAACAAATGTTGAAGGCAGGGTTGATCACTTTAAGGGCTCCTCTTCAGAATCCGAACACTGCTGCTCCCAACTATCATCCCAATGATAGGTGCGCATATCATTCTGATAGCCCGGGGCATACTACGGACAACTGCTGGCCTCTCAAGAATAAGATTCAAGACATGATCGACGCCGGGGAGATTCAGTTTGAAGTGCCCGAGACTCCGAACATAATCACTGCTCCGTTGCCCAATCATTGAAGCCTTTTGTTTATTTGAATTCTTGAGTTGTATTTTTCTTTGCTTATACAAACAATTAATGTCATAGCAAACTCTTTTATTCTATCAATGCATCGCATACGTCTGTTTTGGGAATTAATACAATTGTTTTCATTATGTTCAAATTTCTTTTCATATTTTTTCTGATGTCAACTCTGGATCTAAAATTCTAAGCCTCTTGAGGGAGGATGACGAAAACGATACCATAATCTACAGTATGCTTTTGAACAGACCCCGCTGATGAGGTACAGGCATTGTTTCAATCCCTAAACACTGGAGTTATAAGGATGATAATCCCTCGTCAACCCCTCTGAGCCAAAGAAGTAGGAGTTTTCCTTTTCGAAATTTAAAACCCTTTATCATAACCTGGGGCAGGGTAGTTCTCTCAGTTGATCCAAGTGCATAACGAATGGCGCCAAAGAGTCCTTACAAAACAAAAGACAGTGATGGTTCTGAATAAATCACAAGGACAGGCAGTCATTATCTCGAAAAATGAAAAACCCATTAAGTCAAAACCTATAAAGGGGACTTACGAAACTGGGGCATCCCGCTGACTGTAATCATAAAAGGAGCAGTTCAGGCAAAAAAAAAACATAGGGACAACAAAATCAAAAAAGAAAGAGGTCCTACAAACCCTCAACAACAAAAAAGGGGGAAATGACTGCCTATTCAAATAAATTGCCAAAATCCGAACCATCACTGGAACATCGAAGCAAAGACTCAACAAGGTCTAACGTATGATCAACTGAGTTTAGGTTTGGAGGACATCACGAAGAGTGGGTGGGTACAAATAATTTGAGCCTTTATCCTTTGTTTCTTAAACCGTGAACCAGGCCACGTTATAACCCTCAAAAGTCCTAGCTGAAGCATGGGTTAGTTCGAAAGCATACTGTTATGAAAGGTATTCTGACTCCTGAAGGCCTACGGTAAATACGGAGTTGACATCACGTTTTACAAACATTCACTTGTTTTATGAAAAATAATGCATTTTCAAAATCTTCAAGACAGACATAAGCTTTGCATTTTTAACATAACTTTGTTTGCATATGACTTTTTGTTTGAACAGCATAGAAATTCGCACGACGAATGCCTAATGAACAGAAGTACCTCCAATCAAGGGGCAGACATGACTATGGTCCATCATCTGGGGCAGTCCAATCAAGATTCGGAGAATCTCTCAACAACGCCTAACAGCCTGGGGCAAATCTCCGCCTGAGTCACTTGGGGCATTTCAACAACGAATCTGGCCTGATCAAACACCTTCTGGTGGCATGACTAAATACTTCTGACAGGGGCAACTCCTTACATTCCGAGAGCGTGGACATAGTCGAAAAAATACTACGCAAAATCAAAGACCCGCTAGGTTGACACACCTAGGCAAAAATAAGGGCTTCCCGGCAAACCAAAAGGGTTCGGGCAAAATGAGGGATGAAAATGAAAAAATCTGTACACCCGGCAAGTCGAAAACCTGAAAAGGCGGCTTGAGCAAAAATAGGGTATCCCGGTGGACTGAAAACCCGAAAGGGCGGTCCAGGCAAAAGTTAGGGATCAAAGCGTACGACTATGTCCTATCATCTTGTCACCTGTCTACCAGAAGTAGGTCTGTCCATCAGCAAGCTATCAGCACCTCCCAGGTCGTCCTCTCCCACCTCAGAAACAGGGGCAATAAAGAGTTGTCCAAACGATCTAATTGCTTTGACCACCAAGGTATCCGGGTAGGTTCCGTTGAAGAACATAACCAATACAGTTCAATACTTCCCCAGGAAAGTTGGAATCCATCTCCCCAAGCAGTAAGCTTATCCCCAGTTGATTTTGGAAGCTTATCCCCACGGAGCACGAACGCGTCACCCGTCCTTTATTCAAAGAGTTATTTCCCTAACAGGATATAACTGGGTTATCCTCATCCAAAAGCCACGGAAAGAGCGTCGTCAACGAAGCCTTCGTATCCCCAGCGAAGTCCATCAACACTTCCAACAACAAGGATATCCTCAGCAAGTTACTATCAACAATCAACAGAGTGTCTCTCTCCCCACAGAGTATCTGCTTCCCAGCATAGTCACTAGAGTATCTTTTCTCCCCGCTGAATCTTCCATTTGCCAAGTTTATCCTGCAACGGAGTCATCTTCTCCCACCGGTATTCTTGCATTTATCATCCCCAGCGGAAGCAAAATCTATTCTTCAACATCAGCCCATGATACGACTTCCCGGCACCCGTCAAGGATTCACTCTCCTAAACAAAAACATACATACATAAAACATCACATGCATCATTATAACATGCATAGACACATCATATCATACAAGTTTCATTTATGTTGAGAACGTCATTGCTTGATCCATATCATGCATTGCATATAACTGACTTTTACCTTTCAGGAAAGATGCAGTTAAATTCTCAATCACATGTCAAGACCTAGACCGGTTCAGTTAAATCGACCCTAAGATTTTCCTGATGCTTATCCAGTCAAAGGCCTTCTCTGGTTCAGTCAGATCGACCCTAAGATCTCCCTGATGCTTATCCAGTTGAAGATATTCCAAGACCTTGTCCGGTTCAGTTAAATCGACCCTAAGATTTTCCTGATGCTTATCCAGTCAAAGGCCTTCTCTGGTTCAGTCAGATCGACCCTAAGATCTCCCTGATGCTTATCCAGTTGAAGACATTTCAAGACCTAGACCGGTTCAATTAAATCGACCCTAAGATTTTCCTGATGCTTATCCAGTCAAAGGCCTTCTCTGGTTCAGTCAGATCGACCCTAAGATCTCCCTGATGCTTATCCAGTTGAAGATATTCCAAGACCTAGACCGGTTCAGTAAATCGACCCTAAGATTTTCCTGATGCTTATCCAGTCAAAGGCCTCCTCTGGTTCAGTCAGATCGACCCTAAGATCTCCCTGATTCTTATCCCAGTAGAAGACACCCAAGATTTTTCTCAACGAGCGTTGTTGAAGTTAAAGTCGCCAAGGTTCTCTTACCATTCATGCCAAGGCAGTAACCGTCCCCGGTTCATTCATCGTCGTTTGAAGCTCCAGACTCAGCTCCTGTAACCAGTCATGACACATCTGTACCAAGCATCTAAAAATCAGCTCCTGCAACGTGCCAGGTACTCATTTTCTGTTTTGCAGGTATACAGGTTCTCGCTAAGAAATCTCCTACGCGATCAACATCCAGATGGCATCTATAAGCCCATCATCCTATCCAGCAATCTCCAAATGGCATCTATAAGCCCATTCCCCCATCATCACTGCTACTATGTGAGCGCAAATTTCTGGGCACTCTAGTGTTCAATCATCTTCCACCCTCGGATTACGAAAGGCACGTCCGCCAATCTGCATCCTCAGGTCTAAGAAGATTGAACAGGGGCAACTGTTGTACCCCAAAATTTGCCCTCCCATATTTTCCAAGAAATTGCCAAATCAAGTCTCAAAATTCCCCAAGGGTTACACAGTGCAAAGGGCTCCTATACAGTCAAAACTAGGGTTTGTGTTCTGGTCAAGGAAATGAAGTTTTCAAAGGTCCAACCAAGTCTCATATGCCTAAAAAAATGGTCAAGTATCCTCATATCAAGTTTCAAGGCATTCAGCTCAAAATTGCACAGTCAAAAACCTTAATTGCACTACAGTCAACTGTAGGGGCAAAATGGTCATTTGACAGTCAAAAGTTCAAATTTTTGGTCAACATATCATTTTGAAGCCACAAACATCATTTGATCAATGCTTGATCATGATTCTCAAAGTTTGGCTCAGAAATCATCAAGATGCAAAAGTTTCCTTATTTGGACAGCTGAAAAAGTCAACTGAAATTGACCAGGGCATAACTTTCACATGGATTATCAGAAAAATTCCATCCAAAGCTCATTTTGAAGAGAAAGACATTTCCTACAACTCATCTTCATACTTCAAGTCCAAGAAATGCTCTCACAAAAAGTTATCAATTTCAACATTATAGGTCATTTTAAAAAGTCAACAAAAAGGGACTTTAAGTCAAAGGCCATAACTTGAGATTGGTAAATCAAAATGACATGGGACCAAAGACATTGGTTAGAGGACTCAAAGACCTTTCCAAAATGTCCAAGAACATGAGAAAAGCTTAAAAATTGAGCAAGTTATGCCTTGCGGAAGTTGGGAAATTTTTTGATATTTTGAAAAGTCAACTTTGATCCAAATGACCTAAAATTGCTAATGGGCCCATTTTTCTTCCATGATTCATCATTATGAGCATATGCACGACCACTTGGCCCAAAGGGGAGTATTTTCTCATTTTTTATTTATTTATTTGAATTATTATTTATATTAATTCATTTAAATCATTTAAATATATGAAAAATATTTAATTCACCCTAACAAATCTTTTTATACATGTTTTGCCATCAAGATTTCGTGCATATGCTAATTAGGAAAGAATTGGAGTGATTGGCATGATTGAGAACAAAGAACACTTGAAAAAGATTGAAAAAAGATCCTTAACAAATCAAATCTTCAATTCATGATTACAAGAGATTGGATTGAGTTTTGTTAACCTAATGCCTTCACTACATATGCCTGATCATAAACCTAATCGTGGAAGACCCAAAAGCTGCGCAGAAAAGCTCTCTACAAACTTGAAATTTTCTCAAAAAAACTCAACACTGAAATCATTGTTAGAGGGCGATTCAAGGCACAAAAACTATTCCAATAGCTTCCTCAAGTCTCCCTGAACATATTCCAATCATTAACATCCATTCAAACCCCAAGAATTGGTAACGAGAACCTTCCCTGTACAGAGAAAAAGTCACGATCGTATTTTTAATTTTAGGCATTCTCATGGCATTCTAATTGTGGATTTATATTCATTGTGATGTTTTAAAGCTAACCATGATGTTTAATTTGATTATTATGTTGTATATACAATTGTACCATGCTCGATTTCTAGGGTTTACAGGGTTGTAAATTTGGGGCTTTTGAAACGAAGTAAAATTAGGACTCAAGGCCACCACCATTGTAATCAGCAGACCTGGACGATCCTAAACATGCCCTCGCGCCTAATTTATGTTCAAGGATAGCCTAATCGCTATTTTCCCAAAAGACCCATTCTGAAACGCATGAGAAACCGTGGCCTAATACTTTATGTTTCAGGAAAACGAAGAAGATGGAGTCGTGGCAAGGGGTGATAGGCCTGTTTGAATATTTCGCGCGTTGGACCACTAACTATTTGCTTTTCTTTTATAATATTTATTGTTTATTTATATATCAAATATGTTAATTGGCACAGTTGGTTGGAGAAAGCGCTGGTAATACACATGACCTGGGTTCGAGCCCCAGGTCTTACATATGTCCATATTATTTTTCTATAACTCTTCCCATGCAGTGCCAGCATTAAGGCGCACCATATTCCCTCATCACCAAGCCAGCCACGCGTCCAGCTGCTTCAGATCAAAGGCTCAAGGTTGCTGAACACCATAAGCGCTGGTAAACATGTCAGTAGGCCATCTGGAAAGTCAAACGGACCCAGGGTTTTTGGGCCGGATTATTCAAAGTCCATACCTCACAATTGGGGACTGATACCCCCTGGTTTGCAATTTTCTCAACTTTTCTCATTATTTTCTTTTAATTATTTTTTTAATCAATTTAATAGTTTTCATAAATTATAAAATGCATGAAAAATCAGAAAAAGATAAAAATACTATAAATATTCTTGTTTTAATATTTTTTATAAATAAATTCACATGTAATTATTTAGTTTTAATTAGGTTGTAATTTTAATTCTTTTTCAACAAAAATCTAAAAATATAGAACTAGGTTTAATTGATAATTTTTATTCCTTTTAATTTTTCCTTTTTACCATAATATTACTTATTTATTTATTTTCATAATTAAAATTGTACATAAATAATTTAGGTTTAATTTAGGTTAAATTTTAATACTTTCATAATAAATTTAAAAGCCATTAGAATTAGGGTTTGCATTCAATTTTGATTTTAATTAATTTTCTTTTCCTATTAAATCTTAAAACACTAAAAATACCAAAAACATTCTCTTTTAATTTCTAATTTTAATTCCTTATTAATTTAATTTTGCAAAAGGGTCCAACCCCCATGTTCTTAATTGTTTAATTTCGCGTATTTATCTTATGTCGCTTGAATAATTATGTACCTCTCCCAAAGCCTTGTAAATAACTTTTCGCACTTTTAATTGCTTTATTTATTTTCCGTCAAATCGGGTCCGGTTTAATTTTGGCGATGTGGACCCGCGCCATTTGTAATAGCTTTAGATTTATTTTCCTCGCAATTTTTAACTGTTAACAAGAGCATGCAAGAATGAATGGCCATAATAAAATCAAGCGTAGAACACTTTAACATGACAAGACAAATATCAATGAAAACGACACACGAATCGCACACACCACCCCTAGGGTACGCCTCACTGTTGCCTTGCCTCGAAAGGTGATCGTCGAGTAGAGGATGTCTTAGTAAGTCCTCATTATCCGGGAACCTGGCATGAGGGTAGCTTCTAAGGTATCTTCCCATTACTCCGGTGATCACACTGTTGCCTTGTCCCTCGAAACGTGGTCGTCGACTATAGGACGTCTTAGTGAGTCCTTATGTTCCATTGATCTAGTTGCCTCAAGACGGTTGCCTCGGAACAAGTTGCCTCGGAATAGTTGCCTCGGAATAAAAGATCAATGGCATAAGGGTAGCTCCTAAGGTATCTTACCTTTGCTTGGTGGCCACACTGTCCCTAAACCCCGAATTGACCCGAACACCTCCAACGGTGGTGCTACCTACCTCTCAATGGTGGGATGGCACTACTTTAAGGACATTTACACAGACGAATTCCTTAGGGTAGGTAGGTTCTCGTAGATACTTGCTCTAATTTCAAACAAACAAAATCTTTTCACACCAACACTTTTCAAAAAGCTTTCGAAAGCAATTTTTCAAACACTCTGACACAAGAGTCGAACTGGAATTTTCAAAGAAACTTTTTAAAAACCCACAATTGAAAAGCAAACAAACCTTTTGAAAACACAATGAGCAAGTATCTAAGAGCCCATGGATAACCATGGATAGAAAGGGTGCTAACACCTTCCCTTTCTATAACCTACCTCCCGAACCGAGAGCAATCTCTTTAAGGAATTTTTCTGTGCTTTTGTCCTTTCCATTCGAAGAAAATAAAAGACGGTGGCGACTCTTGCTTCCGCGACATTTCGCGAACCAGCGTTAAAACAGTCAGTTCCAGATCCACCGATCACAGAACTGGCGACTCTGCTGGGGACTAAACTTAAAGTGAGGTGTACCTTAGGGCTAGGTCATAACTATGTTTTCAATTGTCTTCTTTGCTTGCTTTATTATTGTGGGTTGCATGGGAGTTCTATAGATCCTAACCCGGATCTGGGGGATACCTTCTTAAAAAGTAGCAACAAGGCTGTGAGGGAACTGTGCGGGGTATACCGACATGGTTGAAACAGTCTGCTACGTTGATGTGGCACTTTGGTGTGTACCGGTAACCCTTGAGTTCAGTCAAGGAGAGTACGGGGCCTCCGCGTGGTGTCGTGAAGCATCAACAGACCTTAGGAACCTTAATTGAACTATCTTGGCCTCTTTAGGGTAGTGAGATAACTGACTTTGGTGCAGTCCGAGGTTGGTTGATACTCGATACTACACTCAATTGAGGGTTGCTTTCCTGGAATATTTCGGTCGCCAGTTCAGTGGCTAAATCGAAACGATGAACAATGAAAGCAATCCCGTGATATTGGGACCCTTAGAACCCGGTTACTTCTAATAGGACAGGTTGAGCCCACCAACTTCAAGAGGGTAATACCCAGACCTCATGCTGGCCTAAACTCTAAGGGTTTCTCTTGTGTGACTTGTGTGCCTTCGTACTTGACTAATTGCATGCGTGTTATCTAACACATAAGCTACTTGCAGGTTTTGTTTATAGTCCTTAACTGGGACTCATAACAGGGTTTACTAGGTCTCTTACAGGTTTTGTTTATAGTCCTTAATTGGGACTCATAACAAAGTATACTGAATTTCTTGCAGGGTTTGTTTATAGTCCTTAACTGGGACTCATAACAGGGTTTACTAGGTCTCTTGCAGGTTTTGTTTATAGTCCTTAATTGGGATCCATAACAAAGTATACTGAATTTCTTGCAGGGTTTGTTTATAGTCCTTAATTGGGACTCATAACAGGGTTTACCTACATCACCCCATGCATAGCATGACATCATACCATTGCATACATCCTAACCCATTTCAAGGATCTCAAGGGCTTGTGATGCAGGTCATGATAAATCAAATATCTAGCAAGGGGCAAAGAGGATTTATTTTCCTCTAGCTAAGGTTGTCAGGGGCTATGACCCACTGGATATGGTGAGCCTTTGACCCCTTTGAAGAAGGACTCTCAACAACATGAAGTTCCTTCAATCAAGCTACAAAATTCAAATGCTAACAATTTTTTGTCTAACCCGCGAGGTCCTTGAAAACATTACATGCATGTCATACATCTCATTGCATTACAGGTATCCCTTTGACAGGTTGCTTACCCTTCTTCGCTGTTTATTTCAGCCGATCGTCATGAATCCTGAATCATCAGCTGAGCAGTCTATCAAGGCCCTCCAGGCTCAGAACGCCCAGTTCCAAGGGCTGATCATGAATTTGACCCAGGGGCAACAAGATCTGAAGGCTTTGCTCTTGAAGAAAGAAAAGAAGAAGAAGAGGACTGTTTTGTTCAGCCCTAGGCGCAGATCTGGGAATACACCGCAGATTGAAACTGAGAGGACAACTCCATCTGTAAGGGAAGGTAGTCGTCAGGAGGAAAGGGTTCCCAGTCCAGTGGTCTCCGACAACGAGACAGATTTCAATGACGAACAATACCCTCCTGCCGAAGACAAGTACAAACAGTTGGAGGATAGGCTGAATGCTATGAAGATCCAACAGGTATCTGGGCTGGATTTTGGAGATCTGGGTTTGTCAACTGGTATGATTATTCCTCGGAAGTTCAAAGCACCATCCTTTACCAAGTATGACGGGGCGTCTTGTCCCAAGTTACATCTCAGGTCCTATGTTCGGAAGATTCAACCATATACGGTGGACAAGAATTTGTGGATCCACTTCTTCCAAGAGAGTCTTTCAGGGACTCATCTCGAATGGTTCTATCAGCTAGATGGGACCAAGGTTCGTAACTGGGAGGAGTTGGCTACTGCTTTCTACAAGCAGTATCAATATAATGCCGACCTTGCTCCTACGCGTACCCAACTCCAGGGTATGTCGTTAGGGTCAAGTGAAGGTTTTAAAGAATATGCGCAGAAATGGAGGGATCTTGCTGGAAGGGTACAACCACCTCTGACTGATCGGGAACTCGTCGATATGTTCTTGGGGACCCTGTCTGGGCCGTTCTACAGTCACCTAATTGGGAATTCGTCTGCTGGATTCACAGATCTTATCTTGACTGGAGAGCGAATAGAAGCTGGCATCCGATCTGGGAAAATTCAAGAGGCCGCACCTTCTGATAAAAAGCCTCATCATGGAAAGAAAGAATCCAATGCTGTGCACGGTAAAAAGAGCCGTCACGAGGTAGGAGCAATCCAGATCTCCAATCCTGGACCTGCTCAACAAGGACAGGGGCAGCAGCGCAAAGAGAAACGACAGTACACCAAAATCAACATGTCGCTGGATCAAGCACTGCAACAAATGTTGAAGGCAGGGTTGATCACTTTAAGGGCTCCTCTTCGGAATCCGAACACTGCTGCTCCCAACTATCATCCCAATGATAGGTGCGCATATCATTCTGATAGCCCGGGGCATACTACGGACAACTGCTGGCCTCTCAAGAATAAGATTCAAGACATGATCGACGCCGGGGAGATTCAGTTTGAAGTGCCCGAGACTCCGAACATAATCACTGCTCCGTTGCCCAATCATTGAAGCCTTTTGTTTATTTGAATTCTTGAGTTGTATTTTTCTTTGCTTATACAAACAATTAATGTCATAGCAAACTCTTTTATTCTATCAATGCATCGCATACGTCTGTTTTGGGAATTAATACAATTGTTTTCATTATGTTCAAATTTCTTTTCATATTTTTTCTGATGTCAACTCTGGATCTAAAATTCTAAGCCTCTTGAGGGAGGATGACGAAAACGATACCATAATATACAGTATGCTTTTGAACAGACCCCGCTGATGAGGTACAGGCATTGTTTCAATCCCTAAACACTGGAGTTATAAGGATGATAATCCCTCGTCAACCCCTCTGAGCCAAAGAAGTAGGAGTTTTCCTTTTCGAAATTTAAAACCCTTTATCATAACCTGGGGCAGGGTAGTTCTCTCAGTTGATCCAAGTGCATAACGAATGGCGCCAAAGAGTCCTTACAAAACAAAAGACAGTGATGGTTCTGAATAAATCACAAGGACAGGCAGTCATTATCTCGAAAAATGAAAAACCCATTAAGTCAAAACCTATAAAGGGGACTTACGAAACTGGGGCATCCCGCTGAATGTAATCATAAAAGGAGCAGTTCAGGCAAAAAAAAAACATAGGGACAACAAAATCAAAAAAGAAAGAGGTCCTACAAACCCTCAACAACAAAAAAGGGGGAAATGACTGCCTATTCAAATAAATTGCCAAAATCCGAACCATCACTGGAACATCGAAGCAAAGACTCAACAAGGTCTAACGTATGATCAACTGAGTTTAGGTTTGGAGGACATCACGAAGAGTGGGTGGGTACAAATAATTTGAGCCTTTATCCTTTGTTTCTTAAACCGTGAACCAGGCCACGTTATAACCCTCAAAAGTCCTAGCTGAAGCATGGGTTAGTTCGAAAGCATACTGTTACGAAAGGTATTCTGACTCCTGAAGGCCTACGGTAAATACGGAGTTGACATCACGTTTTACAAACATTCACTTGTTTTATGAAAAATAATGCATTTTCAAAATCTTCAAGACAGACATAAGCTTTGCATTTTTAACATAACTTTGTTTGCATATGACTTTTTGTTTGAACAGCATAGAAATTCGCACGACGAATGCCTAATGAACAGAAGTACCTCCAATCAAGGGGCAGACATGACTATGGTCCATCATCTGGGGCAGTCCAATCAAGATTCGGAGAATCTCTCAACAACGCCTAACAGCCTGGGGCAAATCTCCGCCTGAGTCACTTGGGGCATTTCAACAACGAATCTGGCCTGATCAAACACCTTCTGGTGGCATGACTAAATACTTCTGACAGGGGCAACTCCTTACATTCCGAGAGCGTGGACATAGTCGAAAAAATACTACGCAAAATCAAAGACCCGCTAGGTTGACACACCTAGGCAAAAATAAGGGCTTCCCGGCAAACCAAAAGGGTTCGGGCAAAATGAGGGATGAAAATGAAAAAATCTGTACACCCGGCAAGTCGAAAACCTGAAAAGGCGGCTTGAGCAAAAATAGGGTATCCCGGTGGACTGAAAACCCGAAAGGGCGGTCCAGGCAAAAGTTAGGGATCAAAGCGTACGACTATGTCCTATCATCTTGTCACCTGTCTACCAGAAGTAGGTCTGTCCATCAGCAAGCTATCAGCACCTCCCAGGTCGTCCTCTCCCACCTCAGAAACAGGGGCAATAAAGAGTTGTCCAAACGATCTAATTGCTTTGACCACCAAGGTATCCGGGTAGGTTCCGTTGAAGAACATAACCAATACAGTTCAATACTTCCCCAGGAAAGTTGGAATCCATCTCCCTAAGCAGTAAGCTTATCCCCAGTTGATTTTGGAAGCTTATCCCCGCGGAGCACGAACGCGTCACCCGTCCTTTATTCAAAGAGTTATTTCCCTAACAGGATATAACTGGGTTATCCTCAGCCAAAAGCCACGGAAAGAGCGTCGTCAACGAAGCCTTCGTATCCCCAGCGAAGTCCATCAACACTTCCAACAACAAGGATATCCTCAGCAAGTTACTATCAACAATCAACAGAGTGTCTCTCTCCCCACAGAGTATCTGCTTCCCAGCATAGTCACTAGAGTATCTTTTCTCCCTGCTGAATCTTCCATTTGCCAAGTTTATCCTCCAACGGAGTCATCTTCTCCCACCGGTATTCTTGCAGTTATCATCCCCAGCGGAAGCAAAATCTATTCTTCAACATCAGCCCAGGATACGACTTCCCGGCACCCGTCAAGGATTCACTCTCCTAAACAAAAACATACATACATAAAACATCACATGCATCATTATAACATGCATAGACACATCATATCATACAAGTTTCATTTATGTTGAGAACATCATTGCTTGATCCATATCATGCATTGCATATAACTGACTTTTACCTTTCAGGAAAGATGCAGTTAAATTCTCAATCACATGTCAAGACCTAGACCGGTTCAGTTAAATCGACCCTAAGATTTTCCTGATGCTTATCCAATCAAAGGCCTTCTCTGGTTCAGTCAGATCGACCCTAAGATCTCCCTGATGCTTATCCAGTTGAAGATATTCCAAGACCTTGTCTGGTTCAGTTAAATCGACCCTAAGATTTTCCTGATGCTTATCCAGTCAAAGGCCTTCTCTGGTTCAGTCAGATCGACCCTAAGATCTCCCTGATGCTTATCCAGTTGAAGACATTTCAAGACCTAGACCGGTTCAATTAAATCGACCCTAAGATTTTCCTAATGCTTATCCAGTCAAAGGCCTTCTCTGGTTCAGTCAGATCGACGCTAAGATCTCCCTGATGCTTATCTAGTTGAAGATATTCCAAGACCTAGACCGGTTCAGTAAATCGATCCTAAGATTTTCCTGATGCTTATCCAGTCAAAGGCCTCCTCTGGTTCAGTCAGATCGACCCTAAGATCTCCCTGATTCTTATCCCAGTAGAAGACACCCAAGATTTTTCTCAACGAGCGTTGTTGAAGTTAAAGTCGCCAAGGTTCTCTTACCATTCATGCCAAGGCAGTAACCGTCCCCGGTTCATTCATCGCCGTTTGAAGCTCCAGACTCAGCTCCTGTAACCAGTCAGGACACATCTGTACCAAGCATCTAAAAATCAGCTCCTGCAACGTGCCAGGTACTCATTTTCTGTTTTGCAGGTATACAGGTTCTCGCTAAGGAATCTCCTACGCGATCAACATCCAGATGGCATCTATAAGCCCATCATCCTATCCAGCAATCTCCAAATGGCATCTATAAGCCCATTCCCCCATCATCACTGCTACTATGTGAGCGCAAATTTCTGGGCACTCTAGTGTTCAATCATCTTCCACCCTCGGATTACGAAAGGCACGTCCGCCAATCTGCATCCTCAGGTCTAAGAAGATTGAACAGGGGCAACTGTTGTACCCCAAAATTTGCCCTCCCATATTTTCCAAGAAATTGCCAAATCAAGTCTCAAAATTCCCCAAGGGTTACACAGTGCAAAGGGCTCCTATACAGTCAAAACTAGGGTTTGTGTTCTGGTCAAGGAAATGAAGTTTTCAAAGGTCCAACCAAGTCTCATATGCCTAAAAAAATGGTCAAGTATCCTCATATCAAGTTTCAAGGCATTCAGCTCAAAATTGCACAGTCAAAAACCTTAATTGCACTACAGTCAACTGTAGGGGCAAAATGGTCATTTGACAGTCAAAAGTTCAAATTTTTGGTCAACATATCATTTTGAAGCCACAAACATCATTTGATCAATGCTTGATCATGATTCTCAAAGTTTGGCTCAGAAATCATCAAGATGCAAAAGTTTCCTTATTTGGACAGCTGAAAAAGTCAACTGAAATTGACCAGGGCATAACTTTCACATGGATTATCAGAAAAATTCCATCCAAAGCTCATTTTGAAGAGAAAGACATTTCCTACAACTCATCTTCATACTTCAAGTCCAAGAAATGCTCTCACAAAAAGTTATCAATTTCAACATTATAGGTCATTTTAAAAAGTCAACAAAAAGGGACTTTAAGTCAAAGGCCATAACTTGAGATTGGTAAATCAAAATGACATGGGACCAAAGACATTGGTTAGAGGACTCAAAGACCTTTCCAAAATGTCCAAGAACATGAGAAAAGCTTAAAAATTGAGCAAGTTATGCCTTGCGGAAGTTGGGAAATTTTTGGATATTTTGAAAAGTCAACTTTGATCCAAATGACCTAAAATTGCTAATGGGCCCATTTTTCTTCCATGATTCATCATTATGAGCATATGCACGACCACTTGGCCCAAAGGGGAGTATTTTCTCATTTTTTATTTATTTATTTGAATTATTATTTATATTAATTCATTTAAATCATTTAAATATATGAAAAATATTTAATTCACCCTAACAAATCTTTTTATACATGTTTTGCCATCAAGATTTCGTGCATATGCTAATTAGGAAAGAATTGGAGTGATTGGCATGATTGAGAACAAAGAACACTTGAAAAAGATTGAAAAAAGATCCTTAACAAATCAAATCTTCAATTCATGATTACAAGAGATTGGATTGAGTTTTGTTAACCTAATGCCTTCACTACATATGCCTGATCATAAACCTAATCGTGGAAGACCCAAAAGCTGCGCAGAAAAGCTCTCTACAAACTTGAAATTTTCTCAAAAAAACTCAACACTGAAATCATTGTTAGAGGGCGATTCAAGGCACAAAAACTATTCCAATAGCTTCCTCAAGTCTCCCTGAACATATTCCAATCATTAACATCCATTCAAACCCCAAGAATTGGTAACGAGAACCTTCCCTGTACAGAGAAAAAGTCACGATCGTATTTTTAATTTTAGGCATTCTCATGGCATTCTAATTGTGGATTTATATTCATTGTGATGTTTTAAAGCTAACCATGATGTTTAATTTGATTATTATGTTGTATATACAATTGTACCATGCTCGATTTCTAAGGTTTACAGGGTTGTAAATTTGGGGCTTTTGAAACGAAGTAAAATTAGGACTCAAGGCCACCACCATTGTAATCAGCAGACCTGGACGATCCTAAACATGCCCTCGCGCCTAATTTATGTTCAAGGATAGCCTAATCGCTATTTTCCCAAAAGACCCATTCTGAAACGCATGAGAAACCGTGGCCTAATACTTTATGTTTCAGGAAAACGAAGAAGATGGAGTCGTGGCAAGGGGTGATAGGCCTGTTTGAATATTTCGCGCGTTGGACCACTAACTATTTGCTTTTCTTTTATAATATTTATTGTTTATTTATATATCAAATATGTTAATTGGCACAGTTGGTTGGAGAAAGCGCTGGTAATACACATGACCTGGGTTCGAGCCCCAGGTCTTACATATGTCCATATTATTTTTCTATAACTCTTCCCATGCAGTGCCAGCATTAAGGCGCACCATATTCCCTCATCACCAAGCCAGCCACGCGTCCAGCTGCTTCAGATCAAAGGCTCAAGGTTGCTGAACACCATAAGCGCTGGTAAACATGTCAGTAGGCCATCTGGAAAGTCAAACGGACCCAGGGTTTTTGGGCCGGATTATTCAAAGTCCATACCTCACAATTGGGGACTGATACCCCCTGGTTTGCAATTTTCTCAACTTTTCTCATTATTTTCTTTTAATTATTTTTTTAATCAATTTAATAGTTTTCATAAATTATAAAATGCATGAAAAATCAGAAAAAGATAAAAATACTATAAATATTCTTGTTTTAATATTTTTTATAAATAAATTCACATGTAATTATTTAGTTTTAATTAGGTTGTAATTTTAATTCTTTTTCAACAAAAATCTAAAAATATAGAACTAGGTTTAATTGATAATTTTTATTCCTTTTAATTTTTCCTTTTTACCATAATATTACTTATTTATTTATTTTCATAATTAAAATTGTACATAAATAATTTAGGTTTAATTTAGGTTAAATTTTAATACTTTCATAATAAATTTAAAAGCCATTAGAATTAGGGTTTGCATTCAATTTTGATTTTAATTAATTTTCTTTTCCTATTAAATCTTAAAACACTAAAAATACCAAAAACATTCTCTTTTAATTTCTAATTTTAATTCCTTATTAATTTAATTTTGCAAAAGGGTCCAACGCCCATGTTCTTAATTGTTTAATTTCGCGTATTTATCTTATGTCGCTTGAATAATTATGTACCTCTCCCAAAGCCTTGTAAATAACTTTTCGCACTTTTAATTGCTTTATTTATTTTCCGTCAAATCGGGTCCGGTTTAATTTTGGCGATGTGGACCCGCGCCATTTGTAATAGCTTTAGATTTATTTTCCTCGCAATTTTTAACTGTTAACAAGAGCATGCAAGAATGAATGGCCATAATAAAATCAAGCGTAGAACACTTTAACATGACAAGACAAATATCAATGAAAACGACACACGAATTGCACACACCACCCCTAGGGTACGCCTCACTGTTGCCTTGCCTCGAAAGGTGATCGTCGAGTAGAGGATGTCTTAGTAAGTCCTCATGATCCGGGAACCTGGCATGAGGGTAGCTTCTAAGGTATCTTCCCATTACTCCGGTGATCACACTGTTGCCTTGTCCCTCGAAATGTGGCCGTCGACTATAGGACGTCTTAGTGAGTCCTTATGTTCCATTGATCTAGTTGCCTCAAGACGGTTGCCTCGGAACAAGTTGCCTCGGAATAGTTGCCTCGGAATAAAAGATCAATGGCATAAGGGTAGCTCCTAAGGTATCTTACCTTTGCTTGGTGGCCACACTGTCCCTAAACCCCGAATTGACCCGAACACCTCCAACGGTGGTGCTACCTACCTCTCAATGGTGGGATGGCACTACTTTAAGGACATTTACACAGACGAATTCCTTAGGGTAGGTAGGTTCTCGTAGATACTTGCTCTAATTTCAAAACAAACAAAATCTTTTCACACCGACACTTTTCAAAAAGCTTTCGAAAGCAATTTTTCAAACACTCTGACACAAGAGTCGAACTGGAATTTTCAAAGAAACTTTTTAAAAACCCACAATTGAAAAGCAAACAAACCTTTTGAAAACACAATGAGCAAGTATCTAAGAGCCCATGGATAACCATGGATAGAAAGGGTGCTAACACCTTCCCTTTCTATAACCTACCTCCCGAACCGAGAGAAATCTCTTTAAGGAATTTTTCTGTGCTTTTGTCCTTTCCATTCGGAGAAAATAAAAGACGGTGGCGACTCTTGCTTCCGCGACATTTCGCGATCCAGCTTTAAACAGTCAGTTCCAGATCCACCGATCACAGTGACCTATAAAGATTGGCACGAAATGTTACCATTTGCTCTTCATGGGTACCGTACCTCAGCAAGGACGTCAACCGGGGCAACTCCTTTTTCCTTGGTCTATGGCATGGAGGCAGTCTTGCCGATTGAAGTCCAGATACCCTCTCTCCGGATAATGAAGGATGCAGATCTGAGCGAAGATGACTGGATCCAGACTCGACTTGATCAATTAAACCTAATTGACGAAAAGAGACTCACTGCTATTTGTCATGGTCAAACGTACCAAAAACGGATGATCAGGGCATTTAACAAGAAAGTCAGACCACAAGAGTATCAAGTTGGGGACCTGGTAATCAAACGCACCATCCTTCCTCAAAGTGATCCCAGGGGCAAATGGACCCCTACATACGAAGGGCCATTTGTGGTTAAACATGTGTTCTCAGGAGGAGCCATGATTCTAACCACCATGGATGGTGACGACCTTCCTCACCCCGCCAATGCAGACATAGTAAAAAGATACTACGCATGAATCAAGGACCCGCTAGGTTGACATACCTAGGTAAAAATAAGGGCTTCCCTGCGAACCAAAAGGGTTCGGGCAAAAATAAGGGATGAAATGAAAAAATCTGTAACCCGGCAAGTCGAAAACCTAAAAAGGCGGCTTGGGCAAAAATGGGTATCCCGGTGGACTGAAAACCCGAAAGGGCGGTCCAGGCAAAAGTTAGGGATAAAGCGTAACACTATGTCTCATTGGATTATCTTGCATCCAGAATTCGGCATCAACTATCTGGCTCAGACTTCGGCATCGATCAATCAGCTTCATCTTCAGCTAAGCAGCAAAGTGATGAGACGCTTGAAGACATAAAGGCGATAGCAGAGTTGGAACCCAGTGGGAATATTGTGCACATAGCTGTTTTGTTTCCTTTTCAAAATTGTATAAACTTTATGTTATTCGGCGGCGTTCTCTTACTAGGACGTCGGCCTCTTGTACAAAAAACGCCTATTTACAGGCAAATTTCAAAATCAATACAAGTTCACTTTTCCAAACAAATTGCCAATTGTTTTTCCTTTTTCTGTTTTGTCTTGCGAAGAACGTCCAATGTTCATTTTTGATATATGCATTTGACATTAAATTGCTAATTCATAAATACTTGCATATGAAACAAAAGACTAATTACAGGTGACATCAGAAGTAGGGGCAATGTAGAATTGTCCAGGCAGTCTAGTTGCTTTGTCCGCCAGGGTACCAAGGTAGATTCAACTGAAGAATGTGACCAAGTTATCTCAACTCCCCACAGAGTAAGACAAGAATCAGCAATACTCTCCCCGGGAAGAGTTAGTCTATCATCAGCCCTACAATAGACACCCTGTTCCCCTAGCAAGTCAGCAATACTCTCCTCCAGAAGAGTTAGTCTACGGTCAGCCTAAAGGAAGTCGGGTAGCCCCAGAAGATATCAACATTCCCCAGCGGAGTATAGGCATCCCTCAGCAAGCATCCCCGGCAGTCTTGATCTAAGATTGTTCCCCGGCGGAATACAGACACCCTAGTGGAACCATTTTTCAAGTACAGTCCGAGAGTTTCCCCAGGAAATTTGGAATCCATATCCCCAGCAGGTCTTGAAGCTTATCCCCAGTAGATTCTGGAAGCTCGTCCCCTGTAGAGTACGGACGTCTCTCCCGAGCTTTATTCAAAGTATTCCTCACAAGGGCTTATAATTGGGTTATCCTCAGCTAATTACCACGGAAGATCGCCCTCGGCGGAGTTCTTCCTATCCCCAGCGGAGTTCATCAAAGTTCCCCAACATAACTTATCAACACAATCCCCAGCGGAATCCATCATTAAAATCCTCAGCGGAGCTCCCATCAAAACTTCAGCAAAGTATCTCTTCCCACAGAGCAATTCCCCTCAGAGTAATCTCTCCAACAAGTTTATTCCCCAACGGAGTCATCTTCTCCTACCGGTGTATTCTTGCAAACATCATCCCTAGCGGAAGCGAAGAACTTAACTCTTCAACGTCAACTCAGGATTTAATTCCCCAGCCAATCGTCAAGGATTTATTTTCCTAGACGAAAATGCATTCATAAACATTTCACATTTCATACATCTTGCTTACATACATGATAAAGTGCATACAACACTATCTCATTTTGAACATCATGACGTCATGCATTTCATACATCATGACATTGCATACAACTGATGTTTTGCCTTTTCAGGGAAAAAGACAATCCAAAAGACAACTGCCTTCAACTGTCACAATTCCATATTCGATTCTTGTATCTAGCCAGGGCACATCTGTGAGTGATAAGTTTCCAGATTCGATTCCTGTATCTAGCCAGGGCACATCTGAAGAGTTTGAAGATTCGATTCATGTATCCAGCCAGGGCATATCTGTTGACGACTATTTCCAGATTCGATTCCTGTATCTAGCCATGGCACATTTGAAGAGTTTGAAGATTCGATTCCTGTATCCAGCCAGGGCATATTTGTTGACGACTATTTCCAGACTCGATTCCTGTATCTAGCCAGGGCACGTCTGAAGAATTTGAAGATTCGATTCCTGTATCCAGCCAGGGAATATCTATCAACTGTCACAATTCCGAATTCGATTCCTGTATCTAGCCAGGGAACATCTGAAGAGTTCGAAGATTCGATTCCTGTATCTAGCCAGGGCATATCTGTTGACGACTAATTCCAGATTCGATACCTGTATCCAGCCAGGGCATATCTACGAGCAATCGATTGTAGACTCGACACCTGTATCTAGCCAGGGCATGTCTGCATGAAGAGATTGAAGATCAACACTTGTAACAAGCCAGGAAAACATTTGTCTTTCTCAAAATACACAAGTTCTCGCTAAGGAATCTCTTATGCCATCAACACTTCCAAATGGCATCTATAAGCCCATTCCCGACAAGGTTCTGTCACGCCTTCAGGTGGCATCTATAAGCCCATCTCCCTATCCACCATCTCTCCAAATGGCATCTATAAGCCCATTCCCGACATCACATTGCTGATACTCCAACATGCGAGTGCAAATTTCAGGGCACTCTAGTGTCCAATCTCCTTTTACCCTCGAGTCACGAAAGGCAAACTTGCCAATCTAACTCTTCAGGTTCAAGAAGATTGAACAGGGGCAACTGTTGTACCCCAAAATTTGCCCTCCCATTTCCTCAACATTTTCTCATCACAAGACCCTTGGAGCTCAAGATCCAGTTAGGGTTTCCTCTGCTCAAGACTTCTCCTTGCACTGTTGACCCAAATTAGGGTTTGTGTTTGCACAAAGATATTTTGACCTAAAATGCCTAAGATGGCTTTCATGCTTCATGTTGGACTCCCAAGTTTATCCATACCAAGTTTCAAGCCTTGATTCCAAACTTTGCCCAGTCAATTGGACAGTTGACCTAGAAATCAGCTGTATTGGGGAAAAAGTCAACTGTGGCCAATTGACAGTCAAATCTCATGAAAATTGACCCACATCAACATTATGAACTCACATGGACCATTTGATCAAGTTTGGATCACAATTCCACAAGAAATTTGATCAGATCACCAAAAGGGCAAAATGGTCATTTTTAGGGTTTTGACTGCACAAAGGCAATTTTTGACTGTTTGACCTAGCCAATGGCAAAACAAACTCAAATATGGACTCAAGGACCCCATGGAATTGTCTTGACATACTCAACAAGTTCAAAAGATCCCAAATGCACAAGATTGACAGTTGAATTTCCCAGTCAATTGATCAATTTTGACTGTATACTGAAAAGTCAAACTTTGACTTTTTGGTCAAAATCAAGTGTCAAGATTCATTTTTCATCAAAACATGCCAAATCATGAAACTTGTTCATCAAGAAATCAAGAATTGCAAATTAGGGTTTGAAATGAAGATTTTTCATAACTTAGAATTTTTCTAAGTTATGGAAAACCCTAATTTTTTTCCTAACTTTGTCCCACTTTCTCACCAAGATTCATTTGGATTCAAGAAAAAGTCAAAACAGGAAAGTTGTAGTCCATTGCAAAATCTACAACTTTGATTCACAAAGTTTCCTCAAAAGAAGCTTGTAGCTCAAGTTACAATTTTTGGAACAAGGGTACCAAACCATTCTTAACTTAGAGAAATTTGACCTATTTTAGGCAGGATTTTTGCCTAACTTCAAGACCATTTTTCACATACTTCCACTTGGAATTTCAATTTGCATTTCAAAGATGGATTGTAGTACACATTCCAAGATTTCCAAAATGTCCAAGAACTCATTAAACAATCTCATGGTTAGGGAGAATAGAATTTGGCAAGTTGGGAAAAAGTCACTTTGTTTATGGCCAATTTACATGTTCATACACTTGTGCCATTTTGAACTCAGCTTGCATTCCTTGATTACAGGTCCTATATCCCATTTGCACTCAATAATTTAATTCTAACTCATTGTGCCAAGGCCTTGTTTTATGTGTTTAAGCATTACATGGAAGTTTAACCCTTAAATAGAAAAAGCATAATAGCCATTTTAGAAAAGTTGAACTTTATGTCAAATGCAAATCCAAGCAAGTACAGTGCAAATCTTTTTGGCACAAGTTTATGAACTAATTACACTGATCAAGGCCAAGGTATGCAGCATAGATTGGGGGCATGTACAAGCTAGAAACACCACTTGACATTTTCTTGCTTAAAGTTGAAGTAACCTTGCATAACAATACACAACACTCATTCCTGTGAACCAGAGCTTAAGCAAAGTTATCAAACACTTTCTAATCATCAAACCTAAGCTGAAACACAAGCCAACCAAGTTCTACACCTTCTCAAATACAGAATCACCCTAAAACTGCCAAAACAGGGCACCTGCTGCAGATTGAGTTCCATAACTCAATCCATTCGTGCATTCTTGCTGAAACCACTTCAAACACATCCCACATCATCCCTTGAAATTGTTTCAAGCCCTAAACACGACCTGTAACATCCCTAGCTAACATCACCATTTTCATTTTTCTGTTTTGCAGTTGAAGTACCATAGCACGATTCTTTTGGTTTCCAAGCAAACTAAAGGTTGGAATAGCATCCTGAGACATCAAGGAAGCTATACAAATCATTACCTTGCCTTGTACTCATCTCCATTGTTGCACACGTTTCCAACTGAACAGGTAAGTTCATGAACTTGTATCTCTCTATCCAGGCATTGTTAGGTTTAGATTTGTGAAGAAATTATGTCACATTCATAGCCCTGAACATGCCCATATAATTAGTTTTCATTTATGTTATGTGTGCTATGAGAATTTGATGTCTGAACATGGAACAAAAACTAGGTCAGGAATTGGGGGAGAAGAAATTCTCTCTCATTTCTGAGAGTTAGATTGATTTCTTTATATGTCTAGAATCGTGGCTTCAAGCTCTACAAGTTTCATGTTGGAAGATTTGGCAAAAGATCAAGGAATCTGGAGATAGCAAACGCGTGTTTTTTTGAACAGAAATGCTGGAGGTTGAAGATGACAGGGTCTTTGGGCTGGGCCTGTTTCACTTTTCTTATTTGCACCCTATGTTTACTTTTGAACCCCTTTGGCCCATTGTGCTTATTTGAGACATTTTCTTGAATTTTCTTTTTATTTCTGACTTATTTATTTTTTTCTCATAATATTAAAAATAAAAAAAAATATTTTTCACACCATTTTTGAATTTATTAGGCATTTATTTGTTTAAAATAATGTTTGTACATAAATAATACCTAATATCTTTTATTGAAAAAAATACTAAAATAAATACCAATACATTTTATTTTTCTGATTTTCATTTTATTTTATCTTTTGAAAATATTTTATGAAAATATACTTTTTTTGTAAATATTAAATATTTTATTTTTTATACATATTTAATATATTTATCATATAATATAAATATTTACATATTTATTAGGATATTTAGGATAAAAATACCAAATTAATACATTTTTATTTTTATTAATATTTAACATTAAAAATTACTTTTTTACAAATATACTTCTCTTTTATTTATTTTTTTATACATAACTAATAAATGTTGTATATATTAAATAATTAATACCTTTTATTTAATAAATTAGGGTTTTGCCCTAAATACATAAAAACTCAAAAAATTAATACTTTTTATTTTGTTTATTTGATATATAAAAAACACTTTTTTCATACATATAAAAAAACATTTTTTTTGCATCTTGCATATTTATTCCATTTTTATTTAATTATTGTATATTAAATAATTTGTATAATTCAATTTTGATGTAATAGTTAGGTTTAAATTCCTTGTCAAAATACCCCCATTTGAACATTTGTACCCCCCTTCCCATATATTGTGTTGTAATAACTTAGGAACTTTATTTTTTCGCATTTTAAAGCTTTCTAATTATGCCATGTTAGAATTAGGGTTTGTATGCAAATCAATTAACCAAAATAGTTTGACCTAATTTCAAGATAATCAAGCATGAAAATGGACAACACTAATCACACTTGCACCCCTAGGGTATTCCACTTGTTGCCTTCAATAATGGGCCATATTGCATGTTAGGTCTCTTTGGGCAAAACAAAACAATTCAAATGATCATAGTCCCTCGATGACGCTTTCAAAAGTTGCCTAAAAAATGATCAAGTCCCTCCAAGGAAAAATTACCCAAAGATACTTGGCACCATTGCAATTATGGTCTAAACGATGACCCGCGCCCGTCCCTTTCACATCCTAACACAAGATTGTCCACCAAATGCAATGGTGGAACAAAATTGTTAAAAGGGTTAAAAACATAGGAGAAATCTTTGAGAAATTTAGAAGTAGACAACCTCTTAGTTACTTGAATCAAAACTTGCAAAACAAAACACTTGCCTATTTTTCTAACCACACATCACTACACTTTCAAAACAACTTTCCAAAATAATGAAAACCTTTTCAAAAGACATACACCTTTGTATACATCCCAACATGGATCATTACAAAGGTTGCCACCACATTGGCCTCTTTTCAAAACATTTTCAAAATCCACACACAAAGCACCATTTCAAACAATTGAAAATCAAGGCAAGTTGATCTAAGCAAGTAACTAAGAGCCCATGGATAACCATGGATAGAAAGGGTGCTAATACCTTCCCTTTCTATAATCTACTCCCCGAACCCAAGAAAACATCTCAAAGGTTTTTGCTGTGCTTTTTAACCCTTCCTTAGGATAAAATAAAAAGTCGGTGGCGACTCTTGATCAACCGAAACATTTGCGAAAACAAACGCAAAACCTCAAGTCAGTTCTCCCACCGTATCACAATAGTCGATACCGAAGTCTGATTGCAAGGTGATCTAATGAGACATAGTGTTACGCTTTAATCCCTAATTTTTGCCTGGACCGCCCTTTCGGGTTCTCAGTCCACCGGGATACCCTTTTTTGCCCAAGCCGCCTTTTCAGGTTTTTGACTTGCCAGGTGTACATGTTTTTTCATTTTCATCCCTTATTTTTGCCTGAACCCTTTTGGTTCGTCGGGAAGCCCTTATTTTTTCCTAGGCCAGTCAACCTAGCGGGTCTTTGATTATGCATAGTATTTTTTCACTATGTCTGCATTGACGGGGTGAGGAAGGTCGTCACCATCCATGTGATTAGAATCATAGCTCCTCCTGAGAAAATGTTCTTAACCACAAATGGCCCTTCGTACGTAGGGATCCATTTTCCCCTGGGATCACCTTGAGGTAATATGATGCGTTTGATTACTAGATCCCCGACTTGATACTCCTGTCGTCTAACTTTATTGTTAAATGTCTTGATCATTCGCTTTTGATACGTTTGACCATGACAAATAGTAGTAAGTCTCTTCTCGTCGATTAAGTTTAGCTGATTAAGTCGGGTCTGGATCCAATCGTCCTTACTCAAACATGCATCCTTCATAATCCAGAGAGAGGGTATCTAGACCTCAATGGGTAAGACTGCTTCCATACCATACACCAAAGAGTAGGGTGTTTCCCCTGTCAAAGTTCGCACTGAGGTTCGGTACCCTTTAAGAGAAAACGGTAACATCTTGTGCCAATCTTTGTATGTCACCGTCATCTTCTGCACAATCTTCTTGATGTTCTTATTAGCCGCTTCGACAACCCCATTCATCTTTGGTCGGTAAGGAGAAGAGTTGTGATGTTGTATCTTGAACTGTTCGTAGAGCTCGGTGATCATCATATTGTTGAGATTTGCACCGTTGTCCATAATGATCCTCTCTGGTACACCATATCGACAGATCAGATTGTGTCGAATGAACCGTGCCACGATGTTCTTGGTTACTCTAGCAAAGGAAGTTGCTTCAACCCACTTCGTAAAATAATCAATTGCTACCAGAATGAAATGATGCCCATTAGACGCAGTAGGTATGATCTCGCCGATCATGTCGATGCCCCACATTGCAAAGGGCCAATGAGTCATCAAGACGTTCAGAGGAACTGGAGGTATGTGCACCTTATCAGCATAGACTTGGCACTTATGACAGGTCCGAGAATGCTGATAACAGTCGGCTTCCATAGTAGACCAATAATATCCTGCTCGTAGGATTTTCTTTGCCATGGTATGTCCACTGGAATGAGTTCTGAAAGTACCTTCATGCAACTCCGCCATGATCCTTTCTGCCTCATTCTTGTCCACACACCGCAGCAAGGTTGAATCATGGTTACGCTTGTAAAGGATACCATTGCTTCTGAAGAAATTCGCAGCGAATCTCCTCAGAAACTTCTTATCATTAACAGATGCACCCTCGGGGTACTCCTGAGCCTCAAGATACCTCTTTAGCTCATGAAACCAGGGTTTATCTGCTACCTCTTCAGTCTCAATGTCGCAGCAATGTGCGGGTTCGTCCAACCTCTCAATGGTAATATGGGGAGCCTCATTGTCCCACCTGACCTTGAACATAGAAGACATCGTAGCTAGCGCGTCGAAATCTGATTCTTCATCATCATCTTCAATTGCATTCACTCCTGGATTACTGATACGCATGGGAGGTCTTCCAATTCGCGCACGTCGAACAGCCCTTTGAGCTTCTGCAGTAAAACCCAAACCAAACTTGTCAGTCTTGTGTGCAAAGTCAGGGAGTTGACCCCAATTTGTGCACCCACCTTTTTCTATAACAGCCTTGGCATCCTTGAGGGAAACCATCTTCATTGGAGGATCTTCAACAACAGTTTCAGTTGACGCCAGCGTCTGGGGGACTTCTTCAAAGTTATGACACGGGGTTTCAATGAATTCCCCATCCATATCCATATACCGAAAAGAGTTAAGGTGGATCACCATGTACTCCTCTTCTCCTCTATTGTAACAATTTTCCTCTTTACTGGATATTTTAACATCTGATGGAGCGTAGAAGTTATTGCCCTAGCCTTATGAATCCACGGGCGACCCAGCAAACAAGAATAAGATGGTCGAATGTCTATCACATAGAATGTAGACGCGAAAGTCTGGGAACCAACCTTAACAGGGACATCCACCTCTCCATGTACCATCCTTTTGGACCCGTCAAAGGCCCTAACCACAATATTACTTGGCTTCAGAACCAACCCTTCACAGTCCAACCGGTCTAACGCTTTCTTGGGTAAAACATTTAACGAGGACCCAGTATCCACCAGCACGTGGGCCAAAGTAGTGCCCCTGCACTCGATTGAAACATGCAGAGCGTCATTGTGATTCTTTCCTTTGGCAGTCAGATTTGCATCGGAGAAACCCAAACCGTTGTCAGCTGTCAAACTAGTCACACAGTCTTTGAATTGATCAGCAGATGTCTCCTGCGGCACATGCGTAGTTTTCAGGAAAGCAATTAAAGCCTTAGCATGGGCTTCTAAGCACAATAATAAAGATAACATGGAGATCTTCGACGGGGTTTGCCCCAGCTGTTCGACTACGTTGTAGTCACTTTTCTTGATCATCTTCAAAATTTCCTCTATCTCATGCCTAGAGGTGTCAACAATAATCTTCTTTGGTGCCTCCATCCGGGCAGGCTCACTTGTAATCTCTTTGCCCCGAGCGTCAGATGACTCGGCGACAGGGGTAATGATTGGAACATGAACAGGGACAATAGCAGATGTACTGGCAGGTGGAATAGCAACAGGTTTCCGAACATTCGGTGGGGAGATCTCAGGAGAGAAGAGTCTTCCACTTCGGGTGACTTTGCTAGCCCCGACAATATTGCTGACATCAGTATCAGCCTCTTCAACCTTCAAGTCTTGTTTGATCCCATGATAATACACATCGGCCCCATAATGCCACGGGACAGCCTTATCCGAAGTGTAAGGGATAGGTCCAGGAATAGTAATGATCAACGGAGCAACTCTCAAAATAGATGTAATACTAATAGGCTTTCTCGAGGAAGCCTTGGAAGAATTGGCGGAAATGGTGATTATGGAAACATCTTCAACAGGAATCAATGGAACCAAAGTTTTCTCGAACAGGATTTCTTTATTATCCATCAGGCGTTGCACACCTGACTTTAATAGATGGCAACCAATAGGCAGGATGGAACACAGGTGGCAACCTTCGCCACATCCCGGAAATAAACTGGCCAACAATAGGTTCTTCTTTACTGTTCTCAACGGAGTAGAAACGTCTTCCACAGAGTTTACAAATGAATCATCATTCACAGCATTCACTCCATGCTTGGACATAGGAGCAGTCATGACATTAGGATTTTCTAGTGCGTCAAATTCAATCTCTTTAGCTTCAATCAAATCTTGCACCTTATTCCTCAAGGCCCAGCAGTTGTTTGTATCATGCCCTGGGCTATCGGAGTGATAAGCACAGCGAGCGTTCGGATTATACAGTGGTGATGTAGTACTGGGATTCTTCGGAGCTTTCCTCAGAGTTACCAAGTTGGTTTTTAATAACTGCGGCAGAATTTGAGACAGGGTCATACTGAGCCGAGTATATTGTCTTTGCGGTCTCTCTACTCTTTGCTGATTGTTGCATTGTGGGGCAACAATTGGTCTTGATATTACTACCGCATTGACTGCTTGGCAGCGTTCAGGTCGATTTTGGCTCCTTGAGCTGTAAACTTCACTAGATTCCTTCTTGAAAGGCTTCTTCTCTGTACTTGACGAAGCACCTTTCTGTATCTTGCCACTTCTGATACCAGCTTCAACCCTCTCCCCGGTCATAATCAATTCAGTGAACCCAGATAATGAACTACCGATCAAATGATTGAAATACGGACCAGACAAAGTCCCAAGAAACATATCCACCAACTTCTTGTCAGCCAGAGGGGGTTGGACTCTTCCAGCAAGATCTCTCCATTTCTGAGCGTAGTCCTTAAAACCTTCGCTCACACCCATAGACATACCCTGAAGTTGGTTACGTGTGGGAGCAAGGTCGGTATTATACTGGTATTGCTTATAAAAAGCAGAAGCAAGGTCCTCCCAGTTGCGGACATTAGCTCCTTCCAGTTGATAGAACCATTCAAGTTGAGTCCCTGACATACTATCTTGAAAGAAATGAACCCAAAGGTTCCTATCAGCAGTATAGGGTTGAATCTTTCTGACATACGAGCGGAGGTGTAGCTTTGGGCAGGATACCCCATCGTACTTAGAAAATACAGGAGCTTTAAACTTGTGTGGGATCACCACCCCAGATGCCAAACCCAAATCTCTGAAGTCCAACCCAGGTATCTTCTGGATCTCCATTGCACTCAACCGGTCTTCGAGTTGCTTATACCTATCCTCAGTAGGAGGATACTGGTCTTCATCAAAATCAGTGTCATTGTCAAAAACCATAGGGCTAGGACCCTTCCTTTCCTCTTTATTCTCTCCCCCTCCGGATGAATGGGACAAATCAGTTTCCTGTCACAAATTGTTCCCGAATTTGCGACCCATATTCAGGAGGACCACCTTCTTCTTCTTCTTCTTCTTCTTCTTGTCTTTCAAGATAAGAGTCTTCAAATCTTGCTGACTCTTGGACAAGGTCAAGAACATCTCCTGGAACTGAGCATTCTGAGCTTGCAGAGCCTTGATGGCTTGATCAGTAGGTGTTTCAGAAGACATGATTGCTGAAATAAACGGCGAAGAAGATGAGAAACCTGTAATGGTACCTGTAATGAGGTGCATGGGAATGGAATACGTATGAAATGATTTCAAAGACTTTGGGAGATTCAAATTTGTAAACCAAAATAAAACACACTTTATTAGATTAAACTGGTAACAATGTTTAACAAATGCCTTTAAGGCATTACAAAAGAAATACTGAAAATCAAATCTAAACTAGAAACAATAAAAAACATCAGAAATCCCATGGTCGTTTTCCCTTCGTGCTGACATAATCGTTGATTGTCCTCTCATTCTCAAGCTGCCTTGTAAGCTTCAGGATATTTCATTCCTGCTCATGATATTTCTCTCTGTAGGTATCCCTTTCTTCCTTTAACTGGATCCAAGATCACTTCAATGCCCCCAGATCAGTAGGCATATAAGGATGGAGGATTGTATAAGGAACCCCTTCTTCATCAATATGCTCCACAATCACTGGCAAAACAGCTTCATATGGCATACCCAGCTTTTGAGCACGGGCACGAACCCACTGGAGATATGGTTGCATCGGGAGAGAAGTCTTCATTCCTAGCTCATGGGGATCAGACCTGTTCACCATGTCCCAAGCTCGTATAAACCTGCGGCGATGTCCCTCAACATCCTCTTTGAAGTCAAAGACAATGCCTGTAAGCAGCAGCTCATGAGGACCGTCTCTCCGAGCTCGTCCAAACTGTCGTAAAGCCAAACAGGGATTGTAGGTTATTCCCCCTCGAATTCCAAGCAATGGAACATTAGGGTATTCCCCACATCGATCAATGACAGCTACTCTTTCCATATCTTTAGTACTCCAAAGGATGTTCGTATGAGAAAGGGACATGATTCTGTAAGCCCAACTGTTGTACCCCAAAATTTGCCCTCCCATATTCTTCAAGGTTTATCAAGAATCATCATCAAATGGTTCAAAACTTCTCAAGGGGTTGCACAGTCAAACATCCTCCTAAGCCAGTCAAAATTAGGGTTTTGGTTCCTTCAAGGAATTTGGAGTTTTCAATGGCTCAATCAAGCCTCATATGCCTATACACATTGCCAAGCATCTACATGTCAAGTCTCAAGGCTCACAGCATCAAGTTGCACAGTCAAAAGCCCTAATTGCTTCACAATCAACTGTAGGGGTAAAATGGTCATTTGGCAGTCAAAAGTCAAATTTTTTGGTCAACATCTTATTTTGAAGCCACAATCATCATTTGATCAAGTCTTGATCATGATTCCACAAGAATGGCTCAAAAATCATCAAGATGCAAAAGTTTCCATTTTTGGACAGTTGAAAAGTCAACTGTAACTTGACCAAGGCATAACTTTCTCATGGTTCATCAGAAAAATCCCATCCAATGCTTATTTTGAAGGGGATGACATTTCCTACAACTCATCTTCACATTCCAAGTCCAAGAAATGCTCTCACAAAAAGTTATCAATTTCAACATTATAGGTCATTTTCAAAAGTCAACAAAAAGGCATTTTAAGTCAAAGACCATAACTTGAGATTGGTAAATCAAAATGACATGGGACCAAAGGCATTGGTTAGAGGACTTCAAGACCTTTCCAAAATGTCCAAGAACATGTTCATATGATCAAAATGGGGCAAGATATGCATTGGAGAAGTTGGGAAATTTTTGTGAAATGGCAAAAGTCAACTATCCTTGAAACTTCATTTTTTGACAAAAGGGCCCACTTTCTTCCACTTGATTCAGCCTTGTCATGCCACACACGTGTCCCATGATTAATTTCAAGATCAAACATTTATTTTTCTATTTTATTTAATTTTTATTGATTTAATTCATTTTAAATCCATAATAATTCAAATAAAATCTAAAAATCAATGGAATAGTGTCTTTTGGATTTGAATAGCTTCCATACATCATGTGCCAGCTCACAAACTCATGCTAGGGTTATGTTGTACACCAAATCTTGGTTTTGCTTAAAAAAGGGAAAGTTTGTTAATGATAAAAAACCCAAGACTAATTCTCTCATGGGCATGGATCAAGGCCAGCTAATGACCTAATTCCTTTCTCATATATACACACAGTCTAAACCTAATTGAGGACACGTGCTAAAGCTACTGCAAACACCATAACCAAATTCAAAAATCAAGCAAAAAAACTCAAAACTGAAATCAATCTTCCAGCATAATTAAAGGCCCTTTATTAATTCCAATAGATTGCTGGGACTTGGAGGAACATTTTGCAATCAGAAACAAGCTCTAAAGCTCAAGAACACGGCCAAACAGAAACACGGTTTGCTCATTCTTTTCCATAATCGAAATTCAAGTTTTATGCATCCTTAACATGATATAATCATTGCTTTGCATTGCTAACATCATTCTGAAGCTAATGGGATAGATTAATTTGATTATGGTGCCCTGAAACGCAAAACACCATTAATGAAATCTAGGGTTTCAGAGTTCTCAATTTAGGGCTTTACAGCATAAGCAAAATCAGAGCTTCTCATGGCTATGGTTAAATTCGTCAGGATGAGACGAATTCATTGGACACCTCGCACCCTATTTATATAATGCACAGGCCTAATCGCTATTTTTGGCATTTGTATTTTGAGGGGGTTTAAAACCCCCGCTATTTGACATGTTTTTCTGCAGGTTTCATGAAGAAGACGGTGAGCTGGCAATACCTCACTGGACCATTCAAATACGCGCGCCTCTTTTTGTTTCAGCATGTGACTTGTTTCTTTTCTTACATTATATTTATTGCATATTATATTAACAAAGACAACAAAGTGGCTTGGTGGTTGATGACGTGTGTGGTAACTACTGGGACCTGGGTTCGATTCCCAGGTCCACCCAAATCTCAATATTGTTTTTTCTAACAAATTCCTATGCAGCTTCACAATAATACTCCACCATGTGCCTTCAATGATCAGCGCGCCAGGTGTTCCCAATCATCAATCCAAAGGCCAGAAAGTGATGAGCACCATGTTCCTCAGTCAACCATACGCATCTGATCAAGAAAGTCAACAGGCTTAAATTGATATTGGGCCAAAATTTCCAGAATAAAACCTCCATTGGGCCATCACACCCCCCCTGGTTTTTACTACTTTTATTTTTTCTTTTCCTTTTATTTTCTTTAATAATTATTAATATTATTTAATTAACTAACAAATTAATATTTTTAACAAATTCAGAGAATAAAAAAATGTGAATATTTTTATTAATTATTACTATTTTTATTGATTAATTTATTTTTGTAGATAAATTCTAATTAATCAACTTAGTTTAATTTAGGTTTAATTTTAACCTTTTTCTCAATAAGTAAAATAAATTTAGAATTAGGTTTTACTAACTTTTAATTTTAATTCCTTTTGTTTTATTTTACATAAAAAACACAAATCTTTTTCTTGTAAATAAATAATTAATTAGTTTTTTTAGGTTTAATATTTCATTAAATTGTAAAAAAGGACCAAAACTCGTATTTTTCTCAAAAAAAAGGGTTGAAACCCTAAGGACGTCCCGATTGAATTTCTTTCGCGCATTATTCTTATTTTGATTATTTATGTAATTGTTTCCAAGGATGTAATAATTAGGATTTACCACTTTATTTACCTTTCCGTACTTATTTATCAAAACGGGTTTTTGTTTTTGGCGATGTATAGACCCGCGCCTTGTAATAGCGTAGATTCAAATTTCCGCACTTTATTCTCCGCACTCTTAACTGTTAATATGCGTGCAAGAATGAATGTCAAATAAAATAAATCCGTAGCTCACAAATAACATGTACAAGATAAACATTAACATGAAAATAACACACAAGCACATGCCACTCCTAGGGCACGCCTCACTAGTTGCCTCGAACGTGGTCATCAAGTATAGGGTGTCTTAGAGGTCGCCCTCCTGTCTAAAGATCCAGTTGCCTCGAAACGGTTGCCTCGGATAAAAAAGGATCTAGGACATTAGGGTTACTTCTAAGGTGTCCTACTATTGCTTCGGTAACCACACTGTCCCTTAAATCGAATTGACCCGAATAACTCCAACGATGGTGCTACCTACCTCTCAATGGTGGGATGGAATTATCTAAAGGACTCTTAAACAGCCTAATTCCTTAGAGTAGGTAGATCTCATGGGTACTTGCTCTTTCAAACAAACAAAAACATATTTTCATACTCACACTTTCAAAAGTTTTCCAACAAATTTTTCATACACTCTTGAGGACAGATACAAGAGTTACCTAGAAATTTTTCAAACGAAACTTTTTCAAAACCCACAAACACTTGAAAAGCAAATAAATTTTTGAAAACATAAGAGCAAGTACCTAAGAGCCCGTGGATAACCACGGATAGAAAGGGTGCTAACACCTTCCCTTTCTATAATCTACCTCCCGAACCGAGAAACATCTCGAAAAGGAATTTTGCTGTGCTTTTGTCCTTTCCTTGTTGGAGAAAATAAAAGACGGTGGCGACTCTTGCTTACCGCGACATTTTGCGAAACCAGCTAAAAAACAGTCAGTTCTATTTCCACCGATCACAGAACTGGCGACTCTGCTGGGGATATTTATAAGTGAGGTGTACCTTAGGATTAGACCACTCTTATGTTTTCAATTGAATGCTTTGTTTGCTTTTATATTTGTGGGCTTTGCATCGGAGTTTCATAGATCCTAACCCGGATCTGGGGAATCCCCTTTTAGGTAGAATAAGCTGTGAGGGACCTGTCCGGCATAGACCAACACGGGTGAAGCAGTGGCTACGTTGGTGTGACACCTTGGTCTGTACCGATATCCCTTGTGTTGCAACAAGGAGAATATGGGTCTTCTGAGGAGTCATTAAGCACCAACCGACCTTAGAACCCTAAATTGACCCAACTTGGCCATAGAACAGTAGCAGTATGCTAGACCCATTGAGGCTAAACTCTCGTGATGGTTCTGGCTGCAAGAAAAGATTGCGACGCTGGAGTTATGACCGATTGAGGGTAGTCAGTGATATTGGGATCCTCTAGAACCCGGTTACTTTTGATAGGACAGGTCTTAACCAACGAAACTGAAAGAGGGTAGTACCTGAACTTCATGCTGGCCTAAACTCTAAGGGTTGTCTGGTGTGACTTGTGTGCCTTATCATGTTTGCCTTTGTGAATATTTGTGGTGTGCTTTATCATAACATCATACCATCATAACATTGCATGCATCCTGCATAAGGACTGACCCATTTCAAAGACAATAGGGTTTCATCTTTGATATTGTTTTGTAGGACATCATGATGCCTGTGCGAAGGAATACTATCCGGCTCAACTTTGTTCACCCACCTGAGTTGCTTAAATATTTGGTTGATAGGATTCTAAATACTACTTCCTTCATCCAGAGGCATGGTTCTCTTCTCGGTTTAGTCACTTCAAAGTGGGACCAACAACTGATGAGTGTCCTGACCCAGTTTTATGATCCCTTGTATCATTACTTCACCTTTCAAGACTTCCAGCTGGTCCCTACCCTGGAAGAATTCTCTGATTTGCTTGGTGTCCCTATTTTGGATCAGACTCCCTTCACTGGTTGGGAAAAGACTCTTAGGTTTGAGGAGATTGTAGCAGCCCTTCCTCTGACCAACAAGGAGGTAATGGATAACTGGATGACTAGAAGCGGAGTTAAGGGCTTTTTGGCTAAATTTCTGATTGGTAAAGCTAACAGTTTCTGGAATGACTTAGACTTCAGGGCGTACGAAGACATTCTGGCTCTCTTAATCTATGGTCTGGTTCTGTTTCCAAATCCTGATAACTTTGTTAATGTCAATGCCATAAGGATTTTCATGTCTCGGAACCCTGTGCCCACTCTCTTGGGTGACATCCTGCAACAACTCTATGCTCGTACTTCCCGAAGACGGGGAACTCTGTGGTGTTGTGCTCCTTTGTTAGTGAGGTGGTTTACTTCACACCTCCCTAAGTTCGTGCTGAAGAACCAAGAAGGAAGAGGTTGGGCTCATAGGTTAATGTCTCTCACTGATAATGACATCATTTGGACTCTCAGAGGTTTGGATAAGGTAGATGTGATTGATCGTTGCGGAGAATATCCTAATGTTCCATTGATCGGTACCCAGGGAGGAATCTCTTATAATCCATGTTTAGCTCTCCGTCAATTTGGAAGAGCCAGAAGAGCAGGGCCTCATGAGATGTTGGTACCTCACATCAGTTTTGAGTTTCAGGTAGACAGTGACGAGCTGCGTCGTAGATTCATCAAGGCTTGGGACAGAATTCATAAAGCTGACCCACATGAGTTAGGACCAAAGACTTCTCTACCAATGGAACCCTAATACAGATGGGTCCGCATCCGTGCTCAGAAGATAGGTATGCCATACGAAGCTGTCAGGCCTGTCATTCTTGAAGTTCTTGATAGAGACGGGGTTCCTCCAACTGTACTCCCTCCTCAGATACCCACTGATGTTGATACACTAAAGAGGTCTTGGGCGCAACTGCAAGAAGAACGGGATTCTTATCGGGAAAGGTTCAATGAGCAAGAACAGAAAATCCAGAAGCTGACTAAGCAGTTGGAGAGCGAGCGGATCCTGAATGACTATATCCGTACTGAGAAGAGGAGGCCATGGGAGCATTGATGGACCTTGGATGTTTCTTTTACAGCTTTTATTTCCTTTTCAGTTTTTTTCATTCTTGTAACGCCTAAGGGAAATTTGTTGAACAATTAAAATTCCAAAGTTGAATCTAATAAAGCGTGTTTCCTTTTTGTTTACAAAGTTGAACCCCGATTGTCTTTGAAAACATAAATCATACGCATTTCATGCATCATGTGCATAACAGGTACCCTTTTTCTACAGGTTGCTTAATCTTCGTCGATGTTTATTTCAGCACTTCATCATGTCTGCTGAGCCTACTACTGAACAAGCTATCAAGGCCCTCCAGGCCCAGAACACCCAGTTTCAAGAGCTGGTCATGAGCTTAGCCCAGGGTCAACAGGAGTTGAAGACTCTGCTCTTGAAGGAAAAGAAGAAGAAGAAGAGGAGGACCGTCTTGTTCAGCAATGGACGGAGGTTTGGGAATACACTGCAGAATGAGGCTGATCAGGCTACTCCATCTGCTGGGGAAGGGAGTCCCCAAGAGAGAAGGGTTCCTAGTCCCGCGGTCTCCGACGACGAGACAAATTTCAATGATGAACAGTACCCTCCTGCTGAGGACAGGTACAAACAGCTGAAGGACCGATTAAATGCTATGGAGATTCAACATGTGCCTGGGTTGGACTTTGGTGACCTAGGCTTATCTTCTGGGGTGGTGATCCCACACAAGTTCAAGGCGCATGCCTTTGCGAAGTACGACGGAGCTTCACGCCCTAAGCTGCATCTTAGATCATATGTAAGGAAGATCCAACCTTACACTGCAGACAAGAACCTATGGATCCATTTCTTTCAGGATAGCCTTTCAGAGGCTCAACTCGAGTGGTTCTATCAGCTGGATGGAACCAGTATTCGAAACTGGGAGGACTTGGCTACTGCATTTTTTAAGCAGTATCAGTATAATTCCGACCTCGCTCCCACGTGTACCCAACTCCAGGGTATGTCACTTGGGACGGGTGAAGGTTTTAAGGAGTACGCGCAGAAGTGGAGAGACCTGGCTGGCAGGGTGCAGCCACCATTGACTGACCGTGAACTCGTGGACATGTTCTTGGGGACCCTATCTGGTCCATTCTTTAATCACCTGATTGGTAATTCCGCTACTGGGTTCACAGACCTGATCTTAACTGGAGAAAGGATAGAAGCTGGTATTAAGTCGGGGAAGATACAGAAAGGTGCATCCTCGAACTCTGAAAAGAAGCCCTTCAAGAAGGAAGCTAGTGCTGTTTATGGTCCAAGGAGACAAAACAAACCGGAACGCCGCCAAACTGTCAACGCGGTGGTAATTTCAAAGCCTGTTGTTGCTCCTCAGCAATACAACCAACTAAGGGGTGAGAGACCCAAAAGGCAGTACACTCGGCTCAGCATGACCCTGTCTCAGATATTGCCGCAACTGCTGTCAACCAATCTGGTAACTGTTAAGGAAGCTTCAAGGGTTGTGAACACCACATCCCCGAAGTACAACCCTAACGCCCGCTGTGCTTATCACTCTGACAGCCCGGGGCATTCTACTGATGATTGTTGGGCTCTGAGGAATAAGGTTCAAGACCTTATTGATTCTAAAGAGGTACAGTTCGAGGCGCCCGAGAAGCCTAATATGGTGACTGCTCCCATGCCTAACCATGGAGTAAATGCTATTGGGGATGATGACGACGTGGAGGAATCTGAGTTCGACAGCTGGATCTACCCAACAACCAACGGTGGACCAAGCAACTGGACTGCGAAAGACTTCGTACCTGTTACTTTTGTTACTCAGTAATGAACTCTTTTGTTTTGGATTTGTAACGAATAATAATTTGAAACTTTATGGCCCGGTGTCTTACCCGGGGCACCGTGGTTTTATTTGCGAGGGCTTGTTATTTGTCACTTCCATATATCATGAATAAAAGCATTGGACTTTTTTCGCATTTCAAATATTGCGCTCCCTTTCTTTCTTTACATATTGCAAAACAACTATATTTACACACACTCACCTATACAGGTTCCAATCCACTCTGGATCCCACTGGTAACAACTCTGCTACAGCTAGTTATGACTTTGAAAATCCGATTAACCTAGCCGAAGACGAAGGTGAAGATGATTGCGAAGTGCCTGGCGAGCTTGCAAGACTGTTACTCCAGGAAGAGAGGGCCATTCGACCACATGAAGAGCCCGTGGAAATGGTAAACCTGGGTACTGAGACAGATAGAAAGGATGTCAAGATTGGTGCCAATCTGGAGTCTAGGGTGAAACAACGGTTGATTCAGATGTTGCATGACTATGTGGAAATCTTTGCCTGGTCTTACGAAGACATGCCTGGGTTGGATACCGACATTGTGGTTCATCACTTGCCTACCAAGGAAGAATGCCCTCCGGTAAAACAAAAGGTCCGCCGTATGCGTCCAGAGATGTCCGAGAAAATCAAAGCTGAGGTTATGAAACAATTTGATGTCGGGTTTCTAGCAGTGACTTCTTACCCTCAGTGGGTTTCCAATGTGGTTCCAGTGCCAAAGAAAGATGGTAAGGTCCGAATGTGTGTTGATTATAGGGATTTGAACAGGGCGAGCCCCAAGGATGACTTCCCTCTGCCTCACATTGACGTTCTGGTTGACAATACTGCTCAGCACAAAGTATTTTCCTTCATGGACGGCTTCTCCGGTTATAATCAAATCAAGATGGATCCTGAAGACATGGAGAAGACCACCTTTGTTACTCAGTGGGGCACCTTTTGTTACAAGGTCATGCCATTTGGGTTGAAAAATGCTGGGGCAACCTACCAACGTGCCATGGTTGCTTTATTTCATGACACAATCCACCATGAGATTGAAGTATATGTCGATGACATGATTGCAAGGTCCCAAACTGAGGAGGAACACCTTGACCATCTACAGAAGCTGTTTGACCGTCTGAAGTTGTACAAGCTGAGGTTGAACCCGAATAAGTGCACTTTCGGAGTGAGATCTGGAAAGTTGCTAGGCTTCGTCGTAAGCGACAAAGGTATTCAAGTGGACCCTGCCAAAGTGAAAGCCATACAGGAGATGCCAGTTCCCAAGACTGAAAAAGAAGTCAGAGGATTCCTAGGACGGCTGAACTACATTGCCCGATTCATCTTGCACCTAACTACTACTTGTGAACCACTCTTCAAGGTGCTGAAGAAAGATCAGGTAGTACGTTGGAACGATGAATGTCAAGCCGCTTTCGAGAGAATCAAAGAGTATCTCCAAGAGCCACCCATTCTTATGCCACCTGTTGAAGGGAGACCCCTAATCTTATACTTGACAGTACTTGACAGCTCAATGGGGTGTGTGCTGGGGCAGCATGACGAGTCTGGCCGAAAAGAGCACGCTATTTATTACCTTAGCAAAAAGTTTACCGACTGTGAGACCCGATACTCACTGCTCGAGAAAACTTTCTGCGCTTTGGTATGGGTTGCTCGCCGGCTGAGACAGTATATGTTGACTCACACTACTTTGTTGATTTCAAAAATGGATCCTATTAAGTACATATTCGAAAAGCTTGCTCTGTCCGGAAGAATAGAAAGATGGCAGATGATCTTGACAGAATACGACATCCAGTACATGACTCAGAAGGCAATCAAGGGAAGTGTATTGGCAGACCATTTGGCACACCAGGCAGTGGACGATTACCAGTCGATGAACTTTGAATTTCCAGACGAGAATATCATGGTAGTAACTGATTGTGAAGTACCTGGACCGGATGAAGGACCTGAGGAAGGATCCCGATGGTCTATGCACTTTGATGGAGCCTCAAACGCTTTGGGTAATGGTATCGGCGCTGTGATCACATCTCCTAATGGCTCTCATACTCCACTTACCGCCCGACTATGTTTCAACTGCACCAACAACATGGCGGAGTATGAGACATGCATTATGGGTCTTCAAGCTGCAATTGACCTAAGGATCAAGTTTCTGAGTGTCTTCGGAGATTTCGCTCTCGTGATCAATCAGATTAAAGGCGAGTGGGATACGAAACACCCAAATCTTATTCCTTACAAGGAGTATGTGTTGACATTGATCCCCCATTTCGAAGAAATAACTTTTGAACACTTCCCCAGAGAGGAGAATCAGTTGGCGGACGCGTTGGCTACGATGTCTTCTATGTTCAAAGTCAAATGGGACAACGAGGCTCCTCGAATCATTATCTGGAAACTGGATGAACCTGTATATTGTTGTGATCTTGAGACGGAAGAGGTAACAGAAAAACCATGGTATCATGAAGTGAAGAGGTACTTGGAAGCTCAAGAATACCCCGAGGGTGCATCTGTTAATGACAAGAAGTTTCTGAGAAAGTTCGCAGCAAAGTTCTTCCTCAGCAATGGCATTCTTTACAAGCGAAATCATGATTCAACCTTACTGCGTTGTGTGGATAAGACTGAAGCAGAAAGGATCATGAAAGAGCTGCATGAAGGAACTTTCGGAACTCATTCCAGTGGACATACCATGGCAAAGAAAATCCTACGGGCAGGATATTACTGGTCCACAATGGAAGTCGACTGTTACCAACATTCTCGGACATGTCACAAGTTCCAGATCTACGCTGATAAGGTGCACATTCCTCCAGTCCCTCTGAACGTCTTGACAGCACCTTGGCCTTTTGCAATGTGGGGCATTGATATGATCGGTGAAATCATACCTACGGCATCCAACGGGCATCACTTCATCCTGGTAGCAATTGATTATTTCACGAAGTGGGTTAAAGCAGCTTCCTATGCTACCGTAACCAAGAACGTCGTGGCACGGTTCATTCGGAATAACCTGATCTGTCGATACAGTGTCCCAGAAAGGATCATTACAGATAATGGTACCAATCTTAACAACAAGATGATCACTGAGCTTTGCGAGCAATTCAAGATACAGCACCACAACTCTTCTCCTTACCGACCAAAAATGAATGGGGCTGTAGAAGCAGCTAATAAGAATATCAAGAAGATTGTGCAGAAAATGACAGTGACCTACAAAGATTGGCACGAAATGTTACCGTTTGCTCTTCATGGGTACCGTACCTCAACACGGACGTCAACAGGGGCACCACCCTTTTCCTTAGTCTATGGCATGGAAGCAGTCTTGCCTATTGAAGTCCAGATACCCTCTCTCCGGATAATGAAGGATGCAGGTTTGAGCGAAGATGACTGGATCCAGACTCGGCTTGATCAACTAAATCTAATTGACGAGAAGAGACTCACTGCTATTTGTCATGGTCAGACGTACCAAAAACGGATGATTAGGGCATTTAACAAGAAAGTCAGACGACAAGAGTATCAAGTCGGAGACCTGGTAATCAAGCGCATCATTCTTCCTCAAAGTGATCCCAGGGGCAAATGTACCCCCACGTACGAAGGGCCATTTGTGGTTAAACATATCTTCTCAGGAGGGGCTATGATTCTAACCACCATGGATGGTGACGACCTTCCTCACCCCGCCAATGCAGACATAGTAAAAAGATACTACGCATGATAAAGGACCCGCTAGGTTGACACCCCTAGGCAAAAATAAGGGCTTCCCGACGAACCAAAAGGGTTCGGGCAAAAATAAGGGATGAAATGAAAAAAATCTGTACACCCGGCAAGTCGAAAACCTGAAAAGGCGGCTTGGGCAAAAATGGGTATCCCGGTGGACTGAAAACCCGAAAGGGCGGTCCAGGAAAAAGTTAGGGATTAAAGCGTAATACTATGTCTCATTGGATCACCTTGCATCCAGAATTCGGTATTAACTATCAAGTTCAGAAGACATCAATCAATCAGCTTCATCTTCAACTAAACAGCAAAGTGATGAGACGCTTAAAGACATAAATGCGATAGCAGAGTTGAAACCCAGTGGGATTTTTCACATAGCTGTTTTGTTTTCCTTTTCACAAAATTGTAAATTCTATTTGTTCGGCGGCGTCCTCTTACTAGGACGTCAGCCTCTTGTACATAAACGCTTATTTACAGGCAAAATTCAAAATCAATACAAATTCACTTTTCCAGACAAATTACCAATTATTTTTCTTTTTCTGTTTTGTTTTGCAAAGAACGTCCAATGTTCATTTTTGATATACGCATTTGATATTAATTGCTAACTCATAAATACTTGCATGCGAAACAAAAGATTAATTACAGGTGACATCAGAAACAGGGGCAATAATGAATTGTCTAAGTGATCTAGTTGCTCTTTCCATCAAGGTACCAAGGTAGGTTCGCCTGAAGAATGTAACCAGAATACCTTCACTCCCCTCCAGAGTAAGACCAATCAGCAATACTCTTTCCCCAAGCAGAGTTGGTCTCCCATCAGCCTTGAGAAGGCACAATAGCTCTAGCAAGTCAGCAATACTCTCCCCAAGCAGAGTTAGTCTACTGTCAGCCTTAAAGAAGTCAGGTATCCCCAGAAGATCTCAACATTCCTCAAGCGGAGTATAGATATCCCTCAGCAAGCATCCCCGACAGTCTTAATATTCCTCGACAGAAATATAAGATTGTTCCCCAGTGGAATCCAAACACCCCAGTGGAGCCATTTCCTCAGTGCAGTCCAAGAAGCTTCCCCAAGAGAGTTGAATCGTCCTCCGCAGTAGATTCTGGAAGCTTATCCCTAGTAGATTCTTGAAGCTTATCACCTGCAGAGTATAAACATATCTCTCCCGACCATGTTCAGAGGTTATCCCCTACCATAGCCTATAACGGGGTTATCCTCAGCTAATTGCAACGGAAAGATCGTCCTCGGCGAAGTTCTTCCTATCCCCCAACGGAGTTCATCAAATTCCCCAACACAACTTCTCAACGGTATCCCCAGCGGAGTTATCATCAAATCTCAGCGAAGTATCTCTCCCCACAGAATATTTCCCCGCAGAGTAATCTCTTCAACAAGTTTATTCCCCAACAGAGTCATCTTCTCCTACCGGTTTATTCTTGCAGTCATCATCCCCAGCGGAAACGAAGAACTCTACTCTTCAACATCAGCCCAGGATTTAACTTCCCGGCATTCGTCAAGGATTTATTTTCCTAGACGAAAATACATTCATAGATATTTCACATTTCATACATCCTGCTTACATACATAATGCATGCATGTACGCATCACATCACACGATCTCATTTTTGGGAACATCATGACATCATGCATTTCATACATCATGACATTGCATACAACTAATGTTTTGCCTTTTCAAGAAAAAGGTCAATACAAAGATGATTACTATCAACTGTCGCAATTCCGGATTCGATACCTGTATCTAGCCAGGGCATATCTGTGAGCGATTAATTCCAGATTCGATTCCTGTATCTAGCCAGGGCATATCTGAAGCGTTTGAAGATTCGATTCCTGTATCCAGCCAGGGCATATCTGTAGACGACTAATTCCAGATTCGATTCATGTATCTAGCCAGGGCATATCTGAAGAGTTTGAAGATTCGATTCCTGTATCCAGCCAGGGCATATCTGTAGACGACTAATTCCAGATTCGATTCCTGTATCTAGCCAGGGCATATCTGAAGAGTTTGAAGATTCGATTCCTGTATCCAGCCAGGGCATATCTGTAGACGACTAATTCCAGATTCGATTCCTGTATCTATCCAGGGCATATCTGAAGAGTTTGAAGATTCGATTCATGTATCCAGCCAGGGTATATCTGTAGACGACTAATTCCAGATTCGATTCCTGTATCTAGCCAGGGCATATCTGAAGAGTTTGAAGATTCGATTCCTGTATCCATCCAGGACATATCTGTAGACGACTAATTCCAGATTCGATTCCTGTATCTAGCCAGGGCATATCTGAAGAGTTTGAAGATTCGATTCCTGTATCCAGCCAGGGCATATCTGTAGACGACTAATTCCATATTCGATTCCTGTATCTTACCAGGGCATATCTGAAGAGTTTGAAGATTCGATTCCTGTATCTAACCAGGGCATATCTGAAGAGTTTGAAGATTCGATTCCTGTATCCAGCCAGGGCATATCTGTAGACGACTAATTCCAGATTCGATTCCTGTATCTAGCCAGGGTACGTCTGTGAGCGATTGTTTGTAGATTCGATACCTGCATCCAGCCAGGGCATATCTGCATGAAGAGTTTGGAGATTAACACCTGTAATAGGCTAGGAATTTATCTTTCTTTCTCAGGTACGCAAGTTCTCGCTAAGGAATCTCTTACGCGATCGACACTTCCGGATGGCATCTATAAGCCCATCTCCACAACTATCCATTACAGTTCCAAATGGCATCTATAAGCCCATTCCCGACAAAGGTTCTGTCACATCTCCAGATGGCATCTATAAGCCCATCCTCCTATCCATCATCTCTCCAAATGGCATCTGTAAGCCCATTCCCTCCATCACATCGTTGATACTCTACTATGCGAGTGCAAATTGCTGGGCACTCTAGTGTTCAATCATCTTCCACCTTCGGATCACAAAAGGCACGCAAGCTAATCTATATCCTCAGGTCTAAGAAGATTGAACAGGGGCAACTGTTGTACCCCAAAATTTTCCCTCCCATATTCTTCAATGTTTGTCAAGAATCATCATCAAATGGTTCAAAACTTCTCAAGGGGTTGCACAATCAAACATCCTCCTAAGCCAGTCAAAATTAGGGTTTTGGTTCCTTCAAGGAATTTGGAGTTTTCAATGGCTCAATCAAGCCTCATATGCCTATACACATTGCCAAGCATCTACATGTCAAGTCTCAAGGCTCACAGCATCAAGTTGCACAGTCAAAAGCCCTAATTGCTTCACAATCAACTGTAGGAGTAAAATGGTCATTTGGCAGTCAAAAGTCAAAATTTTTGGTCAACATCTTATTTTGAAGCCACAATCATCATTTGATCAAGTCTTGATCATGATTCCACAAGAATGGCTCAAAAATCATCAAGATGCAAAAGTTTCCATTTTTGGACAGCTGAAAAGTCAACTGTAACTTGACCAAGGCATAACTTTCTCATGGTTCATCAGAAAAATCCCATCCAATGCTCATTTTTAAGGGGATGACATTTCCTACAACTCATCTTCACATTCCAAGTCCAAGAAATGCTCTCACAAAAAGTTATCAATTTCAACATTATAGGTCATTTTCAAAAGTTAACAAAAAGGCATTTTAAGTCAAAGACCATAACTTGAGATTGGTAAATCAAAATTACATGGGACCAAAGACATTGGTTAGAGGACTTCAAGACCTTTCCAAAATGTCTAAGAACATGTTCATATGATCAAAATTGAGCAAGATATGCATTGGATAAGTTGGGAAATTTTTGTGAAATGGCAAAAGTCAACTATCCTTGAAACTTCAATTTTTGACAAAAGGACCCACTTTCTTCCACTTGATTCAGACTTGTCATGCCACACACGTGTCCCATGATTAATTTAAAGATCAAACATTTATTTTTCTATTTTATTTAATTTTTATTAATTTAATTCATTTTAAATCCATAATAATTCAAATAAAATCTAAAAATCAATGGAATAGTGTCTTTTGGATTTGAATAGCTTCCATACATCATGTGCCAGCTCACAAACTCATGCTAGGGTTATGTTGTACACCAAGTCTTGGTTTTGCTTAAAAAAAGGGAAAGTTTGTTAATGATAAAAAACCCAAGACTAATTCTCTCATGGGCATGGATCAAAGCCAGCTAATGACCTAATTCCTTTCTCATATATACACACAGTCTAAACCTAATTGAGGACACGTGCTAAAGCTACTGCAAACACCATAACCAAATTCAAAAATCAAGCAAAAAAACTCAAAACTGAAATCAATCTTCCAGCACAATTAAAGGCCCTTTATTAATTCCAATAGATTGCTGGGACTTGGAGGAACATTTTGCAATCAGAAACAAGCTCTAAAGCTCAAGAACACGGCCAAACAAAAACACGGTTTGCTCATTCTTTTCCATAATTGAAATTCAAGTTTTATGCATCCTTAACATGATATAATCATTGCTTTGCATTGCTAACATCATTCTGAAGCTAATGGGATAGATTAATTTGATTATGGTGCCCTGAAACGCAAAACACCATTAATGAAATCTAGGGTTTCAGAGTTCTCAATTTAGGGCTTTACAGCATAAGCAAAATCAGAGCTTCTCATGGCTATGGTTAAATTCATCAGGATGAGACGAATTCATTGGACACCTCGCACCCTATTTATATAATGCACAGGCCTAATCGCTATTTTTGGAATTTGTATTTTGAGGGGGTTTAAAACCCCCGCTATTTGACATATTTTTCTGCAGGTTTCATGAAGAAGACGGTGAGCTGGCAATACCTTACTGGACCATTCAAATACGCGCGCCTCTTTTTGTTTCAGCATGTGACTTGTTTCTTTTCTTACATTATATTTATTGCATATTATATTAACAAAGACAACAAAGTGGCTTGGTGGTTGATGACGTGCGTGGTAACTATTGGGACCTGGGTTCGATTCCCAGGTCCACCCAAATCTCAATATTGTTTTTTCTAACAAATTCCTATGCAGCTTCACAACAATACTCCACCATGTGCCTTCAATGATCAGCGCGCCAGGTGTTCCCAATCATCAATCCAAAGGCCAGAAAGTGATGAGCACCATGTTCCTCAGTCAACCATGCGCATCTGATCAAGAAAGTCAACAGGCTTAAATTGATATTAGGCCTAAATTTCCAGAATAAAACCTCCATTGGGCCATCACACCCCCCCTGGTTTTTACTACTTTTATTTTTTCTTTTCCTTTTATTTTCTTTAATAATTATTAATATTATTTAATTAACTAACAAATTAATATTTTTAATAAATTCAGAGAATAAAAAAATGTGAATATTTTTATTAATTATTACTATTTTTATTGATTAATTTATTTTTGTAGATAAATTCTAATTAATCAACTTAGTTTAATTTAGGTTAAATTTTAACCTTTTTCTCAATAAGTAAAATAAACTTAGAATTAGGTTTTACTAACTTTTAATTTTAATTCCTTTTATTTTATTTTACATAAAAAACACAAAAATCTTTTTCTTGTAAATAAATAATTAATTAGTTTTTTTAGGTTTAATATTTCATTAAATTGTAAAAAAGGACCAAAACTCGTATTTTTCTATAAAAAAAGGGTCAAAACCCTAAGGACGTCCCGATTGAATTTCTTTCGTGCATTATTCTTATTTTGATTATTTATGTAATTGTTTCCAAGGGTGTAATAATTAGGATTTACCGCTTTATTTACCTTTCCGTACTTATTTATCAAAACAGGTTTTTGTTTTTGGCGATGTATAGACTCGCGCCTTGTAATAGCGTAGATTCAAATTTCCGCACTTTATTCTCCGCACTCTTAACTGTTAATATGCGTGCAAGAATGAATGCCAAATAAAATAAATTTGTAGCTCACAAATAACATGTACAAGATAAACATTAACATGAAAACAACACACAAGCACATGCCACTCCTAAGGCACGCCTCACTAGTTGCCTCGAACGTGGTCACAAGTATAGGGTGTCTTAGAGGTCGCCCTCCTGTCTAAAGATCCAGTTGCCTCGAAATGGTTGCCTCGGATAAAAAAGGATCTAGGACATTAGGGTTACTTCTAAGGTGTCCTACTATTGCTTCGGTGACCACACTTTCCCTTAAATTGAATTGACCCGAATAACTCCAACGATGGTGCTACCTACCTCTCAATGGTGGGATGGCATTATCTAAAGGACTCTTACACAGCCTAATTCCTTAGAGTAGGTAGATCTCATGGGTACTTGCTCTTTCAAACAAATAAAAACATCTTTTCACACTCACACTTTCAAAAGTTTTCCAACAAATTTTTCATACACTCTTGAGGACAGATACAAGAGTTACCTAGAAATTTTTCAAACGAAACTTTTTCAAAACCCACAAACACTTGAAAAGCAAACAAATTTTTGAAAACATAAGAGCAAGTACCTAAGAGCCCGTGGATAACCACGGATAGAAAGGGTGCTAACACCTTCCCTTTCTATAATCTACCTCCCGAACCGAGAAACATCTCGAAAAGGAATTTTGCTGTGCTTTTGTCCTTTCCTTGTTGGAGAAAATAAAAGACGGTGGCGACTCTTGCTTACCGCGACATTTCGCGAAACCAGCTAAAAAACAGTCAGTTATATTTCCACCGATCACACCAACCTACACCTTCCTTATTCTTCAATACAAATTTAGGGAGGTGCAAAATAAACCACCTCGCCAGCAGCGGTGTACAACACATGAGAGTTCCCCTTCTCCGCATAGTACGGGTATAAAGAGCATGCAGAATATCACCTAAGAGAGTAGGCACTGGGTTACGAGACATGAAAATCTTGACCGCATTCACATCTATGAAGGCATCTGGATTCGGGAACAGAACCAAGTCGTAGATGAGGAGAGCCAGGATATCTTCAAATGCTTGAAAGTCTAAACTATCCCAGAACTATTGAGCTTGATCGATAAAAAACGTAGCAAAGAAACCTTTAACCCCACTCTTGGTCTCCCAGTTAGATACTACATCAACCATTTTTAGATGTAGGGCTGAACCAATATCCTCTGGCCTAGGAGCTATCTCCAAACCTTTAAAGGGTGTCTGCTCTAGAATAGATATGCCCAGTAAGTCATAAAACTCCTCCAGAGTAGGGACTAACTAATAATCTGGGAAGGTGAAACAGTGATGCAATAGGTCAAAGAACTGGAACAACACGCTCATCATTTGCTCATCCAACTTTGAAGTGACCAAACTAAGGAGGTGACCATGTCTTCTAACAAAGGAAGAAGTATCGGGAACTTTTGAAACCAACTCTCTGAGCTGAGCAGGGATTTGCATGAAGTTGACTCGAATGGTATTTCTGTGCATAGAGGCCATGATCTGTAAAATAGAACAAAGATGAATCCCCTCGGTCTTTGAAATGGTTAGTCTAATGAGATATGCATGCGATTTCATGATGCATGATGTCATGATAAAAACATACCACAGGTATCACAGATAGCAAACGTGGTAAGGGCAAACAAGTCACACAATAGCCCTTAAATTTCAGGCTGGCATGGAGTTTAGGTATTACCCTCTTGCAGTTTAGTTGTTTCAACCTATCCTAGTAATAGTAACCGGGTTCTAGAGGTTCTCAATATCACTGACTATCCTCCATCGCTCATAATTACAGTCACGCAATCTTTTCTTGCAGCCGAAACCATCTCGAGAGTATGGTCTCAATGAGTGTAGCATACTGCTACTTTCTATGGCCAACTAAGGGATATCGGTACCAACTAAGGTGCCACATCAATGTAGCCACTACTTTAACCGTATCGGTATACACCGTACAGTTCCCTCACAGTCTATTGCTACTTACCTAAAAGGTATCCCCAGATCCGGGTTAGGACCTATAGTAACTCCGATACAAAGCCCACAAAGATAAAGCAATCAAATCAAACAATAGAAAACAATATGATGAACTATTCCTAAGGTACACCCCACTTATTAAAGTCCCCAGTAGAGTCGCCAGTTCTGTGATACGGTGGCCAGAACCAGGACGTGTTTCCCTTTTTTAAGGAATTTGCTGGTTTGCGTTTTGCATTTGTGTTTGCAAAATGTCGCGGTAATCAAGAGTCGCTGCCGACTTTTATTTTATCCAACAAGGAAAGGAAAAAAGCACAGAAAAATTCCTTTTTCGAGATATTTCTGAGTACGGGGGGTAGATTATAGAAAGGGAAGGTATTAGCACCCTTTCTATCCGTAGTTATCTACGGGCTCTTAGGTACTTGATCATCATATTCAAAATTGTTTTCTTTATGTTTGTGTGATTTGAAAAGCTTTTGTTTTGACTTCGATTTAACTCTTGCTTCTGTCTTCAAGAGTGTAATGAAGTGTTTTTAAAAACTTTACTTGTAAAGGAGTGTAAGTGTGAAAAATTTGTTTGGAATGAGCAACTACTTAAAAACTAATCTACCTACTCGAGAAAAGAATCGTTCTATGTTCGTTTTCTTTAGACAACGCTATCCCACTATTAGTGAGTAAGTAGCATCGTCGTTGGAGTTTTGAGGGTCAATTCGAAAAGGACGTACGGTCACTAAAGTAATGTTAGGACGTCTTAGTAGTAACCCTAATGTCTTAGATCAATTATTCGGGGCAATAATTCCGAGGCAATTTTTCCGAATCGGGACTTTGATCTCTGTTTAGACAAAAGGACGACCACTAAAGCATCCTATACTCAATGACCGTTTACCAAAGGCAACCAAGTGGGAGTGTACCCTAGGAGTGTGCATGTGCGAGTGATTCAGTTTCAGATTTATTATCTTTGCACATTTTAAGGTTATCTAACTGTTTTAAAGTTTTCACATACATTCTTGTCATGCATCCTAATATTATACATCTAACAGTTTAATAATTTGCGGAATTTAAAGTGCGGAAATTAAACTAAGCTATTACAAGGCTTCAAGTATTTACATAGCCAAAAACAAACCCTTTAAATAATAAAGCGATAAATAAACGTCCTAATTAACTATTACAACTTGTGAGCAGTTATAATAATATGGTAAAAATAAAATAATAAAGCGCGCAATGAAAATTAGAACGAGTGCGAACTAGGGTTTTGACCCTTCTATCCTAATTAAAAGAGAAAATGTTTTTTTGTTGTTTTTAATAAAAGAATTAAGTTTTCTAAATTAAATATGCAATTAATTAGTTAATTAAATTAATTAATGAAAATAATTACAATGACCTATTTTTGGTTTTTTGGTTATTTTTTAAGAAAAAATAAAATGTAATTAAGTTTAGACAAAACCCTAATTTTCTAATTATTTTTAATTATTTATAAAAAGAATTAAAGTTATCTAAATGAACAACTTAATTAAATTATTTAATTTTTTGATAAAAATAAAATAAAATCTAAACCTAATTTGTGAAAAGTATTATTTTTATGATTTTAAAAAAAAATAAAATAATTAATTTTGTTAGCAAATAAAATAAATTAATTAATTAAGTAAAATAAAAAGAATAGAGAAGAGATTTGGGCCTGAACAAAGCAAATTGGGAGGGTGTGAGAAGCAATATAGCCCAAGCCCAAGGGTGTCCACGTTTGACTTTTTTGCATCCAATTCATTGCTTTGACTAGGTCCCATGGTGGTCTCTCACATGCTAGCCCTCAGATCTAGCTTCCAGGAGGTCCAAAGGCTGGATGATGAGGATGTATGATAGGCTTTGGACTTGTGTACGCATGTGATTGCCTGAAAGAAAAAAAAAACATGAAGCAATTTGGGGGACCTGGGATTCGAACCCAGGTCCTGAGGCACGTTCCAGTGACTGGCTACCAGCTGAGCTAGTTGTTCTTTTTGTATATCAAATATCAATAATAAATAATATGCAAAATAAAAGAAGTTAGTGGAGAACAAAGAAAACGCGCGCCAGAATTCAAATATGCCAATAGAAAGGTGACACGCAGGTCATCCCTGACCTCGTTCCGTTGGTAAAAGTTCCAAACTTTTACCTACGGACGTTTGTCCGTTGCTATATCCCTGCAATTTCTCAAAATCAAGCATGAGTAAGATAAATCAAAACTAAAGCCATGGATGGCTTCGTCTGGACCTGCTGAGTTCAATGGTGGCCCTTTCATGGCCCAATTTTGCCTGTAAACGGAAATCCTAAATTGAACCCTAAAACCCTAGCTATGGTGAAATCCAGTACAAGCCATGAAAATGCAATCAAATGTTACAGGAAGCTTGCAAACATGATGGTGATCAAGAATATATCATTAACTCATGCTATCAATGCCTAAATCATACAAACCGAATTCAAGAATACATGGATGTCGTGGATGACTTACAGCGTGATATGGGGCCTGGAAATGCTTGCTTTTGATTGCTTTTGGTTGTTGGGGATCCCAGGAATCGATTGGAATGGTCCAAGGGTCTTGAATTGGCCTATAACTAGGAATTCGTGTTTGCACTTTTTCTTGATTTTTTCAAGTTTTGTTCTTGATGTTGCGCCTCTTTCTAACCTCTTTTGGTCTGCATTCCTTCTATATGTATTGAGGAATGTATTAGGGTTGATAGAATGTACTCAATCTTCTTCCATTATTGAATTTGATTGTGATTTGATACACTTGAATATCATTCCAAAAATAGCCTAAAATCAATCTTTTTGTCCACACCAATGCCTTGCACGATTTCAAATACTTGCCAACTGGATTTGAGACTTGAAACAAGTATAAAATCTTGAGTATTCAATGCTTTAGATTTTCTCATGATTTATTTTGATTAAAATTTATTTAATTCAAATAAAAATCAAAATAAATAATAAAAACATGATAATGACAAGTGGCAAGGGTTAGAGCTCGTGGACTATGTTGCCAACTCAAAACAAGTAAAAAAGATTGGGCCCATTTGGCGAAAAATGAAGTTTTAGGCATAGTTGACTTTTGGCAATTTTGTAAAAAAGGGTCAACTTCACCAATGCATAAATTCCTCAATTTTGACTCTTTGAAGGTGTTCTTAGACTTTTTAGAAATATTGAGATGTCCTATAAGCAACCCTTTTGGTCTCATTTCAATTTTATATTCCATACTCATGTATGAAGCTTTGACAAAAAAGGTGTTTTTGTTGACTTTTCAAAATGACCTATAATGTCCAAATTCATAACTTCTTGTGAGTGCATATTTTGAACTTGGGAGCTGAAGATGGATTGTAGATCATGGAATCATATTAAAAATGAGCTTTGGATGGGTCATTTCTCATAAAGTATGAGAAAGTTATGCTTGGTCAAAGTTGAGTTGACTTTTCCTACAAAACCCTAATTAAGCAACTTTTGGTTCTTGATGAATTATGAGCAATCCTTGATGAATTATGAGCAATCCTTGATGAATCATGATCAACCCTTGATCAAATGATGAAATATACTTCAAAATGAGGATGTTGACCAAAAATCTTGAAGTTTGACTGTATGTGGGCCACAGTTGACTTTTGCCCTAACACGGTCGATTTTTAGGCCTTTGAGCAATTGATTGAGCAAACTTCCTCTGCAAGGATTGAAACTTGACATGGATGATCTTGAGAACATATTAGGGCATTGGTGAGAATTTGGGATCCCTTGGACCTAAGTATCTTGATGCAACATGAAACCCTAATTTGAGGTAGACTGCCTTAGGAGAGAGCTTGTCTAGTCAACCCTTAGACTACCTTGAGCAACTTGAGTATCATTCTTGAAATGTTTTTTTGAGAAATATGGGAGGGAAAATTTTGGGTTACAACAGGCAGTCATTTTTGTAATCTTCTTTTTTTCGAGGATTTGTAGTAACCTCTTTTTTTTTTGTTTTCGTTATCCCTAATTTTTGCCTGAACTGTTTCTTTTATGATTACAGTCAGCGGGATGCCCCAATTTTTATCTTAAGTCTCCTTCATAGGTTTTGACTTAATGGGCTTTTATTTCGAGAGATAATGACTGCATGTCTTGACGATTATACGGAACCATCACCATTTTTGTTTTGGAAGGACGTCTTTGATGCCATTCATTGTGTATGAAGTAGAATATTGCGACTGAATGCACATCTAAATTAATTGAGAAACTACCCTGCCCCAGGTTATGATTAAGGGTTTTAATTTGTGTGAAAAGAAAACTCCTACTTCTTTGGCTCGAAGAGGTTGACTAGGGATTATCTTCCTTATAACTCCACTATTTAGGATTTGAAACAACGCATGTACATCGTCAGCAGGGTCTGTTCAAAAGCATACTGTAAAGATTGTGGTATCATTTTCGTCATCCTCCCTCTAAAGGCTTACAGTTTTTTAGTCGAGAGTTGAATATCACGAAAAGGAAATATAAAGAAATTTAAGCATAATGAAAAAAATTAATTCAAGACAGACACGTGTAATGCATTAATGAAATAAAAAAGTTTGACATGACAATAATCGTTTGAATAAGCAAAGAAAATACAACTTCAGAATTCAAATGAACAAAAATGCTTTCAATCCTAGCCATGTTTTGGCAAGGGAGCAGTGATCACATTGGGAGTATCAGGAGGGTCGAATTCGATCTCCTTGGCGTCAATCATATTCTGAATCTTGTATTTCAACGCCCAACAATCGTTAGTATCGTGCCCCGGGATACCAAAATGATAAGCACACCTTGCATCCGAGTTGTAGTTAGGAGAAGAAGTCTTAGGGTTCGGATGAGGGTTTATCACCGTAATCAGATTCATCTTCAACATGTGTTTCAATGCTTTGAGGTCTTTCCACCCTTGGTTGATTGTTTCGTTGTTGTGGTCATTGTGTGCGTGCCGAATTAGAGATCAACACTGCCCCCACATATTGGTGGTAGTCTGCTTTGCTACGCCTCTTCTGGCCGTGCACATCATTGGCTTTCCTTTTTCCACCAAATGACTTCTTCTCTGTACTCGAAGAGGTATTTTTCTGGATCTTACCACTCAGGATCCCAACTTCTACTCTTTCTCCAGTCAGAATTAGCTTGGTGAAACCCGCTGACGAGCTGCCGATCAAATTATTAAAGAATGGACCAGATAGCGTCCCCAGAAACATATCAACCAACTCCCTACCAGACAACGGAGGTTGGACTCTTCCAGCCAAGTCTCTCCACTTTTGGGCATAGTCTTTAAATCCTTCACTTGCACCCATGGACATACTCTGAATTTGAGTACAAGTAGGAGTAAGGTCGGCATTGTACTGATACTGCTTGTAGAAAGCAGCAGCCAGATCTTCCCAGTTTCGGATATTTGCTCCCTCTAGCTGGTAGAACCATTCAAGTTGAGTCCCTGACAGACTATCTTGAAATAAGTGAACCCATAGATTTCTATCAGCTGTGTAGGGATGGATCTTCCTGACATAAGAACGGAGATGGAGTTTTGGGCAGGACACCCCATCATACTTAGTAAAAACTGGAGCTTTGAACTTCTGAGGGATCACCACTCCAGATACCAGTCCCAAATCTCCGAAATCCAAACCAGGGATCTTCTGAATCTCCATAGCACTCAGACGGTCTTCAAGTTATTTTTACATATCCTTAGCAGGAGGATACTGTTCCTCATCATAATTTGTATCATTATCAGAAACTGCAGGACTGGGGCCCTTTTCTTCTTCTTGGTCCTCCTCTCCCTTGGATGAAAAAGACAGATCAGCTTGATGTTTCAACCTATCCCCAAACCTTTTGCCCATACTCAGCAGAACAACCTTCTTCTTCTTCTTCTCTTTCTCTTTCAGAATAGAGCTTTCAAGTCCTCTTGCCCTTTAGCCAAGCTCAAGAACATCTCTTGGAATTGGGCATTTTGTGCCTGAAGATCTTTGATAGCTTGGTCGGAAGACATTTCTGCTGAAATAAACAACGAAGAAGATGAGAAACCTGTTATGGTACCTGTAATGGTGTGCATGATAATGGGATGCGTATGTAATGGTTTCAAAGACTTTGGGAGATTTAAATTTGCAAGCCAAGAAATAAACAAACTTTATTAGATTAAACTTGTAAAAATGTTCAACAATGCCTTTAAGGCATTTACAAATATGCAAATGAAAAACAAATCTAAACTAAAAAAACCAAAATCTGAAATCCCATGGACGCTTCCCCTTGGTGCTGACGTAGTCATTGATCATTCTTTCATTCTCAAGTTTCCTGGTGAGCTTCAAGATCTTCCTTTCTTGCTCATGGTACTTTTCCCGGTAGGTATCCATCTCCTCTTTCAGCTGAATCCATGATCTCTTCAATTCCCCAAGATCAGTGGGCATGTAGGGATAAAGGACTGTATAAGGAATGCCCTCTTTATTGGTAGGCTCCACAATCACTGGCAATACAGCTTCATAAGGAATCCCAAGCTTCTGGGCTCGAGCTCGGACCCACTAGAGATAAGGCTGCATAGGGAGAGAAGTCTTTGGTCCTAGATCTTGAGGGTCAGACCTGTTCACCATGCCCCATGCTCGTATAAACCTTCGGCGATGCTCGTCAATGTCCCCCTTATAGTCAAAGGCAATATCTGTAAGAAGTAGCTCATGAGGACCGTCTCTCCGAGCACGACTAAACTGTCGTAAAGCCAAGCAAGTACTGTAGGTTATTCCTCCTCTAATTCTAAGCAATGGGACATTAGGATATCCCCCACATCGATCAATGATAGCAATGCTTTCCATATCCTTAGAACTCCAAAGAATGTCTGTATGAGCAAGGGACATTATCCTGTAAGACCATCCTAAACCTTCTTCATTTTTCAGCACAGACTTGGGGAGGTGCGAAATAAACCACCTCGCTAGGAACGGCATGCAACATATGAGAGTCCCTCGTCTTTGCACAATACGGGTATATAGGGCATGCAGGATATCACCTAGGAGAGTAGGTACAGGATTGCGAGACAGGAAGATCTTAACCGCATTCACATCTATGAAGGAATCTGGATTCGGGAAAAGAACCAAACCGTAGATAAGGAGAGCCAAGATGTCTTCAAAAGCCTGAAAATCCAAGTTATCCCAGAATAGTTGAGCTTGATCTATCAGAAACTTGTCTAAGAAACCTTCAACCCCGCTTCGTGTCTCCCAGTTGGATATTACATCAGCTCTTTTTAGATGCAAAGCTGAAGAAATGTCTTCTGGTCTAGGAGTCTCTTCCAAACCTGTGAAGGGCATCTTCTCAAGGATGGATATGCCCAGTAAGTGAGAAAACTCTTCCAAAGTGGGAACTAGCTGATAATCCGGGAAGGTGAAATAATGATGCACAGGATCGAAGAACTGGAAAAGCACACTCATCATCTGCTCATCAAACTTTGAGGTAACCAAACTAAGAAGCTGACCATGTCTCTTAATGAAGGAAGAAGTCTCAGAAACTCTTGATACCAACTCTTTGAGTTGAGCAGGTATTTGCACAAAGTTAACTCAGATGGTGTTTCTGTGCATGGAAGCCATAATCTACAAAACAGAACAAAGATAAATCCCTTCGGTCTTTGAAATGGTTAGTATAATGAAGTATGCATGTTATGTTATGATGCATGATGTCATGGTAAAAACAACACAGGTATAGCAGATAACAGACATGGCAAAGGAAAACAAGTCACACAAAAGCCCTTAAGTTTAAGGCTTGCATGGGGTCAAAGGTATTACCCTCTTAAAGTTAAGTTGGTTTCAACCTGTCCTAGCAATAGTAACCGGGTTCTAGAGGTTCTCAATATCACTGACCATCCTACATCGGTCATGGTTTCAGCTCATGCAATCTTTTCTTGCGGCCGGAACTATCTCGAGAGTATGGTCTCAATGAGTGTAGCATCGAGTATCAACCAGTTCCCAACTTTACACCGAGACCGGCTATCTCACTACTTCCTAATGGCCAAGTTGGTCTATTAAGGGTTCTAAGGTCAGTTGATGTTTAACGACACACATAGCAGTCCCGTATTCTCCTCATTTCTCCATAAGGGATACCGGTACCAACCAATGTGCCACATCAATGTAGCTACTGCTTCAACCGTATCGGTCTATGCCGTAAAGTTCCCTCACATTTTATTGCTACTTACCTAAAAGGTGTCCCCCATATCCGAGTTAGGATCTATAGTAACTCCAATACAAAACCCTCAAAAAGTAAAGAAATCAAATCAAAACAAGAGAAGCAATTTATGATGAACTAATCCTAAGGTATACCCCATTTATTTACTCCCCAACAAAGTCGCCAGTTCTGTGATACGGTGGTAAAACCAGACTGTTTTAGGAACATGCTGGTTTGCGTTTTGCGTTTGTGTTTGCAAAATGTCGCGGTAAGCAAGAGTCGCCACCGACTTTTATTTTATCCAACTGGAAAGGAAAAAAGCACAGAAAAATTCCTTTTTCGAGATTTTGAGTACGGGGGGTAGATTATAGAAAGGGGAGGTATTAGCACCGTTTCTATCCATGGTTTTCCATGGGCTCTTAGGTACTTGCTCATCATTTTAAAAATTTCTTCTGTGTTTGTGTGTTTTGAAAAGTTTTTGTTTTACTTTGTTTTAACCCTTGTATCAGTCCTCAAGAGTGTTACGAAGTTGTTTTTGAAAACTTTGTTTGAAAAGTGTTTGGTGTGAAAAAGTTTGATTTGAGCAAGTACCTACTAGCATCCAACTACTCGGAAAAAAATCATTTCTATTCTTGTTTCCTTTAGACAGTGTTATCCTACTATTGAGAAATAGGTAGCACCGTCGTTGGAATTTGCAAGGGTCAATTCGAAAGGGACGTAATGGTCATTGAAGGAAACATGTAAGGATACCTTAGCATTTCGAAGGGACTGTCATCATATATTCGTAGGCAACATCGAGGGACAAGATCATATACCGTAGGCAACTCGAGGGACAGTAAGGGACCATGATCTTTTATGATGACTTTAACCGAGGGTCTTTGCTAAGGGTATCCCTATGTTCGAGGGACATGACCATTGTTTTCCGAGGCAACCAAGTGAGGCATACCCTAAGAGTGCATATGTGCAAGGTGTGTTATGTTCAGTTATTTTAGTCTTACGTTAAGTTTGCTAATGTTTGATTATTCTTGCCATACAATCCTATTAGTCATACATATAGCAGTTAATAATTGCAGTAATTTAAAAGTGCAGAAATATAAAACATAGCTATTACAAGGCTTCAGGGAGGGGGATTATGTACATATCCAAAACTGGGGGAAAAAATAAATAAAACTGGTAAAGGTCCTATTAATCATCTATTACATCTCAATATACAGTTACAATAATAAAATGAAGTGCGAAAGAATAATAATGCGCAAATTTGAAAAGACGTCTAAAAATCCTAAGATATAAAAAAAATCTTTTTATTGTTTTTTGTTTTAATTTATAAAAATGGTTTAAGTTAAAAAATAATTGATCTAGATCTATATTTAAAAATAATAATTATTATTAAAGAAACATGAAATTTAAATAAAAGAAATTAATTCTATGTCTTTTTGGTATTTTTGTTACGAAAAGGAAAATGAATTAAAATGAAATTAAACCTAAGTTCTATAAATTTTAATTTTTTTTAAAAAAAGTTAAAGTGTTTAGTTAATTAATTTATCAAAATTAAAATTTAATTAAGAAAAAATCATAAATCTATTTTTATGTGATTTTTATATTTGTTTATTGATAAAAATAAAAAAGGAATTAAAATATATAAATGAAATGAATAAAACAAGAAAATAAAGATGGGCCTAGTAGCAAAAGTAAACAGGGGGTGCAATCATCAGAAATCCCTAGGCCCGAATCTTCGAAAGCTTCATGCTCTAACTATGGTGTTTTTTTTATTCTTGCTGGAATCTATGATTCAACCATCCATAAATGTTCTATATAAACTCAAACAAATGTTAGCATACCATAAAATGTGATTAAAATTAGAGATTCGAAGTTTAAAATTTTACCAAATTGGTGTTGTCAAATGAGGGCGTGCTAGGTGTGTGATGGATTGCTCTTGGGCCTTGTAAGACTCCTGAGGACTTCAAGAGGATGGTTTGAGGCTTGATGTCAATTGAGAGAGACCATAACCTCGAGATATGACTTGCACCAATTCTTTGATTTCTGGAGAGCTTTTTGAAGAGCTTTTTGAGAGCTTTTTGAAGAGCTTTTTGAGAGATTTTTAGAGAGGAATTTTGTGTCTTTCAAGCTTGTATGGCTCTATATTTATATAGGAGAATGAGGATACAAGAAAGCATGGAAAGAATCTCCCTCATAATATTGTGTTTTAAGACCATGATCAAGATTTGAAAAAAAATGCCATATTTGATGATTTTATGCCATTTTCACATCAAAATTTACATTATTTCTATTATTTATTTATTTAATTCTGAATTTTAATGAATAAAATATCAAAATAAATAACATAAATAGTAGAAAAATGTATGGGTGGGCTTAGAGGTCGTGGACCATGTTAGGAATGAGTTTCAAACTTGAAAAGATAGGCCCATTTGGAAAAATTCCAAGTTTGGTCAATATTTGCTTCATGCATTTTTTTCAAAAATTGTCCAACTTTGACAATGCATATCTCTCTCAATTTTAACCTTATTAGGGTGTTCTTGGACCTTTTAGAAATCTTAGGATGTCCCCTAAGCAACCTCTTTGGTTTCATCTCAATTGGATATTCCATGTTCATGTAAGAAGCTTTGACCCAAAAGGTGTTTTTGTTGACTTTTCAAAATGACCTATAATGTCCAAATTTATATTATTTTGTGAGTGCATATTTTGAACTTGGGAGATGAAGATGAATTGTAGGGAATTACATCCTCTTCAAAATGAGCTTTGGATGAGTCATTTATGATAAAGTATGAGAAAGTTATGCTTGGTCAAAGTTGAGTTGACTTTTCCTACAAAACCCTAATTTAGCAACTTTTGGGTTTTGATGAATTGTGAGCAATCCTTGAGGAATCATGATCAAACCTTGATCAAATGATGAATAATACTTCAAAATTAGGATGTTGACCAAAAATATTGAAGTTTGACTGTATGTGGGCCACAGTTGACTTTTTCCCTAGCACAGTCGACTTTCAGGCCTTTGAGCAATTGACTGAGAAAACTTCCTCTGCAAGGCTTGAAACTTGACATGGATGATATTGAGAACATATTAGGACAATAGTGAGAATTTTGGACCCTTTGGACTCAAACATCTTGATGCAAAATGAAATCCTAATTTGAGGTAGACTGTCTTTAGGAGAGAGTTTGTCTGGTCAACTCTTGGACTTCCTTGGGCAATTTGAAGACCTTACTTGAAATGTATTTAGAAATATGGGAGGGAAAATTTTGGGGTACAACACATGGAAACACTTTGATAGAATTCATTCTGAACTTGCAGCAGAACCCAGGAATGTCAGACTTGGATTATGCTCGGATGGTTTCACTTCTTATAATTTGTCAGCAAATGCATATTCTTATGGGCCAGTTATTATTACCCCGTACAATCTCCCTCCTGAGATGTGTATGAAAAAAAATTACATGTTTTTGATATGCATCATTCCAGGACCGTCGAGTCCAAAGGCAGGAATAGATGTTTATCTGCAAACTTTAATTGATGATCTTAAGAGGTTATGGGTAGGAGAGTGGACTTATGATGTGTCTCGTAAACAAAACTTTAATATGCGAGCAACTTTGATATGGAAAATTAACGACTTTCATGCATATGGCATGTTATCTGGATGTGTTACACATGGTAAAATAGGATATCTGCATTGCATGGATCACACAAAAGCGTTTACTTTGGATAAGGGTGGGAAAAGTTTGTGGTTTGACTGTCACCGTAGGTTCTTACCTGCAAACCATGAATTTAGAAGAAATAAGAATTCTTTTAGAAAAGGAAAAAAAGTAATAGATCTACCTCCCCCTCGATTGTTATCGATTGAAGTATGGAATAGTCTTCGTGACCTACCAAAATTCACAGATAATGGTGAAGCACGCAAAATTCAAGGATATGGGGATTCTCAAAATTGGACAAAAAGAAGTATTTTTTGGGACCTCCCATATTAGAAGGATTATTTGTTGCGACATAATATTGATGTTATGGATATCGAGAAGAATTTTTTTGATAATGTATTTAACATAATGATGGATAATGAGAAGACGAAAGATAATGAGAAGGATAGAAAAGACATGGAACTTTTATGTAATAAAAAAGAATTGGAGTTGAAACCTCTACCAAATGGAAGATTATTAAAACTCAAGGCTTGTTACACTCTTACTCCCAAAGAAGCAAAATCAGTATGTCGATGGTTAAATGATTTGAGAATGCCTGATGGTTATTCTTCTAACTTGGCAAGATGTGCTGACGCCTCAACAGGGAAGATGCATGGAATGAAAAGTCAAGATTGTCATGTTTTTATGGAACGATTGCTTCCAATTGCATTCACTTTACTTCCAAAGAATGTGCTTAATCTACTACCCGAGATTAGTCAATATTTTGGAGACATTTGTGCGTCAACTTTAAGAGTAGACGACATTATTAAACTGGACCAAAATATTCTTGTCATTCTCTGCAAGTTGGAGCGAATCTTTCCGCCAGGTTTCTTTGATTCTATGGAGCATCTCTCTGTGCATCTTGTTTATGAAGTTTTACTAGGTGGACCTGTTCAATATAGATGGATGTATCCATTTGAACGATTCATGGGTGATTCAAAGCAATCACTGAAAAATAAGAAAAGAGTTAAGGGATCAAGTTGTGCACATTATTTACATCGTGAAACATCATATTTTTGCTCTCATTATTTCAATCACATGATGTTGACTCCAAAAATCACAAGGAACAAAGTTCACTTATGTGAAAGAAGTCAATTCACCTTATCATTTTTTGGTCGTCCAGGACGTCCCTCAGGGAAGACGAGTGAGCATTGGATTTCTCAAAAAGAAATGTAATATGCCCATGTTCATGTGTTGATTAACTGCGTTGAAGTTAAACCATATCTTGAGTAAGTATATTTAATTAAGCATATAAGTTTTATTGGTTAAGACTTATAACCTTCTCTAACCTATATTTTTTTTCAAAATAGGGAATTTAGTACCTACTATTATCAAAGCACATACGAACAAACATCGATTGGTTACACAGATGCCTATTTTCTAGCATGGTTCAAGCAAAAATTATCATGTATTGTTGCACCAAGTCCTGAAATAATACATTTGAGAAGTTTGTCTGAAGGCCCTCATCAACATGTGAATGAATGGCACACATACTTTGTAAATGGTTACAAGTTTCACCCTGAGATTTGGAGTGAAGAGAAGAAAACTATAAACAATGGCATAGTCGTAAAACGAATTACAAACGGTGGTGAGGACAACTTCTATGGGGTTATCACACATATTTAAGAATTGGTCTATAATTATATTGACTCGGAAAATAAAGTTGTCTTGTTGTATTTTGATTGGTATGATCCATCTTCCAAAGAAACAAAAATTGATTAAAAAAATATAACATCGTTGAGGTTCAAATAGATAGAAAGTATAAAGAGCATGACCCTATAATGGCACACAATGTCAGAAAAGTTTATTATGTACCTTATCCTTCAATTACCCCATGCAAACGAGGATGGTATGTTGTAATCAAGTCCAACCCAATGGGTCACATTGATACTGACGAAGTAATGGAAGATGTTGCATACCAAGATGATGAGATTCCACTTGTTAATGAGGTAATTGAAACTGAGGAGATTATAAGTTTGTGCGATACTGAAGTTGAGGGTCAACAAGTTGACGCAACTATCTTGTTGTCAACAAATACCATGGAAGAAGAGCATGAAGAGCTAGGAGAGTCCGAAGACAATAACTTCAGATCCGATGAAGAAAATGAAGATTATGATGATGAATAATTTTAATATGTATTATATAATCTTTTAAAATAATCTTGTGTAATATATTATCTTTCAAATATATATATTATCTTGTGTAATATTATCTTTTATGTAACGTTCATTGTTTAATGTTTTTCTTTCAGATTTGTTTATTCCTACCTCCTACGCATCCTACTCCACCTCATATGCATACTTCTCCACCTCTTATGCATCCTACTCCACATATGTCTGGATCTTTCATTGGATTACTATCCACACCTCCTGGATGCACATTATTCCCGCCCATATCCCCTACAGCTTTTATTAGTCCTACTGGACACGCACCATATTTTCCTACTGGACCCAGTACACATTTTTCTATGCCTTCCATGCAGTCGAGTGGACCCATTCATATGGATCGAGGTGGATCTAGTATGCCCCGACCCGTGCCTTCTGAGGATGATCATGGAGATACCAGTGCTCCCGAAGATTCCAGTGCTCCGAGAGATACCAGTATTGCTCCTGGAGAAACCAGTGCTCAAGAAGATACAAGTGCTACCGAGGAGTAAACAAGGAGGGAGCACATATTGAGGAGAAATGATCTGCAAAAGGTTAGATATTATCGTGGCAGACTTGTCATTTGGCCCGACTCTGGATCATAAGTGTTTATATATGTTTTATATTATTTTAAATTTGAGTTTTATTTAATCAATTCTAACTTAAGATTTTGGTGTTTAGGATCTTGCCCCATCAGACAATATCGATCATAACAGACATTATTAAAGATAAGTATGACAAAAGTTTGGCCGAGTTATGGAGCTGTACTTGAAGATGACAGAAAAGATTGGTTTAATGCATTTAAGGTATACTTTTTCTTTATATTTTTCCTTTATATTTTTGAGATATTCATGATTATTTATTGCTTAATTTTGAATTCATACAACAATGTAGGAGAAGTGTTATTGGAATGTTAGAGATGACGTCCAAATTGAAGAAAATTTTCACTCAACATGTAGTGCCCGATTTTCTGACACCATGAGGAATGTTAGAATTGAATGGAAAAAAAAGCAACGTCCACGTTGGATAGAAGTGGAAATATTTCATGATCTTATTGTCCATTAGAGTTCTGAAAAATTTAAGGAAATATCTGAAAAGGAAAATAAAAATAAAGCATCTGAAGCTGGTGGTTGCAACTACGCAGCGGGTAGTATTAGTGTTGCTGAAGTTGCACGAAGGATGGTACGTAAATTTATTTATTTTTTAATTAATTTATCATTTATATTTTATATTACATATAACTAATTATTATTTTACTTATTTAATTAGCGTGAAGAGTTGGGTAGAACTTCACTTCTTAATGAGTTCCATCTATAGACTCATCTCAAGAGAAATGGAGAGTTTGTTGACGAGCGCACAAGAAAAACTCAAGTAAGTTTTTCTTATATTAAAAACATTTTATTTATTTCTTTTATATGGATCTAGATTATTTGAATTACTATAACATTTAATTTTTTTTTGTAGGAGGAGTTTGATAGACAACTTTCCCTACAGTTGTTAGAGCATCTTGAACTTGAACCACCGCCGTGATATCTTGTTGATCTTGTTGTGGGTTTTCAGACATGGTATGATGTTTCAGGTGGAAAAAAGAAAAATGGGAGATGTTGTACCCCAAAATTTTCCATCCCATATTTCTCAAAACATTTCAAGAATGATACTCAAGTTGCTTAAGGAAGTCCAAGGGTTGACCAGACAAGCCCTCTCCTAAGACAGTCTACCTCAAATTAGGGTTTCATGTTGCATAAAGATACTTGAGTCCAAGTGATCCCAAATGCTAAACATTGTCCTAATATGTTCTCAAGATCATCCATGTCAATTTTCAAGCCCTACAGAGAAAGTTTGCTCAGTCAATTGCTCAAAGGCCTGAAAATCGACTGTGTTAGGACAAAAGTCAACTGTGGCCCACATACAGTCAAACTTCAAGATTTTTGGTCAACATCCTCATTTTGAATTATATTTCATTATTTGATCAAGGGTTGATCATGATTCATCAAGGATTGCTCATAATTCATCAAGACTCAAAGTTGAAAATTTAGGGTTTTGTAGGAAAAGTCAACTCAACTTTGACCAAGCATAACGTTCTCATACTTTATGAGAAATGACCCATCCAAAGCTCATTTTGAATAGGATTCAATTCCCCACAATCCATCTTCATCTCCAAAGTTCAAAATATGCACTCACAAGAAGTTATGAATTTGGACATTATAGGTCATTTTGAAAAGTCAACAAAAACACATTTTTTTGTCAAAGCTTCATACATGAGCATGGAATTTCAAATTGAGATGAAACCAAAAGGGTTTATTAGAGGACATCTCAAGCTTTCTAAAAAGTCCAAGAACACCTCCAAAGAGTCAAAATTGAGGAAGTTATGCATTGATGAAGTTGACCTTTTTTGCAAAATTGCCAAAAGTCAACTATCCCTAAAACTTCAAATTTTGCCAAATGGGCCCAATCTTTTTCACTTGTTTTGAGTTGGAAACATAGCCCACGAGCTCTAGCATTTTCCACTTGTCCATATCTTATTTTTATTATTTATTTTGATTTTTATTTGAATTAATTCAATTTAAATCAAAACAAATCAAATAAAATCCAAAATATTGAAAGTAAGAGATTTTGTGCTTGTTTCAGGTTCCAATTACAGCTAGAAAATCATTCAAAATCGTGTAAAGGCATGTGTGCACAAAAAGATTGGATTTAGGCCATGTTTGGAAAGATCTTAAAGTTGAATCAAATCAAATCAAATCAAAAATCATTGATGGAGGAAGATTGGATGCAGTTATCAACCCTAATTCAGTCCTTGGTACATAAGGAGGCGAGGCAGGCCTAAAAACGGGTTGGAGACAGGCGTATGAGCAAGAACAAAATCTGGAAAAAAATCAAGAAAAGTGTAAGATCGAAATCCCATTTGGAGGCAGTTTCAGGACCTTTGAACGATCCCAATTGACTCCTGGGACTCTCAGCAAGCTAAAGTGATCAAGAACCAAGCTTTTCAAGCCCCAAAAAGCTTTGTAAGTCGCTCACGACATAGCCCTATTCTTGAATTCGAATAGCATGATTTAGGCATTGTTAGATTAAATTAATCACATATTCTTGATCTATGAGACATACGCAAGCTTTCTGCACCATTTATTTCATTTATATGGCATGTAGCGAATTTCACCATTGTTAGGTTTTTCGGTTCCGTTTTAGGGTTTTTGTATGCAGGGAAAATTAGCCTTTGTAAGTGGTACTATCATGTTCAGGAGGACGAGACGAACACAACCATGGCATTAGATGTCATTTATGTTGCCCATAAAAGATTTTGGAACGAACACTGCCTATAGCGACGGACAAAATGTCCGTAGGTAAAAGTCTGAGACTTTTACCCACAGAGAGAGGAAGAAGATGATGAGTTGTCACTCCCCTATTGGCCTATTCAAACTCTGGCGCGTTTTTTTGTTACATCATCCACTAACATGCTTTTTTATATATTATATTTGTTTGTTGTTATATGTACAACAAAAACCAACAGCCCAGCTGGTTACAAGCGTTGGAATTTGCTTTCAGGACCTGGGTTCGAATCCCAGGTCCCCCAAATTCTCCATAATATTTTTCTTTTCAGGATCTCATGCATGTGCAAGCCCAGGGTCCACCATACACCCCCACAATCAATCATGCCAAGTGGCTAGATGGCCAAATCTGATGGCCATCCAGGAAGGTACATCATGAGCCAAGTCAAGCGCGCAGTACAGGATCTCAAAAGTCAGACGAATTTCACTCAATTGGGCCCAGGAAATTGCTTTTCACACCCTATTTTTCAGGCCCATCTCTTATCCTTTTTTCTTTTTATATTTCATTTAATTAACTTATTTAATTTAATTACTAACCAAAAATTATTTTCTTTTTATTAAAAAATCACAATATTATTCTTTCACAAATTAGGTCTAGATCTTATTTTTATTAAAAAAATTAATTAATTTAATTAGGTTTGTTAATTTAGGCAACTTTAATTTCTTTTTTGCAAATAATTAAAATTAATTAGAATAAATAGGTTTTATTACTAACTTAATTGTATTTTATTTTTTTCCTAAAATAACAAAAAAACCAAAAATAGGTCATTTAATTATTTTCACTAATTAATTTAATCACTAATTAATTTTCATATTTAATTTAGAAAAACTTAGTTCTTTTCTTTAAAAAATATTTAAAACAACAAAAACATTTTTCTTTTGATTAAGAGGGTCAAAACCCTAGTTTCTCGCCGATCTAATTTTCCTCGCGCACTTTATTATTATTTTTACCCAATTATTGTATCTGCTCACAGTTTGTAATAGTTAATTAGGATGTTTATTTTCATTTATCGCTTTATTTTCAAAGGGTTTGTTTTTGGCTATGTAAATACCCGAAGCCTTGTAATAGCGTAGTTTAATTTCCGCAATTTAAATTCCGCAAGTTCTTAACTGTTAGATGTATGATAATAGGATGCATGACAAGAATGTATGACTAATTTTAAAACAGTTAGATCACCCTAAATGTGCAAAGATAAATAAACTGAAATTGAATCACTCGCACATGTGAACTCCTAGGGTACACTCCCACTTGGTTGCCTTCGGTAAACAGTCATTGAGTATAGGATGCTTTAGTGGTCGTCCTTTTGTCTAAACAAGGATCAAAGTCCCGATTCGGAAAAGTTGCCTCGGAATGGTTGCCTCAGAATTGTTGCCTCGAATAAACGATCTAAGACATTAGGGTTATTACTAAGACGTCCTAACGTTGCTTTGGTGACCGTACGTCCCTTTTCGAATTGACCCTCAAAACTCCAACGACGGTGCTACCTACTCATTAATAGTGGGATAGCGTTGTCTAAAGGAAGCGAACATAGAACGATTCTTTTTTCGAGTAGGTAGATTAGTTCTTAAATACTTGCTCAATCAAAACAAACTTTTTTTCACACTTACACTCCTTTACAAACAAAGTTTTCAAAAACACTTCATTACACTCTTGAAGACAGAAGCAAGAGTTAAATCGAAGTCAAAACAAAAACTTTTCAAAGCCCCACAAACACAAAGAAGACAATTTTGAAAATGATGAGCAAGTACTTAAGAGCCCGTAGATAACTACGGATAGAAAGGGTTCTAATACCTTCCCTTTCTATAACCTACCCCCCGTACTCAGAAATATCTCGAAAAAGGAATTTTTCTGTGCTTTTTTCCTTTCCTTGTTGGATAAAATAAAAGACGGTGGCGACTCTTGCTTATCGCGACATTTTGCGAAAACAAACACAAAACGCAAACCAGCAAATTCCTTTAAAAAATAGGGAAACACGTCCCGGTTCTGGCCACCGTATCACAGAACTGGAGACTCTGCTGGGGAGTGTATAAGTGGGGTGTACCTTAGGATTAGTTCATCATAATGTTTTCAATTGCTTGATTTGTCTACTTTATTTTTGTGGGCTTTGAATCGGAGTTACTATAGATCCTAACCTGGATCTGAGGGTACCTTTTAGGTAAGTAGCAATAGACTATGAGGGAACTGTACGGTGTAGACCGATACGGTTGAAGCAGTAGCTACGTTGGTGTGACATATTAGTTGGTACTTATATCCCTTGTGGAGGAACAAGGAGAGTATGGGGCTGCTAATGGGTCATTAAGCATCAACTGACCTTAGAACCTATAATTGACCAACTTGGCCATAGAAAAGTAGCAGTATGCTACACTCATTGAGACCATACTCTCGCGATGATTCCGCGCAAGAAAAGGTTGCTAAACTGGAATTATGACCGATCGAGGATGGTCAGTGATATTGAGAACCTCTAGAACCCGGTTACTATTACTAGGACAGGTTGAACCAACTAAACTGAAAGAGGGTAATACCTAAACTCCATGCTAGCCTGAAATTTAAGGGCTATTGTGTGACTTGTGTGCTTTCAACTTGAACTACTTGCACATGTTTGTTACCTAACAACTTGAGTTCCTTGCAGGTTTTGTTTACAGTCCTTATCCAATACCTTGGATTTCTTGTCGGATTTACTTGTTTACATTACCTCGTACTTTTGCTTAAACGCATAACATACACATCATAACATCATGCCTTAACATTTCCTTAACTATTTCAAGGATCTCAAAGGTTTGTGATGCAGGTTATGGTAAATCCAACGTCTAGCAAGGGGCAAAGGGGATTTATTTTCCTCTAGCCAATGTCATCTAGAGATCAAAACACGATAACTTGAGTCAGGGGCTATGACCCACTCGATATGGTGAGCTTGACTCTTGAAGAAGGATTCTTAATGACACGAAGTTTCTTCAAACAAATTCTAACAGTTTCTTGTTTACCCCGCGAGATCCTTGAAAACATTGCATATATATATCATACATATCATTGCATAACAGGCCTCCTAGTACAGGTCTCTCATGTTCTCGCTGTTTATCTCACTCAATGGCTCTCCAACAAGACAACCAAGATCTTCACACTCAAGAAACCCAATTCAGGGAAATGTTCCTAAACCTATCCAAGGGGCAGGAAGAGTTGAAAACACTCCTCGTCGGGAACCTGGTTAAGAAAAGTCCTGAAGACAATAAGGACGAGCGGCTGGAACAACTGCAAGCTGAGGTAGATACAATGAGAACCCAAATGCTGGGGCAGATGGATCTTATCCAAGGCTTCGCCCGGGAACAAGAAGAGCTGAGAACCATTATCAACCAGCTTCATCAAGACAGATACAACAGTATGAAGCAAACAATCTAGGCCGGGGAACAAGTCATTTATCAGCCTCCAAGAAGACAAGGGTTTGGGTTAGTAAAGAATGGACCTCTCCAAGTTGCTACTACCTCCAGGGTCCAACAACAACCTCGCCATAAACAACCGGTTAATCAGAGTAAGCCGGATAGGCCCAAGAGGCAGTTTACCAAGCTCAACATGTCGTTGTATCAAGCTTTACAACACCTGTTGAGATTGAATCTGGTGACGTTAAGGGACCCTCCTCAGAATCCCCACATAGTCTCCCCAAACTACAATCCTGATGCAAGGTGTGCATACCATTCCAACAGCCCGGGGCATGATACTGATGACTGTTGGGCATTGAAAAACAAAATTCAAGACCTAATCGATAAAGGAGCATTGGAATTCACACAAGATGGTCAACTGGAATGTTTTTGTCAATCCTCTAAGGCTCACCATTTGAAGTGAGAAGTCCTGACACGAGAAGACTTTTTGTTCATTAGAATTTTCAATTTGTAATTTTCTTTTGATTGTTCAAACATTTATTCATGTCAAACTTTGTTACTTTATCAATGCATTACATATGTCTGTTTTGAATCAATCCATTCGTATTCACTATATTCAAATTGCTTTCATTTTTGTGATGTTCAACTCTCGATTAAAAATTCTAAGCCTATAGAAGGAGGATGACGAAAACGATACCACGATCTCTACAGTATGCTTTTAAACAGACCCCGCTGACGATGTACATGCGTTGTTTCAAATCCTAAACAGTGGAGTTATAAGGAAGATAATACCTAGTCAACCCATTTGAGCCAAAGAAGTAGGAGTTTTTCTTTTCACGCAAATTAAAACCCTTAATCACAACCTGGGGCAGGGTAGTTTTCTCAGTTAATTCGGGTGCCCAATAAATGGCATCAAAGAGGTCCTTCCAAAACAGAAGACAGTGATGGTTCCCTATAATCGTCAAGACAGACAGTCATTATCTCTCGAAATAAGAACCCATTAAGTCAAAATCTATGAAGGAGACTTACAAAAAACTGGGGCATCCCGCTGACTGTAATCACAAAAAGAAACAATTCAGGCAAAAAACAGGGATAATAAAATCAAAAAAAAAAAAAAAAGAGGTCCTACAAACTCTCAACAAAAATGACTGATTGTTCAAAATAAATTGTCAGTATCCAAACCATCACTGGAGTATCAGAGCGAAGACTCAAACGGGATCTAAAATGCACAATTAGCTGAGTTTAGGATCGAAGAACATCACGAAGAGCGGGTGGGTACAAATAAATTTTGAGCCTTTATCCTTTGTTTCTCGAACCGTGAACCAGGCCACGTTATGACCCTTAAACGTCCTAGCTGAAGCATGGGTTAGTTCGAAGGCATACTATTATAAAAGGTATCCTGACTCCTATAAGGTTTGCTGTAAATCATGAATTGACATCACATTTTACAAAATTTGCCTGTTTTACCGAAAAATGCATTTTCAAAAATTTCAAGACAGACATAAGCTTTGCGTTCTTAAAATAACATTGTTTACATATGACTATTTGTTCAACAGCAGAGAAATTCACACGACGAATATCTAGTGAACAAAAACCTTCTCAATAAAAAGGATCACCTCAAATGGAAAAGCACTTCCAACCAAGGGGCACGGCATAATCATTGTCCATCATCTGGGGCAGTCAAGTCAAGATTCAAAGAATCTCTCAAAGATGCCAAATAGCCAGGGGCAAATCTCCATCTGAATCACTCGGGGCATTGGACATGAATTCCAGCAACAAATCTTGCATGATCAAACGAACATCTTCTGGTAGTGTGGCAACACAACACTACCGACAGTGATAACTCCCTACACCCTGAGAGCATGGACATAGTCAAAAAATACCGCGCATGAATAAAGACCCGCTAGGTTGACTGGCCTAGGCAAAAATAAGGGAATCCCGGCGAACCAAAAGGTTCGAGCAAAAGTTAGGGATAAAAACAAAAAAAAGGACCTGTACACCCGGCAAGTCGAAAACCTGAAAAGGCGGCTTGGGCAAAAAAGGGTATCCCGGTGGAATGAAAATCTGAAAAGACAGTCCAGGCAAAAGTTAGGGATTAAAGCGTACGACTATGTCCCGTCATCTCGTTAATTGCCTACCAGAAGAGGACTTATCATTCCGATCGGCAGTTATCAAGCACCTCATAGGTTGGGATAATACTTGATCCACAAGGCCTCAGCAGGTACCTTCTCCCGCAGATACAGGGGCTGAAAAGTCTTGATATGAAGTCATCATCATAGCCTCAGCATGCGTCCCAATAACATTCACTCCCCGCAAAGTAAGAAAAAGACAGTGATGTTAGTTGTCCCGGACAGGACACCATTCTCCCCAGCTGAGGCTCGCAACCGCGAATGAATCGATAATACTCTCCCCAAAAAGAATTTATCTACCATCAGCACTGGAAAATTATCCCCAGTGGAGTTTGGAGAATTATCCCCAGTAGAGGCTGGAAGATTGTCCCTGGTATAGTCTAAAAGGTTATTCCCCGTGAAGTCGCAACTGGAAAATCATCCCCAGCGGAGTTCATTCCTTTCACAAACAGAAATTCAATCCCCAATAGGTTTCACTATCACCAGCAACGGTAATTCATCCCCAACTGAATTTATCAGCGGAATCCTAAGCAGAGCATCTCTTCCCCACAGAGTCATTTCCTCATCAGTTTATTCCTCAGCGGAGTTATCCTCTCCTGCAAGTTTATTCTCACAATCATCTTCATCCACTATCCCCAGCGGAAACGAAGAATCCAACTCTTTTCTCCAGCAGCAATCCGAGATTTATTTTCCCCAGCTAAAAACATCACATGTCCATACATCATGACATGCATACGCATCATACAACACAGTCTCATTTATTTTGAGAACATCATCGCTTGATACATATCATGCATTACATACAGCTAACCTTTACCTTGCAGGAAAGATACAATCAAATTCTCACAAAATTCAAGTTGTGAAGCTCGGGTACGACTGATAACAGTTTAATCCACAGTTGAATACGGACGACCAAAGTTCCTAAAATTCAATTTTTCCTCTTCAATAGAGATGATTCCTCAGTTGAATAACGGATGACTGAAGTTCCTAAATGTCAGCAGAGATGATTCCTCAGTTGAATAACGAATGACAGAAGTTCCTAAATGTCAGCAGAGATGATTCCTCAGTTGAATAACGGATGACTGAAGTTCCTAAAAGTCAACAGAGATGTTTTCCTCAGTTGAATAAAGGATGACTGAAGTTCCTAAATGTCAGCAGATATGATCCTCAGTTGAACAACAGATGACTGAAGCTCCTAAATGTCAGCAGAGATGATTCCTCAGTTGAACAACAGATGAATGAAGTTCCTAAATGTCAGCAGAGATGATTCCTCAGCTGAATAACGGATGACTGAAGTTCCTAAATGTCAGCAGAGATGTTTTCCTCAGTTGAACAACGGATGGCTGAAGTTCCTAAATGTCAGCAGAGATGATTCCTCAGTTGAACAACGGATGACTGAAGTTACTAAATGTCAGCAGAGATGATTCCTCGATAGAATATAGATAATCGAAGTTCCTAAAATTCAACAGAGATGTTTCCTCGATAGAATACGGATAATCGAAGTTCCTAAAATTCAACAGAGATGTTTCCTCGATAGAATACGGATAATCGAAGTTCCTAAACTTCAACAGAGATGTTTCCTCGGTAGAATACGGATAATCGAAGTTCCTAAAATTCAATAGAGATGGTTCCTCAGTTGAACAACGGATGACTGAAGTTCCTAAATGTCAGTAGAGATGATTCCTCGATAGAATACGGATAATCGAAGTTCCTAAAATTCAACAGAGATGTTTCCTCGATAGAATACAGATAATCGAAGTTCCTAAAATTCAACAGATATGTTTCCTCGATAGAATATGGATAATCGAAGTTCCTAAAATTCAACAGAGATGTTTCCTCGGTAGAATACGGATAATCGAAGTTCCTAAAATTCAACAGAGATGTTTCCTTGATAGAATACAGATAATCGAAGTTCCTAAAATTCAACAGAGATGTTTCCTCGGTAGAATACGGATAATCGAAGTTCCTAAAATTCAACAGAGATGTTTCCTCGATAGAATACAGATAATCGAAGTTTCTAAAATTCAACAGAGATGTTTCCTCGGTAGAATACGGATAATCGAAGTTCCTAAAATTCAACAGAGATGTTTCCTCGGTAGAATACGGATAACCGAAGTTCCTAAAATTCAACAGAGATGTTTCCTCGGTAGAATACAGATAATCAAAGTTCCTAAAATTCAACAGAGATGTTTCCTCGGTAGAATACGGATAATCGAAGTTCTTAAAATTCAACAGAGATGTTTCCTCGGTAGAATACGGATAATCGAAGTTCCTAAAATTCAACAGAGATGTTTCCTCGGTAGAATACGGATAATCGAAGTTCCTAAAATTCAACAGAGATGTTTCCTCGGTAGAATACGGATAATCGAAGTTCCTAAAATTCAACAGAGATGTTTCCTCGGTAGAATACGGATAATCTAAGTTCCTAAAATTCAACATAGATGTTTCCTCAGTCGAATACGGAAGACCGAAATTACTAAAATTCTATTTCTCTCAACAAAGATCAACCTTCCCCAGCAGAATCTTCCTCAACGACAGGTATACAAACTCTCGCTAAGGAATCTCTTATGCGATCGACACTCCTTTGGATGGCATCTGTAATCCCATTCCCGACATCACAAGACGATTACCACTTCATGCGAGTGCAAATTTCTGGGCACTCTAGTGTTCAATCATCTTCGACCTTCGGATCACGAAAGGCACGAAAGCCAATCTACATCCTCAGGTTTAAGAAGATTGAACAGGGGAAGATGTTGTACCCCAAAATTTTCCCTCCCATATTTCTCAAAACATTTCAAGAATGATACTCAAGTTGCTCAAGGAAGTCCAAGGGTTGACCAGACAAGCCCTCTCCTAAGACAGTCTACCTCAAATTAGGGTTTCATGTTGCATAAAGATACTTGATTCCAAGTGATCCCAAATGCTAAACATTGTCCTAATATGTTCTCAAGATCATCCATGTCAAGTTTCAAGCCCTACAGAGAAAGTTTGCTCAGTCAATTGCTCAAAGGCCTGAAAATCGACTATGTTAGGACAAAAGTCAATTGTGGCCCACATACAGTCAAACTTCAATATTTTTGGTCAACATCCTCATTTTGAATTATATTTCATCATTTGATCAAGGGTTGATCATGATTCATCAAGGATTGCTCATAATTCATCAAGACTCAAAGTTGAAAAATTAGGGTTTTGTAGGAAAAGTCAACTCAACTTTGACCAAGCATAACTTTCTCATACTTTATGAGAAATGACCCATCCAAAGCTCATTTTGAAGAGTATGAAATTACCCACAATCCATATTCAGCGCCAAAGTTCAAAATATGCACTCACAAGAAGTTATGAATTTGGACATTATAGGTCATTTTGAAAAGTCAACAAAAACACATTTTTTGTCAAAGCTTCATACATGAGCATGGAATATCAAATTGAGATGATAAAAAAAGGGATGATTAGAGGACATCTCAAGCTTTCTAAAAAGTCAAAGAACACCTCCAAAGAGTCAAAATTGAGGAAGTTATGCATTGATGAAGTTGACCTTTTTTGTATAATTGCCAAAAGTCAACTATCCCTAAAACTTCAAATTTTGCCAAATGGGCCCAATCTTTTTCACTTGTTTTGAGTTGGCAACATAGCCCACGAGCTCTATCCTTTGCCACTTGTCCATATCTTATTTTTATTATTTATTTTGATTTTTATTTGAATTAATTCAATTTAAATCAAAACAAATCAAATCAAATCCAAAATATTGAAAATAAGAGATTTTGTGCTTGTTTCAGGTTCCAATTACAGCTAGCAAATCATTCAAAATCGTGTAAAGGCATGTGTGCACAAAAAGATTGGATTTAGGCCATGTTTGGAAAGATCTTAAAGGTGAATCATATCAAAAATCATTAATGGAGGAAGATTGGATGCAGTTATCAACCCTAATTCAGTCCTTGGTACATAAGGAGGCGAGGCAGACCTAAAAACGGGTTGGAGACAGACGTATGAGCAAGAACAAAATCTGGAAAAAAATCAAGAAAAGTGTAAGATCGAAATCCCATTTGGAGGCAGTTTCAGGACCTTTGAACGATCCCAATCGACTCCTGGGACTCTCAGCAAGCTAAAGTGATCAAGAACCAAGCTTTTCAAGCCCCAAAAAGCTCTGTAAGTCGCTCACGACATAGCCCTGTTCTTGAATTCGAATAGCATGATTTAGGCATTGTTAGATTAAATTAATCACATATTATTGATCTATGAGACATATGCAAGCTTTCTGCATCATTTAATTTCATTTATATGGCCTGTAGCGAATTTCACCATTGTTAGGTTTTTCGGTTCCGTTTTAGGGTTTTTGTATGCAGGGAAAATTAGCCTTTGTAAGTGGTATTATCATGTTCAGGAGGACGAGGCGAACACAACCAGTGCATTAGATGTCATTTATGTTGCCCATAGAATATTTTGGAACGAACACTGCCTATAGCGACGGACAAAATGTCCGTAGGTAAAAGTCTGAGACTTTTACCCACGGAGAGAAGAAGAAGACGATGAGTTGTCACTCCCCTATTGGCCTATTCAAACTCTGGCGCGTTTTTTCGTTACATCATCCACTAACATGCTTTTTTATATATTATATTTGTTTCTTGTTATATGTACTACAAAAACCAACAGCCCAGATGGTGTTGGCTGAAGATTTTGATGATATTATTAGAAGCGAAGCAAATTGGACGTTTCGATTGGAATAAAGCAGGATGTCATGTTTCGAAATGGTAGAAGCAGTGCTTCGAATGGGCATATCAAAACTTGGAGCTTCGAGTGACAGTTATGAGAATATATTCAAGGAAGTCTCGAAATGCTAACAATGTTGTGTCCAAGAAATGTGTTCGAAGCGAAGGAGTGCCAAAGCATTTGAAATTCAAATGCAAGCGGGATGTTCGAAATTTGAAATATATGCGCTGGAGCATTCGAAGACGCGTGGAAGCAAGAGAGAGGCATTGCTCTGCATGTTCTGAACGTGGCAGAATCTTATAGCAAGACCGTTATGGTCGAAGTAGTATAAATAGAAGTCTTAGCATTAGGATTTCGTGTGTCATATCTATTGTACAAAAAACTCAGTAAACATTCAAAATACCACATGGCTAGGGAAACGAATGCACGAGCAATGTACGTATGATAACACCACATGTTTATGATTTAATGAAAACTCTTTATCATTTCCAGTACTTTCCTTTATCTTCATGTCAATATCATTCACAAGCTTTTGCATTTAAAATGTTTTCATTCGAAGTCTTTTTACTGATGCTTTGCATTTAAATACTTTCTCTCCATTTCAAATACTTTACATTTCAGAAACTGTTGTACATTTTATGTCTTTATCTTCAAGCTTTTATCATTCGAACACCTTTTTTCACTTAAAGTCATTTTACTGTTTTCTTGCCTTTAAACGCTTTCTTCATATTTCAAATCTTTTACATTCCAGAGAATCTTTTACATAAACTGTTTTTATGCTTCGAAGTCGTTTACTTGTCTTTTATGCAGTTTTTACATGTCTTTACAATTGAACTTTATTCATGCAATTTAGTTTCGCGCACATTTACTTGATCACACCTTTAGATCTTTAATAGAGAAATCGAAATAAGTTAAACACCTACACAACATTCTAAATACCAATCATGAATACCAGTTCTATCATGAGAGTCACCCTAATGACCAACACATCCTAGGATCAATCTAGTCGATCCTGCGAGTTACCAGAGAGATTGAATAACAGTCAGTAAGATTATTCGATAGTTTGGAGGACTAGCGGTTGTTTACCAGAAATCACTGTAAACAGCTGGTTACAAGCGTTGGAAATTACCTTCAGGACCTGGGTTCGAATCCCAGGTCCCCCAAATTCTCCATAATATTTTTCTTTTCAGGATCTCATGCATGTGCAAGCCCAGGGTCCACCATACACCCCCACAATCAATCATGCCAAGTGGCCAGATGGCCAAATCTGATGGCCATCCAGGAAGGTGCATCATGAGCTAAGTCAAGCGCGCAGTACAGGATCTCAAAAGTCAAACGGATTTCACTCAATTGGGCCCAGGAAATTGCTTTTCACACCCCATTTCTCAGGCCCATCTCTTATCCTTTTTTTCTTTTTATATTTCATTTAATTAACTTATTTAATTTAATTACTAACCAAAAATTATTTTCTTTTTATTAAAAGATCACAAAATATTATTCTTTCACAATTTAGGTCTAGATCTTATTTTTATTAAAAAAATTAATTAATTTAATTAGGTTTGTTAATTTAGGTAATTTTAATTTCCTTTTTGCAAATAATTAAAATTAATTAGAATAAATAGGTTTTATTACTAACTTAATTATATTTTATTTTTTCCCTAAAATAACCAAAAAACCAAAAATAGGTCATTTAATTATTTTCACTAATTAATTTAATCACTAATTAATTTTCATATTTAATTTAGAAAAACTTAGTTCTTTTCTTTAAAAAATATTAAAAACAACAAAAACATTTTTCTTTTGATTAAGAGGGTTAAAACCCTAGTTTCTCGCCGATCTAATTTTCCTCGCGCACTTTATTATTATTTTTACCCAATTATTGTATCTGCTCACAGTTTGTAATAGTTAATTAGGATGTTTATTTTCATTTATCGCTTTATTTTCAAAGGGTTTATTTTTGGCTATGTAAATACCCGAAGCCTTGTAATAGCGTAGTTTAATTTCCACAATTTAAATTCCGCAAGTTATTAACTGTTAGATGTATGATAATAGGATGCATGACAAGAATGTATAACTAATTTTAAAGCAGTTAGATCACCCTAAATGTGCAAAGATAAATAAACTGAAATTGAATCACTCGCACATGTGCACTCCTAGGGTACACTCCCACTTGGTTGCCTTCGATAAACGGTCATTAAGTATAGGATACTTTAGTGGTCGTCCTTTTGTCTGAACAAAGATCAAAGTCTCGATTCGGAAAAGTTGCCTCAGAATGGTTGCCTCAGAATTGTTGTCTCGAATAAATGATCTAAGACATTAGGGTTATTACTAAGACGTACTAACGGTTCTTTGGTGATCGTACGTCCCTTTTCGAATTGACCCTCAAAACTCCAACGGTGGTGCTACCTACTCATTAATAGTGGGATAGCGCTGTCTAAAGGAAACGAACATAGAACGACTCTTTTTTCGAGTAGGTATATTAGTTCTTAAATACTTTCTCAATCAAAACAAACTTTTTTTCACACTTACACTTCTTTACAAACAAAGTTTTCAAAAACACTTCATTACACTCTTGAAGACAGAAGAAAGAGTTAAATCAAAGTCAAAACAAAAACTTTTCAAAGCCCCACAAACACAAAGAAGACAATTTTGAAAATGATGAGCAAGTACCTAAGAGCCCGTAGATAACTACGGATAGAAAGCGTGCTAATACCTTCCATTTCTATAACCTACCCCCCGTACTCAGAAATATCTCGAAAAAGGAATTTTTCTGTGTTTTTTTCCTTTCCTTGTTGGATAAAATAAAAGACGGTGGCGACTCTTGCTTACCGCGACATTTTGCGAAAACAAAAACAAAATGTAAACCAGTAAATTCCTTAAAAAAATAGGGAAACACGTCCCGGTTCTGGCCACCGTATCACAGGAGAGTGTATGGTGTTGGAGGGTACGCCAAAACTATCAAGCGGTGTGATAGGAGTTTTAGAATAAGACTTGCTGATGGAGAAGGAACATCAACTCCACCTATATTAATCGCTGAAATGCTTGAAACTGTGAGAAACTTGGCCAATACTGAGACAGCAATTCAAGTAGCAGCAAGAAATGCAGAAATTGAAGAGATGAAGAAAAAATAATTAGAGATGCAACAAGAAATACAGAGAAGAGAAACGGAGTTGCAGGAAGAAATGAGGAGACAAACGCAGGAGTATCAAGAAGTAATGCGGATTGCAAATGAGCGAGTTCAAAGATTAGATCAATTATTTGCTTCACAAAATTCAAGTGGTAGATTTAGAGGAACTAGTGGATATGGAGAAATTGTTGAAGAAGAAGAGCAAAGAGAAGAACAGGATGAACAAGAATAGAATATTTAAATTTAAAATTTTAATTTTTTTTTAAATTGTATGAAATAATTTATGTTAATTATTTTGAACTTAAAAACTTTATTATAATTTACATTAAGTTTTATTTTAATTTTTATTATGTTTAATTGAATTTTAATTATTATATTTATTATATTAATACTACTTCGAGCACATAGTGCTCCATCTTTTTCTGCTAGAATTTTTTGTTTTATGTAGAATGTTTGGTTTTGTTTATCGAAATGAAACAAAGTTCTCTTTGCTCTCATATGTCCCAATGTTATTAATGTAGCATATTTTCATTGGTAAGGTCATGTTTATTGATCTCTATCTAATGAATTTTCGAAGCAATTCATGTAAGATATATTGTTTATCTTATTATTATTTCACCGATTTAGTTTAACACAGTTCTAAAATAGTAAAATATCCGGAATCATATCTCTCAAAAGAAAAATATAGTCGTTTATTAATTATTATTATAATTATAAAGAAAATATGAGATGTTAAATATTATTTTATATTTTAATTACATATATTTATTTTATAATATTTTAAAAATGCTATAAAATTCTATTTTATATATATATATATATATATATATATATATATATATATATATATATATATATATATATATATATATATATATATATATATATATACTTCAACATGTTGTTGATATTTTTTCAAAAAATATAATTAAAATAATGATGAAAACAGTAAGAAAAAGAAAAGAAAACCAAATTGACCTAATTGTTGAAGTATATAATTCTCAAAGCATATTTGTTCTACTTCTCACTTTATATCTACTATTTATATATCTACTATTTCTAAGTTCGACTCTTTGATAGTGAAAACTATCTAAAGGTTTTTGGAGTTGGAAATGTGTCGGTAGCTGTTGGATAGAGTAGCGATACTATTCATGTTGCCAAACGTATGTCTAACGTTGCAGTATTATCTCTTCACTCTCTCAAGTGCATAATTTGTGTGAATATGATCTTTGTCAACCTTGGAGAAAGATCGAGTATGGCCTATACAGGAGGAGTTTAATCTTCCAGCAATGCAAGTTAGTTCGCAGTTACCAATGGATTGGAATAAGATAGTCCTATGATAAATTGTGACCACTTAAAAGGGAAAAAATTCAATTTGTTATCAGGGAAGTATTTAACTGCTCCTGCTACTTCTGTCAAGATTACTCAAAAACTTTAAAAAAAATTAATTGTTAGTCTTTCTCTTTTAAAAACTATCTTTAAATTTCAAATTTAAATACACAATATTATTAGATTTGAAAACCAAAATGTTCACAAAATTATTATGAGACAAATTACACTTCATAAACTTTTATTATTGAATTAAATTAAATCATTATTATTGAATTGGAAATTAAATCATATTATAACTTATGATTGTAAAATAAATTAATATTTTTATGCAAATCAATCACATATATAGACTTTATTACAAATAAATATTTTAGTTATTTATCAAAGAAATATACATCATAATCACTTAAATATTTTATTATTTTATTATTCATCATAATCATTATTTATCTTTTAGTATGCCTCAATTATTATTTATTATTTTTTAATTTTATTTCAATATTAAAGTTGACTTTTAGTTTTATTTTAAGTCAAGTTATATTGATGGAATAAATATTTTTAAATTATTTATCTTATTCATCATATAATTAATATTAACATTTTAATTTTTTAATTTATTAATATTTTAAAAATGATTTTATATACAATTAAAAAAATTATTTTCATAACTTTAATTGGAAAACTCGTGCTTTAATTATCGTCACAAATTATTGTATGTTATTGCACATACTTTTTTTTTTAAAAATAAATTGATAATTAGTTGTGAGCGTATGTTCATTTTAATATTCATCTTTTTATTTCTCAATTTAATAATTGAAGGTCTTTGTAGACATAGATCTAAAGATAGATGTGAATGTATCTCTGAGATATCGGTGATAGATCATTTATTTTAATATCCATTTTTTAAATTTTTCTCTTGTTAGATAATCAACTATACGATTTAATGTAACTATATATCAATTCATAAAAATCGATACATATTATTAACTTATATTTATAACTATGTTAATATTAGTCAATTGAAAAATAAATTCAAATTTTACAAATAATAATTTAATAAACATATGATATAAATTCAGACACGACCCATACAAAAGTACAAATTTCTTACTAGTTAATTTTTATAAAATAGCCGGGGTTGTTATTATGAAAGTTCATTAAAAAATTTGCCTACGTGAAAGCCTAGGTGAAATTAAAATAATAAAAACAAATTCAACTTTGCCAACTACGTCATTAAAAAATAATTAAATATTAAAAGAATGTCTTGTTAAGATAATAGAAAGCAGTTAAACTGTAACAGAATTGAATCACACTTCATTTCACTTAGAATCGTTACAACAGACCCATATATAGGCCTAACAGAAATGCCAGCTCAGCAAAGCTGAACTAACTAAACAATCTATATATATAGGCCTAATAGAAGAGTAATCTATATTTATCTCTAATAGTCCCCCTTAGAAACCAAGGGTGCCTTCAAAAGTTCCTTTGTGTTGTAAACTCTCAGTTTGTCCCTTAGAGGGAGAAACTTATTAGCAGAAAGTGGCTTAGTAAGGGCATCTGCCCATTGATCTTGAGCTGGAACATGAGCAACTGTCAAGCTTTTGTTGAGGACTTTTTCTCTAACAAAGAAAATATCAAGCTCCATGTGCTTTGTCCTATTGTGAAGAATAGGATTATGAGCCAAAGTGACTGTACTTAAGTTGTCACAGAGAATTCTAGGAATCTGAAATTGACAGTGAAGTTCAGTTAAGAGAGATTGAATCCAAATCAGTTCAGCAGCTAATTGAGCCATACTTCTATACTCGGCTTCAGCACTAGACCTTGCCACAAGTTGCTGCTTCTTTGACCACCAGGATATGAGATTAGGACCTAAAAACACACAGGCACCTGAAGTGGATCTTCTATCATCAGGGTCTGCTGCCCAGTCAGCATCACAGAACCCTAAAAGAGATAGAGGCTGCTGCTTGGAGGCAGGCTGAATGAGTAAACCATGATGAACTGTTCCACTAAGATACCGAAGTATCCTCTTGACAGCCTTCCAATGCTCCTCTAACGGATTGGAAAGGAATTGGCAGACTTTATTGACAGAAAAAGAGAGTTCAGGTCTGGTTAATGTTGCATACTGTAGGGCTCCAACTACAGATCTGAAAAGAGTGGGATCAGCAACAGACTCTGAACCACATTTAGAGAGTTTGCTGCTTGAAACCATAGGGGTGGGCATAGAGTTAGCAGTGGACATGTTTACTCTAGCAAGCAAATCAGTGATGTACTTGGACTGAGAGAGAAGTAAGGCTCCATTGGGAAGATGATTCACTTGAATCCCTAAGAAATAGTCCAGTTGCCCCAAGTCTTTAAGAGCAAATGTGGTGTTGAGAGTTTTGATAAGATTAGAAATATAAGAGGGAGAATTTCCTGTGATTATTATGTCATCCACATACACTAAAATCAAGATGGTTAGGCTGTCACTGTGAAGAAAAAATAGACTAGGATCACACTTGCTTGCCTTCAGCCCAAGCTTGAGGAGAAAACCTTTCAGCCTATCAAACCAGGCCCTGGGGGCCTGCTTTAGCCCATATAAAGCTTTGTTAAGCTTGCAGACAAGGGACCTGTCATCAGCTTCAAAGCCAGGTGGCTGCACCATGTAGACTTCTTCTTCAAGAATGCCATTTAGAAAGGCATTGTTGATGTCAATTTGCCTAATAGACCACCTGTTTGAAACAGCCAGAGTTAGCACAGTTCTAACAGTAACCGGTTTGACAACCGGAGAAAATGTCTCAGTAAAGTCACTGCCAGCCCTTTGATGGAAGCCTTTGGCTACCAGGCGAGCCTTATATCTGTGAATGGAGCCATCAGGATGTTCCTTAACACGAAAAACCCACTTACAGCCAATAGGCTTAGCTGAAATAGGAGGAGTCACCAAGTTCCACGTCTGATTTTTCAAGAGTGCCTGAAATTCATCCTTCATGGCCTGAAGCCAGTGAGGGGAAGCCAAAGCTTGTTTAACTGTTGTAGGTTCCATGTGGGTTAAGAGAAGGGTGGGGTGACGTTTGGGTTGCACAATCCCAGATTTAGCACGGGTTTGCATAGGATGAACATTAAGGGAAGGAATTGGATGAGACATAGGAGCATGAGGAGAGCTGGAACCAATTGGTGAGGCAGAAGATGGCTGAGAGAAAGGAGAAATGGTGCTGTTTTCAGCTATGTCAGCCATAGCAGATTGAGAGGACTGAGGAGATGCCAAACTATTGTTGGAGATAGCATCTGAAGCTGCTGATCCTAGGACAGAACTAGATTGCACAGGAGAACCTTGGGTTACAGGGGAAGAAATAGGAGTATGGAGGGGCTGATTCATAGTGGGTGAAGCAGGAGGAACTTGATGCAAAGGGGTAGCTTGGATGGGAGGCAGAATAGGTGGCATGGCAGAAGTATACCATGAGTGAGATGAGGGAGCAGAGGTAGATGACTGGGATGGGAAAAACAGTTCTAGATAGGGGAATCTACCCTCATTAAAAAGGACATCCTTGGAGATGTAGATAGTGCCATTGGCAGCCAAACATTTGTAACCTTTGTGACTTGAGGAATAGCCTAGAAACACACACTCTTGAGAACGAAAATCCAGTTTGTGTGAGTTATATGGCCTAAGAAAGGGAAAGCAAGCACACCCAAATACACGAAGACAAGAATAGTCAGGGGATTTGTGCATTAGAAGAGTATAAGGAGACAAATTGTTAAGAGAGGTGCTAGGCAGTCTATTGATAAGAAAGGCTGCAGTGACAAAGGCATGATCCCAATAACGCATTGGGAGTTTGGAGTGTGCTAAAAGAGCTAAACCGGTTTCAACAATGTGATGATGTTTCCTTTCCACTATGCCATTTTGATGGTGTGTGTAAGGACAGGTAAATCTATGCACAATACCTAAGTTGGTGAGGTACTTGGTGAAAGGTTTGAACTCACCACCTCCATCACTTTGGACAGTTTTAATTTTGCAATTAAACTGAAGTTCTACCATGGTTTTAAATTGAATGAATTGGGATAGGGTGTGAGATTTTAGTTTGAGTGGAAAGACCCAAACAAATCTAGAGAATGCATCCACACAGGTTAGGAAATAGGAATAACCACCTGAAGATGACACAGGAGCTGGCCCCCATAAGTCACAGACAACTAACTCAAAGGGATGGTGATAAATGGTAGTTGATAAAGAGGAAGGAAGTCTGTGTGATTTGCCTTGACAGCAGGCAGCACATAGAGCATTTGGTGGTTTGGGAGGGAGAGGAATATTGCACAGTTTGAGTACTTCAGAGAGGGCATGGTGATGGGGATGGCCAAGTCTTGAATGCCATAGATGATATTTAGAATCTGAGATAGTTATATTGACTGCAGGATTAGTAGTAGACACAGAATATGGCTTAGTAAAATTTGAAATACTTTTATTCATAGTGGAAGGAGTATTACAAAGATCAGCATTACAATGTTCAATAGATTTTGTTGCAGATAGAGTACTTAGACAAGATGGACTAGGCTTATTACAAATGCTATTTCTATTAGGCTGAAGCTTGGACATAGCAGGATTAGCAAATCTGTAGAGACCATCAGCTCCCACAGTGCCATGAAGAAGAATCTCAAAAGAATCCTGCGATTTGACAAGACAAAACTGAGGATGGAATTCAAAGAAAACACGATTATCCTGAGCAAACTTGCTGACACTGATGAGATTCTTAGTGATATGAGGTACAAGCAGAAGTTTAGTGAGAATTAGAGAAGAATTAGGCTGTGTTTGTGAGGGAAAAGTCATAGAACCTACAGAATTAATTAACAAACCTTGGCCATTACCCATGTACACTTGTTCAGTTCCATTCAGAGATGAAGCATCAGACAAATTCGAAGCATCAAGTGTCACATGGTGAGATGCGCCAGAGTCAGGGTACCACCATTGGTTGCTGAAATGAGGATCAGATCCTGCAATAAAGGCTTGAGGAACAGGTGCTCTTGGTGGTGCTGAAGCACGGGGAGGAGCATAACCATACGCATTATAGGTAGGAGCACGAGGTGGCACTGCATAAGGATTGAATGGAGCTCTGGGAGCATTGAATGAGGGAGTTCCAGGATAGGAATACCTGTGGTAGCAGACAGATGCATCGTGACCAGATTTGCGGCAAATTTGACATGAAACTCTCCCAAATCGGCCACCACCACGACCGGAGCGACCTCCACCACGCCAATTACGTCCACCACGAGTTCCGTATCCTTGATTCTCAGCGTTTGCTGTAATATGACTGGTACCAGTAGGAAATTCAGAACTAGAATCCACACCAGAAGCATCTGTAGTGGACTGTGACGGTGCTGGTGATGATTGAGTTAGATTCACTGTAGCAGATTCAGTTAGGGCAGACTTACGATTCTTCTCAAGGCGCGATTCATGAGCAAGAAGACTCGACTCAAGCTCATCCAACGAACACATATCTTCTTTGCTGTTGATCGCCGCGACAATTGAATCGTATTCTTCAGGGAGTGCATCAAGCACTATTTCAATTAGGTTTCGAAAGGGAACAGGATCACCGATTGAAACCAGAGCTTCGCTGATTTCACGAACACGAACAAGAAACTCAGTGATGGTGCGAGAACCTTTGGTCAAGTAGCGTAGCTCAGATCGAAGTTGTCTCGCCTTCGTAGCAAGACGAGTGGTGAAGTGACGATGAACCTCAGTCCATACTTGCCACGAATAGGTGCAATCCACCAGTTTAGGAAGCAGCGAATCGGAGATCGTGCTGAGGAGCCAGGTGCAGATTAGGGCGTCCTGCTGTTCCCAATCGAGAAACGCTGGATTGGCGCCGCCGGTAACAGGATCGGTGCCGGAGAGGAGGCGCGGAGGTACAAGCGGTGTCGTGACGAATTGCTGAAGCTTGTGTCCTCTGATAACGCCTTCAATTTGTTGTTTCCACTGTTTGAAGTTCTTCTCATCAAGCTTCACCGAGATGAGATGTGACAGTTTGACATGAGAGGAAGGAAAGCTTCCCTCAGAATTGAAAGGAGATGCCATGGAAGCCCTAGATCAAGAAAATAGCTCTAGATACCATGTTAAGATAATAGAAAGCAGTTAAACTGTAACAGAATTGAATCACACTTCATTTCACTTAGAATCGTTACAACAGACCCATATATAGGCACTACAAGAAAAAAAGAGATTTACGACACATAAATTGCGACAGTTCCCACAAAACCGTCCTTATTCCTGAATTGCGACAGTTGTCACGACGGTTAGGCTCAACCGTCGTAGATTTTCAAGCATTATTCCTGAATTGCGACAGTTGTCACGACGGTTAGGCTACTTTTTTTTATTCTTTTACTTTCCCACTTTTTTTCAGCAACACAATATCATAATATCAACACAATATCATAATATTTTCAGCAACTAATATTTATTATTAAATTATAAACAAAATACAACAAATAAAAATATAAAAAAACAAAATAGGAGTAACAAACAAAATTGAAAGAGGATTAGGTTTTGTGAAAGAGCTTTTTATCCGATTGAAGCAAAGAACCACCGCCGGAAGTACGATGTTGCGCCTAGAATGGTGAAGCTTCCATTCTTCGATTCGACTCAATCTTCTTCATCTTCTGCGCGATCTTTGTATCATCCGAATATCAAGGTATATAAATTATTGATTCAATCTTCTTCTACTTCTTTTCAATTTTCTTTCGATTTTACCGTGGTGATGTGTTTCGGTTGAAGTTGCAGAATCAGTTGCATTGATGAAGATGATGAACGAATGAAGTTATTGATTCAGTGAAGATGCATTGAGGACGATTGAAAAACGGAAGGTGATGATGCTGTTTTGAGATAACCAGAAGGTGAGTTTTTCTTTCTTTCTGTGAATCTCCTTCTGAGTTTTTTGTGTGATTTTCTGATTGAATGAATCGTGAGCCAAGTGAGAGAGTGAAAGTTTTGTATGATGTAAAGGACTTGTGATGATAATGGTTTTGTAATGCTTGTGAACAACTTGTAATGAACATGATAGACTACGGTGGCTCCATATTCAGAATTTCAACCGCCGGTCACTGCAATTTGAGTGTTCATTCAGTATATTAAATCCATCCTCTTTGTCGAGAAAGGGTCTTGATGTTCATACTGTCCATCTCCATAGGCTACTGATGCGCTTTCAACATTTAGAGTCTTTATCCTTATGTGGTTGTACGGAGCTCAATGATTCAGGATTAACCCGTCTGCTAAGCTATGGTTCGAATTTACAGAAACTTAATCTAGATTGTTGTTTGAAAGTTACTGATTACGGGCTATCCCTGGTTGCTTCTAGTTGTCCCTCATTGACGTCAATTAGTCTCTATCGGTGTATCAACATTTCTGATGACGGATTAGAGACTTTAGCCACTGCTTGTTTATCTTTGAAATGCATAAACCTCTCGTACTGCTCACAAATATCCGACAAAGGGTTGAAAGCTCTTACTCAGAGGTGTCGTCAGCTTCAGGCAGTTAACATATCACACTGTGAGAGTATAAGAGGTGTTGGCTTCAAAGGGTGTTCAAAATCTCTCACACATGTAGAGGCTTGGTCTTGTAAGCTCAACCCAGAAGGGGTGACGGGAATAATTAGTGGCGGTGGTATAGAGTATCTAGACGTATCTTGTTTAAGTTGGTATCCCTTAGGAGATACCTTGCTTGGAATAAGATTGTCCTCAAACCTCAAAGTCCTTAACTTTCGAATGTGCAGATCTGTTTCCGATACTTCTATTGTTGCAATAGCCATGGGATGTACACTACTTGAAGAATGGAACTTAGCATTATGTCATGAGGTGAGGATATCTGGATGGCAAGCAGTGGGGTTATATTGTCAGAATTTAAAGAGACTGCATGTTAATCGATGCCGTAATCTCAATGATAATGGCCTGCAGGCATTACGAGACGGTTGCAGAAGTCTCTCGGTTTTGTACTTGAATGGTTGTGTTCACGTGACTCCTTTTGATAGATTTGAAATGAATATGATTTCATCCTGTTGTAGAACATGATTTCCACGTATGAAATGAACATGAAAAAAGGGTATTCTTTTGGTTTATTTGTTGTACGGTAAGAAATTTACTTTTGGGTTGTTTTGTATTTCACATTTTGAAGCTTGAAAATTGCTTATTCACTAAGAAGTTTGGAAGATTTATTTGTTGCTATGTCAAATTTAGGGGTGATTGTGTACGAGTTCCAATATTATCTTAGATTGGTTGCACATCATGATTTCCAAGGTTGGTTACACAGAGCTTGTGTTTTTCTCGGTGAAAGAAGTGAATTTGGCTTTGGCGGTTGATCTGTGATCACTTTAAAGACTCCCGAGTATTGTTGATTTTGGCTACGCGATGGAGTTGGCTTTGATGGCAAGAAGGTTCTCTGGTTTGTAGGCAAAAAATGGGGTTTGGTTTCTCGAGTTTTTCATTCTCAACATGAACTATATGAAGGCGTTAAGATTTCTTTTTCTTACTCTCTGTTTTTAGTTCATTAGTGTTAGATGATTCAGGCAAATACTCGGCAATTAAACAAGACACCAACACAAACACTGTTGTAGGTGATTGGTATGCTTTCAGTAAGCTCATTTTATTAACATATTCTTAATATTTTCAGTAAGCTCCAATTATATTGTTTTTTCCCTACATATTATGTCGTGTTTGAAACCTTATACTTTAATGTAGTAAAGCAACCTCCTATTAGAAGCCTTTATTTTCCTTTAGCATGTTTAGGATCTAATGTTTGTTTAGTGTGTTTTTTTGTTGTTGAAAAGAGACATGTCAAGCCTACTACTTATTTCGACTCGCATGAAAAGTTTATAATATGTGTAGCAACCAAAGGAGATAAATGAGTTGCTTTTTCTTTTAATTAGAGGTCTATTTTATTTTTATTACTGACTCCCATTTTCTTTTATTGATTTGATTGTTGTTGTTACTACTTTTAATTTATTTCATAAGTCAAGATGTTCAACTTTGTAAGTCTGTCTTAGCATATAACCAAATTTTATTTCCTCTTAATTTTTCACTCCTCTCTCTTTGTTGCAATGTATCTTTATATTTTTTAAATTAAAGAGATTATTTCACCGGTTTTAGGTCAACAGAGAACAAGTTGCTCAGAAAGGACTGGACGCCTCAAAGAATAGGGATGTCAAAGATAATACCGATGCAAAGATCTCTCGCACAAAAGGTGTTGAAAAAAAAGAAATCATAGAGAAAAAAGAGAAATACAATAATAACATAGATATAACATGGAAACTCTAAAATCGGAGAAAATCACAGCCGTCGTCAAATGACAACCAAAGAATAATACCATGTGAAAATTGTTACAACACATAATTTGATATTAAAATGAAATTTTTGTAATTCTCTCAAGTTGTAGCAAACCAATGTAAATATTAAAATGAAATTTGGCCTTTGATGATATTTGAATTTTTCTTGTTTATTGGTAAAATTTGCACTTCTTTTTACCTTTGATCACATTTTTTTGATATTATTGATGATTATTTGATATTAAATGTTTTTATTGTAATTAACTTTATTATGTTGAAAAGTGATAGAAAATAAAATAAAATACTATAAATAAAAAAATATTAAAGTAAATAATAATTTAAATATAATAGTAAAATATTATAGTAAAATAATATTATATTTAAAATTATTTTACTAAATAATAATTTAAATAAAAATATTATTTGAAATTTATAAATCAGATTACGACGGTTAAAACCGTCGCAATTTCTAACCTACGGCGGTAGAATAACCGTCGCAAATAACAACAAAAACAAAAACTAAAATCAAATTCACGACGGTATATAACCGTCGCTATCTGTTGTGCGTGACAGTTTTTGCAACCGTCGCGAAATAGGCTGGGGACGCACGATTCTGCGACGGTACTTCTACCGTCGTAGATTGTAAATTGCGACGGTTTTAACCGTCGTAATCAGCCAAAATAACCGTCCCAATCTATCATTTTTCTTGTAGTGAGGCCTAACAGAAATGCCAGCTCAACAAAGCTGAACTAACTAAACAATCTATATATATAGGCCTAATAGAAGAGTAATCTATATTTATCTCTAATATGTCTATTAACCCAAAAAAAAATCCCAAAACAAAATATTAGTATTGGAAGACGAAAAAATTCTAGATTTTTATTAAATGCTATTATATTAAGAACAAAAATTTGAAACAATTTAGTCTTTAAGCGTAATAAAATTTGTGTTTAAGCGTAAATAAAATAATATTAGTGTTTAAGAAAAGTGCTATTATATTAATAACAAAAAATTATAGATAATAGCGTTTTCTTAGTAATAAAATTTGAAACAATTTAGCGTACACAATTTTAAGAAATTTGTAAATTTCAAGAAAACAACGACGCTACTTTTATTAATGATGAAACCATTAAGGGTTTAATTTTAGGACAAAAATTATACTTAAATATAATTTAAAAAGTAAAAATAAAAATAATTTATATACATGTAAAAAGAAATTATATATTTATTATATTTTTATTAAAAAATAATAAAAATTACATTTAAAGAATTGCACATAAATTTTATCATAAACTTTTAAATCTGATCACCTTCATTGCCTCCTTACCGTAAACATATTAAGAGCAAAGAAAAATAATGAAAATATTAAGCAACTAAAATCACAAAAGTTGTTGAGGAATCAAATAACACGTCATTACTGCATTAGAGAAATTATAGGCACACTCAAACCATATTTTTGTAACAAAAATCCATAATATTTTTTTTAAATTTAAGAAAAAACATTTTTTTAAATAACTACTTTTAAAAAAAATAATTAAATAACTACATTTTCAAAAAATTTACTAAAATAACTATTTTTCAAATTAAAAAAATTCATCACACAGAGAAGACGTCATTCTGTGTGGTGCATGCATACAAAATAAAGAGAATGCGTCACACTTCATGGTTTGTCCTCCTTGTTGAAAATAATTTATATTTTAAGAATATCTAGGAATATCTTTTTATATCTTTTTTAGAGAGTATTTTAGTAATTTTATTATACCTTAATTTTGTGTATAAATAATCTGGTAGTAGGTAGGTCAATGCAATTCATTATTCCTTATTTTGTAGCCGTCATTAAATATATTCCTTTTGTCTTTCATCTCTACTTTGTGCACCAATAATTGGTATCAGAGCTCCGATTCAAAATTCACGGGAAAACACGAGTGAACAATGAGGTATTATTGAGAATCGTTTTTCTGATTCTGTGGGATTTGGGAAACACTTTTAGTGAATTTTGAGTGAATTGCACAAGGTTGAAGATGAACGGAAACGGCGATATAAATTCCAAGCTTCCAGCGCTTGATGGCAAAAAGTGAAATCGTTGTAAGATCCAGATGCGTGTGTTGTTTGGCTCTCAAGATGTGTTAAATCTTGTCACCGATGACTATGATCTGTTAGCAGTAGACGCGACAGGGGAACCGAAGATTAAACAGAAAGCGCTAAGGAAGAAAGATCATAAGGCGTTGTTCTACATCCATCAATGTGTGGATTCGAACGTGTTTGAGAAGATTGTTGACTCTAAAACAGCAAAGGCTACGTGGGACACACTGGTCAGATGTTACGGTGGTGACGCATCAGTGAAGAAGGTGAAGCTTCAGTCTCTCATAAAGCAATATGAGAATCTCAACATGAAGGACAACGAGAAGGTTTCTGAGTACATCTCTAGAATGATTCTGATCACTAATAAGATGAAAGCTTGTGGAGAAACTCTTTTTGAACAAGTAATCATTAAGAAGATATTAAGATCTTTAACTTCTCAGTTTGATTACATTGTGGTAGCAATTGAACATTCCAAAGATCTGAGCACCATGAGAGTTGAAGAGCTGCAAAGTAGTCTAGAGGCGCATGAGTTGCATATGACTGAGAGAACTTCTGAGAGGAAAGTAGAGCAGCAGGCTTTGAAAGTAACTTCTGGTAAGAAGTATCAGAAGCAGACTTGGTCAGAAGCCAGGAAGAAAACTAATGGCGGTCAAAGGTCAGAAGCTTCAAACTCTGATAGGCAGAAGAATGTCCAGAAGGGAAAAGAAAAGCCTGACAAGAAGAATGTTCAGTGTTACTGTTGCAAGAACTTTGGTCACTATGCCAAAGATTGCTGGTCAAACAAAGAAAGGAAGTCAGAAGAAGCAAATATAGCTAGAGGAGAGTTTGATGATGAACCTGTGTTATTTATGGCTTATGAATTTGATGAGGAACCGATAAAATCATCATTTTTTGATTCTGAAGGGGAAGAAGATGAATCTGAATATTCCGACTCTGAATGAGTGTTTGAATATGAGTCAGAATCAGAAGATGACGTTGAAGATTCTGAAGATGAGTCAGATGGTGAATCTGATTCTGATCCAGATTTTTGATGTTGATCTAAAATCTGGCGGTGATCATGCTTCTAAAAGGGAAAACTCTGAAGACGTAGGTTCTGGAGGACAAACATCTAAAGATGATCATGTTTCTGGTGGAAATAATGAATCTAAGGATTGACCTTCTGAAGGAGGAGCTTCTGAAGGAAATTTTGGTGATCATAATTCTGAAAGTAGAACTTCTGAAGGTAGAGGTGATCCAACTTTTAAAGATGGTATTTCTGAAGGTAGTGACTCTGACTCCGACGGTGATTCAGACTCTGGGGATTTTCCAGACTCTAATGACAGTCAAGGTTTTGGAGAAAGTTCAATTTCTAAAACAAGAGCTTCTGAAGGGGAAAGTTCTGGTGTCCGAGGTTCTGAAGTTCAAATTCAGAGGCAACAAAGAGTCAGAAGGGTCCCAAGCAGATTTGCAGAGTTTGATATGTTACAAGATACTGAAGTGGACTCCGAAGGAGAAGTTATTCAGTGTTCAATGTTAGTAGACTTTGAATCCATAAGTACGGAAAAGGCTCTTAAGCAGCAAGTCTGGTTGCAGGCCATGAAAGAAAAACTTGATGCTATAGAGAGAAACAAGACTTGGAAGCTGACAGAACTTCCAAAAGACAAGAAAGCCATCAGCGTCAGATGGGTTTTCAAGCAGAAGCTAAAGCCAGATGGATCAATTGACAAACACAAAGCAAGATTAGTAGCAAGAGGCTTTCTACAGAAGCCTGGGCTGGATTATTTTGAAGTGTTTGCACCTGTAGAAAGCCATGAAACAATCAGACTAGTGATTGCAATAGCTGCTAACAGAAATTGTCCTCTGATGCATTTAGATGTAAAATCTGCATATTTGAATGGTCCATTACAAGAAGAGGTATACGTGTCACAACCTCCTGAATTTGAGAAAAAGAATCAGGAAGGGATGGTGTTCAAATTACACAAAGCCTTGTATGGATTAAAGCAAGCGCCCAGAGCCTGGAATCTAAAGATCGATTATTTTTTCAAGGGACAAGGGTTTCAGAAGTGTGAGATGGAGTATGGTGTTTATGTTCAGCACACTTCAGAAGGTAATATGATTCTGGTATGTTTGTATGTTGATGACATATTGCTAACAGGAAGTTCTGAACAAGAGATAGTTGAATTTAAGAAGGTTCTGATGAATGCGTTTGAGATGACAGATCTTGGGAAAATGGGTTTCTTTCTATGGATGGAGTTTATGTATTATGAGAAAAGAATTATTTTGCATCAGATGAAGTATGAACTTGAGCTTTTGAAGAGATTCAAGCTAGAGAATTGCAAAGTTTCTATCACACCTGCTGATACAAATCAGAAGTTGGACTCTGATTCTGATGGAGAGGATGTGGATGTTACAACCTTCAAACAGATGGTTGGTTCTCTGAGGTATTTGTGTAATAACAGACCTGATATTTGCTATGCAGTTGGAATGGTTAGCAGATTTATGAGTAAATCAAAGTGGTCTCATTACCAAGCTGTTGTCAGGATTCTGAGGTATGTGAAGTGAACTCTGAAGTATGGAGTGTTATTTCCTTCTGGAAGAAAGATCGAATCAGAACTTCTAAGTTATTCAGACTCTGATTGGGATGGAGATAGAGTTGACAGAAGAAGCACTTATGGGTACTTATTCAAATTTCTGAGAGGTCCTATTTCTTGGTATTCCAAGAAGCAACATGTTGTTACGTTGTCAACCTGTGAAGCTGAATATATTGCAGGAGCTCTGGTTGCATGCCGAGCTGTGTGGATTCTGAACTTGCTGCAAGATCTAAAGATTGAGGTAGAAAAACCTTTGAAATTGATGATTGATAACAAGTCTGCAATCAATCTTTCCAAGAACCCAGTGTTGCATGGGAGAAGCAAGCATATTGAGACCAAGTATCACTTTCTGAGGAATCAGGTTCAGAATGGAATAGAAATTGTGCACTGTAGCATCCAGAAGCAGCTAACAGATTTTCTAACAAAGGCTATCAGGACTGATCAATTTATTCGTTTGAGGGGTGGAATTTGTGTTGTCAGTTTTGTGTAAATATAAATTAAGGGATGGTGTTGGAAATAATTTATATTTTAGGAATATCTAGGAATATCTTTTTATAACTTTTTTAGATGGTATTTTAATTTTATTATACCTTAATTTTGTGTATAAATAATCTAGTAGTAGGTAGGTTAATGTAATTCATTATTCCTTATTTTGTAGCCGTTATTAAATATATTCCTTTTGTCTTTCATCTCTACTTTGTGCATCAACACTCGTATGTAATGTCATGCAGTGTGGCGCATGCATGCATTATTAGAGAGGAAGCGCCACCTTGTGTGGCTTGACAGTTGTATATAGTTTTCTATAAACACAACCACCCATCTTCTTTATTTTTTCACATCATTTCTCACATATCATTCTTAGAAAATGTCTTTCACTCCGTTGCCAAGGTTTTCACTGATCAAAAGAGATGCGCGTGTTATTTTTTCAGCGACAAAGCCTCCAATGAAGATCAAACTCTGGAACACACAGATATTTGAGCATTTTCAAAGACACTTGATTCGCTGGTTGGAAGGAGACATTCTTGACGGTGAATAGATTAGAAAAATTGAAAGACAAATTACAATGAGGAACGAAAATGAAGTAAGCTGATCATGGAAAAAAGTGAGATGTGACGCTGATGTCATGATGATGATGCTTGGACCAGACGATATTGTGTTGATGGTTTTTATCTCTTAGATATTATGATGTGTTTAGTTGTTTTATCTGTTTATCATATTGTTTTGTTTTGCGTAGTTGTCCTGGGTGTGTCGTGTTGTAATTTTTTGGGTCATTATATGAAAGTTGTTGTAATTGAATGATAAATTGAACACGAAATAAAAACCAGAATTCAAATTGAAATTTCTTTCTTAGAACAAATTAATTACTCCAAAAAGTTTGCTATAAAAAAATTAGGTTGCAGAGTTAGATCCAATATTCAGACAATTTTTTCGATTGTGTCCGGGAAGACGACATGTACTGCATAATCTTATCATTTTTTTGGTCGTATCCATTTCAGTTCTAATACGAGTGCTATTGGGGTGCTCCTTTTCTTCCGTCGCATTTGTTCATTATGCCAAACAATGTCCCCTTGATAAGCAGACCAATAATCCTCCTTTGCCAACACAGAGAAGGTATTGATGTACACACTTAAAACGCTCTTTACTGTGTAAACGAAGAATATATATTGTATTGGGTCCAAGCGAATATGCGAATATGCGAACATGCCGATATGACATGAGAGCAAGGCATGTGAAATGCTTGAAACTTTCTGCAATCACACCAACTTCTATCTAGTTCGACCCAATAATATCCCATTGGCCTCTCCTCATTATGATTTGTTGTCTCTTGTACACTGAATCAATCTTTAATACGATCAAACACGATGACACTATGGGTATTTGTTTTGCCCGCCTCCTCGTTAAATGATTTCATTGTGCATTCACTGAACAACTTCTCTGATTGTAACACTTCCCTCCATTTTAAACTTCTTGTGTCGAACAATGACCCCTTACACAATTCATGTTTTTAATAGGATGTTAAGAGATTTAATTGTCGTGTCCATGAGTATGTCCCTTACGACGTAAAAATTGAATTGTACTTACGACAAGTCGATTTTAGTCTGTTACTCAACATAGTCAATTACCATGTTGACTATAAAATTATTCTCGCATTAGTGGAAAATGGAGACCTGAAACTCACACCTTTCATCTTCCATGTGGTGAATGTACCATCACACTAGAGGACATGTACATGTTATTCGGTCTATCGATCGATGGTAAGGTTGTCAATGGCTCAGTCAACTAAGACAACGCCATATGCGGGGAACTTTTGGGAGTTTGTTTATTTAAACAATGGTCTAAAGGCCAAGGTATTAATCTTTGTCTTCTTGGAGAAATCATAGTAGTCTCGTAATAACCGAAAACTCTACCGAGCAAGAAAAAATTGTGAAAGCTCGGTGTTACATAATGATATTATTTGGCTACTTTTTATTTCCTGAAACAACAGATAATATTGTTAATATCATGTATTTACCTTTGTTAAGACATTTTGATAAAATAAACACATATAATTGAGACTCTACTGTTTTGGCCCATCTGTATAGTTTCTTGTGTAAAAACACATCGAACTACAGATGTTCTTTCTATTCCTGCGCCTTTTTACTTCAGATATGGTGCTGGTCGAGAATGCCGACACTCGTCCCCCGCAACACAAGGCCATTCGTCTTCCCCTTTGCTACAAAATAAGATTACAAAAACACAAATTTTACATACTATATACTATAACCAACATGTATTAATTTATTACCCATTTTTTCTATGTATGTGGTATGTTTCTGGGATGAATTACAATAAATCCCCTAAAAACGCAATAGTAATCTACCGAAATCTTATTGATAATGTTGGACCCGAAGAGGTATTAAACTTACATATTTATACAACGCTTTCAATAAGTTAATTAAATTTAATATTAATATTAGCTTAACACTCTTTTTCCTCTATAGTTTGTATGAAGGCCGTATAAGGATCTCGACAATGAGATTAACCCACCAGATGCTGAAGTCTGGACTACAAAAACAGCGCTCATCGGGTTCACTACTATGGAGATACACCACAGTGATCGTGTGAAGCTACAGTTCATCATGCAACAGGGTATTCCAGACCCCCCTACATATTTGGGACAATGGCATCTACTCGGAGTTGACGACCAATGGGATTTAATGATTTGAGAGACTTCGTTAAAAATCAATGTCGTCAATGGAGGCATCGACTTGAATTGGTCCTAAGGGAGCCGATCTCGCAAGATGACTTAAAACTAACTCTCCAATATTTGACATGGTACACATCGATTTCAACAAATTTGTTTGTCTCATGAGACATATTTGATCGACCCACGCCAAAGAGTTGCATCATACGCCCAATATCCAACCCCTCATTAATACCAAACCCAACAACAATGTCAACCCAACAACCATACACCACCACATCCAACCAAATTCGTCATCAATTCATGTCACACACACAAACACAATACCAAGAGCATGACCCAATTCATGTCTCTTTGGAAGCACAGCACAGTGGGGTGAAATGATCGATGAGATATATGATCCTGATGTACCAGGATCATCACATCAAACACCTCATCATCAAGCGAGTCAGAACAGACCCCAAACACCTTAGAAAAATCAGCAGAGAGGAGTGAGATAAGGGGTGAGACAAAGGCGGGACCGTTTAAGTCATATTGGAACCCACTTAAATTGAGGGGACGTTTGAAAAAAATGTATCGATGTATTGTGTAATATAAAATATTAATATAAAATATTTTTAGACTTTTATTTTTATTTAAAAAAAATTAATAAATACAACTGTCAAGTCACACAAGGTGACACTTCCTCGCTAATAATGCATGCATGTGCCACACTATATGACATTACATAGGAGGACAAACCATGCAGTGTGACGCTCCTCTTTATTTTGTATGCATGCGTCAAACAGAGTGACGCCTCCTCTGTGTGCCAATTTTTTTTTGTTTGAAATGTGATTACTTTGGTAAATTTTTTGAAAATATGATTATTTGAGTTTTTTTTTTTTAAAATGGTTATTTAAAAAAAAATCAAAAAAATATCCGCTTTCTTCCGTTGCAACATATATATGACCAATTTATAGATTTTACTTCAGAGTAAAGTAAATGATATCAATAGTTTATATAAGGGTGTTCGCGGCACGGTTTGGACGATTTTGACAATAAAAATCATCTGAACCGCAAGAAAAAAAATATGCAGTTTGGTTTGATTCGATTGACTTTTAAGAAAAAAAGAATCAAACCAATGCGATTTGGTTCTGTTTGATTGGTTTAATTTTTTACAAATATTTTATTGACCCATGCATATACATATAAATGATAACATAACTTTGTATTTAATCATTCATACACTACCAAATAACAATAAAACTCATCATATTTAGACATTCAACTTCTCATTTAATATGTAAAATTCAGATTAGACAAAAGTGAAATAATAAATATAAAATAATAGCATAAAACAATATCAAAAATATCATAATGAAACAAAAAATAGAAGAGATGAGAGATTAGTGAAGATGAAAAAGAAAGAACATAAGAGATGGGAGATTAAAGAAGATGTGCGATAAAAACGAAATTCAAAGAGGAAACATTTGCATAAAAATGAGAAGGTGAAAAAGAAAGAATATAACAGAGTAGAGATTAGAGAAGAAGAGACAAGATGTATATAGCGAAAAAGACGCGATAATGCTATGAGAAATTTAAGAAGACCGTAACTGAAACCATAAGTATAAGGATGAAAACATTATTCGTAATCATAAGACTAATGTATAATAGGTTTAAGTTTGGATTGATTGTGAGTTAAATAAAATTTAGATTGTAACATAATGCGGTTTGATTCAGTTTACAAAGTACAAACCACAAACCAAACCTTACGGTTTTGTTAAAAGATGATACAAACACATCCGAACCAAATGCGATTTTTTGCGATTTTGGTTTAATTTAATTTGCGATTTTCTATTGAGTTGGTTTGGTTTTGAACACCCCTAAATTTATATATAATTAATGGACTATAAAAAAATATATAAACTCTCATTTTTTTTCTTACTACTAGTGCTAGAAAAAATAATCGTCAAAAGGTGATGATGAGAGACTTTAATATAAATAAAGACGGTTGCACCATACAAGAGAAAGATTTAGAAATAAGGTAACACAACAAATTTATAATGAAGAGAACAAATGAAAATGCTATCTCAACCACCATTAATTTTCAATCTGTAAACGGTAAAACGTATAAAAGATGATTAACATGGAGAATGATGCTGCAGTTCCCATTTCCTTTTCAAACTACATACAACCCCCAACCATAGTAAAGTAAGCAATACCTACTTTTCTAATATTTCTCTTAACCTTAAAGTACAATATCCTGTCTCTCTCCATGTGTTGTTGGAAGATGTTTTGTTAAGTATTCTTCTAATCTAACTTCACTTGCTCCATACGTATTCCTTATAGAGGATTTTCCCATGCTATCAAAATTACTTGTTTATATGGGAATAAGAGCTTTGAAATTATTTACTTCACACCTATAGTACTAAAAAAGTGTTTACTTGGAAATTCTACAGGCAACATTCTACATGTAGGGTAGTTACTGAGTGTGTAGTGAAATTAAACATATCTATCCAATTGTATGTTTCCTATGTTAGAAGTTAAAACCTAACACTTCAATCCTTAAACACAACAAATTAGATAGAGAAGCTAATCATGCCATTCGGTTTGGTCTCAGCCTGGAATAAGCGCCGAAGAAGCAAGTCCCAAGATCATACTGATCCATGTATTTTCTCTACTTTTTCTTTTTTCTCATGTTTTAAATTCAAAGCATGTTTTTATTGTTATATCATTGCATAGAATATGTAACATTTACACACATTATCCAGGGGTTTACAAACCTGCAGAACTTTGGCAGCTTGATGATAAAACACCGCGTCCTACAAAGAGATTGCATGGATCATCTGTTTACACACTCAAGGAAATGGAAGAGGCAACATGTTCTTTCAGTGAAGAAAATCTTCTTGGAAAAGGAGGATTTGGCAAAGTCTACCGAGGTACTTTGCGGTCAGGAGAGGTAATGTGTTCTGCACGTTAGTTTATATGCCCACGAGAATTTATCGTGATTTTCAAGGTTTTGTTAACATCAGATAACAGAAGATTTTTTTCAAAACTTACAAAAATGGTTCAAAATGTGTTATCTTGATGAAAATAAATACATACTGATACAAAATGTCTCCTTTTGAAGGTTGTAGCAATCAAGAAAATGGAGCTTCCAGCAATAAAAGAAGCAGAGGGGGAACGTGAATTCCGAGTTGAAGTTGACATTTTGAGCAGACTGAGCCACCCAAATCTTGTTTCCTTGATAGGATACTGTGCTGATGGAAAGCACAGATTCTTAGTATATGAATATATGCTTAACGGGAACCTGCAAGATCATTTGAATGGTTTGTTACTTTGTTAATTTTACCCAAGAACTTCACATAACTAACAAAACTTCTTACATCAAGCTTCTATTACTCTAAAATTTTAGGAATTGGAGAAAGAAACATTGATTGGCCTCAAAGACTACAGGTGGCACTGGGAGCTGCAAAAGGGCTTGCTTATCTCCATTCAAGTTCGGATGTTGGAATTCCTATTGTTCATAGAGATTTCAAATCGACCAACATTCTCTTAGATGCCAACTATGAAGCTAAGGTATAAATAAAATCGTAGTAATGATTTATAACAACTTTTCTAACAATAATATGTAAGAACTATAATTAAGTCTTTATGTAGATATCTGATTTTGGGCTCGCCAAGTTAATGCCAGAAGGACAGGAGACACATGTGACTGCCAGAGTGCTTGGTACCTTCGGTTACTTTGATCCCGAGTATACTTCGGTACGCATCTATGTCTATAACTCTATATCCACCCACCCTCCCCAAGAACAAAAAAAAAATCACTAGGTTCAACTTTCAAGATTCAATGTTTAGACAGTTTCTTCTATATTTTTCATGTTATTCAGTCATAAAGATAAGAAAAGAGATTTGCCATAATTATCACAAGCATATGGTGTAATCAGCTTCATATTTTCAAGTACCATAGATCCACTATTGCTCCAAAAGAGGATACCATTACATGCACAATATACCTAACTTATATTTTAACGTCATGCATACTGTACTTAGTTAGCTAAATCATTTATTGAGCAACAGCAATGCAACACCAACTAGTAACCTGTTGTGAATGGGTAAGACACCATAAAATAAATTAATAAGGCAAATTAAGTTAGCAATCTAACATCAACTCATCCAGTAAAAGTTGGCTTAACTTTCAAAATCTGGTCTGCATTAAAAGTCTGAAACTGAAATTTTATCTCAAGTCTTTCAGTTTCCTTTTATTTTACTGGGGTATGTATGACCTGAAAGGAGCATGACTACATCAAAAAGGATAAATAGACAAACTTCCCACCTAATGTTGTAGCTAAAACTGACTTTGTTTATCTATTACCCAAATCAAATGTTAATATGTCAAAATTCTATCAGGTAAACTTTTACTTTTTTATCTTCTTATTTTTAGAAAATCTGTTTACTGCTACAATTGTATTTTCACACTAAATTATTTCATTTGACAACAGACAGGGAAACTCACTCTCCAAAGTGACGTTTATGCTTTTGGTGTTGTTCTTCTGGAGCTTTTGACTGGACGCCGAGCTGTAGATCTAAACCAAGGTCCTAACGATCAAAACCTAGTACTACAGGTAGGAAGACTTTAATATATTTTACATTCATATGTTCCAGAGTTTAAGACGAGCAGCAGCAAGACTTTAATATATTTCACATTTATATGCAGGTGAGGCACATACTGAATGACCGCAAGAAACTCCGTAAGGTGATAGATCCGGAGATGGCTCGAAATTCTTACACCATTCAGTCTATAGTCATGTTAGCCAATCTGGCATCAAGATGTGTACGAACTGAAAGTAATGAGCGGCCTTCAATGGCAGATTGTGTAAAAGAGATCCAAATGATTATCTATACAAATTCAAAAGGCTTGGGAATGGTTATGCATAGTTTGAGACTGATCTAATGACACCATAAGTTTAGACACCAGAATTATGGTGATTTCTTGTTGAAAATAAACAGAGTGAACTATGTTTGGTACTTTTGCATATATATACACCAGACCGATTAATATTAGTATTTTGCACAATTATGTATAAAGATAACTAACTTGATGATATCACAAGATGAAGAACTAAGTCCATTGTGGGAAAATCTTAAACGAGCCTTTTTTTTTTTTTAATCTTCAACCATATTATACCCGCACCACCAACTACATGAAAGGAGTACCTAAGAGACTGTGACAAGAGTCAACCACCCTTGTCCTACTTCTTTCAGCCATGAATGGTTCAGTTCAAACGATCAAATGTGCCATGTTCAAACTTAATGACCAATATGTAAATCCTTGATGCATAGACAAACCACTGTTTTGATTGAATTGAAGAAATCCAGAGCCAATTTTATGTATATTTCCCATGCATGTCTAATGTTAGTAGGTTCTTCAAGAAAGAACGATGTACCTAACCTGGTAATTTGTGACAAAGGACCAGCTTTACAATCTTTTCATCAGTTATTTGCAAAGCCGGGCAGTAAATAAAGAAACTAAGAAACATTCTTTTGTAATTTACCTGCAAAACAACAGGCCTCTTCCCTACAAGTAAGCGAGTATATAAGGATGCTTGAAACCAATCTTCATCCTCGAGTCAAATTAAAACCACTGCAACCATCTTTGCTAACATTACTGAAACAAAATCAAAACAAAAAAAACCCACAAATATAATATAAACTTGATCATGGGAAACATTGAGTATAAGATCATGTGCAAGCTTGACATAAATGCGGCCTTTTATCAAGAATATGATGGGAAAATTACATCAAAATATCAAGCAGTCTTGAACACATACATGTAGTCTTTTACTCATCAGAACATGACAAATCTGTTTCTGAAGGCATACTTATGAGAGGAAGTTTCTTGCACATCAAGTGCTTGCGTTTCTGCAACATCAGCAGAACTAATATACTGTCTGTCGTTACAATTTTGTAATCAGCTTTTGTATACATGTTAAATGGAGCTTCATCAATCATTCGACAATGCAAGTAAACTTCTCCCAATGAACTCATCTGAGAAATCAATTCCTCACTTGCCTTTAGAAGGTGCCATCCAATGCCCCTCCTGAAGAGAATAAATAACCAGAAACACACTCTTAGAAAGATATAATCCAATTACATTAAGGTGCGACACAGACACTCGGCATTTTATTTTTTTGCTTAATTAAAAGACATAACAAGTGCTTGAAAATGTGAAATATCGGAATTTCGGGATGCGAATATATCTTTGATTACCTCAATCTTAAACTTGGATCCTCAAAGTTACTTACTATTATAAGCTTTTCCATAGCATGCATTGACTCATGAAAAAGATTAACATAAGAAAGGGTAAACAAGAGCATAACATTATGTAAATTTAGAAGCATACTCAAAACAACATTACAAATTTACAATTGCTATCACAGAGATTATAGCAAATTACTTGTGATAAGTTGTCTTCATACTCTGTCTTTCTATGATCAAAGTTCGGGCAAGGTGAATTACATAAAGTATTTAATAATGACTAGACTAGACTGTCTTAAAAACTAACCCTAGAAATGTCCTACTAAACAATTAATAATAAGATCAAACTAGTTTTTAAATGCTCGCCTGCATACAGTAGTCCTAGACTTCACATTTACATACAATTAGGTTTGCTTGGATAAACACCTTAATTTAGCACTTATTGAATAAGCGCTCATGTATAAGTTATTTCTAATATCAAAGAGAAAATGTGGTAAACAGTTTTCATACAAGTTGTAAATTGTTTTCATAAACTACAGTTAAAAGCTTAATGAAATAAGGTGAAATCAACTAATGGAAAATGTAATAAACTATTTTCCTATTCACTCTTGAAATTAAGTATGCATTGTATTGGTAAAATTTAGTCTTGCATAATGAAAACAACAAAATGACCCTAGAGTGTGTAATTTTCCTTTTACCTTCTGAGAGACTTTTCCACAGCCATGTTACAAATATAAGGAGAATCCCTGGGAGGAGTAGGAGAAGGAAGAGTAGCATTAGCCCCATTTTTATCAAAAGAAATCTCCACAGTCCCCGCCAACTGCATTTCCTCATCTTCCCCATCAATAAGCCCTCTATAAAACCCAACGAGCGTCGCCATATGCGGCATCGAACTCCTCCGCTCAATCAAATACTGTTTCACAAGAAACCTCAAGACATTGATATACCCCTTCATAAACATCATCGATTCCGCGAACGAATCCGCGAGTAAACAAACAATGGCATCCACTTCGCTGTCTCTCATAACTCGAACCCAGACCGTGCCGGATTGGAGTTGATGAGAGTAGAGGAATGAGGAGAGGAATTGGAGTTTTTCGAGTTCGTCGTTCGTGAGGAATTTACCGGGTTGGATTAGGGTTTGGAATTGGGAATGGGAAGAAGAGGAGAGTTTGAAGTGATTTGGGATTAGGGTTTGGAATTGGGAATGGGAAGAAGAGGAGAGTTTGAAGTGATTTGGGATTAGGGTTTTTCGGTGAGGGAGGGTGGAGAATGTGAAACGACGAGTCGTTTTGGTTGTGGTGATGGTGTTGAAGCGGTTTTGAGGGTCTAAGGAGAAGGAAAGAGAAAGAGCTGTAGCCATGGTAATTGAAATGGAGAAAACTGTTAGTAGAATAACTACACTTAACTTAGTTTGGAAGTAGTGTTCAGTTAAGAATGTGGACCCAATGGACCCACCTGTCTATACCATGTTATTTTGTAATTTTTACATACAAAGGTTTAATGGAGAATGTGATATTCTTCAAGGTATGGATATTCAAGAGAAGAAATTTGGTCAGTATCAATGCCAACAATTCATATTTTCATAGATCATCAAATTAAAAAATCATCTTTGTTGTTTAGGTGATCAGAAGAACGGCGAGACAATAAATCGTCGGTGAAGGTGATTGTGTTTACGGACGGTGGCTGTGAAATTCAGAGATTTTGAAAAATCGATGGTCGCAAAAATTGGTGTTTACGAAAATCAGCGGTTCCGATTAAGTTTTAGTTTGTTTCAAAGAAATCAGTGATTGCGAAATTAGTGTTTGTGAAAGTTGATTTTGAAATCTGTGATTGAGAAATTGTTATTTGCGAAAGTTAATTTTCTATTTTGTTTTATCCGTTTGTTGCGAAATTATTGTTTACGAAAGTTGATTTTCTATTTTGTTTTATTTTAAATGGAGAAAAATAACAATTAATTTAAGATAGAATAATATATTTTAAATAGTTTTTATTTCAATAAAATAATAATTAATGATAGTGTGTTCAGTCATGTATTAGTTATTAAATATCAGGTTCGGGATTACCACTTTCTGATTATTACAATTCATATATTTTTTTAAATTTTATTATATATCATAATTTTTTTTAAATATTATTTTTAATTTTATTCTTTACCATAATTTTTTTTAAAACTAAATAAAAAAACACCATCAAAATAATTAACAAAATAGAAAAAATAAAATTTAATAATTTTTTGTAAACTTTAAACAAAACTACTAATATTTTTAAAAAAACATTTAAATTTATTAAATTATTTTTGAAAAACATTTTATTTAAAAAAAAAATACAAGTTGAAGAATTATATAAATATATATCAAAATTTATATACCTTTTATTTAATTAAAAATTAGAATATTTAAAAAATAAATAATAGTCCGTAGTGAATTCTCAAGAAATCTTTCTGTGAAATTACCTACGGATTTATATTATAATTCAACATTTGAAATCCGTGATAAAATTCGTAGATATATCCGAAATTTGATGACATTTTTACAGATAAATCTTTACAATAACTCTGTGGAAAATTCGAATATTTGATAATTTAAAATTAATATGTGAAAATTCGGGGTTAGAAGCTTTCTTCAAAGTTATTTTCCTTATTCTTAGTGAATTGTAACATGAGGAACGAATTCATAATATTTGTTGGGGTCTATATTTGATTTAGGAGAAATTAATTTTCTTTAAAACATTATTTAAATTTTAAAATTACAGCTTGTGGTATGAATACTTAAAAAATTGTAACTCCAGTGGAATGGATCTTAAGAAACTTCATTATTTAAAATGTAATCTATATGCATTATTTTCCTCTTAGTCAAGATGTTGTTGGTTTTAGAGTATGTCAATTGGACGAGCATGAAGATTTGGTACATATTTAAGTGTTTAACTCATCCCTCTATTTAATTGTTCATGATAAGGACCTTTGAACGTCTATTAAAGCTAAAATAGATGTAAATTGAAGTGTTTAAAAATTATTAATGAAACTACAATTCATGAAATAATATATCATAAAGCTTATTGCATATTTCTTTTGCTAGCAAATAACTTATTCCTCTTTATATGAGATTTTTGTACTCATAGATTAAGTAATCATAGAATTTCATAAATTTTTTTCCTGAACAATTCACATTTGTTATCAATGCACCGACTAAAAAAATATGGGTATAGATTTTTTAGACAATCACCATCTGTCTCACATTTTGTATGTTCTGCAATGAAAAAATAAAATAAAATAATATTACTAAAACTTGATAAAAAAAAACTTGTTTACGAATAATAAAGTAAAAAAGAAATTAAATATATTATGAAAAGATAACTTACGACCATAAGCTTCTATTGTAACAATAAATACGAAAAAAAATAGAATCACAACATTGACAACTTTGAGAATTCCAGCCATATTTTTTTTTTCTTTTTGCATGTAAAAGAAAGATTATGAGTTAATCTTTTTATAGTGCATAAAGTTATGATGTTTTAACTTTTTAAGTATATAATAAATGGTCTTTAGCCTTTATGTTGTTGCAAAAACCCTTTACAAAATTATTTTCATCATTAAATTCTACTCAAGCACATTATTCTATTATGTTTATTCATTTAATTTACCTAGTAAGGAAGTTGCACAATAAATTTGCTAATCATTAAAACTATTCTTTTTAATGTTTCATGTTGGTAAAAAGAAAAGTTTCTCTTTAGACCATAGTAAAGTTGTTTGTTTTGAATAATGCACTATTGAGGTGAGATAATGTCTCGAAATAAATGGTGTATATCATTACATCAAATTTTTATATTAAATTTATAAATAAAAATAATGTTTTTATTGGTAATTATTAAAATTACTTTTTAAACTTTTCATGATAGTAAAAAGAAAATTTTCTCTTTAGACCATACCAAAGATGTTTGTTTTGAATAATGCATCATTGAGGTGAGATGATCTCTAAACAAGTGGTGCGTATCAACAAATCAAATTTTATAGTTAAAATTGTTGAATAAAAATAATATTTATATATTTTTAATTGCATGATTTATTCTACGTTACCATTAAAATCAATTATATAATTTATAGTGCAATGGAAACTATGACATTTCAACTATGTTGGCCTTCTAAGATTGGTATCTATAACGTAACACTCTAAAAGTATTATTAAATAGTACAAATAGAATAAAATTAAAACTCTTGAGGGACTATATATACCAAAACCTAAGCAAGAAAAACAAAGGTTCTTTACATCTTCCTCATTAAAAAATTTCTTAAAAAACTAAGTAAGATAAAACTCAAAGAATGGGAAAAAGTATAGACCAATCAACAAAATCACCAAATAAAACTCTTGATAAATAACAGAAAAATATACATGGTTACAAAAGAAAATATGGCTAACAAAATCTAAACGCATGCTAAAACAAAAGCGATCGGAACATTAGCAATGAAGTATACTATGGTAAGAGGAAAGCCATACAAGATGGAAAAGGCTTTCCCCATGATGAGATGTTTAGGCAGGGATGAGATCACCCTGGTATTTATAGAGATTCATGAAGGGATATGTGAAAATTATATTGATGGATGAAAAATGGCTCATATGCAACTAAGAGCTATGGATTTATGTACTTGCAACTATAATTAAGAAATGACTCAAGATGGTGAATCTCATGGATAACAAAAAACAAGTAAACCAACAAATGCTTAGTTTGATGATGTATAATTTTGATGATGACAACACTTGGAGTCATGTAATTACTAAAATTAGTTCAAGTGGTTAAAGATGTACAAAGTGGTTGATCAAACTATCCTTTTGAGTTGAGCTAAAGACATTCCTTTTAAAGTCATCACAATAGTCCAACAAATCTCATGTGAAAACTTATGGTATATGGTCAAAGTCAATTTAATCTTTCAACATCTCAAATGATAGTAACTATTAAGGAAATATATCAAGCCTCATCAACAAGACTCAAGGATCATATGTATTGCTAAAATCAAAGATAATTGAAATTCTGACACACACAATATCAGATGTCAAGACTGATGTCTTAACAACATACAATGTCACAGCAGGTATTACGACGTCTGCTGACAAAACAACAACAAGATAACAACAATGCAAAATTATAACTTGCAAAAAGTAAAAGAGCACCCAGAATTATTAATCCAGTTCAGTGCAAATTCACCTATTATGGGAACTACCAAGCCAGAAAGGAAATCTACTATGAGTTTGCACCCCTCACTTAATCCCTACCTAGTGCAACTTCTATCTAGGCACCTCCTACATATGAGAACCCCTCTCACTCCTAATCAGCGGAGTGATAAAATACTAATCCCAATTTCAAGGAATGTCTCAAGAAATCAAATAGGAAGAACACACTTCTAAATTACAAACACTTAGTTTTCTTAAAAGCTTCACTAAGAACAACACTCAACTCCTGCTTAAAAGCTTCAAGGATAAAAATAACTTGATGAACAAGTAACAATCAATCAACTCAAATGCATCAAAGATACATAAGAACGTACAAATAAACACACGGAGAACCTAAGGAACTATCATATCCTAAACCCTTATTTTTCACAAGGTTTTACAATAAAAACTATGCTTAAAAAACTAGGTCTTGAACGACTCCTTATATAAACTTTTGCATCAAATCCAATCAGCAGCTCCCAAAACCTGCAGAATCTTCTCCGTAAAAAAAGAAAAAAATCTCATAAATATTTTCTAAAAAGTATCAACGATCCTTTTTAGAAACTAATCAAATCTGCTCTTGTTTCTAATAAAATCTTTGATTGACTGCGCCAGTTATGAGTACATAATATTCTAGATACTCAAATTTTCAAATAAATCTTCAAGGATAAATATCCACTGTACTATCAAGATGTTTTGTTGTAACATGTTACAACATCTTCTAGAACATATGTCAAATAAGGTACATGCAGACTCTGTTGTACCAGTTGGTCAAGATGTTATGGCATCTTGTTTCAATATTAGGATGCAATACATGTTTTTCAAATAAAACATGTTTTGATCAAATTGTTGCCAACCATAAAATCATAGACCTAACAATCTCCCCATTTGAAAAATTTTGGCTAAAACAACCAAAGACCAAATAACCCGGAGAGAGAAATAAAATCACAAACAAAAGTTACATGAAACCATATAAACTCTATAAACACAACACAACTCAAAAGCTTGTACAATCAGACAGGTTCAGTACTCCTCTTGTCATACACAATAGATTCTCCCCTCAAGGGAAAATCCCATACCAGAGCATCTATAGCGGAACAACAAAAGCAACAACAACAACTTCAGCATACACATGAATGCTCCCCCTGAATGATTGCATGAGCAACCACAAACACACAACTACTCTTCCAAAAGCAGTAGTACACAGTCTTATCACAATGCTAAATCAACATGTCAAGACATGTGATATAACATTAGGACACAACACTTTACTCTCCCTTTTTAGCTAAAATATTGACAAAAACTAGAGTACATGTACACAAGTTGAAAACACACATGCACACAAGCAATAAGCACAAATATAATTACAAAACACATTTCACCCAGGCAATACATTAGATGAAAACACATATGTTATAGACCAACAATACTGCATATGGAAGCACATATCAGAACAGCTAATATTGAGCCCCACATGGAAACATAACCTCTTGGCCAACTTCATGCGATCTTCCACCTCTTGCCTCTATCAAAGAGCCTCTTGACCTTATCAAAAAACATCTTATATTCCTTGGTGACGTAGTCAGCCCTACTGTCTTGTAGAACACCTTCCTTTCATCCCTTCTCAGTAGCAATTTTTCTAGATATGTCATGCCTCAGAGTATAGAGGAAAGATGCAGCATTAGTTTCACTCCTCCATTTCTATAATTTTTATAACTCTTGAATAGTACAAGTTCCAATCCAAATATTTTTTATAACAGAAAGTTGTTCCTTATTGTCCACATGCTCTAGAGTATCATCCTTTCCTTCAACAAGAATCCTGATCAATGGCTTACAACTACCAATGTCCTTATTCCAGTTGTGTTGAATGATATATATGAAAGAATTTAGATCTTCAGAATGAAATATCATGACATCTTCCTTGACATCATATCACTTCAACAACATTTCAAAGAAACTTCCTCTTGTTTCCCTCAAGGAAACGCATTCATCTATATTTGATATCATCTATTTAAATTCAGTGATATTGCCTTTATCAGGGTGACTTGCAGTCAGTTCCCTGGATTGTTCTAATTGTCCTTCAGTATATAGATCTATGCTAGATTGAGAATTCATTGATTCTGTGTTTGTGAATTCGCAAGTTTCCTCCCTCAGAGCTTCAGCAGTTTGCACACAGGATGTTCTAACATTGTCTCTAACATCCACCTTTTCTTTAGTAACTGAATAATCAAATATCACATAGATAGCGTCCATTGTCATACCCGTTCTGGAGTTAAATACTCTGTAAGCTCTTCTGTTCGAAGAGTCTCCCAGAAATATTCCTTCATTACCCAAGTGATCCTTCTTGTCTGCTTGATCTTTGTCAGTAAAGATGTGACATTTACTTCTAAAGATATGAAAGTATTTAACTTTATGTTTCCTTTCTTTCCAAACCTCCTAGGGAGTAGCAGTGGTACCTCCTCTCAAAGTAACCCTGTTATGAATATAGTCAGAAGTATTGATAGATTTAGCCCAAAATTCAAATGGCAATTGCTTAGCATAAGCATGACTTTAGCTGATTCTTGTATTCCTCTAGTCGTTTTCTCAATAATTCCATCTCCCTGAGTTTTCCAAGAATAAGAGAACTCGTGAATTATTCCTTCAGAATCACAAAATTCAAAAAATTTGTATTCTTAAACTCTATGTCATTGTCACTTCTGACCTTGACAATCATATTTTCCTTCTCCTCTTGAATGCTTTGACAAAGATCTTTGAAGACTTCAAAAGTATCTGATTTTTCTCTAAGAAAATTCATCCAAGTGTATCCAGAAAAGTCATCTATAACCACAAAGACTTACCTTTTTCATCCTACGTTGTTTATATGTAATGGTCCCATTACATCCATATGAAAAAGTTCCAAAACTTTGGAAGTAGTCTGATGTTGCAACATTGGGTGTGACATCATGGTTTGCTTTTTTACTTTCACACTTATCACAGACTTCTCCTTCTTCAGTATTGAGCTTTGGCATATCTCTAATGGCTCCTTCAGACATGACTTCCTTCATTCTTTTGAAATGAAGATGTCCAAGTTTCTGGTGTCATATCTTCACTTCATCCTCATTGGTTGTTGAACATGTGGAAGAGTAAGCAATTACTAGAGATTCCCAAAAATATAAGTTGTCTTTGGACCTTATTCCTTTCATTAGAACAACTTTTTTCTCATCTTTGACCAGACATTCTAATTTTGAGAAGTTGACTAACAAAAATTGGTCACACGGTTGACTAATGCTAATAAGATTAGCAGTCAATCCTTTGACAAACAACACATCTTCGAACCTAAGACATCCATCACACACCAGCTTTACAACTTCTTTTATTTCTCTATTAAACCAACCAATCTAACAGAACATATGGGATGAGGTTTAACATCCACCAACATCTTCTGGACCCATGTCATATGTCTAGAGCATCCACTGTCAAAGTACTAGTCTTCACTGTAAGAATAAGATTTAGATATATGTTTAATCTCTAAGTTTTGATGATAACAAGCATATATTTTATGCAGAACAATTTTATTTCTAATGGTTTCATTAAACGTGCAGATACATTGTTAGCATTCTTGATAGTCTTAATCAAGATATCATCAGAATCACATTACCACTCAGAAGAAGAACCATTGAGTTATGTTTCTAATGTAACATCAGTAGTTCTATGGAATGCTAAATGTTCGACAAGAAAAGAATCTCAATGAGTGTCCAAGAAGAAAGAATTTCTGATAAGCTGTTGCTTCAAGATCAAAAATCAAGAGGAGACAAGAAACAAGCTCCCAAAGTAAAAGATCAGAAGTCAAGACTAGTTCATTAGAAGAGATGTTGCTTATGATTCTAAAGATGAAGTAAATATTCTGAACACATATAGAGAAAGCTTATACTCCAAGATTAGAAGTATAGATTTGCTCATCAGAAGAGTTGTTGCTCATGTATCTGATGAAAAAGTCAAGATTTTGAAGACTCTGAGAAGTTCGTGGAATATGCACCTTCATTCAACATCAGAAGTATTCCATCAGAAGAAAGGATTAAATAACGAAGATCTCATGGACTCATTTCTAATCGACATGTCAAAGTCTTTCAGAAGACAAGATTAAAGGATGATATCTTCTCAAGATAATCTACTCAACATAAGTAATATCAACAAGAAGACAAATATCATCAAAAGAACCACTATACTCAACACCAGAACTATTGATACCATTTCTATTTAAACATCAACAGTTCTACAAAATGTTGAATGTTCATCAGAAAGGGAATCAAGTATGTTCTAAAGAAAGCGTTGCTCTAAAATCAGAAAACATATACGCTTCCAACCAAAAGAAAGAAAGGAATTCATGATCAAACAACAAAGATGTAGCTGACAATAGGTTGTTGCTTTCAGCTCAATCTAAAGATCATAATTCAAGGATCAGAAAGAAGGAACTCAACATCAAAATCAAATGTACTGATATAAGTTATTGCTTCAGAAATCATACATTAGATATATAGCTTAGAAAAGCTGATTATTAAGGAATCAAGACAAAGTCAAGAAGTATATCAGAAGAGCTTTCACTCAAAGAAGAAATTGTCATATAAATTGTTGCTTATATATCTAAAGACAGTGTTCAAATATATGAAATACTATGACTCTACAACAAAGAAGAATCTTCTAGATCATTATCACTCCTAATATCAGAAACAATCCAACAAGAAGAAAAGAAGACAAAGACAAGATCAAGATATCTTCCAAGATTACAACTTCAATCAAAAGTAAATCATCAAAAGATAAAGTCTTAAGAAACTTAGCCACGAATTTCATAGTACAGTCAATACGATTAAAATATTCCACTACTTGCTTACATATTGTACTATGTTGTCACCCACGATGAAATACTACCGTTACTGTAGCTAGCAAGTGAAAGCGACGTCTTCGTACTACCAACGGTCTTATTCTCAAGTCTATATAAAGAGACCTCATCAGCATTTGAAAATCTACGAACTATCAACCATTATCACTCTTGAATCAAATTGTTGAAATACTATGAACCACCAATAGAAAAGAAGAATCACTATTCATATACATCTACAAATATTCTTCTAGAGAAATATCAAGAACATAAGAGTTGCTACTCATTATTGTGTTATAATATTAAGTGATTAAACACAAAGAGTTTTTGCCCATTATTTGTGTGTTAATCTTAGATTTCTCTATACAAAGAGTTGTTGCTCATTATTTGTATTAGAGACTTTGTTCTTCATAGTTGTGTTAATCTTCTTATTTAGAAGCAAACATTATAAATACATTTGATTGTAATTCTGTTGAGAATTGAATATTACCTTAAGTGACCAGGTTGTTAGTCTGAGACTTGAGAGGGCTAAGGTGTCAGGTAGACTCTTAGACGGTTGTAGTTAGTCACGGGCGGGTAGCCCGTGCATCTGTAATCTGTTGAGATTAGTGGATTAAGTCCTTATTTAAGGCGAAATCACCTGAGAAGGATGGACAAGAGTAGCCTAGTTAGATGTGAACCTGGATAAACCAAAGTGTCTTTTATAGTCATTCTCAAGTTATTTTCTTTCTAGTTAGTTAGCGAATTATTTTCAAAAAGAACAAGCCTATTAGAAAACTCAATTCAAATCTCCTTCTTATATTTTTATCATCTTTAATTGGCATTAGAGCTCCGACTCTTTCTTGATTTATAAATAAAACACTTAAACGTGTAGAGATATCTAGTTGAGAAAAATCGTTCTATGGCTGCGCATACAAACAACAATGAAAAAGATAACTACTTTACTAGTCACCTATTTTTTATGGTGAAAAATTTGAGTATTAGAAAGACAAACTAGAAAGTTTCTTTCTAGGTTATGATGCAAATATATGAGATCTGATTACAGATGTGTTGTACCCCAAAATTTCCCCCCTCACATATCAAGAATTTTCTCACAAGATCTCCTTGGGCTCAAGACTGCATTAGGGTTTGATCAGCTCAAGACACCTCCTTAAGCACTGATGACCAAAATTAGGGTTTGAGATTGCACAAGGGTTATTGAACTTTATATGCCCCATATAATTTTCATGGATCATTATGGACTTATACATGTCAAGTTTCAAGCTTTGAATCACATTTTTGATCAGTCAATTGAGCAGTTGACCTAAAAATCAATTGTATTGGGGAAAAAGTCAACTATGGCCAATTTACAGTCAAACTTCATAATTTTTTATCCACATCAACATTTTTAACTCATATGAATCATTTGGTCAAGTTTGGACCATAATTCCTCAAAAAATTTGATCAAATCTCCAAAAGGGCAAAATGGTCAAAATTAGGGTTTTTGACTGGGAAAGGGCAATTTCTGATTTTTGACCTAGAAAATGGTCAATTGGTTTAAGTAATGATCTCAAGAGTCCAATTGCATCATTTTGACCTAATGACATGGTTCAAAACATTGCAAGTCCATTGAATTGACAGATGAATTTTGCAGTCAACTGATCAAAAGTCAACTGTTTACTGAAAAGTCAAACTTTGACTTTTTGGTCAAATTTAAGTACCAAAGATCACAATTCATCAAAACATGTCAAAATATGAAACTTATTCATCAAGAAATCAAAAAGTCAAGATTTCATTTTGAAAAGTCAAAATTTCTAAACTTAGAAATTTTTCTAAGTGTTGGAAATTTCATGTTTTTCAATAACTTTGAGCCAAATTTTCACCATGATGCAAGATGATTCAAGATAAACTTAAAACATGAAAGTTGCAGATCTCCATGAAATATACAACTTTGCTTCACACAACTTCTTCCAAAAATTCTTGGATCTCAAGTTATAATTTTATGAATATGAGGTCATGAAACTAAACACTTAGTGAAATTTTGCCCTAATTTGGCCAGGATTTTGACCTAACTTCATGGAACTTTTTCATATAGTTCCAAGGGTAATCTTCAAAATAAATTCAAATATGGGTTATAGAGCACATTGAAATCTTTCCAAAATGTCCAATAACTCCCTGAGATTATTCTTGAGTAGGGAGAATCGAAGAGATGGAACTATATGAAAAATTCTGTTCATAATCCTAAAAAAATTGTTGATCTCCAAATGATTGCTGATGGAGACTTCAAGATTTCTTTGTTGTTGTTCTTCGATGTGAAGAACAACAATTTTATAAGAACTCTAGTGAGTTATGGATGAAAAATTATGATGGACAACAGTCTTTTTTATAGACTAAAAAACTAGGTTAACTTGCTAGAGAAGAAAACTTCTCAAATAATAAAATAATTCAAATTTATCTTGGTCGGCAAGCTAGCCAATTAGATGTCAGAATGATGCATGACGACCAATAGGGAACAAGTAAAAAAGATTTGATTTTTTTAGTGATTTTTTAGACACTTTTCGATGAAAAATGCATAAAATAAACTAAATATTATTATTAAAATTGTCTAAAATAGATAAACAAAAATAATATTTAAAAAATAAAAAATATGATTTTTGAGAAGATTTGAATGTAACTTGAAATTGAAATAAAATTAACAAAAATAGAATAAAATCAATCATCAATCCAAATAATTAAAACTAAAAAAAAAAATATCAAATTTTTGAATTTATAATTTTTGTAACCAATCACATTGATTATCTCCTAAAACAAATATTACTACTTAAAATACAAAAGATAACAAAAAAATTTTAAATTTTTTTGAATTTTATATTTTTTTGGTTATTTTTAGAATAAAAAGTGAAAAAAGTAAAAAATAACTATTTTTTTTAAATTCATTAATTGACAATACGAAATTTAAAATTTAAATATTAAAAAATGATTTTTTTGGAACTAAATAACAATTAAAATGACATTTAAAATTAGCAACACCAAAAAAAGTCAAAACATTAGATGGTGAGATTTGAACCTATGACCTCGTACTCGCAAGTTTCATTTCTTACCAATTGTGTTATGTTACTCATTTGAAATAAAAAGCCAATTGAAATCATATGAAAGGTGCACAGATATTTATTAATTAAAAATACAAATAATTTATATTTTTAAATAGACTTAAATATGAATATTTATAAAACCCAAAGAATGTTAGTGTATACGAACCAAAAGAATTTTAAAATCTAATTTTGAAAATAATTTTGAGTGTAACACCAAGGCGGACAAATTTGGGGTATGACAACATCCATAGTCAAAACTCTCAAGATCTTGATATCTCATCTATTAGCATCCAGTTTTTACTGTAAAAATCATAACTGGAGCTGCGAGAATTGGATCGACTTCATCTGATATATGTTAGAAAGCTAAGAGAAAGAGCTACAACTTACATGTTATAGAAAAAAAGCTGATTCTGACTCTAGAAGCCTCGAAAGATTCGTTGAAGTACCATACTTTAGAAATAATTTTTCTTGGTCATTTTTATGGGTTTGGTTTATGTTTTCGAACCAATTTGAGTTAGTAGTGAAAAACCTTATTTTGTTTATAAGGTTTTCATCTGCACTACAGTAAATTTACACACTATTCACGATAGAAACTTTGCTTTGTACGAATCGTTCATGGAGAACTAATCTTAAGGGCAATCTACCGAATTCGAATTCCATAAAACTTTGAGGTTCTTATCAATTTTAATTAAGTTCCTTTCTAATTTGTTCTATGATTTTCGTTTGCTTAATTCATTTATTATATAATAGATTGAATTAAATTTGATTGATGTATGTTCCTTACTTTAATCGCATTTAACTTAGCTTCTTCATTAATTCGCGCTATCTATAATCGTTTTCTTAATTTGTTGAACTGTTTGCTTAATTTGGTGATTATTGTAAGAACAAGATTTGGTTCTGAAATATTATCTCTGAGGTTTGATGATAACAAATGAGTATGTTTGTATGAACAATGCTGATACTCTAATGTTTGTTATTGTGGAGTACTTAACAAATAGGTTCTGCTTCTGATGGATGGCGTGGCCAAGACATTAGAAGAGAATTAATTCTGCTTCTATGCTACACAAGTTCTATTGAACAGTAGCAAGACACTCCATAAGGATCTGAAGTGTAGGCTATGATGTTTGTCTAAAGAAATCAGTCAAAAGATCTAAAGACAGATGTTTCTACTTATGTCTAGATGTTTAAGACTCATGTTTCTAAAGAAAACATGTTCTAAAGAAACCAGTCAGAAGATCTGAAGTTGATACTTAAGTCTAGATGTTAAAGACTCAAGTTTCTAAATACAATGTGTTCCAAAGAAACAAAGTTAGAAGATCCGAAGACAAAGTTTCTACTGAAGTCCAGATGCTAAAAACTTAGTTTCTAAAAAGACAAGTTGTTTTAAGAAGACAAAGTTAAAAGATCTGAAGACAAAGTTTTTACTGAAGTCCAAATGCTGAAGACTTGTGTTTCTAATAACAAGGTTCTTAAAAGGGTTCTCAATACCAAGTGCTGAAGATTCTAAAGACGCAACTCTTAAGACTCTTAAGACTTGAAGCTCTTCTGATCCAAGGTTCTCTACAACGGGTTCTCACGACCAAGTGCTGAAGACTCTGAAGATGCAGTTCTAAAAACTCTGAAGACTTCAAGTTCTGAAGACCTTATGTTATGTTCCCGCTTCTAAACTCATGCTCGCAGAAGCCTCTGAAGTGCAGAAGGACAAAATATAACATTAACATGGTACAATAGTACATAATACAAAAAAGCCTTATTCCACTACCTCTCCACTAACTTGAATTGTGAAAAAGAAAAGGACGTAGCAGTAGTATTTGTAACGACTCTTTTTCAAATATCCAACGACTCTGTTTTTCTTGGCTATATAAGAAAAGAAGCGTATCTTTAAAATGTTGTTGGTGTTCAATGTTAAAATGAAAGCTGATATTATTTTAACACAACCAAAAAGCTATCAACAACTATAACAACAACAAGAACAATTGTTATCAAAATGATTCTTCAATCATGGTGATAATGATTACAATTAAATCATTGATTCGCGATGTACTTAATTTCATATGCTGCACAAAGCTTACTAAGCCGCGGAAGATAATGAAGATGATCATAAAATCTCTAGTTACAAATCCACAACACAAATATTATGATCTAAAGTGATCATAGAAGAAAATAGAACAATGGCTATTGTCCATGTTCTAAGGTGAATCAAGATGAAGAAGTTCTTCTCTTTACTACATTAAAATCAACAATGCTTTCAGAAGCTTATGAAGAAGAAGACTTCAACAATTCAAGTGCTTTGGGATATTGTCCGTGAAGAAGCTACTTGAAGAAACGGAGATCACATATTAAAGATACAATACAGTGTAATATATTTTAGTGTGTATTAGGTTCTTTTGATGTACTTAATTTTTTTTACATCCAACTTATGTAGAAGCTTATTTTTGTAAGCAAATGTAAATCAAACAGTTGTTTGATGATACCTCGAGAGGCTGAGTGAAGGTCTGTGCTCAAGAAGATAGTGACTGAAGGTCATTATGAAATCCTTGTAGTGGATTCTATTGGGCCAATGGTAGTCATATCTCAAAGGGGACTCAGTGAAGGTCAGCCTTGTGAGATCACTGATGGATATCATTGGAAGGAAATCCTGGTAGGAGATTTTGAGGGATCAGATTCTATTGGGTCAATGAACGTTATATCCAGTTTGGATCCATGAATGCGTCATTGGATGTTAGTCATTGGCGGTTTCCTGTGCGATTGTAATCATATTGGTTATAGTAGATTAAGCCCTTGACTTCAATGTGAAATCACCTTGGCAGGGTGGACTGGACTAGCTTGGGAGTTTCTCAAGTGAAATAAGATATATCACGTGTTCCTTACTCGAGTTGCCTTACAAATGATCTTAGTCCCTTAAAAAGAATGCTAAGATACCTTGCAACATTGCTAATCATGGTTATACGATGACCCACGCCCGTCCCATTTACATCCAAAGATAGGGTTGCTTACAAAATCAATGGTAAGACAACAATGTCAAAGGAAAAGAAAATGAACAAGAAAGACATTTGAGTAGATAGATTTCTCCTAAATTACTTGCTCCATTTCAAAACAAACATCTTTGTTATTCTTCAAAACAAACACACACACTTTCAAACATATTACAAACATTGAAAACATTTTCAAAAGATTAACATCCTTGTATACATTCTTACAAACAAGAATCGTTATAAAGATTGTCTAAACAATGGCCTCTTTACAAAATACTTTCAAAAACCACACAAAGCACAATTTCAAACAAAAAGCAAGTGATCTAGCAAGTAACTAAGAGCCCATAAAAAACCATGGAAATTATATGTTGTTGTATGATGAGAATCGATGATTGAAAGATGAATAATGATGCCCTAATGTTGTATATTTGATGTAGAGTTATAGGATAATTATAATTGATGATTATCTATGATTAGAGGATGTTTTTAGGGCCTAAAGCATGGAAACCATGGTGAAAACGCAGTGCAATCACAGAAAATATTCATGACAGAACAGTATGTGTCGACCCCAAAAGTCATGCGTCGATGTATAAAGGCTTTTAGACTCAGGATGAGTCGATACGAAGAAGCCATGCGTTGATACATGAGGGCTTTTAGACTCAGGATTAGTCGATACATAGGAGCATGTGTCGATACATGCAGCGTTGTAGACTCAGTATAAGTCGATACAAGAGAGTATGTGTCGACTCATGTAGCGTGTTAAGTCCAGTACGCGTCGACCCAAGACATTACGCGTCGATCTATGTAGTCTGGTTTTTGACAGAGTCATTTTGAAAAGGCTGTAACTTGAGTTTTCGGACTCCGTTTGAGATGTCGTTTGAAGTGTTGAATAGCTAACGCGGTGAACTTTATTATTAAGAATTAAAATGAAGAATAGGAAGGATAATCCTAGTATCCAAATTAGGATTAGAGTTAGTTCCCGCATTAATCGCTATGTTGATTTTTGTGAAGAATGATGAGGATGAGATGATTATAGATTACTGTTTGGTTCGTAACAGCAGAATTAAAGAGGATAATAATGTAGTATTACAGAATGAATAATATGTAGAGGTTTGGTAATTTATAAGTTAGCCTTAGATGATTAATTAATTATATGCAATATCATGTTGTAGGCCTATGGCCAACGTTGCGAAATTGACGAGTTACTGTTGTATTGTTGTATGGTTGAGTTGTTGATGATAAATGATGGTTGATGAATTATGATGTATACATGATGTTTGACGAATTATGATGATAAATGATGTTGATGAATGATGTTGATGAAAGATGTTGAGATGCCTCTAATAATTGGCAGCTATTAAGATGTAGGCTTCTGGTCAACGATGATGTTGTGTTGAGATGTTGTTAATTATGGTGTTGTCATTATATTCATGATCGTGTCGCATACATTGCATTTCAAAATGGAGCTTATGCTCGTTAAGATGGCCTGTATTGGTGAATATTAAGATGAAGGCTTATGCCTTATTGTTGCCTCTATTTATTGGCGGATTTTTAAGATGGGAGTTCTGCTCCAATGGTACCACATGCATTTGCATAGTATTGAGTCACATTATATGATTGCATAAAGGAGTTGTGTATTGATGCGGTGAATGTGTATATTGTTTGTATTTCTGTTGCGATTATTGTTGTTTATAAGATGAGAAGTGGTGATGTTATGCGATCTAATTTAATATATTAATTATCATACATTTTATTATATTGTTAGATATCTCACCCCTTCTGTGTTACTCTTACGTTGGTAACGTGCAGGTAATCGAGAGTGAAGGCTGTATACCTTCAGTAATTCGAGTCGGTGTCATTGCTCTGGTATGTAACACTCAGGGGGATGAATGCTTGTTGCTTTTAACTAATGATGATTTCAGTTGTTGAACTTTAATTTGATTGTTATTAAGTATATGGTGTTTTGAAATTGCTGTAACGATGGACAAAGATGTTATTATGAATTCTGCTGCATAGATGTTTAAATTATTGAATTAAGAGATTAAATTACTATGCTGATAGTTCATCCTAAGTTTTAAAGTGTTATGTATCCATGTTGAATGCAATGAGTTTTTAAAGTTGAATTTGTGGCATCCTGATTGGTTTGCATGAATGATTATAACTCTGATTTGCATATACAATTGTCAGGTAGAATTGGGGTGTTACAGTTAACGTGTGATGGTGTACATAAAATGTTTGTGACCTCTACTCTTCTAGAGTTGCGCAAGGACAATCCTTTTGTACTGTATTGTCAACCACTCTCATTGTGACCGTTGAGAATAAATAGATGAATTTCCAACTATCTTTCTTTACTTAACGAATCTATGTTTACAAGCTTATTAGAAAAATATTATTCAGAGAAAAGGTGGAAAGCTATTATTGAAAAGTGACAGGATGCAAAAAATATTATTTTATACTGTCTAAACTCTTACACCTTATTCAATCCGTTGAAGAACTAACAGTTGGTGCAAGTAAAGAGTTTTGTGTTTTTATGTTAGGAAATTAATTGGGGAGATCTTAAAAAAATATGTATAAGTTAATTACTTTTGTATTTTCTTTAATTAACATAATAATCTAATAGCAATGAAAAGCAAAGTTTCAGTATTTTTTTTTTTTTTTTGTATTTTGAAATAAAATTAAGGTCAATGTAAAATTAAATTAAATAAACAAATAAATTAATTAGGCTAAAAAAGGATAATTACATGAAATAGAAAAAACTAAATTGTATAAGTAGAAAGGCTTACCTGGAGGTGACAGCAGCGGCGGTGGAAATCTGTGCACAGAGGTTGTGTGTGATAGTGTTAGAAAATTCGCCCCTCAATTGTAAGAAAATTTTTAGGGTTCTGTTCATAATCCTAAAAAAATTATTGATCTCCAAATGATTGCTGATGGAGACTTCAAGATTTCTTTGTTGTTGTTCTTCGATGTGAAGAACAACAATTTTAGAAGAACTCTAGTGAGTTATGGATGAAAAATTATGATGGACAACAGTCTTTTTTATAGACTAAAAAACTAGGTTAACTTGCTAGAGAAGAAAACTTCTCAAATAATAAAATAATTCAAATTTATCTTGGTCGGCAAGCTAGCCAATTAGATGTCAGAATGATGCATGACGACCAATAGGGAACAAGTAAAAAAGATTTGATTTTTTTAGTGATTTTTTAGACACTTTTCGATGAAAAATGCATAAGATAAACTAAATATTATTATTAAAATTGTCTAAAATAGATAAACAAAAATAATATTTAAAAAATAAAAAATATGATTTTTGAGAAGATTTGAATGTAACTTGAAATTGAAATAAAATTAACAAAAATAGAATAAAATCAATCATCAATCCAAATAATTAAAACTAAAAAAAAAAATCAAATTTTTGAATTTATAATTTTTGTAACCAATCACATTGATTATCTCCTAAAACAAATATTACTACTTAAAATACAAAAGATAACAAAAAAATTTTAAATTTTTTTGTATTTTAAATTTTTTTGGTTATTTTTAGAATAAAAAGTGAAAAAAGTAAAAAATAACTATTTTTTTTAAATTCATTAATTGACAATACGAAATTTAAAATTTAAATATTAAAAAATGATTTTTTTGGAACTAAATAACAATTAAAATGACATTTAAAATTAGCAACACCAAAAAAAGTCAAAACATTAGATGGTGAGATTTGAACCTATGACCTCGTACTCGCAAGTTTCATTTCTTACCAATCGTGTTATGTTACTCATTTGAAATAAAAAGCCAATTGAAATCATATGAAAGGTGCACAAATATTTATTAATTAAAAATATAAATAATTTATATTTTTAAATAGACTTAAATATGAATATTTATAAAACCCAAAGAATGTTAGTGTATACGAACCAAAAGAATTTTAAAATCTAATTTTGAAAATAATTTTGAGTGTAACACCAAGGCGGACAAATTTGGGGTATGACAACATCCATAGTCAAAACTCTCAAGATCTTGATATCTCATCTATTAGCATCCAGTTTTTACTGTAAAAATCATAACTGGAGCTGCGAGAATTGGATCGACTTCATCTGATATATGTTAGAAAGCTAAGAGAAAGAGCTACAACTTACATGTTATAGAAAAAAAGCTGATTCTGACTCTAGAAGCCTCGAAAGATTCGTTGAAGTACCATACTTTAGAAATAATTTTTTTTTGTCATTTTTATGGGTTTGGTTTATGTTTTCGACCCAATTTGAGTTAGTAGTGAAAAACCTTATTTTGTTTATAAGGTTTTCATCTGCACTACAGTAAATTTACACACTATTCACGATAGAAACTTTGCTTTGTACGAATCATTCATGGAGAACTAATCTTAAGGGCAATCTACCGAATTCGAATTCCATAAAACTTTGAGGTTCTTATCAATTTTAATTAAGTTCCTTTCTAATTTGTTCTATGATTTTCGTTTGCTTAATTCATTTAATATATAATAGATTGAATTAAATTTGATTGATGTATGTTCCTTACTTTAATCGCATTTAACTTAGCTTCTTCATTAATTCGCGCTATCTATAATCGTTTTCTTAATTTGTTGAACTGTTTGCTTAATTTGGTGATTATTGTAAGAACAAGATTTGGTTCTGAAATATTATCTCTGAGGTTTGATGATAACAAATGAGTATGTTTGTATGAACAATGTTGATACTCTAATGTTTGTTATTGTGGAGTACTTAACAAATAGGTTCTGCTTCTGATGGATGGCGTGGCCAAGACATTAGAAGAGAATTAATTCTGCTTCTATGCTACACAAGTTCTATTGAACAGTAGCAAGACACTCCATAAGGATCTGAAGTGTAGGCTATGATGTTTGTCTAAAGAAATCAGTCAAAAGATCTAAAGACAGATGTTTCTACTTATGTCTAGATGTTTAAGACTCATGTTTCTAAAGAAAACATGTTCTAAAGAAACCAGTCAGAAGATCTGAAGTTGATACTTAAGTCTAGATGTTAAAGACTCAAGTTTCTAAATACAATGTGTTCCAAAGAAACAAAGTTAGAAGATCCGAAGACAAAGTTTCTACTGAAGTCCAGGAACATAACTCATATAATATTTTTGACGCCTGTTTCATCAATATTGCAATCGAATAGGAATTGGTACTGCTTAGGAAATTAAAATTGTAATGACCAATGATAAATTGGAAGTCGAACCAGTAGATTAACCTATTATAATCACTTATTTACTCTATTTTCTTAATTGAATCCTAAATCAAACCAAACCCCCATATTCGTTTCAGTTGGTTAATAAAATCAAGAATCATTGCAATGCGATACTCGAGTTGTCGTTATCGTTAACTATATTTTCAAAAATACTCTTTTTCGATCCATGGCGACAGCGAATCATAGCCCTTAATACTCAACCTTGTATTGCCGATCCATGATCATGAAGCTTGCAACAAGGGCCTTTGTCAAATCAACCTCCACACAGATACGTGTGTATTTTCCTCTGGCATGCATAACCGTATTTTTGTCAACTTTAACAATTTTGTGAATCTTGTTTCTAATGTGGTGAAGCACCCCGCAGTCATAGTATTCAATGGGAAGCTCCAAAACTCTCACCCACACCGCAACATTTTTTATTGTATCACTTTGTGGATGGAAGTTAGGGCTTCATTCTTTTACGGTGAAATAATGATTGTATATGAACCAAAGGCCGTTCATAGTTGCTATCGCAAGATCCTGATCATGAGTGAACGTCACAAGATAATACTCATTACTCAAATCTATAATGTTTATCATCCTTTTTTTCACCCACATCTGTTTCAGCCTCGTCTCCAACGCTTTATAGCCAATTCGTCTCCACAACAATTTGACAATTATACCACGCTTCCAGGGTTTATGGATCTGTTTCTCCTCCGTATTTGAAAGTATGAACAAAGGAAAATCATAACCTCCTATTTTTTTTATCCTTCACCCTTATCACCTCCTCATCAGGTTCCTCCACCCCTTCATAGTCACTCTCCCAATCAAAACTCCCTCATATCATCTTTATCATCATCTCCTTCCACTCTAACAATTACAGTTTTGTACGAAAGTCTAGGTTGACTTATTCTCGATTCCATTCTCTCATTCGCATCTCCAACCTTAACGACCATTGCCTCCACTTCATACGTTCTTTCTGTTGGAAATAATACATTTTATGTTAAGGAGAAGTGTGTGGGAATATTGAAGGTTTGAATATAAATTTGATAAGTAGGATAATTCTTTATGGAGGAGAAGAACTTTGTATTTTTGCTTGATACAAATGTGTGGGATTACATCTCTATTTATAGTACTCTAAGGAGAGATCTAGACACACTAATTCTATAGAGTTCTCAACTATAGAGATCCAAAGACTATTCTAGAAAATATTACAATTATAAGAAATATCTAGAGATTCCAAATATTACAATAATTCTCTAGAAAACTACTTAAGCCCAAAATAACTAAGCCCAAAAATCAATTAATAAATTTAGGCCCAAATCAAGTTTAATATTTTCAACATCCCCCCTTAAACTTGTTTTGTGACTCCAAGCACACTCCTTAGCTTCACGAAAGTTTCCAACTTTAGTGGCCTGGTGAAAATGTCGACAGCTTGATCTTGAGACATTACATACTTCAACTTCACCTCTTTTTTCTCAATGCATTCTCTTATGAAGTGGTAACGTGTGTCGATGTGCTTACTTCTTTCATGAAAGAAAGGATTCTTTTCCAAAGCAATTGCTTATTTATTATCAACACATATTTCCGTTGGATCTTCTTGTGGCATTTTTAACTCTTTCAACAAGTTTCTTAACCAAATTGCATGACAAACGCATGATGTGGCAGCGACATACTCGACTTCACAAGTTGATAGTGTGACTATTGGTTGCTTCTTTTACATCTAAGTGAAAGCAGTATCTCCCATAAAGAATACATAACCAGTAGTGTTCTTCCTATCATCCAAGTCTCCACTCCAATCGCTATCACTATAGCCAACAATCTCATAATTATTAGAAGAGTAATAGTGCAAGCCAAAGTTAGTTGTACCTTTAATGTATCTAAGGATTCTCTTTTCCTCCTTGAAGTGAGTTGTCGTTGGAGCTTCCATGTATCGGCTTACAACTCCTACAACATAGAGAATATATGGCATTGTACTTGTTAAGTAACGTAGACTTCCAACCAAACTTTTGTAAAGAGTTAGATCCACATTCTCCCCGTTTTCATGCTTGATTAACTTGCTACCACATTCCATCGGGGTGCCAACTGGATTGGCATCATTCATATTGAACTTCTTAATGACTTCTTTGGCATAACCTTCTTGGGTGATGAAAATTCCTTTGTCTTCTTGCTTTACTTCGATGCCAAGATAATATGCCATGAACCCCATATCTGTCATCTCAAATTCATTTGACATGTCTTTCTTGAACTCTTCGAACATGCTTGGATTGTTCCCTGTGAAAATCAAGTCATCTACATACAAGCACACAATTGAAATATCTCCACTTTGTGCTTTGATATATAGTGCATGCTCATATGGGCACTTGATGAAGTTCTTGTCTTGAAAGTACTTGTCGATTTGAACATTCCAAGCTCTCGGTGCTTGCTTGAGACTGTACAATGCATTCTTCAACTTCAAGACTTTTTCATCTTGCTCTTTTACTTCATAGCCTAGTGGTTGCTCGATATAAACTTCTTCTTCGAGAGAACCATTCAAGAAGGCTGATTTCACATCCATTTGATAGATCTTCCATTCATTTTGGGCTGCCAAGAAAATGATCAGTCTAATAGTTTCAAGATGAGAAACAGGAGCAAATACCTCATCATAGTCAATTCCTTGTCTTTGACTATAGCCTTTCGCCACCAATCTTGCTTTGTATCTCTCTATATCCCCTTTTGCATTCTTCTTTTCCTTGTACACCCATCTTACTCCAATTGCTTTATGTCCTTGTGGAAGTGTAGTAATTTCCCATGTATCATTCTTCGTGATAGACTTAATTTCTTCGTCCATGGCGTCTCTCCACTTTATGTTTTCTACCGTTTCTTGATAGCTTAGAGGCTCACAATCACCAAAAAGACAAAAGAGGTTAATACATTTTGGTTTTCGATTACCTCATAAAGATCTTCAATGCTCCTTAGTCGTGGTGTCTTCTCACTTGAACTTGTTTCATCCAACCTTGGTGTCGGTGAGGAAGGTGGTGTAATATGTTCCTCTATCATTGGTTGTTCCATTTCTTCTTCTTCTTCTTCTTCTTCAAAGTAAGGAAGAAAACCATACTTGTCTTCTTGAGCACTCCAATCCCAATGATCTTTTTCGTCAAACTCCACATCACGACTTATGATGATCTTTCCACTATTTGGGTTATAAAGCTTGTACCCTTTAGAGCTTGAGTCATAACCCACAAACACATACTTCTCACTTTTATCATCGAGCTTTGTTCTTCTTTCATCTGGAACATGGGTATAGGCAATGCTTCCAAATACTTTGAGGTGAGAGATCTCAGGTTTCCTTCCACTCCATGCTTCTTGGGGTGTCTTTTCATGCACGCTTCTTGTTGGGGAACGGTTTGTCAAGTAAACTGCACATGCCACTGCTTCGGCCCAAAACTCCTTCGGCATCTTCTTACTCTTGAGCATGCTTCGTACCATGTTAAGTATAGTCCGATTCTTTCTCTCTGCTATTCCATTTTGTTGAGGCGATCTTGGCACAGTCAGTGGGCGAAGGATTTCATGGTCTTCACAATATTTGTTTAACTCATTTGAAGTGAACTCTCCTCCTCGGTCAGATCTCATGGCCTTGATGGAAAGACCACTTTCTTTCTCCACAAGGGCTTTGAACTTCTTAAAGTTGTCAAATACTTCTGACTTCTCCTTTAAGAAATAAACCCATATTTTTCTGGAATAATCATCAATAAAGAGGAGAAAGTATTTATTCTTACCAAACGAGTTGGGTTTAATTGGTCCACAAACATCCGTGTGTATGAGCTCTAGTGGCTTTGTCGCTCTTGACGTTGATTCCTTTGGAAAACTTTTTCGGAATTGCTTCCCAATTAGACATCCTTCACAGAGTTGGTCTGGGTGGTTGATCCTAGGCAAGCCTCTCACCATCTCTTTCTTCGACAAACGTACTAAACCATCGAAGTTGAGGTGCCAAAATCGTAGATGCCATAGTCATGAAGAATCGGTATAGCAAGCCTTGAGACACTTTGCTACGTCATTTTGAATGTTCAAGAGGAACATTCTATTTTTTGACATAGGCACCTTAACAATCAAGTTATGACTACAATCTCTTAAGAAAAGACTATGTTCTTTTAAGTGGGTGTCATAGCCTTTCTCTAATAATTGTCCCAAACTCAAAATATTATTCTTCATGTTAGGCACATAATAGTCATTGGATATGAATTAATGACTCCCATTCTTCAAGCGTATGAGAATTTTACCTTTGCCTTTGACCGGTATCTTTGAGTCATCTCCAAATGATACATCACCAGTTGCCGCTTCATTGATCTCTACGAACATGCTTCGATCGCCACACATGTGGTTGCTTACGCCAGTGTCCAAGTACCACTTATTTCTTTTCTCTTCAACTTCGTTTTGACACGCGAGTAGAAAAGTTTCTTCTTCTCCACCTTTTACTTCTACAAAATTAGCTTTCTCTTCCACCTTCTTCGAGAATCTACACTCGGTTGCGCAATGACCAATCTTGTTGTAGTTGAAACATTTGACTTGTGATTTATTGCTCCTCGACCACGAGGTTCCTCTTCCACGACCTCTTGTTGCTTGTGGATTCCAACTTCTTTCTCCATTGTTGAAGTTGTTGGAGTAGTTATTGCAACCGCCTCTTCCTTCTCCTCCATGTCCTCGTCCACGATATTGGCCACGACTTCGTCCTCTTTGGCTCTTGTAATTCGCATAGTTTGCTTCCTTTATGTTGAGTTGCAGTAATTGCTCCATAGCCTCCTTTTGTTTAATTTTTCTCTTTTGTTTTTCTTCGTATGCTTGTAAGGAATCCATGAGTTGCTCAATAGTCATGGTCTTTAGACCCTTATTTTCTTCAATGTTGATAACAATGAAGTCAAAACTTGGATTTAAAGTGCGAAGTATTTTCTCCATGACTTTCACATCATCAACATCTTCACCATTTCTCTTAAGTTGATTGACTACAACCAATACTCGAGAAAAATAATATGAAATTGACTCGGACTCCTCCATAAATAAAGGTTCAAAGTCACCTCTAAGAGTTTGAAGACAAATATTTTTTACCTGCTTAACTCCTTTGTTGCAAGTTTGAAGCTTGTCTCATGCTTTTTTGGCCGTTGTTGCGTTGGATATCTTCTCAAACGTATCTTCATCCATCGATTGATAAATGAGAAAGAGAGCTTTCTTGTCTCTCTTTCTTGACTCCTTCAATGTCTCTCTTACACCTTGGCTTAACGATGATTCATCTTGATCCTTGAAGCCTTTCTCAACAATATCCCACACATCTTGAGTTCCTAGTAGCGCCTTCATCTTGATACTCCAATTATTATAGTTGTTCTTTGTGAGCATCGATATTTGGAAAGGGAAACCAGCATTCGCCATTTTATGGATCTTGAAGCTCTGATACCACTTTGTTGGAAATAAATGTTAAGGAGAAGTGTGTGAGAATATTGAAGGTTTGAATATAAATTTGATAAGTAGGATAATTCTTTATGGAGGAGAAAAACTTTGTATTTTTGCTTGATACAAATATGTGAGATTACATCTCTATTTATAGTACTCTAAGGAGAACTCTAGACACACTAGTTCTAGAGAGTTCTCAACTCTAAGGATCCAAAGACTATTCTAGAAAATATTACAATTATAAGAAATATTTAGAGATTTCTAAATATTACAAGAATTCTCTAGAAAACTACTTAAGCCCAAAAATCAATTAATAAATTTAGACCCAAATCAAATTTAATATTTTCAACACTTTCTCCATTCTTCTCCTTACCTTTTTTAGTGCTTCTTATCGGGAAATCTTCCTCCTCGAATGATTTTTCATGCAGCTTTCCGGTCGACGGCGAAAACCCTAACAGAGGGTTTGACGGCATCATTCACACTTTTTTTACTTGTGTAAAAAATCACTGGATCAAAATCTTAATCAATAGCTAACAATCAATAGACTTAGAAATTTGTTACTTAAATTCTAAAATATAATGAACCAGCATGTAACAGTTGTCCCGAAATGAGACTAAGGACACGGTGCAAATTTCAAATTTCCAGACTTGCGGCAAATTTTAATTGAATTTAAGTTGGTGTAACTATGACTATAAGATATTATCTACTTTAGATGTAAAAATCTTCACAACTTTATTTTAAAAAAAATTCTATTATTAAAAATTATCCTAAGATTATTTAAGCCAGCACGAAACAATTTCGATTCATAATAAAATTATAGATATAGAGACATTAATATTCAGAACTTAATTTGATAATATTTTTAGACGGATGGAAAAACAAATTATCATGTCATTTTCAAAGCTTCCAAATAATAACCCAAATAAATATCTTAATTTAATTTGACCAATTCAACACGGTTAAGTAGCTGAACACTTTTTTTTTAATTAAGAAAAATAACATATTATTCCAAATTCACATGACAAAGTTAAAACAAGAATTATGTTTTTCAATTGAAATAAATATTATCCCATAGGACAAAATTAATAGCTACTAATTTCAGTAAGACAGTGAATAAATACTGCATTAAACCTTTTGTACACTTCTTAATGGATTTTTCACACATTCCATAAACATCACTATCTTTAATTTGCACACAACATTAATCATTTTCAATTTTTTATCACCATTATAAATTATATTTTCAATTACTCCTTTTCTATTATAGTAGAACAAAATCAGTAGAATACACAGCAGTAACTAATAATTTTCCAATTGAAATTACTTTTCTTTTCAACCAAAAACAAAACTTGGCATATTTCAATGTAATAACATCCATAATATGAAGGTAGAACAATATATGGTAAAAACTAAATCCCCCACTCTAGCACATATGCTTCTGAACAAATGTTAGTCGAGTGTCTGATACATGTCAACGTACGACACCAATATGTCATTGACTGATATGATTATCAATATCGACGTCAATATGTCATTGACTGATATGGTTATTAATATCGACATTTCAGTATCAGTGTTGTATGTGTTTCATACCTCTTCTCTCTTTCACTCTTGAATTCTTGGATGCTCCTCCCATTTCTTCATAATCTCAAGAAAAATTTCATTCCATGTATCAATAGCCCCTGGCAAACACCAATGAACACAATCATTTTGGACACGCTCTGGAACACCATTCGCAAACGGAAAAGGATACATATAAGGACCTGGATGACCATCTGGTCTCAACAATGCCAATTTAGTCACATCAAGTGCCTCAAACCTAATCCCTCCAAACATACCACCTCTCACCTTAGCATCTTCCACTTCTTCAACCTCAGTCTTCCTCATCTCACCATCCATTCCTTCAAGCTCCTTCTCTCTACTTCTATAAGGCCTAGTCTTTGAACAAGCACCAACTTTATCCCACTCACCTTCAAAATGAGCAGGCGAAAACGTCGTCACCATAACATCAACTTTCCCACCTTTACTCCCTCTCCTATCAATTACACTATTAAGACTAGTCCTCAAAGCCTTTCTCAAAACCTCATAAAACCCGATTTCGGTATGATTTAGACCAACACAATAATGACAACCTAAAACCAAATCACCCTCATAGTAAACCGCCGGATGCAAAAACCAATGACCAACCGAAAAAACAATCAAATCCATATGATCCATATCCTTAGCCCATCTCTCATCAACAAGATCCAAATACAACTTATTATGATTCAACCCTCCATTTGATTTCTCAACACCTTGCACAAGAAAAGGCGACCAATACACCGAAACACTAGCATTATGAGAATCAAAACGCCACTTTCTAAATTTGTTATCTTCGCCATTCGTGTAAACAAGATCAGGAGATGAAACAGTTGATAACATACATAAAAGCGACTCTAATTGGTTCCTAGCCATAGAATCTCCAACAAAAGCTACATGCTTGTTTTCAATATGTTCAAGAAAAGTGTTAGGTTCAAACCTTGGAAGCTTGCATTCATTTGGCTTCCATCTCCAGTAAAGATAATCAGAATCTGGTCTTCCATGTTTGATGCAGTTTTGTCCTTGTTTGATTGTTCCACATGTTGTTCCATTGTATAAAGGTCCTCTTCTGTCACGGATCCATTTTCCATTGAAGTAGTCACAAAGGGGGGTGTCAAAAGTATTTTCCTTTTCTGCAAAAAAGAACAGTCAAGAAAATCTTACATATCAAGAATTAAGGCAAAACCCATTTGTAAAAACATGGTTTTTAACTAGACGGGATTAAGAAAAGATGTACCTGAAGGAGGAGGTGTAGAAGGAAAAGAAGGGGGTGTAGAGTGTGAAATAATGGTGTTTGAGATGGAATGAGAAAGTTCAGATTCAGTGGATGGGAGAAAAGGAAGAGGGTAGAGGTATAAACTAAGGAGAGCAATGGGAAGAAGAGCATAGAGGGTCCAAGGGAAGAGTTTCTTGGTGAGGGAGTGAAAATGATCTTTGAATGGATATAAAGAAAAACCCATTTTCAAAGCTATGTTTGTTGGTTGTTTTTGGTGTTTTGAGATGAGATGTGAGAAGAAGGAAGAAAGTGGATGTAAAGTAGATTTTGTTTTCTTTTTTTACAGAAATTGTCAAAAGGGAAAGGTGGGACTTTGGGAGCATAGACAGCATGTTACTTGACTTGCTTAATTCAATTGTTAATTATTAAAAACTGTTTTGAATTATCTCCCTCTTTTTTCTTTCTTTGTATTAATGTTTTAAAAATTATATCTGTTATCAAATTGACGAGGGTGTATCACAATTTTATTAGTCGAATTATTGGATAAGTGATTGTATTGCATGATTAAATTAAATTAAATTGGATAATTAAGTTGAATGAATCAAATAACTCAATTGAATAAATTACTCTCTATAATAAAATAAATAGTTATTAAATCGGTCGAATCAGTAGACTCGATCTGTAAAAAAATCACGACACAACAAAATAATATAAAATATCATAATTTTATATATTCATTCTTTAAATTCAAATTGTAAACATACTTATCACGCACAACAAAATAGTACAAAATACAAATCAAAATAAATTTTGAACAAAATCTTATTACAACATAAACTAAATAATAAAATAAGTGTATTATCTACTAAAATTTATTTAAAAGAAGGAAAATAGTTCTAAAAAAGTTTTGAAGAAAGCCTACTTATATTTTAATTTTAATTTAAAAAAAAAAATCAAAACGACAAAGTTTTGTCAGAGAAAAAAAATTTTAATTTGTCGATTTATCAAAATCATCGGTTCGTCAATTTTTACAAATTTTGGTATGTTTTGGCCGATTTTCACTAGTTTAATAGTTTTTTCGATCCAATAATCAAAATAAACCAATGATCCTTCCGGTTCACAGTTCAACTAGTCGATGGAGTCCAATTTTTTAAAACATTATCACAACTTCTCAAATTTCTTTCTCATTTTTATATTTATCTAATTTTTCATATTTCCATATTTAATAGACAATTTTCATTACAAATATATTACTTTAAATAATATTATTTCTTATTTATAATATAATTTATAATTTCTTTTATGTTTAACCATATTAATATATAATGTCTGAATTTGTCTCTGACTAAAATAACAGTCATGGAAGAAGTATAAAACAACAATAAACTGTGTTGTTATTAATTTTATCTATTTAATTTAAAACATTAATATGATATTTATTGTTTTTATTATTATATTTTTATTTATTAACTTTCATTTTTCTTAACTATTTTTGTTTAATATAACCAAATTTAACACATAAGTCAAGATTATGTCGAAATATAATTGAATTTTTTGTTTTTAAATACACAAGTCAACTTAAATTTAATTGTCCACTCAATTTACGGTTATCTTAGATATAATTCCCTAAATTGATATACATGGTCGTCCAATTTGTTGGACAAACACTATGGAATTCTTATAAATCTAATATAAACAAATCCCTAATGTCATTTGCTTGAAGAATCATATGGTCAAGTCCAACCCTCTTATATAATAATGATTTGGAATTAGATTTACAATGCTTAAACACTACATTTCTCGTGTTTTCAATTTCTTTCAGCCTCTAGTGTATTTTAATAAATAATATTAATTATATTTTTAAAATCAATATATCTAATTTTTTTAAAATATAATCTACAATTCAAATATGACTTTTTGAGACACATGAAATAAATTTTATAGTATTTAGAATTATTTCCTATGTAATGATTTATAAATAAATTTGACTTTTTTGATATATTTAACTATTAATATATTAATTTATATATAAATTATATATATTAACTAACAAATATAAATAAAATAAAAAAGTTTACTTATAAATATCGTTACGGAAGAAATAAATCAGAAAGCATATGGAATATTTGAGTTAGAAATTGTAGCTATATAGCTTAATGTGAAAATAAGTTACTTTTACATCTTGAAATTATATCTATTTTTTTATTATGTCGGGTAAAAGCATTCATTCAAACGGAAAGAAGAGAAACAAGGAGTGACATCCGATACAATCACCAAACCAACTTCTAGAACCACAACTTTTAGCAAGTCCTACAAGTTTATTGATGGCGTTACTTGTCAATAAGATTTCAGAAATTATAATATATATATATATATATATATATATATATATATATATATATATATATATATATATATATATATATATATATATATAAACGTATCAATTTAACATGGTATCAGAGCAGAGGAGTAGAAATGGTCGAATTCTAAGAATGTAACATCCATAGTAACATAAATGGGTCGAGTAATAGGGTCATAACAACGATACACTTTCTGGTGTACACTATATCTAAAAAAAACAGCGAATGACATAAGGATCAAGCCTTGTACGTTGGTTTTTATGTAGGTGAACAAACATAATACAACCAAAGACTCGAGGTGGCAACATTTGTATTGTAGGCAACGATACAAATGTAGACAAGGTCTGCAACAGAGTTTTAAATTCAAGGACCTTCTATGGCATCCGATTAATAAGATATAATGGTGTAGTAACAACATCAGTCTAATGGTGGTGAGGGACATGTGCTCCATGTTAAAGAGCACATCCAATTCTTCTCTTCAGGGGGGAGACACCAGAAGAAGAGTCGAATTGGTCGACATTTGACTGATTCAAGGATATGGATATACCATCAACTTAACCTTTTGATGATTCTTGTCAAACTCAAACATATCATATAAGAACTGAAGTAGGAGTGTGCCCTCCTGAAGTTGAAGTATCAGAATTCCCCTCTCTCTAGTATCCAACGATCTATCTCCTAAGAATATCATTGAGGTGAGTTATCCTATATCTCCTAATAATAATAATATTGATATCTTTGTTAGCTATAAATTACCTCACAAGCATAATCAGGGAAAACCACCGAAGTGATACTCCGCTGAAGAAGAGGATCATAAATTGATGTATCCAACTGCTAATTATGTTTCTATAAAGGGCTTGTATGAACCCCTTAAGAAGTTTGCAAATGATTTATCTTCACACAGTGTACCTAGAAAGGTTGAAGAGGCCATTGAAGACCCTAGATGGGTTCAAGCTATGAATAAAGAAATGGAGGCATTAAACAAGAATGCAACATGGACTTTAGTTCCTTTTCCAAAAGAAAAGAAACCAGTAGGGTGTAAGTGGGGTTTCTCTATCAAATATAAAGTTGATGGGTCTATTGAAAGGTACAAAACAAGACTAGTAGCTAAAGGCTTTACAGAAACATATGGTGTAGACTACCAAGAAACCTTTTCACATGTTGCCAAGTTGAGCTCAGTCAGAGTTCTTTTCTCTATTGTAATAAATCTTGATTGCCCATTGCATCAGTTAGACGTAAAAAATTCCTTTCTCCATGAGAACTTGAAAGAAGAAATATATATGGATATCTCTCCAGGATACATGATAAATTATTAGACTAAAGTGGTGTGTAAATTGTAACGCAGTTTGTACGGCTTAAAGCAATCTCCTAGAGCGTGGTTTGGGAGATAAAACCTCGCAGTGAAAAAATATGGCTTCCAACAAAGCAACGCAGGTCATACTTTGTTCTTGAAACATCATCAAGGTAAGGTCACAACTTTGATTGTGTATGTACATGATATGATTATTACAGGAGACGACTCTGAGGAAATAGCAAAACTTCAAAAACAACTGACAACCGAATTTGAGATGAAAAATCTAGGTGGACTCAAATATTTTCTAGGTATTGAAGTTGTTAGGTCAAAGAAAGGTATTTTTTTATCTAAACGAAAATATATCCTGGATCTTTTATCAGAGGTTGGGCTACTAGACTGTAAACCTGTAAATACTCCAATTGCCCATAATCACCAACTTGGAGAAATCCAGACCAAGTGTCCACAGACAAAGGAAGGTACTAGAGATTAGCTGGCAAACTTATTTACTTATCTCATACACGACCTGATATAGCGTATGCGGTAAGTGTAGTAAGCCAATTTATGCACAATCCGAGTAAAGATCACGTGGATGCGGTAATTCGAGTCATGCGGTACTTGAAGTCATCGCCTGGAAAAGGCTTGATGTTCACAAAGAATAATCATATACAAGTTGAAGGCTATACAGACGCTGACTAGGCAAGAGATATCACCAACAAGAAACCCACCTCAGGCTATTTTACCTTAGTTGGAGAAAATTTGGTTACATGGAAAAGTAAGAAACAAAAGGTTGTAGCATTATCAAGTGCTGAAGCAGAGTTTCGAGGGAATGGCTAAAGATATTTATGAGCTTCTCTGGCTTCGAAGACTGTTAATTGGAATTGGATTTGCTCTGAATAGTGCGATGAACCTTTTTTGTGACAACAAGTCTGCAATTGAAATTGCTCATAATCTGGTTCAACATGATCAGACAAAACACGTGGAAGTAGATTGACACTTTATTAAGAAAATTTTAGAGACCAATATAATTCAATTTATGTTTGTTAAATCTGAAGATCAATTAGCAGATATACTCACAAAGGTAATATGTAGCAGAGACTTCTACAACGCACTTGACAAGTTGGGTATTCGAGATCTTTATGCACCAACTTGAGGGGGAGTGTTGGCGTTAGCTGTCAATAAGATTTCAGGAACTATAATAGAAATATAGTCATTAATTATTAATTATCCTGATTTTGTTATAATTAGAAATAGGGTTTTCCATATATATATATATATATATATATATATATATATATATATATATATATATATATATATATATATATATATATATATATATATATATATATATATATATATATATATATATATTCTTCTCTTGTAAAAAAAAAAAAATAGAAATAATGTGAAAGTATCGTATCAGTTTAACACTTATGAGCTTAAGAGTTTCTATATCTCTTAAAATGAGACTAACGGCCCTAGGAATGCGCTGATGCTTGGAGATGGCAAAAAAACCTTAATTGTCAAAGAATTTAAATCAATACATATGTTTTGATTGTGGCGGATTGTAAACAAGGACACCGGTATATAGAAGAGATTTATCGAATTTTTTATCAACATACCCTCTTTTTAGCATTTAAATTCTAATATACCCTCTCACACTTTCATATTTCCCAATATACTCTCTTTTCAAACAAAACACGTTTTTGCCACAACTGATCCGCCAATGCAATGGGCGGAAGAGTGTATTTTCCTAGGACACCGCACATGCATTGGGCGGATGCTTATAAAAAAAGAGAGGCTCCGCCCATTAGATGGGCGGATGTGTCCAAAACGTTTTTTTTTTTAATTCTGTAAATTAAATTCATATGATATACATTATAATTAAATAATATACATTTAAATTAAATTCATATAATTAAATAATATACATTATAAATTAAATTAATATAATTAAATAATATACATTATAAATTTAATTCATATAATTAAATAATATACATCATAAATTTAATTCATATAATTAAATAATATACATCATAAATTAAATTCATATAATTAAATAATATACATTTTAAATAAAATTCATATAATTAAATAATATACATTATAAATTAAATTCATATAATTAAATAATATACATTTTAAATTAAATTAATATAATTAAATAATATACATCATAAATTTAATTCATATAATTAAATAATATACATCATAAATTTAATTCATATAATTAAATAATATACATTATAAATAAAATTCATATAATTAAATAATATACATTATAAATTAAATTAATATAATTAATTAATATACATTTTAAATTAAATTAATATAATTAAATAATATACATTATAAATTTAATTCATATAATTAAATAATATACATTTTAAATTAAATTCATATAATTAAATAATATACATTTTAAATTAAATTCATATAATTAAATAATATACATTATAAATTAAATTAATATAATTAATTAATATACATTATAAATTTAATTCATATAATTAAATAATATACATTATAAATTAAATTAATATAATTAAATAATATACATTATAAATTAAATAAAATACACTTTAATTAAACAAAATATACTATAAATAAACAATAATTTAACTAAAGGACATAAATTAATTTTTTGCATTTTAACATATATAATCTCCCCATCACATCTACTGTCGATTTTGACCGGGTCGTGTCAATCGTTGGTGAGTTCCACAAGCAGGTGCTCGTCTAGTACGTTGGCCTGTTCTGCGATTTCCTTCTTCATTTTGTGGTTGAGTTGAAGTTGAAGGTCCCGCATCACAGCCGCCCATTAAAAATTCCTCAATCATGTCCTCATTGGTAAAGTCTGTCTCGGCTGCACTGCCATAACTTAATCTGGTTCTCTCCCAATTCCAATTTGGTATGGGATTAGAAGACATTGGGCTATTTATTGAGGGTTGGTAACAATCTTGGGAGGTAAATTGTTGTGGTCGGGGAATAGGCATTTGTTGTTGGGGTGTTTGATAGTTGGGATTTTGTGGGGTTTGTTGGGTGCCCCATTGGGTGGGGTTAGAGGAAGGATATTGTTGTTGGGTGCCCCATTGGGTGGGGTTAGAGGTTGGATATTGCTGGTGGGTGCCCCATTGGGTGGGGTTAGATGAAGGATATTGTTGGTGGGTGCCCCAATGGGTGGTGTTAGATGAAGGGTTTTGTTGTTGGGTGCCCCATTGGGTTGGGTTAGAAGAAGGGTTTTGTTGATGGTATTGTTGGCTTGGGGTAAATGGTGGTTGTGTTGGGAAGAATGGTTGTTGCGTAAAAGATGGTTGTGTTGGGAAGAGAGGTTCTTGGTTGTGTTGGGTGTAAGTGCTTGATGATGGTTGGGTGTGTTGGACGTTTGAAGATGTTGGGAAATTACGAGGGTCATACAAAAAGTTGTTTGGTGACAGATACAAATTTGTAACAGACTTATACCATTGCATGTATTCCTTACTTGGCTTACATTCTTCTGACATGACATCTCCTTGTAAGACTTTATTTTCGCGGTTATGCCATTGACGACGCTCCTGCTTGTAACAATCTTTCCAATTGCTATATGCCCATTGATCGTTCACCACACTTTTGTGATACTCCTCCATGCACTGTGGAGCATCCGGTATGCCTTGCTTAATGCCAAATTGAAGTTTTACCCGATCAGAATGGTGCATTTCAACAGTAGTAAAACATATGATAAATGTTTTTGCACTCCACACGTGACTATCGGTCGGATCGGTATCATCAAGTCCCAGATAGGGCCTCCATGTAAACTGTTAAAAAAATCAGTTATTAGTTTAACGAACCATATAAAATATGTAATACTTAAAATATGGTTAAGAATATTACATCAGATTCTTCAAAATGATCGATGAAAGTCCGATAGCCAGGTGCACAATGATGAGGAGTCTTTTCGTAATCCATCCCATAGGCAGACCATCTAAAAAAATGTAATAGTTAAATATTGTTCACATAATATATAAGTTTAAGACAAAGGAGTAGTAACGACTTACTTGGTTGCGTACGGAAAATGAAAAGGATTACGATTCCTAGGCGCTAGATTCGGCATCCTGGACCAGCCCCAAGCTTGTATTAGTGTTGAACAACCAGCAAAATTATGAACATCTTTTTTGGCGCATCTACAGAGGTTTCTGTATAGATGCGATAAAACTGCTGATCCCCAACTGTATCTACCTATTTTATTAAAGTCAGCTAGCAATGGTAAATACATTAGATGTATTGTGTTACCATTTGTGTCAGGAAATAATAAACAAGCGAATAACAATAAAATATAAATTCTAGTTTTTTTATGAATTTGTTCTAGGGGGGAATCTTGGTTCAATTCAAATGCATCATATATTTCCCGGAGCCAAGTAATTTTGACGAATTGGCCCTTTCTAGCTCTTTCGGGCAATTCTTCACCCAAGAGTTCTTGAGTTAATGAGTAGTCAACATTTGTTCTCCCATTCACTGCCAAACCGTTTACACGTAAACCCATCAACATGTGGACATCTTCAAGGGTCACTGTGGATTCACCGGTAGGAAGATGGAATGTGTGTGTCTCTGGACGCCATCTTTCACATAAAGCAAGAATAAATTTCCTATCCACCCCATATGACGTTATGTTGAGTACGTGCCCAAAGCCCGCTTGCATCAAATATGGACAGATCATTTCGTCTACGCGCACATATGAGTGTGTACGAGGCCTAAATTTTTTCTCATTCTAAAAAAAAATAGTTAATATTAGAATATGGTTAATGTTAGAAGTATATGCTTAAAATTTTAAAAAATTTATACGTAAATATATTCAAGACTTACATATTGGAGGATGTTTGACAATGTTCCTCGGTGCTCCTCTCCATAGGTTAACAGAGACATTATAGTAAATTGAGATGTAGTGTAAAATTATGATGAGAAATAATAGATAAAGATTGAGTGTGATGTAAATTTTGAAAAAATGAGTAGTATTTATAGAGAAATAATGTAGGGTTTTTATTCAAAACATTTAATGGAAAACAAAAAATTGGTTGGGTATTTACTCTGCATGCATGCTGCGTACGTAGACTCAGGCTGCATGCACAGTTTTGCAGGGTCTGCCTACTCAATGGGCGGAAGCCTTCTAATTTTCTGACACACCGCACATGCAATGGGCGGAAATGTTTCTTTTTGTCTGCCATCCGCACTTTGGATGGGCGGAAGCGTGCATTTATACCTGCCTAGGGCGCAGAAGCAATGGGCGGAGCCTGCATGTACTTCAATGCATCCGCCTACTCAATGGGCGGAAGCCTTTAAAAATTAAATGACACCGCTTCTGCATTGGGAGGATGATTTATTACAACAAAAATTAAATTCTACCTGCGTTTATTTATTATACCATATCTACTAAACACAAAATCTATTTCATTTAAATACACCTCTACCTCCTACTTTTTTTCATCAATCCAACCCATCACAAAACCAAATTTCTCCTACAATTCAGATTTTATTCAGTACGAAATCAACATGTCTCAAATACCTCAATACATAGTAGATGCTCATTACAATGGAGACATCCTTATCTCCAATGAAATGGGCATTATATTCGAAAATACCGATATATGCCGATTCAAATTAAGTAGAAATGCGAAATTTGAATATTTGAGGGAGAGGATACAAACAAGGATGCAATCTGGAGTTGTCTCACAAATTATATATCGAAATGCTGTTAATTTCGATGTTAACCAGGTGAAATATGTTCCACTGAAAATCCGAGATGATGATGATGTGGAAATGATGTTTTACAACCATGAATTATCTGGGTTACATGCGATAGATTTATACATAAAATTTCAAACTTCTCAACAATCTCAAATCTCACAAGTGGCCAATCCCAATGATGCTGAGCCCGTGTCCATAATTCCCGAGGAAGTCGTTGTCGAAGATGACGAAGAAGAGGAGACTGAGTCACAAGCTGATGATTTGTTCACTACTTTATTTGAAGACAGTGGACGTGACGAGGTGGATGCAATCAACGAAACTGAACAACATATTCCACTTGAGAATGTCTATTGTCCACCCGCCCACATGACAACTCTGGATACAGCTGGAGACGAATCATCCTTTCAATGGCCCAAAAATCCTCGTCTTCCGCTGGAGGATGACATAGCTGTTGGGAACCAGTTCAAAAACAAATCTGACTGTGTCTTTGCGATATCCAGGTACCATATGAAACATGTCGTTGATTTCAGGGTTACGTGTTCTGACACAAAGAGATATAAAATTTGTTGTAAGCGAAGTGGTTGCAACTTTCGTCTAGTGGCATCTTATAGGAAAAGGAGCGACCTATGGGAGATAGGAATCATGGAGCCCCCACATAATTGTTCAACGACCATCTTTAATCAGGATCATCGACAACTAAGCTCTCGACTGATGAGTGAACGATTAATGCCTCTTGTTGAAAAGGATCCCTCCATCAAGGTGAGTGTATGTATTAACGAAATTGTTTCTTTTTTCAACTACACTCCATCTTACAAGAAGGCATGGATTGCTAGAAACAAAGCAATCGAACAAGTGTTTGGTAATTGGGAAAAGTCATACAATGAACTTCCAAATTACTTGTTGGCCCTTAAGAAGTTTGTTCCAGGCACTGTAGTAGAAATGCAAACACTACCGGTATATACAGATGACGGGACTATTATTGCTGGGAAACAAATCTTCCACCGACTATTTTGGGCTTTTCAACCATGCATACGTGGCTTTGCATATTGCAAGCCTTTACTACAGATTGATGGTACCTGGTTATATGGAAGGTACAAAGGTACACTACTAATGGCTGTAGCACAAGACGGAAACAGCAATATTTTCCCAGTTGCCTTTGCCTTAGTGGAAGGTGAGACGGCGGATGGTTGGGGTTTCTTTCTAAAAAACTTGAGAATGCATGTCGCTCCTCAACCTGGCTTGTGTTTGATTTCTGACCGACATGCATCTATCGAAAGCGCTTATAACAATCCTGAAAATGGTTGGAGTAACACTACATCTGTCCATGTGTATTGTATCAGGCATATTGCGCAAAATTTTATGAAGGATATCAAGGACCGTATCCTTCGGAAAAAAATAATCAACATGGGTAAGTACTTTTTATGCAAACATTACATGCTCGTTAATAGTTTACCATTATATTAACCAATATTTTTTTTAACATGTAGGGTATGCGCTGAACCAACCAACATTTAAATATTATCGTAATGAAGTTGGGATGGCTAATGGTGATGCTTTGAGGTGGATAGATAGAATTCCCGTTGAAAAATGGACGAGGGCGTTTGATGAGGGTCGTCGTTGGGGGCACATGACAACAAACCTTGTCGAGTCACTAAATTCCGTATTTAAAGGCACTCGTAATCTCCCCATCACATCGCTAGTAAGTGCAACATACTATAGGATGGGAACACTCTTTGCTGAAAGGGGTGCAAAGTGGAGTGCAGTTTTGAATTCTGGACAAACATTTACAGAACGGTGCGTGAAGGTGATGAAAGAAGAGACGTCTAAATCCGCCACACATCAAGTAAGCATTTTTGACTATAATAATAACACTTTCAGTGTGAAGGAGACAATTAACCACGGTGAGGGGAAGCCATTGGGGCGTTACAAGGTCAACCTAATGGAAGGATGGTGTGACTGCGGAAAGTTTCAAGCATACCGTGTTCCTTGTTCACATGTTATCGCTGCATGTTCTGTGGTACGCCAAGACGCATTTCTTCTGTTGTCTGACGTTTACAAGGTTGCGAACTTATTTGGGGTTTACAGCACGAGCTTTCCAGTTCTACCATACGATGAGTATTGGCCCACTTATGAGGGATATCAAATTTGCCATAATCCAGTTATGCGGAGGAACAAGAAAGGTCGTCCCGTGAGCACCCGTATTACAACAGAAATGGACGCGTATGATAAGTTGGAGAGAAAATGCACATTGTGTCGTCTTCCAGGTCACAACCGAACGCGATGCCCCAATGTAGGAACTAGTAATAATTAGTTATTTATTTTGTTATCAATCTGCAAAGTTGTATGTATAATGACACCGAGTTATTATGTTTCATTTCACTAATACTTCTGCATTTAATATAAATAACAATTCGAAAAAACAACACATAAATTAAAATACTGAGACGAATAGTAGAACTTAGCAACAACATTAAACGTAAACAACATCAACATGTTCAAACAAGGACATAACCATTTCTAGGATATTACAATCAGCAATACAATGTCTTTTTGTTGAAGCATCATCATAAGAACACATGCGTCGTTGTGAACAAGTCTCCAAGAACGAGTGGGTCCATTTAAGCCAGGCACCGTAACTAACCTCTCTATTTTCCGAATCTTTTCACCTTGGGCAATTTCTTCCCCTAACCATCCCTCCAAGTGCCTATGCAGATGCTCAAATGTCTGCGTGTTCAACAATTTGATCTTCATCGGAGGCTTTACTGGAGAAAAAATAAGTTCTGCGTCTCTTTTCATATATGGAAACATTGAAAACTCCCAGGATGTTGAAGACATTTTTAAGATACAACTAAAGAAAAAAATTTAAGTGTAGCTTGGATCATTCAACATCAACGATATTTATAGGTCACAACAAAAATATTAAATTAATAAAATAATAAAACCCTCCGCCCATTAACGTGACGGAGCCGTAAATAAATAATAAAATTATGAAAGCTTCCGCCCATCGCACTGGCGGAACCGTACTGAAATAATAAAATAATAAAATGAATAAAACCCTCCGTCCATTGCAGGGGTGGAGCCGCACTGCAATAATAAAATAACATGACCCTTTCTATGATTAATATTTTAACATTGATTTCTTACTTAATAATAATTTAATTTATTTTTAAAATTACATTAAAATAAATTTTATTTGTATAGTAATATTTTAATATTTTAATAATTTCATTAAAATGACTTAAAATTTGAATTTTTCAATTTCTTTTTATACAAATTTATTGATTTCTTACTTAATAATAAATTTAATTTATTTTTAAAATTACATTAAAATAAATTTTATTTGTATATTAATATTTTTATAATTTACTTAAAATGACTTAAATTTGAATTTTTCAATTTCATTTTATACAAATATATTGATTTCTTACTTAATAATAATTTTAATTTATTTTTAAAATTACATTAAAATAAATTTTTTTTGTATATTAAAATTTTAATATTTTAATAATTTTATTAAAATGATTTAAAATTGAATATATCAAATTCATTTTATACAAATATATTATTTTTTTATTTAACAGCAATTTTAATATATTTTTAAAATTATTTTAAAAAAAAAAACATTGATCACACAGCTCCGCCAATGCAATGGGCGGAAGCTGTGTATTTTTGAGAACATCCGCCCATCCATTGGGCGGAGCCTCCTAATTCCAATTTTTTTTTTTGAAAAGATGGTATATTGGGAATTATGGTTGAAAGGTGTGGTATATTGGGATATAGTTGTTAAAAGGGGTGTATGTTGGTAAAAAATTCAGATTTATCCAACTATTGTTGATTGTTTAGCCATTATGGTTGAATTTAACTACGCATGTTCTGTTTCTTACAGGCTTGTAGCAAGGTATCACCATCACTGGATTTGACAATGCAACCCCACATAGTCTGTCCATCAAGGAAACAACCTGCATCAACAAACGTGCAGTACTCAAGGTTTGGGTATGTTTCCACGCGCTCAATAATCCTTTCCCTATCACATTGGCTGGACAACCTAACATGTGAGAACTCCTCAATCATGTTAGTGATAGTCGGAAATTTGACGATAAAGAGTTGAATAAAGATATCAAGGTTTTTGAGAGAAATCGAGAATAATGAAAATATATTCGACGAAAGAAAATATTGGCCTTTCGACTGATATTTGTTGAAATGATACAGAGATCGAAACGTAGCGTTTTAGGAGTGATTCGAAGTGGGTTCGACATGAATATTTGAATTTTAGCGCTTATCTGTTCTTTTGAAAAGTGACGCGTGGAAGCCTGCGAGGGTCGAACGCATCCAAGCGAGAACATGTCTTCTTCTGATGAGAAGAATGTTCGTGTCGAATTAGTATAAATCAGAGTCTTTAGTTTTAGGATTCAATGTGTTCAATATTGTACAAATTATTCATATTTACTCAAAGTACCAACTGTTATCGAGAAACGAGTTTCTGAGAATGTACGTATGAAGCACCACATTTACTTTCAATACCAGTTCATTTTCATTAAAGATATCAATATTCATTTTTACATTCAAGTCAAAACTCCTTTATTTTCCAGTCACTTTCATAAATTATTTAGTTACTACTTTCGAGTTTATTTTCACATTCGAAAAGATTAATATCTAGAAAACTTAAAACACAAACTACACACTATCTTCATAGGATCAATCTAGCCGATCCTGCAAGTAGCCAAAGATATTAGATTTTGGAAGATTAGCAGTTGTTAACCAAATTTCACAGTAAACAAATTGGCGCACACAGTGGAACAAGTGTCTAGTGTGAGTATTTTTAGAAAAAAATTGCATTTCTTTTCATAAATTTTTTCTCTAATATTGTTGCATGAGATTAAGAAGTGGTACAATATCCAGAACTAACGAAGAAATACCAAAAAGAAAGTACATTAGAAGAATGGTCAATCCACCAAGCAACAATGGAGAACAAACCCCTCCTTTAACTGGGGAAAATACGACTACAGTATCTGTAACCGAATCTATACACATCTCAGTGAGTACGACGAAAATACTAATGAATGCTCATAGTGGACCAATTCTCTCCCCAGTGCAAACATATGGTCAACCAGGGACCCCAAGACCACCAAGGGCGAGTAATTTCAGAAATTATGTGTCTGGATTTACAATGCCAATGGATAATCGCAAACAAATCTATAGCATTCCATTACCAGTAATAGCAAGTTTTCACAATAGCACATCAATGTTCCATGATCCATGGATGTCTATATTCCCACTATTACAAGGATCAGGATCAGGCGTTAACAACATGAGTCAAAATATCCAACCCCCAGGATTTGCTGCCAAAGTACCCGCTATTACAACAAATTCTGCGGCGACATTAAGACAATAAATGGATGATAGAAATCACGAAATGGTTGGTGTGTTTTCCCAGCAAACGGGCACAATATTCAATCCTTTGATCCAAAGTGCTACCCAAACTAATCAACAGAATACCCAAACGAATCAACAAATGGAAGTGTAAATGGCGCGAATTATAGATTTCTTTGGCGCCCCTCAAGCGCCAGTTCGACAACCCCGTCGAGAATGGTTAAGAGAAAATGAATGAGTGGTTTTCAAAGAAGATCCAACAATTAACTAGGCCTGACTAGTTACGCAAAATGCTGGCAAAGTCAACCAAGGGCAAAGAGTCGAATCACATAGGGTCGAACAAGCGATACCAAGGGAGGCAGAAGCCTAAAGAGTGTTGTTGGTTAATCGAAACCAGGATGCAGACGAAGGAATCCATCGTGTTTGACAAGACGAACTTGCAGGCGAAAATAATTTGGCATCCATGGTCGAAAGGATAATGGCGCAAAATAGGATAAACATATGCCTTCGTAGGCCAAATTATACTTTCCCTTTGTTTGAATATGTTTTACAAATTGAGTTACTCTAGAGGATGGAAAATCCCAAAGTTCACAAAGTTCTTTGGTGACACCAGCGAATCTACCGGCGAACATATAACCATGTATCTGACAGAGGTTGGGGACAATGCAAACAATGAAAACTTAAGGATATGATACTTTCCTAATTCTTTGACCAAGAATGCCTTTACTTGGTTCACTACTCTCCCCGTGAATTCTATCCATGATTGGATTCGCTTAGAGAGGTTCTTTCGTGAGTAGTTTTACATGTGCCAGTCGAAGATAAGTTTGAAAGAACTGGATAACATTAAGCGTAAGTTAAATAGCCAATAAATGAATATCTCAATAGGTTCTATTTGTTGAAGGCAGGATGTTTTACACAAGTTCCTAAAAATGAAGTAGTCAAAATGGATGCAAATGGTTTAGACTATTCCATTAGAAAGAAACTAGATACCCAATATTTAAGAGACATGGCCTAGTTAGCATATAGAGTTCGACAAGTTGAACGTCTAAAAGCTGAAAAGTCTAGAGCTAGTAAGAATAGTATAAGAGAAAGGGTAGCATATGTCGAAATGGACGAGGACGAACCAGAGGTTTTTAGTAATCCTATAGGTTTTGATGAAAGCGAAGTGGATCTAGCCGAATTAAAACAGGGGCCACCTTATTCTTGTAAAGTCCTTGCTCCTTCGAATGGGAAAAATCCCGTCGAACAAGAAAAGAATGACAAATTACCTAAAAGGACATACACCTTCAACGTAACAAAGTGTGATGAAATATTCGATTTATTGGTTAAAGATGGCTAAATGATAGTGCCTCCTGTTAGAACAACGGGAAAAAAAAGGATTTTGTAAATATCATAATTTCTTAGGCCATAAAACCTCACAATATTTTATTTTCAGGGATCTTGCGCAAAATTCTATCAATGATGAAAGGTTGAATTTTGGTGATAAAATAAATATAAAGATCGATTCAGACCCATTGCATGTGGTTGACGCCTATTACACCGAACCAGTAGATGTCAATGTGATTGAGGTTGCTAAAGGCCTCCATGGCAAGGACACTGTGCATGAAACTACTAAAGGTTTTAACAAGTGTGTTGAGACAACTGAGGCTACAGAGAGCCTCAGACTCAATTTGCAAAAGATCAGGATTACTGATGGTCCTGATGTCGAAGTTAACATGGTTGAATTGAGCGGAGAAGATGACTTCAAGGATGATGGAGAAAGCATCTAGAGGGAAGAAGACCAAATGGAGGTAGCCTACCCCAAGACAAATGAAAACTTGCTCGAATTAATTTTTCAATGCTAGAAGAAGAACTATAAGGCATTGATGTGCCCTAGATGCAAATCCATGTATGACAGAAAAGCTGTTGAAACTTTGGAGAGAGTCTGAATTGCCCGTCAAAAAGGAAACTGAAAGGATACTGGGGGAGATATGTTTTCGACAAAAAGGGAATTTCCCGAAGACAATAATATGGAGGACCAAACCTCAGGGCGAACAGATAAGCTTCGTTCAAGAAAACTACTAATGCCTCAACAGATAAGTGTGTAACGCCTACGGAAAACAAAGGCCAAGGACAAGGGAAATGGAGAAATTTTGAGTTTGGTAGAGGATCTTCCATTGATTATCAAAGGGAGTTGAAGGCATTGAAGAAGAAAACATACACATATGAGAACTATAAGGCAAAAAGTATCATGTCAAGGTCTTATTGGAGAAGGCACCAAAAGAAGAAGAAAGCTGAGAGGGAAGAGGATGAGAGGGGTATGGCAAAATCTTGCACCAACCAACCTCAATCCACCAATGAGGTCGAAGAGGAAATTCCATTTGAGAGGAATCTTTTCTCTCTTAAAGGGGAGAAATCCAAGGAAAGGATGCCAAAACAGCCAATTGATGACAAAGATATGCTTACTGATGATTTTGATTCAAGATCTGAATAATCTTTAGGCATTAACTGCAATGTGGTTTATGTGTTGCCTCTAGAATATGACCAGGTAATGGAGATCGAAGAAACTGAAAAAGAAGATGAAGCAAGAAAGGATAAGCATAGGCCAATCTTCTATTATGTATTGAATAACGGGGCAGTCGAAAAGCAGAATTCATTCTTCGAAAGGCCTGATGAATCAATGAAGAACCATTTGAAACCTCTGTTCATTAGGGGAAAGTGGAAAACACTGGGTTCAACAAGATCTTAGTGGATGGAGGAGCGACAATTAACCTGATGCTGCATTTCACGCCGAGGCGAATTGGAATGTTCGACACATGCCTAAAATCTCATGACATGGTCCTACCAAACTATGAAGGAAAAGTGGGCCATACTATGGAACTTATCCAGGTTGACTTAACTGCGGGGACCATTACCAGGCCCACTATGTTTGTGGTTATAACCTCAAGGGATAATTATAATATGCTCCTAGGACGGGAATAAATTCATGGCATATGAGTAGTGTCATCTTTGCTCCACTAGAGGATCTCAATCTAGAGGGAAGATGTTATAGTAGAAAATCTTGAAGTTGATCAGAGTTACTTCATGGCTGAAGTAAATCATGTGGACAAGTGTCATTTCGATCGAAACTTGGAAAACATAGGACCCTGCAACCCTGCGGGCCATGCATATTCGCCATCAAATAAAGCACTTTACTTCCTCAACCTACATCCAACATATGGATTACAATGGGATAGAGAGACTATGGAGGAAGAAGATGAAGCCGAAGGGGTACCTGAACTCCGACCCACTGGCCGGGGGGACGAAGATAGTGACCATGTTTGAGTTTGAAATTTTGGAAATGATTTCGGCTTATATAGCCGAAAACAAACTAAAAGTGACCTTGGAGGCTGAAGTGAAATACATGGTTGTCGAAGACAAAGAAACAATAGTTAATCTGGAAGGACCTGGAGTAAATTTCAAACCAGAACCACCTGATAGGTCACACGTCGACACAATAAGCCAGAGGCTCGACGTCATCTATGATGATGAGCCTTTAGGCTTCAAAAAGGATCCTGTGGCAACTAATGCCAAGATGCTGGTGCAGGATCCCTTGGAAGAAATCGACTTGGGTTATGGAAAAAGGAATAGGCCAACTTATATTAGAGCCAACATTAGCCCAAAACTCAAAGTCAAAGTGATTGAACTTTTGAAAGAATATAAAGACTGCTTTTGTAACACCCCGATTATTTATTGAATTATTTTAATAAATTAATTATTTGATATTGTGTATTTATATGAGTTGATGATCATTTTGTTATGATGTGATGTCTTGTTGTGGGGTAGTTACCTTAGAAATTATCGATGTTAAGGTATTGGGGGTGTATGACAAATACTGTAGACAGTTAGGGATGGAAGAAGACTATTACTACTATTATTATTTGAATTGGAATGTTAGAACAATATGATGATAATAATAATTAAATAATTATTTTTAGTTATTACTAAGTATAATGACATAAGTAGAATAAGATATTAAGGGTCAAATGGTTAAAGTAGTAAAACAAGGAAAATGGAAGGGTTTTGTGAAAAGACATATCGTAGAACGAGAAAGGAAAAAAAGAGGAGAATAATGCACCAAGAGGCTAGGGCAAGAGAATCCATTGTTGAGACTTAGGAACCATCAATCCAAGGTAAGTTTGGGGTTCCAACTCTCTAAGGATATTGTATAATGATGGGTATGTAAGGGTTTAATCTGTTTATCACCATTGACAGAGGTTTAGATATATGTAGGTTTGTTTGGGGTTTTGTGATGAATTGATGATATGGTGGTTTCTGACAAAAATTGATGAATTATGTGATGTTGTTTTTCCATGTGTGATTTTTATAATGTCTATCATGATGTGTTGTGGTTGTATTATGCAAACATGTGGAATTTGGTGAGTTTTGGGATTGTACTGTGTTGAAATCGTATGAGAATTGGGGCTAGTCTGGTCCAGAAATTGCAACATGAAGTTGTTGTTTCACACGGGAAAATGCATGCTCCTGGAAAATAAGCGAAGCACCTCTAAAAAAATGCCTCTTAGTGATATATTAGTATTGGTATTGGAATATGATACTTCTCATGATTTGCCTTCTTTCTTTTTGATGTTTTCAAAGGGGGAGAAGCATATGCGAGATGAAGTTGGGAAGCACAAAATTAGGGGAAGCCTTCGATAACTACATGAAATGCATCGTCACAAGTTTTTATATCATCAAAAAGGGGGAGTATGTGAGTGCAACTTCACCATTAGATGTTTTGCATGATGTCAAAACTAGGAAAATGATCTGCTGTCACGCACAGAAAAAACACGAGTTATTTTGAAAAATGTAGTTTAGTGACAATGACTCGAGTATTGTATCACGATGATTCTTGTATTGTTATTAACCAACAGAAACGATTGTGGATGTTTATGGTTTTAGGATCGATTTCAAAGTACAGAGCAAATAAGTGATTATAAAATAAGTGATTATAACAAGTTGATCTGCCGGTTTGATTTCCAACTTATCATCGGTCAATATAATTCTAATTTCCTAAATGATTTCAATTCCTATTCGATTAAAGTATTGAATTAACAAGCGCAATTCACACTACAAGATGTAAATTCCTAATTTCCGAATAAGCAAACAAATTAAAGTATCGTGAATTAAGCAAACACGATTACATGGATTAAGAAAACCCGATTAAATTATAGGAACACACAACCAACGAATCAAATCAATATTTATCATATAGAACTTTAATTAAGCAAACAAGACATAGAGCATAATATTGAAAGGAATAAGCAGTTTTATTGAAATTGATAAAAACCTCAAAATTTGTGGAATTCGACTCCGGCAGATTGCCCCTTAGGATTAGTTCCTCATGAAAGATTCGTACAAGCCAATACTTTTTTCGTCAAAATTCTCTCATCAACAATACCACAGCCATATGTGTTTTAACAAAATAGGAGTTTCACTTACAATCCAAACCGGATCGTAAAAATAACCCAGGCCCATAAAAAATGATCCAAACCAATTTAATTTCTAAAGTCAGAAACTTCAACGAATTACTGGGACTTATTCATTCCTAATCAGCTTTTGACTCAAACATAAAAGTTGTAGCTCTTTCTATTAGCTTTCCAACTAATATCAGAACGTGTCAATCCGATTCTCGTAGCTCCAATTATGATTTTTTTATTGAAAGCTACTAATGCTGAAAATAAAATACGAAAATCAAATAAAGGAAAAAATAAACTAAATTATAAAAATATCATAAAATAGAAAAATAAACAAAACAAATCATGAAAATGCCTAAGTACAAAGATAGAAGAATGTGTATCAAAATATACTGATCAGAAAACTTAGGATTTATGTATATTGGATGGTATCTATGTATAATGTGGCACTCCCTTGTATTAGAGGTCTTAGAAATCATTTTAGAGATCTTAGGAATAATTTAAAACAAATTTAAAATTGGTCTCAATCATGAAAAATCAGTTTCTTCACAAAAAACATGTTTATGTGTCGACCTGGAATTTCTATGTGTTGACACATAAAATTAACATTTCTGTAATTTCTTAAAAAGCTTCAACATGTGTCAGCATATACGATTTATGTGCCGACACATAAAATCAGCATTTTTGCAATTTCTGAAAAACTTCAGTATGTGTCGACACATACAATTTAAGCGTTGACACATACAACTTATGCACTGACACATACGATTTATGCGCCATCACATGTACTTCATTTTTAAAGCATGTAGCTATTATTTTGCATGTGTTGACACATAATTTTTTCAGGTTGACACATACTGTTTTGTGAGTCATTTTTTCATAAATTTTTCATTCCGAAACTCCCACCTTTTGCCTAAAAAGATACCAACTATAAATATATCATTCATACATCATTCCAACTTGATGATACCATAAAATTAGCCTACATTTTCTCTTCATCTTAAATCTCCAACCTATGCATACACACTAACACACCATTGTAATGATTCGTTGTTGGGGTTCCATCTAGATAAGGTTTGATAATGTTCAATTAGGTTCTTATGTAGCTGAAGATATTGGGTTGAGTTTTGTAGGGGTCTTCATCTGAAAAAACCGCGACTTTGTCCTCCGAGATCATTGATTGATTTGGGGGTTTTCGTGCAAGACATTCAAAAGAGGATTACGTCTAAGTGAAACCCTTTGGAGATAAAGAACACAAAGGATCCTTTGGAGATAAAGAACGCAAAGGAAGTAGAGAGAGAATGCCGAATCAAATTGAAGTCTTGTGTTGCAATAGTTGCAATTGATGGTGCGTAAAAGCTTTGGAGATAAAGAACACAAAGAAGTAGCAAGATCTAAATAGCCAATTGACAATCTATTGTATGATTGATCTTGTTGAAAATAAAAATAAGAGAAAGGGTTGAATCAACATCAAACGGTTATGGTTTGTAGGGTTTTTCTTGAACACTTCTCTTGAATTCATACTTTTTGCAAAGTAAGAAAGTATCCTAATTCCACATTGGAATTGGGAGCAAATATACCCATATGTGAGGATGAAAGTGGGGAACTGTCTAGATAAATCCTTGTGTCCCTTTTATTTTATTGCTTTACTTGATTTAATTTTCATACATCAATTCGTCAAATAGCATTGAGTAATCTATCGATGCATAGGAATTTTTTGAGACTGTTTTTGTTTTAATTGTGTTTTGAGTTGCTTATAATCACTTTTAATTATAAGTGCTTTTTTATATCAACACAACACAAAGGAAAATTTTGAAACTTTGATTGCACACCAAGTATTTGACAAATTGTTTAGATTGTTCAACTCAAAATAAAATTGCAATGTTCTATCTCTTACTCTCATTTACTTTCTATATGCAATTTGTTGAATGTGTTGTTTGATTGATCGATTCATAGAATTTTTATTTCATTGTTAAATGTTAAATTGCTTTGCTTATTAGCTTATAATCAATTTTATTATAAGAGCTTTTCCATATCAACAAAGCTCAAAGAAAATTCTGAAAAATTGATTATGCGCCACATGTTTGATAAATTGACAAATTATGTTTTTAATATGATTTCATTAGAAATAGAAAACTATTGTGTTTGAAATTAAAATATTATTTGGGATGTTACTATGTTGATTGATTTTATCATTATCTTAATTCTATATGACTTGTGCATATCTGAGTTTCCAATAACTAGGTTCGTTTAGACTACTATTTTAATCTAGGCCAAAAACCTTATGCTCAACATTGTTTTTCAAATAAGTTATTAAATACCTATTTTTGAAAGGTTATTTTTAATTGGGTGTCTATTCACCCCCATCTAGATATGTTTCCGTAGTCTAACAAGTGGTATTAGAGTTTCGGTTAATTTCGTGCTTCAAAACACTTATTAGAAAATGACGTATGAACCTTAAGGGGATTACATAACAGCCCCAATTTTTTTTGGAAGAAAACTATAGTTATTGGAAAGCTTGTATACACATTCATGTTAAATCATATGACAAGTATATGTGTGACGATATTACTCAAAACAATGCTAATGGTGTTTGTTGTATCCCAAAATTTACCCTCTCACGTCTCAAGGATTCTTAGAATTACTTCAGTCAAGTTGTAAGCCTCAGATCACAATTTTCTAAGAAGAATCATTCAAATTGTCAGAAGGGGGCAAAATGAGCAAAATCGGAGTTTCAGCTGGAAAAATTCAACCGGATGCTAAAAAGTTAAACTTTGACTTTTTGACCAAATTTGAGTCCCAAAAATCACATTATGTCAAGACATCCAAAAATATGAAATTTGATCATAAAAAATCAAGAGAATAAAAAATCCAACTTTGCAAGACTTTGAATATTTTCTAAATGTTTTCTATACTTGGTTAATTTCATTTACTTCATGACATCTTTTACTACACTTCTAAATAATTCAAGATGATGCAAGTAATTCAAGTTATTACAAAGTGGCATTTTTGCAAAATTACAAATTCTAAAACTATGTCTTGTTTGAATTTTCTCAAAACCTTGCCACAATATTTTTACCCTTGACATAATGTGCACAAAATATTTCACAAGACCAAATTTGTGTCATACTACAAATCATACTGTCCAAAGTTGAACAAAGTATGATATGCTACATTGCCACAACACCCCATGCTTCCCTGCAAGAAACCTTGTGCCATGCTGCAGCCCAAGTATACATGCTGCCCAATACAGTCCAAAAGTGCTCTATGTAGTCCGCCCAAGCCTGCATCACAACAGCCCCAAAATTGCACCAAAATGGAAAAGAAAAATTCTGGGAAGAAAGTGTCAAAATAGTAAGCAAAAACAATTCAAAATAGCTTATTTAGTTTCCACCCTAAACCACAGTCAAGGGTCTACAAAAGGGACTGTCTCATAAGACATAAGGGGCTGGATTTTTTGAGAGGTTGGATTTTTGAAAGAGGAGGAGAGAGAGAATAAAGAGTTTTTTTAACAGAAAAACAGTATCCTTGGTAAACTTGACTCATTCATTTTCAAAACAAAGTTCTGTTCTTATTCAAAACCAGAACCCAACCCATTACTCCACCATACAAACTCTCCCTTAGGCCAAACACCTCATATCCTAAAAGATTGTCCAAACATAAAAACAGTCCTTGTAGTGCTATTCATCTTCACCTTCAAAAACACCAAGAAAAAACAAATACAGTACAGTCTAACTCAATTTTAACAGCCCGGAGCAACTTCCTGAAAGCATTCAGATCTAAAACAGCCGGTGTAGCCCGAAAGGTAAGTCTTCTTAACTTGATATCTTTTCATACATCATTGACAATTTGTTGTTTTTGAAGATATGATGTAGTATTTTATTATCCCTTTGAAATAGTCATTTGCTTATGGTTTAGGCTTATTCAATCATTTGTTATTTATGTTCATCCATCATATGTTGTAAGCTAACCTGTACAGACAAGAAAAACAATGTTTAAAGCAGGAAAATACAGCATGTATCGACACATATCCTCATGTGTCAACTCATCCTAGTGAAAAAACAGGGTATGAGTCGGCACAAAACCCCCATGCATCGACTCATACTGATTTCAGGTTACAAAACAGAAGTGGGAAAAGACTATGAGTCGACACATATGCGTTTCGCATCAATGCAAGAAGGTGCATGAGTCGACACATCCCATTATGTGTCGATTCATACTGAGCAGATTTTGTTTTACAGGAGCAAGGAAAAACTATGTGTCGATGCATAGCAGCATGGGTCGACACATAACAGTTAGAAATGCAATTTTCCTTTTATTTTACACTGTTTTTACATTGTTTTCATTATCATTCGATATGGTTGTAATATTTCAGTCTCCACTTCATCCCCATTGTTAAATTGTACCCCCATCCCCCTAAAGTGATGTAATAGCTTAGATTTTATTTTCCGCATTTTACTTGCTTTTCATATATTGTTAGTAAATAGGATGTATGGCAAGATAAAATCAATAAATAAATGACTTTCAAATACAAGACAAAATGCATGCAAACCAACACACTTGCATACTAGCATCTCTAGGGTAATCTCATCTTTGTTGCCTTTCGGAAAAATACATGTCCCTCGAATATGGGACATTTTAGCAAAAACCCTTCGATAAAAAAAGGATCGTAGTTCCTCGATGACCCTCGATGTTGCCTTCGGTAAACGATCTAGTCCCTAAACGATATTTCTAAAACGACTCATAAGTTTCCTTCTATGACTATAAAAACGTCCCAACACTCGTCCCTTCACATCCAATGATGGGGCTTCTTACCAAAACAATGGTAAGGTAGCAACATCTAAAGGAGGAGGAAAAGAACATTTTAGACCTTTTGAGTAGGTAGGTTGCTCTTAGTTGCTCGCTTGCTCACAACAAAAACATTTTATACCCCAACACTTTCATTTTGAAAACATTTTTGAAAAACAAACACTTTGTATGTGTTCTTATAGAAACGAGAGCCATTACAAAGAAGACACCTTTTTAAAATCACTTTCAAAAACACATTCCACAAACACATCTTTGAACTATTTTTGAAACAACACTTTGTACGCGTTCTTATAGAAACGAGAACCATTACAAATAAATTTTCAAAATGCTTTCAAAACCCACACCACAAGCACATTCAAACAAAAGCAAGTGATCTAGCAAGCAACTAAGAGCCCATGAAAACCATGGATGAAAAGGGTGCTAATACCTTCCCTTTTCATAATCTACCCCCCAAACTCAAGAAAATATCTCTAAAGGTCTTTCCTGTGGTTTTTCACCTTTCCTTTTGGATTAAAAAAGTCGGTGGCGACTCTTGCTAAACCGCAACATTTGCGAACACAAACGCAAAACACCTCAAGTCAGTTCTCCCACCGTATCACAGAACTGGCGACTCTGCTGGGGAATATGTATTTTAAAAAGTGGGGTTACCTTAGGGTTAGATCACGTTTACTTGCTTTCATTGTTTGCCTTGTATGCTTTACATTTTGGTTCTCTGTTTGGGCTTGCTTTGATCCTCCACCCGGACCTGGGGCACCTTTTTAGGTAAGTAGCAATAGATTGTGGAAACTGTACGGCGTAGACCGATATGGTTGAAACAATGGCTACGTTAGTGTGACGCATTTGTTGGTACCGGTATCCCTTGTGTTGAAACAAGGAGAATACGGGGCCGCTGAGCGGCGTCATGAAGCACTAACTGACCTTAGAACTTTACTTGACCAACTTGGCCATTAGGACGTAGTGAGATAACCGGTTTTGGTGTAGAGCTGAAAATTGGTTAATACTCGATGCTACACTCATTGAGATCAGACTTTTGGGATATCTCAGCCGCAAGAAAAGATTGATTGAGCTGAGACAATTTCTAAAAGAAAGGTCGGTGATATTAAGACCCCTTAGAACCCGGTTACTATTAACTAGGACAGGTTGAGCCAACTAAACTTCAAGAGGGTACTTACCTACAAACTCCATGCAAGCCAAAATATAAGGACTTGTCTGCTTTGTGTGAATATGATTATTTGTATATAAACTTGCTTACCTCGCATATCTGTACATAACATCATAACATCATACCATAGCATTTTCAATAACCATTTCAAGGATCTCGAGGGTCTTTTTGAACCAGACGTCTACCAAAGGGCAAGAGGATTTATTTTCCTCTAACCGAATGCAGTCAAAGATCAAGTACAACAATTTGAGTCAAGGGCTATGACCCACTTGACATGGTAAGCTTGATTCTCGTGGAAGGACATCCACCAATACAAAGTTCTCCAATAAAAAATGTTGATCAAAGTTCAATCTCTAACTTGTTCTTGTGTTTACCCCGCGAGATCCTGAAAACATGCACCCACATATCATGCATCATATCATGACAGGTTTCTCCCATACAGGTCTCCTTATCTTCCTACTGTTTATTTCAGTAAGATGGATATGGAACAAACGATGAAAGACATCCAGGCTCAAAACGCCCAACTCTAAGAAATATTCTTGAACCTATCCAAGGGGCAAGAAGAAGTGAAAGCTCTCCTCACTAGGGGAATGATCATGGGGAATCTTGAGGGCAACAAGGATGATCAGTTAGAAAGGCTACAAACTGAAATAGCCATAATGAGGGTCCAAATGATGGGACAGCTGGTGGGCCAAATGGCTCTTATCCAAAATCTGGCTCAAGGACAAGAAGAGCTAAAAGTTCTTGTCAACCAACTTCGTCAAGACGGTTGCAACTGTATGGGTCAAACAATCAGGATTGGAAATCAAGTCACTGCTCAGCCTCCCATGAGACAAGAAGCTGGAAGACCTCCCCAATTTGCTACTACCTCACGGGTCCAACAACAACCTCGCCAATAACAACAAAAGAATAAACACAAGAAGGTCGCACCTAGGAGACAATTTACCAGGATTGGCATGTCGCTAGCTCAGGTGCTACAACACCTGTTGAAGACAAATCTAATTACATTAAAGGCTCCTCCCGGGAATCCTAACACTGCTTCTCCTGGTTATCTCCCCAAAGAGAGGTGTGCTTACCATTCCGACGGTCCCGGGCATGACACGAATGATTGTTGGGCTCTAAAGAACAAGATTCAAGACCTAATTGACGAGGGAGTGTTGGAGTTTACACAAGAAGATCAGTTGGAACTCTTCTATCACCCCTCAAGGGCATCCACATGAAGCAACAATCTGGGCAAGGAAATTTTCTGTTCATTTGAATTTTCAATTGTAATTCCTTTTGTTATTCAAACAATTATCTATTAATGTCAAACTTTGTTTCATTAATGCATTGCATATGTTTGTCTTGAATTTATCTATTTGTTTTCCCTATATTTAAACTATGCTTTTATTCTCTTTATGACTTTCAACTCTTGCTAAAAGTTACAAGCCTTTCGAGGGAGGATGGCGAAAACAATGCCATAATCTCATACAGTATGCTTTTGAACAGACCTTACTGACGATGTACATGCGTTTTTTCAAATCCTAAACACTGGAGTTATAAGGAAGATAATCCCTAGTCAACCCCTTGAGCCAAAGAAGTAGGAGTTTTCTGTTTTAACACAAATTGAAACCTTTAATCAAAACCTGGGGCAGGGTAGTCTCTTAGTTGATTCAAACGCATGTTTAGCCGCAAACTCTCATCTTGTAATACAACGAATGACATCAAAACATTTCTCTGGAATCAAAAGACGGTGACGGTTCCCTATCACATAGGCAGTCATTATCTCTCGAAGAGACAAGCCCACTAATTCAAAACCTACGAAGGAGACTTAAAGAAAGTTGGGGCATCCCGCTGACTGTAATCTCAAAACAAGAACAGTCAGGCAAAAATTAGGGATAACAAATCAAAAGAAAGAGGTCACTACAAATCCTCAACAACCTAAAAAAAATACTGCAAAAATGGCTGCCTTCCGACAAACTTAACTTGTCTGAGCTATCAACAATGTCATTCCAGACTCAATTGGAGTTCAAACGTACAATTAACTGAGCTTAGGACTGAAGAACATCACGAAGAATGGGTGGGTACAAATACACTTTGAGCCTTCATCCTTTGTTTCTTAAACCATGAACCAATCCACGTTACAACCCTTCAAAAGTCCTAATTGAAGCATGGGTTAGTTCGAAAGCATACTGTTACAAAAGCTATCCTGACTCCTGTAAGGCTTTACTAAAAATCCAGAGTTGAATTACAAACTTCTTTACGTACTAAAAATGCATTTTTCATAACTTCAAGACAAGCATAAAATTTGCATTACTTGAATATCACTGTTTGCATATGGTTATTTGTTTGACAGCGGAGAAATTCACACAACATATATCCAGTGAACGAAAGCTCTCTCAGTGAACAAAATCAGCTCAAGAAGGATGATACTTCCATTGTCAAAACTCCTATCAACAAGGGGACGTGACATGTCACTATCCAGCACACTTGGGGCAGTCCAGTCAAGATTCCAAGAAATCTCTCAAGAATTGCAGAGTAACCAGGGGCAAGTCTCCATCTTCATCACTTGGGGCATTGAACGTCAATCTCAGCAAAGGGTTACGTACAATCAAACATTTTTGGCAATACCACAAACATTTGCTGCTAGGGGCAATGACAAGTCTCCCCAAAGTCCTTCTCATAGGATAATTTCCCAGCAAGAGTTTAGTCTCTGAAAGTTGTTCCCCAGCTGAGACAACCTCAAGAGTCCTCAAGGACTTTTCCCCAATAAGGTCATCACCTCCCTAGCAGACTAAGCAACAAGGTTTATTTCCCCAACAAACGACATGATTCCCCAGCTTGAGGTGGCCTCTCCGACTACTACAAATCAAAGGACCACAACTCCTCTTTCCCAGTAGACTACTCTACAATTCCCAGCAAGTTACTGTGAAACCTGGACCCGACCAGATATCAGTTCAACTTCGACTCCCCAGTGGAGCAACGGACGACTAAGACTCCTAAATTTTTTTCCCCCAAGCAGGAATCAACACTCTATATAGAGCTTTCAACATCTCCCAATAGAGTTCTCCTCAACAAAACAGGAAATCCCCAGTGGAAACATTCTAACCAAAGTTTGAAGGCACACCTACTCTTCAACAACAATCCGGGATTTAATAAACTCCCCAACACTTGTCAAGAATTTATTCTCCAAGACAAAATTACATTTCAACAACATTCATAGCACATGCATACAAAATACATATAACATAAATCTCATTTATTTTTGAGAAACACCATGACATTACATACAGCTAACGTTTTACCTTTTTCAGGAAAAGGTCAATCAACAGATGGCTACCATCAACCTTTTCAAGTTCTAGATTAATACCTGTAACAAGCCAAGAAAACTATTTGTGGACGATTGATTGTAGATTAACACCTGTAACAAGCCAGGAAAACTATCTTTCTTTTTCAGGTCAAAGATTAATACCTGTAATAAGCTAGGAAAACTATCTGTGGATGACTGATTGTAGATTAACACCTGTAACAAGCCAGGAAAACTATCTTTCTTTCTCAGGTCAAAGATTAATACCTGTAACAAGCCAGGAAAACTATTTATGGACGACTGATTGTAGATTAACACCTGTAACAAGCCAGTAAAACTATCTTTCTTTCTCAGGTCAAAGATTAATACCTGAAACCAGACAGAGCAACTATCTACTCGACCAGCTCATGCAACCCTACACAGGTTCCTTCTTTCCAAGATGAAGTTTTACACGGACTCATCATGAGGAGACCCTACACAGGTTCCTTCTCTTTCCAATATGAAGTTTTACACGGACTCATCATGAGGCAACCCTACACAGGTTCCTTCTCTTTCCGAGATGAAGTTTTACACGGACTCATCATGAAGTAACCCTACACAGGTTCCTTCTATTTTCAAGATGAAGTTTTACACGGACTCATCATAAAGCAACCATACCCAGGTTTCTTCTCACAACCCTACTATCCAGGCTTTCATTTCAAAATAACCCTACTATCCAGGTTCCTTCTCACAACCCTACTACCCCGGCTTTCATTTCGAAGTAACCCTACTATCCAGGTTCCTTCTCACAACCCTACTACCCAGGCTTTCATTTCGAGGTAACCCTACTATCCAGGTTCCTTCTCACAGCCCTACTACCCAGGCTTTCATTTCAAAGTAACCCTACTATCTAGGTTCCTTCTCACAGTCCTACTACCCAGGCTTTCATTTCGAAGTAACCCTACTATCCAGGTTCCTTCTCACAGCCCTACTACCCAGGCTTTCATTTCTAAGTAACCCTATTATCCAGGTTCCTTCTCACATCACTACTACCCAGGCTTTCATTTCAAAGTAACCCTACTATCCAGGTTCCTTCTCACAACCCTACTACCCAGGCTTTCATTTCGAAGTAACCCTACTATTCAGGTTCCTTCTCACAGCCCTACTACCCAGGCTTTCATTTCGAAGTAATCCTACTATCCAGGTTCCTTCTCATAGCCCTACTACCCAGGCTTTCATTTCAAAGTAACCCTACTATCCAGGTTCCTTCTCACAGCCCTACTACCCAGGCTTTCATTTCGAAGTAACCCTACTATCCAGATTCCTTATCACAACCCTACTACCCAGGATTTCATTACGAAGTAACCCTACTACCCAGGTTCCTTCTTCCTTACCTCAGACAACAGTTTACAACACTGTGAGGCATGGACTCGGTCAGATATGGTCAATTTCACACTTCCCCAGCGAGTTACTGTACAACCTGGACTCTGACCAAGTATACATTCTACTTTCACTCCCTCAATCAGGAGTTAATTCCCCAGTGGAGTAATGGACAACCGAAGCTCCTAGACTTTAATTCCCAGGACATGAACCAATATTCCCCGGTGAAGTCCTCCTCGACAGCAAGTACAAGATTTCTCACCAAGGAATACCTTATACAACCAATATTTTCTAGATGGCATCTACAAGTCCATCTCCGACAAATCTCCATCATTTCTCCAAATGGCATCTTTTAAGCCCATTCCCTGCACTATCAACCGCCACATCATCGAGTGCAAATTTCTGGGCACTCTAGTGTTCAATCATCTTCCACCTTCAAGTCACGAATGGCAGGTTCACCAATCTAACTCTTCAGATTTAAGAAGATTGAACAAGGGCAGCTGTTGTACCCTAAAATTTTCCCTCTCATGTCTCAAGGATTCTTAGAATTACTTCAGTCAAGTTGTAAGCCTCAGATCATAATTTTCTAAGAAGAATCATTCAAATTGTCAGAAGGGGGAAAAATGAGCAAAATTGGAGTTTCAGTTGGAAAAAGTCAACCGGATGCTAAAAAGTCAAACTTTGACTTTTTGACCAAATTTGAGTCCCAAAAATCACATTATGTCAGACATCCAAATATATGAAATTTGATCATAAAAAATCAAGAGAATCAAAAATCCAATTTTGCAAGACTTTGAATATTTTCTAAATATTTTCTACACTTGGTTAATTTCATTTACTTCATGACAACTTTTACTAAACTTCTAAATAATTCAAGATGATGCAAGTAATTCAAGTTATTACAAAGTGACATTTTTGCAAAATTACAAACTCAAAAACTATGTATTGTTTGAATTTTCTCAAAACCTTGCCACAATATTTTTACCCTTGACATAATGTGCATAAAATATTTCACAAGACCAAATTTGTGTCATGCTACAAATCATATTGTCCAAAGTTGAACAAAGTGTGATATAATACATTTCCACAACACCCCATGCTGCCCTGCAAGAAACCTTGTGCCATGCTGCACCCCAAGTATACATGCTGCCCAATACAGTCCAAAACTGCTCTATGCAGTCTGCCCAAGCCTGCATCACAACAGCCCCGGAGTTGCACCAAAATGGAAAAGAAAAATTGTGGGAAGAAAGTGTCAAAACAGTAAGCAAAAACAATTCAAAATAGCTTATTTGGTTTCCCCCCTAAACCACAATCAAGGGTCTACAAAAGGGACTATCTCATAAGACATAAGGGGCTGGATTTTTTGAGAGGTTGGATTTTTGAAAGAGGAGGGAGAGAGAGAATAGAGAGTTTTTTTTAACAGAAAAACAGTATCCTTGGTAAACTTGACTCATTCATTTTCAAAACAAAGTTCTGTTCTTATTCAAAACCAGAACCCAACCCATTACTCCACCATACAAACTCTCCCTTAGGCCAAACACCTCATCACCTAAAAGATTGTCCAAACATAAAAACAATCCCTGTAGTGCTATTCATCTTCACCTTCAAAAACACCAAGAAAAAACAAATACAGTACAGTCTAACTCAGTTTCAACAGCCCGAAGCAACTTCCTGAAAGCATTCAGATCTAAAACAGCTGGTGTAGCCCGAAAGGTAAGTCTTCTTGACTTGATATCTTTTTATACATCATTGACAATTTGTTGTTTTTGAAGATATGATGTAGTATTTTATTATCCCTTTGAAATAGTCATTTGCTTATGGTTTAGGCTTATTCAATCATTTGTTATTTATGTTCATCCATCATATGTTGTAAGCTAACATGTACAAACAAGAAAAACAATGTTTAAAGCAGTAAAATACAGCATGTATCGATACATATCCTCATGTGTCGACTCATCCTAGTGAAAAAACAGGGTATGAGTCGACACATAACCCCCATGCATCGACTCATACTGATTTCAGGTTACAAAACAGAAGTGGGAAAAGACTATGAGTCGACACATACGCATTTCGTGTTGATGCAAGAAGGTGCATGTGTCGACACATCCCATTATGTGTCGACTCATACTGAGCAGATTTTATTTTACATGAGCAAGGAAAAGCTATGTGTCGATGCATATCAGCATAGGTCGACACATAGCAGTTAAAAATGCAGTTTTCCTTTTATTTTACACTGTTTTTACATTGTTTTCATTATCATTCGATATGGTTGTAATATTTCAGTCTCCACTTCATCCCCATTGTTAAATTGTACCCCCATCCCCCTAAAGCGATGTAATAACTTAGATTTTATTTTCCGCATTTTACTTGCTTTTCATATATTGTTAGTAAATAGGATGTATGGCAAGATAAAATCAATAAGTAGATGACTTTCAAATACAAGACAAAATGAATGCAAACCAACACACTTGCAAACTAGCATCTCTAGGGTAATCTCATCTTTGTTGTCTTTCGGAAAAATAGTCATGTCCCTCGAATATGGGACGTTTTAGCAAAAACCCTTCGATAAAAAAAGGATCGTAGTCCCTCGATGACCCTCGATGTTGCCTTTGGCAAACGATCTAGTCCCTAAACGATATTGCTAAAACGTCTCATAAGTTGCCTTCTATAACTATACAAACGTCCCAACACTCGTTCCTTCACATCCAATGATGGGGCTTCTTACCAAAACAATGGTAAGGTAGAAACATCTAAAGGAGGAGGAAAAGAACATTTAAGACCTTTTGAGTAGGTAGGTTGCTCTTAGTTGCTCGCTTGCTCACAACAAAAATATTTTATACCCCAACACTTTCATTTTGAAAACATTTTCGAAAAGCAAACGCTTTGTAGGCGTTCTTATAGAAATGGGAGCCATTACAAAGAAGACACCTTTTCAAAATCACTTTCAAAAACACATTCCACAAACACATCTTTGAACTATTTTCGAAACAACACTTTGTATGCGTTCTTATAGAAACGAGAACCATTACAAAGACGTTTTCAAAATAATTTCAAAACCCACACCACAAGCACATTCAAACAAAAGCAAGTGATCTAGCAAGCAACTAAGAGCCCATGGAAAACCATGGATGAAAAAGGTGCTAATACCTTCCCTTTTCATAATCTACCCCCCGAACTCAAGAAAACATCTCTAAAGGTCTTTCCTGTGATTTTTCACCTTTACTTTTGGATAAAAGAAAAGTCGGTGGCGACTCTTGCTAAACCGCAACATTTGCGAACACAAACGCAAAACACCTCAAGTCAGTTCTCCTACCGTATCACAGTGTTGTCACATCTAAGCCGAAAACACTATGAAATAATGATGATAAGAAAAATACATTAAATCTCATTAATAATTTGAACGCACTTGGTAATCTTATTCCCAATGAAATTTCTACTAACAAAGTTGTGAAATATCTTACTAGGAATTAGTATCCGAAGGTCACCACAATCAAGAAAGCTAATGATCTTACATTACTTGATCTCACTAAATTGTTTGATAAGTTTGAAGAACATGAGAAATAACTTACTTGCTTAGAAAAGCATGAGAAAAATCTTGACAAGAAGAAGAAAAAGGAGAAAGACACAGATAAGGAGGGATAGAACAAAGTCTAAAGCTCTTAGGGCGTCAAGTTTAAGGTCTTCAAAAAGTGAGCACGTATAGAATATTGATTTTAGTGATGGTGAAGATTTAAATGATCATTATAGTTGTATGAAAGGCTTGCTTATATGCAACCAATTTTTCACTAAGCTCTAAGGACCTAATGAATATTGGGTACCTAACTTGCCTTGTTGATTTTGTAGGAACATTGTCTTGAGTCCATGAAGAGTGTGATACGGTGGTAAAGCTGACTTGAGGTTTTTGCGTTTTATCGCAAATGTTGCGGTTAGAAAGAGTCGCCACCGACTTTTCTTTTATCCAAAAGGAAAGGTGAAAAAGCACAGGAAAGACCTTTGAGATGTTTTCTTGAGTTCGGGGGGTAGATTATGAGAAGGGTATTAGCACCCTTTTCATCCATGGTTTTCCAAGGGCTCTTAGTTACTTGCTAGATCACTTGATTTTTGTTTGAAATTGTGCTTTGTGTAGTTTTTTTGAAAGTAGTTTGTAAAAGAGGCCATTGTTTAGGAAATATTTGTAATGATTCTCCTTCGTAAGAATGTATACAAAGATGTTTGTCTTTTTGAAAATGTTTTTAATGTTTGAAAATGTGTGTGTGTTTTAAAAATAGCAAGGATAGTTGTTTGGAAATAGAGCAAGTAACTAGAAGTAATCTACCTACTCAAATGTTTTTCTTGTGCATTTTCTATTCCTTTGACATTGTTGTCTTACGATTGATTTGGTAAGCAACCCTATCTTTGGATGTAAACGGGACGGGCGTGGTTCATCATATAACCATGATTAGCAATGTTTTCAAAGTATCTTGGCATTTTTGAGGGACCAAGATCATTTTGTAAGGCAACCTTGAATAACGTCATCGAGGGACTATGATCTTATATTTGTTTGTTTTGCCAAGATACTTCACATGCGTAATATGACTATTTTTATATAAGGCAACCAAGTGGAGAAACCCTAAGGATGCTTGTGTGCAAGTGTGTTATTTTCATGCTTTGGTTTTATCTTGTATTTAGGGTTTTCTATTTACTTTGTTTTGATCTTACCATACAAACCCTAATTACTAACATGTCATGTAAAGCGGTAAATTGCGTAATGTAAAGATTACAAAGCTATTACAACAATTTTATGGGAGGGGGGAATACAAATTTGAATGGGGATTTGCAAGAATGTAAATCTAAATAAATTATTACAACCAAATCGAATTTATACGAATATTAGAATAAACAATATACAATATTTAAATATGCCATATTATGAACGTGCAAGAAAAAAGATTTTGTTTTGTTTTTTGTGTGAAAAGAAATTTTAACCTAATCCTAAAAATATAAGGAAAAGAAATTAATTCTTAAAAAAGGGGTTAACCCTAATTCCTAGTTTGAAAGAAAATAAGGTTTTCATGTATTATTATTTGTGTATTCTTTGTATTAAAAATAATAAATAATATTTTATAAAAATATTTAGTTTTTTTATATATGCCAAAATAAATATTTTACAAGTATGAAATGAAAAGAAAATAAAACAAATTAAACCTATTTTATTTAAGTTTACAAGTTTATTCAAGAAAAAGAATTAATATATAGTTTAATAAAATATATTTTTTAATGTGAAAATAAAAATAAAATAAAAAAATGCAAAAATATCATATTTCATATTTTTTTTAATGATTTTTAGGTATTAAAGAAATATTTTTAAAAATAAAAATGAAAACAAATAAATAAATATATGAAAATAGTTTGGGCCAGGGGTGCTGCAAGGAAATTGGGAGCAGTATGTTAGTAAGAAAAATGCTAGGCCCAAAGAATCAAGCCCATCCTGAAAAAACAAGCCAAAAAATGAAAACTGAATAAATGTGAAAAAACAAAAGGTAGCGCTAAGGTTCGAACACAGGACATGGGTCTCACCAACGCGCTACCTTGCCACTGGGGTGGCTATACTTCCATTGATTAATGTGAAACAAAAATAACATAACATGAAACACTTCCATGGCCCTGTACTTCATCTTCTTCCTCTAGCCAGCCAGATGCTCTGTAACTTTCTCATCTCTCAATGAAAATGAAAACTCATAACATGAATGTTGTAGCATTTTGTCTCACGATTCTAACCATATAAATCATGTAAGCTAACAATCAAATATCAAGATGAATTTCAAAAGCCCTAAATCTAAACCTAATTTGTACACGAATTTGAACTTCAAAATTCTCTCAACTCAGGCCAAATAAATGCAAGATATATACATGTACAACTTCGTAGCAATGAGGTCTACATTGTTTATCCATAAATCATGGCCAATGGATGCCTGTATGAAGAGATAGAAGTTGAGATTTTTACCTCTTTCAGTTGAAATCGTGAATGGAGTTTGAGTGAGTTTTTTGAAGGTCTGATGATTGCTTGAGCTTGCTTGAACTTCCCTGATTGTGTTCCAACCCTTGCCTTGCTTTGAAAGTGTTTGAAACTCTCTATCTAAGTCAACCTGCAAGCTTTGAAAACAAGAATGGAAGATGATGGAGAAGGAGTTACAGTGCAGGGATGAGGATCTGGATCACTTAGATATCAAGTAGTTAAAGTGTTTTGATGGTTAAAACTTGAAACGCATGAGCCAAATGATGGATTGCTATGCTTATGCAAAAACTGCATGTTTTGATAGTTTTTGGGTGATATGGAGTGTTTGAATGTTTTAGTCTTCTAACAATTGTGTCTTATGTTACAATGTGTTTGTATATTAGTATGGAACCAGTTTAAAGTCAGCTCTCCAACAGATTTGTAAGTTCCAGCCTTTTGGCAACCTCTCTTGCTTTTGAAGCAAAGTGAAGAGACAAGTCTTCACATGCTTGTACTGGCTTACTTAGGGTTGATATTTATTCTATACAATTTTCCTTAGGTCTGTGGTACTTGTATGTGCAAAGGAGATAGGTCTAATGCTCAAGATTGTAAAGTTTGCAAAAGTGGAGCTTTTTCAAAATGGCAATGGCCACTTTATGCCATTTATGGAATTACAACTTGGGTAATGGCTCTAGGGATTGGATTAAAGCTTTGTAAACTGAGTAAGCATTAAATTATAGAGTAAGAAACCAGTTTGGGACCTTTAAAGCATGGATTTGGCAGCATAGGTACTGATTGGAACTTTGTTCTTCATGAAATTGTTTGAACAAAAAGTGAGAAATTGCCAACTTCATCTCTTCGATTCTCCCTACTCAAAAATGATCTTGAGGAGTTCTTGGACATTTTGGAAAGCTTGCAATGTGATACATAACTCATCTTTTAAATTAATTTCAAGACTCTTCTTGGAACTAGGTGAAAAATTACCATGAAGTTGGGTCCAAAACCTGCCTAAATTAGGGCAAAAAATTCACTAAATTATTTAGTTCATGAGCATGTATTCATAAATTTATATCTTGATATCCAAGCATCTTTAAGGAAAGGTGTGTGAAGAAAAGTTTTAGATTTCATGGAGTTCTACAACTTTCATGTTGGGAACTTCCTTTGAATCATCCTGTATCATGGTGAAAAAATTGCCTAAAGTTGAGAAAAAATAAGAAATTTTCTATACTTAGAAAAATTTCTAAGTTAAGAAAATTTTCAAATTAAAACCCTAATATTCAATCCTTGATTTCTTGATGAACAAGTTTCATATTTTGACATGTTTTGATGAATTATGACCCTTGGTACTTAATTTTGACCAAAAAGTCAAAATTTGACTTTTCAGTATACAATTGACTTTTGATCAGTTGACTGCAAATTTCATCTGTCTATCAATGAAATTGAAATGTTTTGAACCATATAATTAGATCAAGATGATTCCATTGAATCCTTATAATCATGCTTTAACTCAATTGGTCATTTTCTAGGTCAAAAATTAGAAATTGCCCTTCCTCAGTCAAAACCCTAATTTTGACCATTTTGCCCTTTTGGTGATTTGATCAAATTTCTTGAGGAATTGTAATCCAAACTTGATCAAATGATACATATGAGTCTAGAATGTTGATGTGGATAAAAAATTATGAAGTTTGGCTGTAAATTGGCCATGGTTGACTTTTTCCCCAATATAGCTGATTTTTAGGTCAACTGTCCAATTGACTGATAAAAAATGTAGTTCAAGGCTTGAAACTTGTTATGAGTAAACTTAGGGGTCCATAATGATGTTTGAAAGTCATATGAAGCATTGATAGTCCAAGAATCCTTGTGCAAACTCAAACCCTAATTTTGGGTCAATAGTGTAAGATGAGATGTCTTGAGCTGACCAAACCCTAATCCAGTCTTGAGTCAAAGAGATCTTGTGAGAAAAGTTTTGATAAATGAGAGGGAAAATTTTGGGGTACAACAGCTGCCCCTGTTCAATCTTCTTAGACTTGAAGAGTTAGATTGGCGAGCTTTGCCATTCATGACTCGAAGGTGAAAGATGATTGGACACTAGAGTGCCCATAAATTTGCACTCGACGATGTGTAGTTGAGGGAATGGGCTTAAAGATGCCATTTAGAGAAGTGATGGAATATTGTTGGAGATGGGCTTGTTAGATGCCATCCAAGAATGGTTGTTGACTTGTAAGTTGTAAACTGAAAGACAAAGTATCAGAATGGCATCCGTGTCTGGAGCGTATCTGAACTGTATCTGAACTTGAAATCTAAATGAGTAACAAAATGGAATCCGTGTCTGGAGTGTATCCGCACAGTATCTGAACTTGAAATATGAATGAGTATTAGAATGGCATCCGTGTCTGGAGCGTATCCATACTGTATATGAACTTAAAATCTGAATGAGTATTAGAATGGCATCCGTGTCTGAAGCGTATCCGTACTGTATCTGAACTTGAAATCTGAATGAGTATTAGAATGGCATCCGTGTCTGGAGCATATTCGTAATGTATCTGATTGCACATTGTTAATGGTAGCTGTTTAATATTATCCTGAAAAGGGTAAAATGTTAGCTAAAACACAAAGTTATGTTGCATGAAATGTATGATGCAATATGTTTGCTTCATCAATGTTTATGATATGTAGATGTAATGTGTGCGCATGTAAGCTGATTTGTTGTATTGTTGTTTGATTGAGGAAAATAAATCCTTGATCGCTGATGAGGATATGTTGAATTTCCAACGTCTCGAGGTTGAAGTACTGACGAACTCTTGTTGAGAGAAGTAAATTCTGTTGTGAGGGCAATGCCATGTACTGCTTGAGATTTTCTCGGGAATCCAGAGAAATCTGATGATTTCTAATGGGGATTAATAATTTGAAATTTTAGTTCCGCTGGAGATTTAAATGACGTATTATGGGGATTGCTTATGGAATAGCCTAAAGACGTTTTCCTATCCTTTCAACCTATCAGTAATTATCTTTCTCATTTTGTTTATTTGTAAACAATAATTATGTTCAAATGCATATGTTCATTAATGAATCATTGGACATTTTTGCAAATAAAACACAAGTGTAAAGAAAAAGACAAATAGTTTTTTGTACTTTCAAAGAGATATCTTTGTATTTAACTTTGAATAAGTATTTTGTACAAAGGAGACAAACATCCTAGTAAGAGAATGGTGCCATAAAGCAAAAAGAATTTATACAAAGAAAGATAGCCATGTGTAATAATCCCATGGGGTTCCCATTATGCTATAGCCTTCGTATCTCTGAGCACATTGTCTATTTGTTGCTTCGTCCGAATATGATTGAATTGATCAGAAACTCCGAGTTTGTCAGTGGAAGTTAAGAGGTTGTCCGCAAAGTGATCCGACGGGACATAGTCATACGCTTTAATTCCCTAAATTTTTCCTGGACCTCCCTTTCGGGTTTTCAGTCCACCGGAAAACCCTTTTTTGCCCAAGTCGCCCTTTCAGGTTTTCAACTTGCCGGGTGTACAGATTTTTTTTAATTTTATCCCTAATTTTTGCCTGAACCTTTTTGGTTCGCCGGTTTGCCCTTGTTTTGCCTAGATGTGTCAACCTAGCGGGTCTCTTATGCGTAGTATCTTTTGACCATGTCTGCGTCCGCAGGGTGTGGCAGGTCATCACCGTCCATGGTGGTTAAGATCATTTCCCCACCGGAGAATATGCTTTTGATTACAAATGGTCCTTCATAGGTAGGAGTCTATTTGCCCCTGGGATCACTTTGTGGCAAGATGATGCGTTTGATCACTAGATCTCCAACTTGATATACTTGGCGTGTGAGTTTCTTGTTGATCAAGTCGAGTCTGACCATGGCAAACAACAGTAAGTCTCTTTTCATCAATTAAGTTTAGTTGATCAAGTCGAGTCTGGATCCAATCGTCCTCATTCAAACCTGCCCCAGTTGATGTGTGAGCCATGGTACGATACCCATGGAGAGTAAATGGTAGCATCTCATGCCAGTCCTTGTAGGTGACTGTCATTTTTGTATGATCTTTTTAATGTTTTTATTTGCAGCTTCGACAACACCATTCATCTTTGGCCAATAGGGGGACGAATTGTGATGCTGAATCTTGAACTGCTCGCACAAAGCGGTGATCATAGTGTTGTTAAGATTTGTACCATTGTCAGTGATGATCCTTTCTGGGATACCGTACCGGCAAATGAGATTTTGCTTGATGAAGCGGGCAACAACATTCTTAGTAACAGAAGCGAAGGAAGCTGCTTCGACCCACTTTGTAAAATAGTCAATGGCCACTAGGATGAAGCAGTGTCCATTGGAGGTTGTAGGCTTGATCTCCCCAATCATATCAATTCCCCACATAGTGAAGGGCCAAGGAGCCGTCAAGACATTTAGAGGAACCGAAGGTACGTGCACCTTGTCAGTATAAATTTGACACTTATGACAGGTCCGAGAGTGTTGATAGCAGTCTGCTTCCATGGTAGACCAATAATAGCCTGCCCGTAGGATTTTCTTTGCCATCATATGCCCACTGGAGTGAGTGCCAAAAGTACCTTCATGTAATTCAGCCATGATCTTTTCCGCTTCAATCTTATCCACACACGAAGCAGAATGGAGTCATGATTGTGTTTGTACAGGGTGCCATTACTAAGGAAGAACTTAGCAGAGAATCTCCTTAAGAACTTCTTATCATTGATTGAAGCTCCTTCTGGATATTCTTGAGCCTCGAGATACCTCTTGACTTCATGAAACCAAGGCTGGTCCACTACCTCTTCAGTATTAATCTCGTGACAATGTGCTGGTTCACCCATTCGTTCGATGGTGATCTGGGGAGCCTCGTTATCCCAATTAAGTTTAAACATGGATGACATTGTGGCTTTAGCGTCTGCTAGCTGATTTTCTTCTCGCAGGAAATGCTCGAAGGTAATCTTCTCAAAATGTGATAGCAATGTCAAAACATGTTCTTTGTAAGGGATAGGATTTGGATGTTTAGTGTCCCATTCTCCTTTGATCTGACTGATGACCAAAGCTGAATCTCCAAACACATCTAAAGACTTGATTCCCAAATCTATGGCAGCCTTGAGACCAAAGATGCATGCTTCGTATTCCGCCGTGTTGTTCGTACAGTTGAAACAAAGTATGGCAGTAAAGGGAGTATGACACCCTTCCGGAGATATGAGTACAGCGCCGATACCATTACCAAGTGCATTGGAGGCCCCATTAAAGAACAGGGTCCATCGGGATCCTTGTTCAGGTCCGTCATATGGTCTGATTTCTTCACAGTTGTCTAATGTCATGATGTCTTCATCCGGGAATTCAAACTTCATGGACTGATAATGTTCTACAGCTTGATGGGCAAGATGATCAGCTAGCACACTGCCCTTTATAGCTTTATGGGTAGTATACTGTATGTCATATTCTGTTAGGATCATCTTCCATCTAGCTATCCTCCCAGACAGAGCAGACTTCTCGAAGATGTATTTTATCGGATCCATCTTAGATATCAACAAGGTAGTATGAGTTAGCATATACTGTCTTAGCCGGCGAGCAGCCCATGCCAGAGCGCAACAAGTTTTCTCGAGCAGTGAATATCTGGTTTTACAGTCGATAAACTTTTTGCTCAGGTAGTAAATAGCATGCTCTTTTCGGCCAGACTCGTCATGCTGCCTCAATACACACCCCATTGAGTTTTCTAAAATAGTCAGATACATGATCAGTGGTCTTCCTTCGACTGGTGGCATCAAAACAGGAGGCTCTTGTAAATACTCTTTGATCTTGTCAAAAGCAATCTGGCATTCATCATTCTATCTGACTACTTGATATTTCTTTAATAATTTGAAGATTGGCTCACAAGTAGCTGTTAGGTGAGAAATGAATCTGGCAATATAGTTCAGGCGTCCCAAGAATCCTCTGACTTCCTTCTCAGTACGAGGAGTAGGAATTTCTTGTATCGCTTTAACCTTGGTAGGATTAACCTCGATGCCTTTGTTACTGACAACAAAACCTAAAAGTTTACCGGACCGTACTCCGAATGTCCACTTGTTTGGGTTCAACCTTAACTTGTACTCCTTCAATCTCTCAAACAACTTTTGCAAGTGATCAAGGTGCTCTTCTTCAGTTTGTGATCGGGCTATCATATCGTCTACGTAGACCTCTATTTCATGATGTATCATGTCGTGAAATAAGGCTACCATGGCGCGCTGATAGGTTGCCCCAACATTCTTCAGTCCGAATGGCATTACTTTGTAGCAGAATGTGCCCCACTTTGTGACAAATGTAGTTTTCTCCATGTCCTCAGGTGCCATTTTGATTTGGTTATAACCTGAGAATCCGTCCATGAAGGAAAATACTTTGTGTTGGGCCGTATTGTCAACCAGGATATCGATGTGGGGGAGTGGAAAATCATCTTTAGGGCTTGCCCTATTCAAAGCTCTATAATCCACGCACATTCGTACTTTGCCGTACTTTTTAGGCACGAGGACAATGTTGGCAACCCATTGAGGATAGGAAGTGACAACCAAGAATCCAGCATTAAATTGTTTCATGACTTCCGCTTTGATCTTCTCTGACATGTCAGGTCTCATACGACAAACTTTTTGTTTGACTGGTGGACAGTCTTCTCTTGTGGGTAGACGATGTACCACGATGTCTGTATCAAGTCTTGGCATGTCTTTGTATGACCAGGAAAAGATCTCAACATAATCATGCAATAGCTGAATTAGACGCTCCTTGACACTCGGCTCTAGATCGGCACCCACCTTGATTTCCTTTTTACCCTCCTCGGTACCCAAGTTGATTGTATCCACCGGTTCCTTATGAGCCTGAATAGCTCTTTCCTCTTGTTGTAGTAGTCTGGCCTATTCCCCTGGTACTTCACAATCTTCCTCACCTTCATCTTTGGCTTGGTAGATTAGATCTTTAGAGTCACTAAAGGCCATAGCAGTATCATTTCCCATGGGATCCGGAATGGATGGGTACCTGCATTTGTGAGTGTGGGTGTGTGTAAGGGTATATCCATCTTTAAATAATAAAATGCAAAAGAAAGACAATGAGCACAAAAGTTTGTAAGTGAAAAACGTCCATGATTCATTGAATGTCATATGAAGATGAAATAAAAACCCTTACAAATGGACCATTGTGCCTCGGGTAAGACACAAGGTTTTAAATGTGCGAATTGTTTGTGAATATTACAAGTCCAACAGAAATGTAAAAGATAAATTATTGAGAGATGAAAGTTATTGGGACAAAGTCTCTGGCTTCCCAATTGCGAAGTCCTCCGTTGACAGTAGGAAATATCCAATCCTCCAAGCTGCAATATTCTTCACTGTCTTCCACTGCATTGACCTCTGGGTTGCTAATCTTCAAAGGTGGCCCTCCAGCACGGGCACGATGCACAGCCTTCTGAGCACTTGAAGTAAACCCTAAGCTAAACTTGTCAGATTTATACGGAATGTTCGAAAGTTTCCCCCAGATGGTGCATCCTCCCTCCTCTACTACTGCCTTGGCATCCTTCAGAGATGACATCCGGAGCGGAGGTCTTGTGATCTTGGGGATCTGGAATACCGTCTTGGTTACTGCTACCTCTTGAGAGACTTCTTCGAAATGTTGAAAAGGAGTTTCAATGAACTCGCCATCCAATTCCACATATCGGAAGGAATTGAGGTGGCTAATCATATACTCTTCCTTTCCGTGGACAGTGATAATCTTTCCATGGACCGGGTATTTCAGCATCTGATGCAGTGTGGAGGTGACAACACCGGCATTATGGATCCACGGTCTTCCTGGTAGACATGAGTAAGAGGTGAGGATGTCCATTACATAGAAGGTTGGGTTGAAAGTTTGAGTCCTAACCTTTATGGGGATGTACACCTCCCTGTGTACCATCCTCTTTGAGCCATCAAATGCTCTTGCGACTATGTTACTGGGGTTCAACGTTAGTCCTTCGCAATCCAATCTGTCGAGAGATTTCTTCGGTAAAACATTCAAAGATGAGCCGGTGTCTACCAAGACATGGGCCAGAGTTGTTCCTCTACATTCCACAGAGACATGCAGTGCCTCATTGTGCTTTCTTCCCCTTGGTGTCAGATCAGCATCCAAGAAGCCTAGGCCGTTATCCGCCGTCAAGCTGGCCACGCAATCTTGAAATTGGTCAGCCGATGTCTCTTGAGGCACATGGGCTGTCTTTAGAAACTTCACCAGGGCTTTCGCATGTGCCTCAGAGCACAGTAACAATGCTAACATGGAGATTTTGGAGGGAGTTTGCCCCAACTGTTCAACCACGTCATAGTCGCTCTTTTTTATTATTCTCAAGATCTCCTCCATTTCCTTCTTGGAGGTTTCAGGGATGGTCAGTGGTTGAGCCTTCGTCTGGACAGGCTCTTCTTGAATACTTTTTCCTTGAATTTCAACAGTAGGATTGTTGGTAGGGATAACAACAGGGGTTGTGTCGTCTTTGTCATTAGGAGCACTTGCAGGTATGATTATTGGTACGGAGGTAACCTTTGGAACAACCACGGGTCCAAAAACTGCCTTTGGAGGGGCAATTTCTGGAGAGAAGATTCTACCGCTACGGGTAATCTTACTGGTTCTGGAAATATTGCTAATGTCAGAGTCTTCTTCTTTGGAGCTTATTTCTTCGGCGGCTAACCCATCTTATTTGATACCATTGTAGTAGATGTCTCCACCGTAATTCCACGACACTGTTTTGTCTGATTCATACGGGACCGGCCCGGGAATTGTGATTATAAGAGGAGTAATTTTTGGAACCAATGTAATCCTAACGGGTCTTTTGGGGACCATGGAAGGATTGGTGGAGATGGTTATGATTGAAACGTCTTCAACAGGAACATGTGCAACAGGAGCACTTTCAAACAAAATCTCTTGGTTGTCTATCAAGCGTTGAATTCCTGTCTTCAACAAAGGGCAAACAGTTGGTAAGGATAAGCAAAGATGGCAGTCTTCATTACAACCCGGGAATACACCAGCTTTCAACAAGTTTAACTTAATGATTGGGAGCGGAGTCAAGAGTTCATCAATTGTGGTAACAAACAAATCTTCTTCGATAACATTGGTGTTGTGACCATGCCTAGGCATAGGAGCAGAAATGACGTTTGGTTTCTCGAGTGCATCAAACTCAATCTCTTTTGCATCTATAAGGTCTTGAATCTTGTTTTTCAGGGCCCAACAGTTGTTAGTGTCATGACACAAACTTTTGGAATGATACGCGCATCTGGCATTTGGGTGATAATGAGGGGACGCAATGTTGGGGTTCTTTGGAGCTTCCTTCAAAGTTTCCAGATTAGATTTCAGAAGATGCCGTAAAATTTGGGCTAGAGTCATATTAATTATGGTGAATTGCCGGACTGGCCTTTCCACCCTCGGTTGGTTACTTCTTGATTGATTAGATGTAGGCTTTGGGATCATAACGGCCCCTACCATTGGTCGGCGCTCAGCTCTCCCTTGGTTCCTTTATGGGTAAACAGTAGATACCTCCTTCTTCCCAGTGAAAGGCTTTCTCACAGTCGTAGAGGCAGATGAATCCTTCTGAATCTTTCCACTTTTTATGCCATCTTCCACCCTCTCTCCGGTTAGTATTAACTCAGTAAATCCAACAGATGAGCTCCCAATCAAATGGTTGAAGAAAGGGCCCGATAGAGTGCCTAAGAAAATATCCACCAAATCCCTTTCAGACAGAGGGGGTTGCACTCTCCGAGCTAGATCTCTCCATTTCTGCGCGTAATCTTTGAAACCCTCATTTGAAGCCATAGCCATACTCTGAAGTTGAGTACGGGTAGGCGCCAAATCTGCATTATACTGGTATTGCTTATAGAAATCTGCAGCAAGATCTTCCCAGTTGTGGACGTCGGCCCTTTCCAATTGGTAAAACCAATCGAGTTGTGTTCCAGATAGGCTATCTTGGAAAAAATGGACCCACAAGTCCTTATCAGCGGAGTGCGGCTGAATCTTTCTCACATATGATCGGAGGTGCATCTTAGGACATGACACCCCATCATATTTTGCAAACAACGACACTTTGAACTTAGGTGGGATCACAATTCCCGACACTATCCCCAATTCTTCAAAGTCTAGACTTGGTACCCTTTGTATTTCCATAACGTTCAAGCGCTCTTCAAGATGTATGTAATTTTCATCCGCTGGAGGATACTGTTCCTCGGAATAGTCTTCCTCTTCTTCCTCCCCTTCAGATTCTGACAAAACCGCTGTTTCTTTCCCTTTCCCTTATCCTTCATCAGATGTTGCTGCAAAATTCAAGGTTCTTCTAGTTTTTCCTTGAAACCTTCTCCCCATGATTACAACACCGGTTAGTTTCTTCTCTTTCTTCTTCTTCTCTTTGGCCAACAAAGTCTTCAACTCCTCTTGTCCCTTGGCCAGGGTCATGAGTAACTGTTGAAACTGCGTGTTTTGATCTTGAAGATCTTTGACTGTCTGTTCGAGATCCATCTTACTGAAATAAATAGTAGAGAGATGAGGAAACTCGTTGCAAAAGACCCGTTTATGTTATGATGAATGATATGTACACATGCAATACTTTCAAGGATTTTAAAAAGATTCAAGTTCGTTTTAGACAAAAAGAAACACACGTTATATTAATAAAATAGAGTTTGAGTACATCAATGCCCCTTGGGCTAAATAATACAAAACTCTAAGATAAAAAAAGTAGTGCGCATCCTCTTTGGTGCTATGTAGGCATTTAGAGTCTTCTCTTCATGAAGTAGCCTAGTGAGATCCAAAACCTTCTTCTCGCTTGCATAGAATTGAGATTCGAAAGTATCTCGTTCTCCTTTGAGCTGTATCCAATCCCTTTGTAGGTCTTCAAGAGATGTGGGCATGTCAGGATGTAGGATAGTGTATGGAACTTCTCCTTCCTTAACAGGCTCGATGATCACCGGGAGAATTGAAGGATAAGGCATCATAAGACTTTGAGCATGGTTTCGTACCCACTTGAGGTAAGCCTCATGAGGGACAAAATTCTTGTGTCCCAAAGTCTTGCTATCCACCTTGTTTATCATCCTCCAAGCTTGGATGAATCTCTGGCGAAGACCTTGATCGTCGTTGTCGTAGTCGAATACCAAGCCTTGAATCAGCATCTCATTTGGGCCATCCCTTCGGGCATAACCGAACTGTCTTAGAGCTAAGCATGGGTTATAGGTGATGCCTCCCCTAATGCCAAGTAGAGGGACATTAGGGAATTCCCCACAATGGTCAACAATGATAACATTCTCTTTGGATCGAGAGCACCAATGAATATCCGAATGTTTGAGCGTCATTAACCTTTGTGACCACCTTAATCCTTGCTCATTCTTTAAGACTGATTGGGGAAGATGAGAAATAAACCATCTTTCCAGGAGAGGAGTGCAACACATAAGGACACCTCTTTTCCTCATTGTGCGAGTGTGAAAAGAGTGTAGGATATCTCGTAGCAATGTAGGCACCGAATTGTGTGACATGAAGATCTTGACGGCACTCACATCTATGAGTTAGTCAGGATTGGGAAACAAGACCATCCCATAGATGAGGAGAGCCATAATTTCCTCAAAATCTTGCAGGTCTAGGGCATTCTAACAACTTTGGGCTTTCTCAAACAGAAACTTTGCTAAGAAGCCTTTGACACCACTTTTAGTTTCCCAATGAGTTATGACATCAGATGAGTGAAAGTGCAGAGCTTGAGCAATCTCTTATGGCTTTGGGTCTCTTTCCATGTTGTTGAAAGGTAGTTGATTGAGAATGGGAATCCTCAAGAGTTGAGAGAATTCTTCTAAAGTAGGCACAAGCTGATAGTCAGGAAATGTGAAGCAATGGTGCAAAGGATCAAATAACTGGAAGAGCACCTTCATCATATCCTCCTCTGTGTTGGAGGTGACCAAGTTGAGTAGACGACCATGCCTCTCGGTGAATAGAGAGTTCTCAGGGATCCTTGAAGCTATCTCCTTGAGTTGTGGAGGAACTCTTATAAGGTTGATTTGGATAGTTTTCTGCGGAGTGAATCCATATCCTAAAAAACAAGAACAAAGATGAATCTCCAAAATCCTTGAAATGGTTAGTGAATGCATATGATGTTCATGATGTCCATGATATTATGTACGAGTATGCATATACAAGCAAAGCAAACAAGTTCTTAGTTTAGGCTTGCATGAGTTTTTTATAGGTAAGTACCCTCTTGAAGTTTAGTTGGCTCAACCTGTCCTAATAATAGTAACCAGGTTCTAAGGAGCTCAATATCAATGGATTGTTTCCTTGGTCATTGTTTCAGCTCAAGCCTCTTTAATGGCGACCGAAATATCCCAAGAAACCAACCCTTAATGAGTGTAGTATCGAGTATCTACCAACTTCGAACTGCACCAAAGCCGGTCATCTCACTACATTCTAAAGGCCAAGTTGGTCAAGTAAAGGGTTCTAGAAGTTCATTAGTGCTCCATGACATCGCTCAGCGGCCCCGTATTCTCTTTGATTGACTCAAAGGCTACCGGTACCCACAAATATGTCACACTAACATAGCTATTGCTTATACCATGTCAGTATACCCTGCACAGTTTCCACAATGTATTGCTATTTACCTATAATGTTTCCCAAATTCGGGTGGAGGATTCAAACCCAAACAAAGAACCAAAATGTAAAGCAAACAAGTCAAACAAATAAATGTGGTCTAGCCCTAAGGTAACCTCACTTTTTATAAATTCCCCAGCAGAGTCGCCAGTTCTATGATACAGTGGAAGAACTGACTTGAGGTTTTTGCGTTTTATCGCAAATGTTGCGGTTAGCAATAGTCGCCACCGACTTTTCTTTTATCTAAAAGGAAAGGTGAAAAAGCACAGGAAAGACCTTTGAGATGTTTTCTTGAGTTCGGGGGGTAGATTATGAGAAGGTAAGGTATTAGCACCCTTTTCATCCATGGTTTTCCATGGGCTCTTAGTTACTTGCTAGATCACTTGCTTTTTGTTTGAAAGTGTGCTTTGTGTAGTTTTTTTGAAAGTATTTTGTAAAAGAGGCCATTGTTTAGGCAATCTTTGTAATGATTCTCGTTCGTAAGAATGTATACAAAGATGTTTGCTTTTTGAAAAAAATTTCAATGTTTGAAAATGTGTGTGTTTGTTTTGAAAATAGCAAGGATAGTTGTTTGGAAATAGAGCAAGTAACTAGAAGTAATCTACCTACTCAAATGTCTTTCTTGTGAATTTTCTATTCCTTTGACATTGTTGTCTTACCATTGATTTGGTATGCAACCCTATCTTTGGATGTAAATGGGACGGGCGTGGATCATCATATAACCATGATTAGCAATGTTTGCAAAGTATCTTGGCATTTTTGAGGGACCAAGATCATTTTGTAAGGAAACCTTGAATAGCGTCATCGAGGGACTATGATCTTATATTTGTTTGTTTTGCCAAGATACTTCACATGCGTAATATGGATATTTTTATATAAGGCAACCAAGTGGAGAAACCCTAAGGATGCTTGTGTGCAAGTGTTTTATTTTCATGCTTTGGTTTTATCTTGCATTTAGGGTTTTCTATTTGCTTTGTTTTGATCTTACCATACAAACCCTAATTACTAACATGGCATGAAAAGCCGTAAATTGCGTAATGTAAAGATTACTAAGCTATTACAACAATTTTATGGGAGGGGGGAATACAAATTTGAATGGGGATTTGCAAGAATGTAAATCTAAATAAATTATTACAACCAAATCAAATCTATACGAATATTAGAATAAACAATATACAATATTTAAATATGCCATATTATGTACATGGAAGAAAAAAGATTTTGTTTTGTTTTTTGTGTGAAAAGAAATTTTAACCTAATCCTAAAAATATAAGGAAAAGAAATTAATTCTTAAAAAAGGGGTTAACCCTAATTCCTAGTTTGAAATAAAATAAGGTTTTCATGTATTATTATTTGTGTATTCTTTGTATTAAAAATAATAAATAATATTTTATAAAAATATTTAGTTTTTTTATATATGCCAAAATAAATATTTTAAAAGTATGAAATGAAAAGAAAATAAAACAAATTAAACTAAACCTATTTTATTTAAGTTTACAAGTTTATTCAAGAAAAAGAATTAATATATAGTTTAATCAAATATATTTTTTAATGTGAAAATAAAAATAAAATAAACAAATGCAAAAATATCATATTTCATATTTTTTTATGATTTTTAGGTATTAAAGAAATATTTTTAAAAATAAAAATGAAAATGAATACAAATAAATAAATATATGAAAATAGTTTGGGCCAGGGGTGCTGCAAGGAAATTAGGAGCAGTATGTTAGTAAAAAAATGCTAGGCCCAAAGAATCAAACCCATCCTGCAAAAACAAGCCAAAAAATGAAAACTGAAAAAATGTGAAAAAACAAAAGGTAGCGCCAAGGTTCGAACCCAGGACATGGGTCTCACCAGCGTGCTACCTTGCCACTGGGGTGGCTATACATCCGTTGATTAATGTGAAACAAAAATAACATAACATGAAACACTTCCATGGCCCTGTACTTCATCTTCTTCCTCTAGCCAGCTAGATGCTCTGTAACTTTCTCATCTCTCAATGAAAATGAAAACTCATAACATGAATGTTATAGCATTTTGTCTCACGATTCTAACCATATAAATCATGTAAGCTAACAATCAAAGATCAAGATGAATTTCAAAAGCCCTAAATCTAAACCTAATTTTTACACGAATTTGAACTTCAAAATTCTCTCAACTCAGGCCAAATAAATGCAAGATATATACATGTACAACTTCGTAACAATGGGGTCTATATTGTTTATTCACAAATCGTGGCCAATGGATGCCTGTATGAAGAGATAGAAGTTGAGATTTTTACCTCTTTCAGTTGAAATCGTGAATGGAGTTTGAGTGAGTTTTATGAAGGCCTGATGATTGCTTGAGCTTGCTTGAACCTCCCTGAGTGTGTTCCAACCCTTGCCCTGCTTTGAAAGTGTTTGAAACTCTCTGTCTAAGTCAACCTGCAAGCTTTGAAAATAAGAATAGTAGATGATGAAGAAGGAGTTACAGTGCAGGGATGAGGATCTGAATCACTTAGATATCAAGTAGTTAAAGTGTTTTGATGGTTAAAACTTGAAACGCACGAGCCGAATGATGGATTGCTATGCTTATGCAAAAACTGCAAGTTTTGAAATTTTTTGGGTGATATGGAGTGTTTGAATTTTTTAGGCTTCTAACAATCGTGTCTTATGTTACAATGTGTTTGTATATTAGTATAGAATCAGTTTAAAGTCAACTCTCTAACAGATTTGTAAGTTCCAGCCTTTTGGCAACCTTTCTTGCTTTTGAAGCAAAGTGAAGAGACAAGTCTTCACATGCTTGTATTGGCTTGATTAGGGTTGGTATTTGTTCTATACAAGTTGCCTTAGGTCTATGGTACTTGTGATACGGTGGAAGAACTGACTTGGATTTTGCGTTTGTTTTCGCAAATGTTTCGGTTGAGCAAGAGTCGCCACCGACTTTTTATTTTATCCTAAGGAAAGGTTAAAAAGCACAGCAAAAACCTTTGAGATGTTTTCTTGGGTTCGGGGAGTAGATTATAGAAAGGGAAGGTATTAGCACCCTTTCTATCCATGGTTATCCATGGGCTCTTAGTTACTTGCTTAGATCACTTGCCTTTAATTTTCAATTGTTTGAAATGGTGCTTTTTGTGTGGGTTTGAAAATGTTTTGAAAAGAGGCAATTTGTGATGACAACCTTTGTAATGATCCATGTTTGAATGTATACAAAGGTGTACTTATCTTTTGAAAAGTTTTCAATGTTTTTTTGAAAGTTGTTTTGAAAGTGTATTATGGATTGTGGTTTTGAAAAATAGGCAAGCGTGTTTTGCAAGTTTATCAAGTAACTAAGAGTTTTGTCTACCCCTAAATTTACTCAAAGGTTTTTCCTATGTTTTAACCCTTTTAACAATTTTGTTCCACCATTGTATTTGGTGGACAATCTTGTGTTAGGATGTTTAACGGGACGGGCGCGGGTCATCGTTTAGACCATGATTGCAATGGTGCCAAGTGTCTTTGGGCAATTTTTCCTTTAAGGGACTTGATCATTTTTAGGCAACTTTCGAAAGCGTCATCGAGGGACTATGATCATTTGATTTGTTTTGTTTTGCCAAAGACACCCAACATGCAACAAGGCCCATTATTGAAGGCAACAAGTGGAGTAACCCTAGGGGTGTAAGTGTGATTGGTGTTGTCCATTTTCATGCTTTTTTGTCTTTTATTTAGTCAAGCTATTTGTTATTTGCATGCAAACCCTAAGTCTATCATGGCATATTTAGAAAGCTTTAAAATGCGGAATTTAAAGTCCTAAATTATTACAAAGTAATCATGGGAATGGTGGTACAAATGTCCAAATGGGGATGAGACTTTAATAGGAGAGGGGTATCCCAATGTTTACAATCAAATCGAATTAATCGCGAAATGTAAAATGTATCGAATGTACAAGAATAAACAAATGTGTATGTGTAAATGTATTTGTGTAAGTGTATGTTTTATTTACAAGTGAAATAAAAATAAATAAAAAAAGTTAATTTGGATATTTTCATGTTTAGGGCAAAAACCCTAATTTTTGCAAATAAAAGGTATTTATTATTTATTGTATACAATATTTATTAACTATGTACAAAAAATAAATAAAAGAGAAGTATATTTGTAAAAAGTAATTTTTGAGGTCAAATATTAATAAAAATAAAAATGTATTATTTTTGTATTTTTATCCTAAATATTCTAATAAAAATATAAGTATTTATATTATGTATTAAATATATTAAATATACACAAAAATAAAATATTAATTATTTTACAAAAAAGTATATTTTTGGAAAATGTTTTCAAAAGATAAAATAAAATCAGAGAATGGAATGCATTTTGTATTATTTTTTAGTATTTTAAATAAAAGAAAGTATTATGTTTATTTATATGTACAAGTTTAAATAAAGCAAATAAATTCAAAATAAATGCAAAAATGGTTGAAAAAATATTTTTTATATTTTTTATATTTTAACAAAAAATAACAAGTCAGAATCAAAAAGAAAAAATAAAAAATGATAAAAATAACACACAATGGGCCAAGGGGGTGTATGTGTGAAATAGTGGTGCAAATAGAAAAATAAGTCAGGCCCAGCCCAAAGGACAAGCTTCTTCAACCTCCAGCCATCCCTGTTCTAAAAAACGCGCGCTTCTTTGCCTTGTTCAAACATTCTGATTCTTTGAGTTTTAGCACAAACTTATAACACAAAAAATGTAAAGCATCAAATCACGAATCCATACATACCAAGAACTTGATCTAACTCTCAGAAATGAGAGAGAATTTCTTCTCCCCCAATTCCTGACCTAACTTTTTCATAATGTTCAGGTCCCAAATTCTCTTAACACACACAATATAAATGAAAAGTAATGATATGGGTGGATTCAGGGCCATGAGTAGGATATAACTTCTTCACAAACCTAAGCCTAGATCTGCCTGGATAGAGAGATAGAAGTTCAAAAACTTACCTGTTCATCTTGAATCGTGTATGACAATGGAGGTACTTTCAATGCAATGTGAGGACTTGTATAGCTTGCTTGAGGTTCAGGGATGCTTCTCCAATGCTTGGTGTGCTTTGAATCTTGCTGTATCAAGCTACATAAGTCAACCTGCAAGAGAGAAATGTAAAAATGGCAAACTTGGTTAGAGGTGTTACAGTCTATTTCCAAGGCTTGGGATAGTTTGTATGGATGTTATGGAAGGTGTTTGAAGTGGTTTGGATGAAAATGCACGATGGAAATGAACTGGCCAAGTCAATCTGCAACAGGGACTCTGTTTTGCAGAAAAAATGGGCTTTGATGGATGAGGAGGTATTGGGGATGGTTTGGTCGTGTTTCAGGTTAGTCAGGGAGTATGGAATGTGTGGAGAAAGTTTGCTTAAGCTTGTCTTGACAGGAATGTGAGTTGTGTTTCAAAATGCAAGTTTCTTCTATCTTAAGCAAAAAATGACAAGTTGGGTTACAAGCTTATGCAGGCCCCCTAAACATGCTGCCAAAATTTGTCTTGATCAGTGGGATATGTTTATGAACTTGTGCCCAAAAGATTTTGCTTGTACCTCTTGATTTGCAAACTTGACATAAAGCCATGCTTTACAAGAATGGATAAAGTGCTTTTTCTATTTATGGCTTAATCTTGTATGCAATGGTTAAACACACAAAATAAGGCTTGAACACAAAGGGTTGGCATTAAATTATTGAGTAAGAAAAGGATTAGAGGCCTGTAACTAGCTTGTGCAAGCTGACTTGAAAAATTGCAAAGTGTATGAACATGAAAATGGCTCATGAACAAAGTGACTTTTGCCCATATTGACAAATTCGATTCTCCCTAACCACAAGGGTGTTTGAGAAGTTCTTGGACAATTTGGAAAGCTTGGAATGTGTACTACAATCCATATTTGTAATGCAAGTTGAGATTCCAAGTGGAAGCATGTGAAAAGTGGCCATGAAGTTAGGCAAAAATCCTGCCTAAAATAGGTCAAAAATTTTTTAAGTTAAGAATGTTTTGCACCCCTATTCCAAAAATCATAACTTGAGCTACAAGCTTATTTTGAGGAAACTTTGTGAAACAAAGTTGTAGATTTTTAAATGGACTATAACCTTCATGTTTTGAGTTTTGTTTGAATCCAAATGTATCTTAATGAAAAGATGGGACAAAGTTAGGAAAAAATTAGGAATTTTCATAACTTAGAAAATTTCTAAGTTATGAAAATTCTTCATTTCAAACCCTAATTTGTAATTTTTGATTTCTTGATGAACAAGTTTCATAATTTGACATGTCTTGATGAAAAATGAATCTTGGCACTTGATTTTGACCAAAAAGTCAAAGTTTGACTTTTCAGTATACATTCAAAATTGGATCAGTTGACTGGAAAATTCATCTGTCAATCTTGTGCATTTGGGATCTTTTGAACTTGTTGAATGTGTCAAGACCATGTCATTGAGTCCTTGAGTTCATATGTGAGCTTGGTTTGCCATTGGCTAGGTCAAACAGTCAAAAATTGCCTTTGTGCAGTCAAAACCCTAAAAATGACCATTTTGCCCTTTTGGTGATCTGATCAAATTTCTTGTGGGATTGTGATCCAAACTTGACCAAATGGTTCATATAAGTTCATAATGTTGATGTGGGTCAAATTTCATGAGGTTTGACTGTCAATTGACCACAATTGACTTTTTCCCCAATACAGTTGATTTCTAGGTGAACTGTCCAATTGACTGGGCAAAGACTGGAATCAAGGCTTGAAACTTGGTATGAATAAACTTGTGAGTCCAACATGAAGTATGAAAGTCATCTTGGGCCTTTTAGGTCAAAACATCTTTGTGCAAACTCAAACCCTAATTTGGGTCAACCGTGTAAGGAGAAGTCTTGAGCAGAACAAACCCTAACTTGATCTTGAGCTCCAAGGGTCTTGTGGTGAGAAAATATTGATGAAATGGGAGGGCAAATTTTGGGGTACAACAATTGCCCCTGTTCAATCTTCTTAGACCTGAGGATGTAGATTGTCTTGCGTGCCTTTCGTGATCTGAAGGTGGAAGATGATTGAACACTAAAGTGCCCAGAAATTTGCACTCGCATAAAAGAGTATCAGCAGTGTGATGGAGGGAATAGGCTTATAGATGACATTTGGAGAGATGGTGGATAGGAGGATGGGCTTATAGATGCCATCGGGGTGTGACACAACCTTGTCGGGAATGGGCTTATAGATGACATTTGGAAGTGTTGATCGCGTAAGAGATTCCTTAGCGAGAACTTGCGTATTTTGAGAAAGGAAGATGGTTTCTTGGCTTGTTACAGGTGTTGATCTTCAAACTCTTCATGCAGATATGCCCTGGCTAGGTACAGGTATCGAATCTACAATTAGTTGCTCACAGATGTGCCCTGGCTAGATACAGGAATCGAATCCGGAACTTCAAAAGGTTGCTTACAGACGTGCCCTGGCTGGATACAGGTATCGAATCTCTAAACTATTCGTGCAGATATGCCCTGGCTAGATACAGGTGTCGAATCCACAATCAAGTACTCACAGATATGCCCTGGCTGGATACAGGAATCGAATCTGGAAATTGTCATCTACAGATATGCCCTGGCTGGATACAGGTATCGAATCTGGAAATTGACGTCTACAGATATGCCTTGGCTGGATACAGGTATTGAATCTGGAATTTGACGTCTACAAATATTCCCTGGCTGGATACAGGTATCGAATCTGGAAATTGTCGTCTACAGATATGCCCTGGCTGGATACAGGTGTCGAATCTGGAAACTCTTCATGCAGATATGCCCTGGCTGGATACAGGTATCGAATCTACAGTCAAATCACTCACAGATATGCCCTGGCTAGATACAAGTATCGAATCTAGAGATAGTTGTCTACAGATATACCCTGGCTGGATACAGGTGTCGAATCTGGAAATTGTCATCTACAGATATGCCCTGGCTGGATACAGGAATCGAATCTGGAATTGGTCGTCTACAGATATGCCCTGGCTGGATACAGGTATCGAATCTGGAAATCAAGTCACTCACAGATGTGCCCTGGCTAGATACAGGAATCGAATATGGAATTGTGACAGTTGATAGTAATCATCTTTGGATTGTCCTTTTTTCCTGAAAAGGCAAGACATTAGTTGTATGCAATGTCATGATGTATGAGATGCATGATGTCATGATGCTCAAAATGAGATAGTGTTGTATGCACTTTATCATGTATGTATGAAATGTGAAATGTCTATGAATGTATTTTTGTCTAGGAACATAAATCCTTGACGAGTGCCGGAAGTTTGTGGAATCCTGGGCTGATGTTGAAGAGTGGAGTTCTTCGTTTCCGCTGGGGATGATGGTTGCAAGAATAATCCGGTAGGATAAGATAACTCCGTCGGGGAATAAACTTGTTGGAAAGATTACTCTGCGGGGAATTACTCTGTGGGAAGAGCTATTTCCAGAGGTTTTGATGAGAGCTCCGCTGGGGATTCCACTGATAAGTTATGTTGGGGAACTTAATGAACTCCACTGGGGATAGGAAGAACTTCGCCGAGGACGAACTTTCCGTGGTAATTAGCTGAGGATAACCCAGTTATACCCTGGTGGGGAAATAACCTTTGAATAAAGTCGGAGAGATGTGTTCGTACTCTGCAGGTGATAAGCTTCCAGAATCTACTGGGGATAAGCTTTAGGACCTGCTGGGGATACTTTGGACTGTATTGGGGAATGGTTCCACTGGGGTGTCTGGTATTCCGTCGGGGAACAATCTTAGATTAAGACTGCCGGGGATGCTTATGGAGGAATGTCTATACTCCGCTGGGGAATATTGAGATCTTTTGGGGATACCCAACTTTCTTAAGGCTGACAGTAGACTAACTCTGCTTGGGGAGAGTATCGCTGACTTGCTAGGGGAACCATGTGCCTTTTCGGGGTTGACGGGAGACCAACTCTTCCTGGGGAGAGTATTGCTGAATCTTGTCTTTCTCTGTGGGGAATGAAGGTATCTTGGTCAAATTCTTCAGCTGAACCTACCTTGGTACCTTGATGGACAGAGCAACTAGATTGCTTGAACAATTCTTTATTGCCCCTGGTTCTGATATCATCTGTAATTAGTCCTTTGTTTCGCATGCAAATATTCATGATTAGCAATTAATGTCAAATGCATATATCAAAAATGAACATTGGACATTCTTTGCAAAACAAAAACAGAAAAAGGAAAAACGATGGGTAATTTGTCTGAAAAATTGAACTTGTATTGATTTTGAATTTTGCCTGTAGATAGGCATTTTTATGTACAGGAGGCTGACGTCCTAGTAAGAGAACGCCGCCGGGAAAAATGGAGTTTATACAATTTTGTGAAAAGGAAACAAAACAGCTATGTGAAAAATAATCCCACTGGGTTCCAACTCTGCTATCGCCTTTATGTCTTCAAGTGTCTCATCATTCTGCTGCTTAGTTGACGACGAAGCTGATTGATTGGAGTCATCTGAGCTTGATAGTTGATGTCGAATTCTGGATGCAAGGTGATCCAATGAGACATAGTATTACGCTTTATCCCTAACTTTTGCCTGGACCGCCCTTTCGGGTTTTCAGTCCACCGGGATACCCATTTTTGCCCAAGCCGCCTTTTCAGGTTTTCGACTTGCCGGGTGTACAGATTTTTTTCATTTCATCCCTTATTTTTGCCCGAACCCTTTTGGTTCGCCGGGAAGCCCTTATTTTTGCCTAGGTGTGTCAACCTAGCGGGTCTTTAATTCATGCATAGTATCTTTTTACTATGTCTGCATTGGCGGGGTGAGGAAGGTCGTCACCATCCATGGTGGTTAGAATCATAGCTCCTCCTGAGAAGATACGTTTAACCACAAATGGCCCTTCGTACGTAGGGGTCCATTTTCCCCTGGGATCACTTTGAGGAAGAATGATGCGCTTGATTACCAGGTCCCCAACTTGATACTCTTGTCGTCTGACCTTCTTGTTAAATGCCCTGATCATCCGTTTTTGGTATGTCTGACCATGACAAATAGCAGTGAGTCTCTTTTTGTCAATTAGGTTTAATTGATCAAGCCGAGTCTGGATCCAGTCATCTTCGCTCAAACCTGCATCCTTAATTATCCGAAGGGAGGGTATCTGGACTTCAATAGGCAAGACTGCCTCCATGCCATAGACCAAGGAAAAGGGAGTTGCCCCTGTTGACGTCCGTGCCGAGGTACGGTACCCATGAAGAGAAAACGGTAACATTTCGTGCCAATCTTTATAGGTCACTGTCATCTTCTGCACACTCTTCTTGATGTTCTTATTCGCCGCTTCTACAGCCCCATTCATCTTCGGACGGTAGGGAGAAGAGTTGTGGTGCTGTATCTTGAATTGCTCGCAGAGCTCAGTGATAATCTTGTTGTTAAGATTGGTACCATTATCCGTAATGATCCTCTCAGGTACACCGTATCGACAGACCAGGTTGTGCCGAATGAACCGTGCCACGACGTTCTTGATTACGATAGCGTAGGACGCAGCTTCAACCCACTTTGTAAAGTAATCAATCGCTACCAGGATGAAGCGGTGCCCGTTGGATGCCGTAGGTCTGATTTCGCCGATCATATCAATGCCCCACATTGCAAAAGGCCAAGGTGATGTCAAGACGTTTAGAGGAACCGGAGGAATGTGCACCTTATCAACATAGATCTGGCATTTATGACAAGTTCGAGAATGCTGATAACAGTCGGCTTCCATTGTGGACCAGAAATATCCTGCCCTAAGGATTTTCTTCGCCATGGTATGCCCACTGGAATGTGTTCCGAAGGTACCTTCATGTAGCTCCGCCATGATCTTTTCTGCTTCAGTCTTATCCACACAACGCAGTAAGGTTGAATCATGGTTTCGCTTGTAGAGAATGCCATTGCTGAGGAAGAATTTTGCCGCAAACCTTCTCAGGAACTTCTTGTCATTAACAGATGTGCCTTCGGGGTATTCTTGAGCTTCCAAGTACCTCTTCACTTCATGATACCAGGGTTTTTTTGTTACCTCTTCGGTCTCGAGATCGTAGCAATGTGCAGGTTCATCCAATTTCCAGATAATGATCCGGGGAGCCTCATTATCCCATTTGACTTTGAACATAGAAGACATCGTAGCCAACGCGTCCGCTAACTGATTCTCCTCTCTTGGGAAGTGTTCAAAAGTTATCTCTTTGAAGTGGGGAAGCAATGTCAGCACACACTCCTTGTAAGGAATAAGGTTTTGGTGTTTCGTATCCCACTCGCCTTTGACCTGATTGATCACGATAGTGGAATCTCCGAAGACACTCAGAAACTCGATCCTTAAGTCAATTGCAGCTTGAAAACCCATGATACATGCTTCATACTCCGCCATGTTGTTGGTGCAGTTGAAACATAGCCGGGCGGTGAGTGGAGTGTGAGTGCCTTTAGGGGATATGATCACAGCGCCGATACCATTACCCAAAGCGTTCGAGGCTCCGTCAAAGTGCATAGACCATCGGGATCCTTCCTCAGGTCCTTCATCCGGTCCAGGTACTTCACAATCAGTCACTACCATGATATCCTCGTCTGGAAATTCAAAGTTCAATGACTGGTAATCATCCACTGCCTGGTGTGCCAAATGGTCTGCCAATACACTTCCCTTGATTGCTTTTTGAGTCGTGTACTGGATGTCATATTCCGTCAAGATCATCTGCCATCTTGCTATTCTTCCGGACAAGGCGGGCTTTTCGAATATGTACTTGATTGGATCCATTTTTGAAATCAACAGAGTAGTGTGAGTCAACATATACTGTCTCAGCCGGCGAGCAGCCCATACCAAAACGCAGCAAGTTTTCTCGAGCAGTGAGTACCGGGTCTCACAGTCGGTAAACTTTTTGCTAAGGTAATAAATGGCGTGTTCTTTTCGGCCAGACTCGTCATGCTGTCCCAACACACACCCCATTGAGTTGTCAAGTACTGTCAAGTATAGTATTAGAGGTCTCCCTTCAACCGGCGGCATAAGAATGGGTGGTTCTTGGAGATACTCTTTGATCTTTTTGAAAGCGGCCTGACATTCATCATTCCAACGTACTACTTGATCTTTCTTCAGCAGCTTGAAGATTGGTTCACAGGTAGCAGTTAGATGTGAGATGAATCGGGCAATGTAGTTCAACCGTCCTAGAAAGCCTCTGACTTCTTTCTCTGTCTTGGGAGTTGGCATCTCTTGTATGGCTTTCACTTTGGCAGGGTCCACTTGAATGCCTATGTCGCTTACGACGAAGCCTAGCAATTTTCCAGATCTCACCCCAAAGGTGCACTTGTTTGGGTTCAACCTTAGCTTGTACAACTTCAGACGGTTAAACAGCTTCCGTAGATGGTCAAGGTGTTCCTCCTTAGTTTGGGACTTTGCAATCATATCGTCGACATATAATTCTATCTCGTGATGGATCATGTCATGAAATAAAGCAACCATGGCACGTTGGTAGGTTGCCCCATCATTCTTCAACCCAAAAGGCATGACCTTGTAGCAAAAGGTGCCCCACTGAGTAACAAAAGTGGTCTTCTCCATGTCTTCAGGAGCCATCTTGATCTGATTATAACCAGAGAAGCCGTCCATGAAAGAGAATACTTTATGCTGAGCAGTGTTGTCAACCAGAACGTCGATATGAGGCAGAGGGAAATCATCCTTAGGGCTTGCCCTGTTCAAATCCCTGTAATCAACACACATTCGGACCTTACCATCCTTCTTCGGCACTGGAACCACGTTGGCAACCCACTGAGGGTAAGAAGTCACTGCTAGAAACCCGACATCAAATTGTTTCATAACCTCAGCTTTGATTTTCTCGGACATTTCTGGACGCATACGGCGAACCTTCTGCTTTACTGGAGGGCAGTCTTCCTTGGTAGGCAGGTGATGAACCACAATGTCGGTATCCAACCCAGGCATGTCTTCGTAAGACCAGACAAAGATTTCCACATAGTCATGCAGCATCTGAATTAACCGTTGTTTCACACTGAGCTCTAGATTGGCACCAATCTTGACTTCCTTTCTGTTTGTCTCAGTACCCAGATTTACCGTTTCCACTGGCTCTTCATGTGGCTGAATGGCCCTCTCTTCCTGGAGTAGCAGTCTTGCAAGCTCACTAGGCACTTCGCAATCATCCTCACCTTCGTCTTCGGCTAAGTTGATCGGATTTTCGAAGTCAAAACTGGCAGTAGCAGAGTCGTTACCAGTGAGATCCAGAGTGGATTGGAACCTGTATAAGTGAGTGTGTGTAAATATAGCTGTTTTGCAATATATAATAAAGAAAGAAAGGGAGCGCAAGATTTTGAAATGAAACAAACGTCCAATGTTTTTATTGATGATATATGAAAATGACACACAAAAGCCCTCACAAATGAAGCCACGGTGCCCCGGGTAAGACACCGAGCCATAAAAGTTTCAAAACATTGTCTGTTACAAATTCAAAACAAAAGAGTTCATTACTGAGTGACAAAAGTAATAGGTGTGAAGTCTTTGGCAGTCCAGTTGCTTGGTCCACCGTCAGTTGTTGGGTAGATCTAGCTATCGAATTCAGATTCCTCCACGTCGTCTTCAATAGCATTTACTCCCGGGTTGGTGATGAACACATGAGGTCTTCCAATCCTTGCTTTACAAACAGCCCTCTGAGCTTCTGCAGTGAAACCCAGACCAAACTTGTCAGTCTTTGGAGTGAAGTCAGGAAGTCGGCTCCAGTTCGCACACTCACTCATTCTCAATCATAGCCCGGGCATCCTTTACGGAAGCCATCTTCAAAGGAGGGTCTTCTACAGTTTCAGCTGATGCTAGTGTCTGAGGAACTTCTTCAAAGTGTTGAAAGGGGGTCTCAATGAATTCCCCATCCATCTCTATGTACCGGAACGAGTTGAGGTGGCTGACCATATATTCTTCCTCCCCTTGAACTGTAACAATCTTCCCTCTGACCGGGTACTTAAGCTTCTGATGTAGTGTGGAGGTCACAACTCCAGCCTTGTGGATCCATGGACGACCCAGCAAGCAAGAATAGGATGGTCGGATGTCCATCACATAGAAAGTAGAATCAAAGACTTGAGAACCAACCCTGATTGGGATGTCAACTTCCCCATGTACCATCCTTTTCGAACCGTCAAAGGCCCGGACAACAATGTTACTAGGATTGAGCTCCAAACCCTCACAATCCAACCTGTCTAAGGCCTTCTTGGGTAATAGGTTCAATGAAGAACCGGTGTCTACCAACACATGGGCAAGAGTAGTGCCCCTGCATTCAATGGAGACATGCAGGGCGTCGTTATGGTTCTTTCCTTTGGCAGTCAGATATGCGTCAGAGAAGCCCAACCCATTATCGGCAGTCAAGTTGGCCACACAATCGGTAAATTGATCAGCAGACGTTTCTTGTGGCATATGAGCCGTCTTTAAGAAGGAAATCAGGGCCTTGGCATGGGCCTCTGATCACAACAATAGTGATAGCATAGAAATCTTAGAGGGGGTGTGCCCCAGCTGCTCAACTACGTTGAAATCACTCTTCTTGATGATCTTGAGAATCTCTTCCATCTCTTGTTGGGAAGCTTCAACAGTGGTTGTCTTTGGTGCCTCCGTCAGGGCAGGCGAATCAGTAGCAATCCCTTTGCCCCGAGCGTCAGATGACTCGGCAGCAGGGGTAGAAACAGGAGCTTGATCAGGAAGGGAAGCAGGCACACTTGCAGGTGTGATGATAAGAGGTTTCTGAACAGCTGGAGGCGCAATATCTGGTGAGAACAGCCTACCACTGCGAGAAACCTTGGCAGGCCCGGTGATGTTGCTGACACCGGTACTAGTATCGAACTCTTGTTTAACTCCAAGCACATAAACATCTGCCCCATAGTGCCAAGGGACAGCTTTGTCAGATGTATAAGGGAGAGGCCCCGGAACAGTGATAATGATAGGAGCAATCTTTTGAGTGGACATGATTTTGACAGGCTCTTTTGAAGGAGCCTTAGGAGGGTTGTTGAAAATAGTAACAATAGACACTTCTTCAGTAGGGACAGCAGGAACAACAATCTTCTCGAACAAGATTTCTTTGCTATCCATCAGGCTTTGGATACCTGATTTCAGCAAAGGACAACCAACAGGCGAAACAACACATAGAAGGCAACCTTTACCACATCCCAAAATAAACCGGCTAGCAACAGGTTCCTTTTGACAGTCAATAACAGAGTAACAATCTCTTCCACGGAGGCTACATACCGGTCTTCCTCAACAGCATTCACTCCATGCTGGGGCATGGGAGCAGTCACAACATTGGGTCTTTCGGGCACCTCAAACTGTATTTCTTTAGTATCAATAAGGTCCTGAACCTTATTCCTCAGAGCCCAGCAATCATCCGTAGTATGCTCCGGGCTATCAGAGTGATAAGCGCAACGGGCGTTGGGGTTGTACTTTGGAGAAGCTGTGTTCACTACCTTCGGAACTTCCTTGACAGTTACCAGACTGGTTGACAATAGTTGCGGCAAAATCTGAGACAGGGTCATACTGAGCCGAGTGTACTGTCTTTTGGGTCTCTCACCCCTTGGCTGGTTATACTGCTGAGGAGCAGCCGCAGGCTTTGAAATTACCAATGCATTGACAGCTTGGTGGCGTTCCGGTTTAATTTGTCTTATGGGACCATAAACAGCACTGGCTTCCTTCTTGAATGGCTTCTTTTCAGTACTCGCGAAGGCACCTTTCTGTATCTTCCCCGACTTGATACTAGCTTCTATTCTCTCACCAGTCAGAATGAGGTCTGTAAACCCAGCAGAAGAATTCCCAATCAGATGATTGAAGAATGGACCAGACAGGGTCCCTAGGAACATGTCAACAAGTTCACGGTCAGTCAACGGTGGCTGCACCCTTCCAGCTAGGTCTCTCCACTTTTGCGCATACTCCTTGAATCCTTCGCCCGTCCCCAGTGACATACCCTGGAGTTGGGTACGCGTGGTAGCGAGGTCAGAATTGTACTGATACTGCTTATAAAATGTAGTAGCCAAGTCCTCCCAGTTTCGGATACTGGCTCCATCCAGCTGATAGAACCATTCGACTTGAGCCCCTGAAAGGCTATCCTGAAAGAAATGGATCCATAGGTTCTTGTCTGCAGTGTAAGGTTGGATCTTCCTTACATATGATCTGAGATGCATCTTTGGGCAAGACAGCCCGTCATATCTTGCAAAGATTGGCACTTTGAACTTCGGGGGATCACAATTCCAGCAATTAATCCCAAATCTTCGAAATCTAAGCCGGGAACTCTCTGCAGCTCCATAGCTGCCATCCTGTCTTCCAAGCTCTTGTACTTATCATTAGCGGGCGGGTATTGTTGTTCTGAGTAGTCCTCGTCTTCTTCAGCCTCTTCTTCTTCAACTTCGGATTCGGAAGGTACCGCAACCCCTTTTCCTTTACTGTTTCCCTCTTCAGACGTAGGGGGAAATTCAAGCACTCTTCTGGCTTCACCCTCAAACCTTCTTCCTATGGTAGCCACCCCGACTCTTTTCTTCTTCTTTTTCACTTGCTCTTTGTTCCCAAGCAGGGCTTTTAGATCCTCCTGACCCTTTGCCAAGGTCATCAGGAGATGTTGAAACTGTGAGTTTTGAGACTGCAAGTCCTTGACCGTCTGTTCGAGATCCATCTTGCTGAAATAAACAGCAGAAAGATAAGGAAACCTGGTGTGGAGACCTGCTTATGCGCATGATGAATGATATGTTTGTTTATGCAATGCATTCAAGGATTTAGAAAATTCAAAATTGTTGCAAACAAAAAGAACACACGTCATATTAATAAGAAGAAATTTTGTTAGTACATAAATGCCCCATGGGCCAAATATTACAAAAAAACTTCTCAAGGTAAAAAGACGTTGCGCATCCTCTTTGGTGCGATGTAGGTGTTGAGGGTCTCTTTCTCATGGAGTCGGCGGGTAAGCTCCAAAACCTTCTTCTCACTGGCGTAGAAGCTGGCTTCAAAAGTGTTCCGTTCCTCCTTGAGTTGGATCCAACTCTTCTGCATCTCCTCCCACGATGTTGTCATGTCAGGATATAGGATGGTGTAGGGAACCTTTCCTTCCTTAACGGGCTCTTTAATCACAGGGAGAACACGAGGGTAAGGCATCATTAGACTCTGGGCTCGGGTTCGTACCCACTTGAAATAAGGCTCAAGAGGGATGGAGTTCTTGTGTCCCAGTGTCTTGCTATCTACCTTGTTAGGCATCCTCCAAGCTCCGATGAATCTTTGGCGAAGTCCTTGCGCATCGTTGTCGAAGTCAAAAACTAGTTCAGGAATCAGCATGTCATGAGGGCCATCCCTCCGTGCATATCCAAATTGTCTCAAAGCTAGACAAGGGTTGTAGGTATTGCCTCCTCTAATGCCAAGTAATGGAACATTAGGGAACTCTCCACAATGATCGACGATGATGACATTTTCTCTAGACCGAGAACACCAATGTACATCAGAGTGTGTAAGGGTCATCAACCGTTGTGATCACCTTAAGCCTTGGTCATTCTTCAGGACAGATTGTGGAAGGTGCGAAATAAACCACCTTGCAAGGAGAGGAGTACAACACATGAGAACACCCCTCTTTCTCATTGTTCGTGTGTAAAATGAGTGAAGAATGTCCCCAAGTAATGTTGGTATTGGATTCCTGGATAAGAAGATCTTGACGGAGTTGACGTCTATGAGCTGGTCAGGATTTGGGAACAGGACCAACCCATAAATGAGGAGTGCCATAATTTCTTCAAAGGCTTGTAGGTCCAATGAATTCCAACACTCTTGTGCCTTCTCAAACAAGAATTTTGCCAAGAAGCCTTTGACACCGCTTCTAGTTTCCCAATGTCCCTTGATGTCAGATGGTTGCAAGTGTAGTGCTTGAGCAACATCTTCAGGCTTTGGTTCTTTTTCCGTACCGTTGTAGGGTAGTTGATTAAGAATATGAATTCTCAGGAGTTGAGAAAATTCCTCCAAAGTGGGCACCAATTGGTAGTCGGGGAAAGTGAAACAGTGGTGAAGGGGGTCAAAGAACTGGAACAACACCTTTACCATGTCCTCTTCAATGCTGGTGTTGACTAGGCTGAGCAGTCTACCATGTCTTTCACTGAAAGGAGAGCTTTCCGGAATTCTGGATGTGAGTTCCTTGAGTTGAGGAGGGATTCTCACAAGGTTGACTTGGATAGTTTTCCTGCGAAGAATTTCCATGACCTACAAAACAAGAACAAAGTTGAAGATCCAAACCCTTGAAATGGTTAGTGGATGCATATGATGCTTTATGATGCTCATGATGCATGCACAAACATATGTACAAACAATTCACACAAAACCCTAGTTTCAGGCTTGCATGGGGTTTCATAGGTAAGTACCCTCTTGAGTGTATTTGGCTTAAAACCTGTCCTATAAATAGTAACCGGGTTCTAAGGAGCTCAATATCATTGGATTGTTTTCCATGTTCATTGTTTTGGTTTAGCCACTTAACTAGCGACCAAAATATTCCAAGAAAACAACCCTCAATGAGTGTAGTATCGAGTATCTACCAACTTCGGACTGCACCAAAGCCGGTCATCTCACTACCCCTAATGAAAGGCCAAGATGGTCAAGTAAGGTTCTAGGTCATTAGTGCTTAGTGACATCACTCATCGGCCCCGTACTCTCCTTGATTGAACTCAAGGGTTACCGGTATTCACAAATATGTCGCACTAATATAGCTATTGCTTCAACCGTGTCGGTATACCCCGCACAGTTTCCACAACATATTGCTATCTATGAATGTTTCCCCAAATCCGGGTGTAGGATTTCAAACCCAAACAAGAGAGCCAAGATATAAAGCAATCAAAGCAAACAATTAGTCATGCAAGAGGGTGATCTAAGCCCTAAGGTTACTCCACTTTTAAAATTTTCCCCAGCAGAGTCGCCAGTTCTATGATACGGTGGGAGAACTGACTTGGGTTTTGCGTTTGTTTTCGCAAATGTTTCGGTTGAGCAAGAGTCGCCACCAACTTTTTATTTTATCCTAAGGAAAGGTTAAAAAGCACAGCAAAAACCTTTGAGATGTTTTCTTGGGTTCGGGGAGTAGATTATAGAAAGGGAAGGTATTAGCACCCTTTCTATACATGGTTATCCATGGGCTCTTAGTTACTTGCTTAGATCACTTGCCTTTGATTTTCAATTGTTTGAAATGGTGCTTTGTGTGTGGGTTTGAAAATGTTTTGAAAAGAGGCCATTTGTGATGGCAACCTTTGTAATGATCCATGTTTGAATGTATACAAAGGTGTACTTATCTTTTGAAAAGTTTTCAATGTTTTTTTGAAAGTTGTTTTGAAAGTGTATTGTGGATTGTGGTTTTGAAAAATAGGCAAGCGTGTTTTGCAAGTTTATCAAGTAACTAAGAGTTTTGTCTACCCCTAAATTTACTCAAAGGTTTTTCCTATGTTTTAACCCTTTTAACAATTTTGTTCCACCATTGTATTTGGTGGACAATCTTGTGTTAGGATGTTTAACGGGACGGGCGCGGGTCATCGTTTAGACCATGATTGCAATGGTGCCAAGTGTCTTTGGGCAATTTTTCCTTTAAGGGACTTGATCATTTTTAGGCAACTTTCGAAAGCGTCATCGAGGGACTATGATAATTTGATTTGTTTTGTTTTTCCAAAGACACCCAACATGCAACAAGGCCCATTATTGAAGGCAACAAGTGGAGTAACCCTAGGGGTGCAAGTGTGATTGGTGTTGTCCATTTTCATGCTTTTTTGTCTTTTATTTAGTCAAGCTATTTGTTATTTGCATGCAAACCCTAAGTCTATCATGGCATATTTAGAAAGCTTTAAAATGCGGAATTTAAAGTCCTAAATTATTACAAAGTAATCATGGGAATGGGGGTACAAATGTCCAAATGGGGATGAGACTTTAATAGGAGAGGGGTATCCCAATGTTTACAACTAAATCGAATTAATCGCGAAATGTAAAATGTATCGAATGTACAAGAATAAACAAATGTGTATGTGTAAATGTATTTGTGTAAGTGTATGTTTTATTTACAAGTGAAATAAAAATAAATAAAAAAAGTTAATTTGGATATTTTCATGTTTATGGCAAAAACCCTAATTTTTGCAAATAAAAGGTATTTATTATTTATTGTATACAATATTTATTAATTATGTACAAAAAATAAATAAAAGAGAAGTATATTTGTAAAAAGTAATTTTTGAGGTCAAATATTAATAAAAATAAAAATGTATTATTTTTGTATTTTTATCCTAAATATTCTAATAAAAATATAAGTATTTATATTATGTATTAAATATATTAAATATACACAAAAATAAAATATTAATTATTTTACAAAAAAGTATATTTTTGGAAAATGTTTTCAAAAGATAAAATAAAATCAGAGAATGGAATGCATTCTGTATTATTTTTTAGTATTTTAAATAAAAGAAAGTATTATGTTTATTTATATGTACAAGTTTAAATAAAGCAAATAAATTCAAAATAAATGCAAAAATGATTGAAAAAATATTTTTTATATTTTTTATATTTTAACAAAAAATAACAAGTCAGAATCAAAAAGAAAAAATCAAAAATGATAAAAGTAACACACAATGGGCCAAGGGGGTGTATGTGTGAAATAATGGTGCAAATAGAAAAATAAGTCAGGCCCAGCCCAAAGGACAAGCTTCTTCAACCTCCAGCCATCCCTGTTCTAAAAAACGCGCGCTTCTTTTCCTTGTTCAAACATCCCGATTCTTTGAGTTTTAGCACAAACTTATAACACCAAAAATGTAAAGCATCAAATCACGAATCCATACATACCAAGAACTTGATCTAACTCTCAGAAATGAGAGAGAATTTATTCTCCCCCAATTCCTGACCTAACTTTTTTCTAATGTTCAGGTTCCAAATTCTCTTAACACACACAATATAAATGAAAAGTAATGATATGGGTGAATTCAGGGCCATGAGTAGGACATAACTTCTTCACAAACCTAAGCCTAGATATGCCTGGATAGAGAGATAGAAGTTCAAAAACTTACCTGTTCAGCTTGAATCGTGTATGACAATGGAGGTACTTTCAATGCAATGTGAGGACTTGTATAGCTTGCTTGAGGTTCAGGGATGCTTCTCCAATGCTTGGTGTGCTTTGAATCTTGCTGTATCAAGCTACAGAAGTCAACCTGCAAGAGAGAAAAGTAAAAATGGAAAACTTGGTTAGAGGTGTTACAGTCTATTTCCAAGGCTTGGGATAGTTTGTATGGATGTTATGGAAGGTGTTTGAAGTGGTTTGGATGAAAATGCACGATGGAAATTAACTGGCCAAGTCAATCTGCAACAGGGACTCTGTTTTGCATAAAAAATGGGCTTTGATGGATGAGGAGGTATTGGGGATGGTTTGGTCGTGTTTCAGGTTAGTCAGGGAGTATGGAATGTGTGGAGAAAGTTTGCTTAAGCTTGTCTTGACAGGAATGTGAGTTGTGTTTCAAAATGCAAGTTTCTTCTATCTTAAGCAAAAAATGACAAGTTGGGTTACAAGCTTATGCAGGCCCCCTAAACATGCTGCCAAAATTTGTCTTGATCAGTGGGATATGTTTATGAACTTGTGCCCAAAAGATTTTGCTTGTACCTCTTGATTTGCAAACTGGACATAAAGCCATGCTTTACAAGAATGGATAAAGTGCTTTTTCTATTTATGGCTTAATCTTGTATGCAATGGTTAAACACACAAAATAAGGCTTGAACACAAATGGTTGGCATTAAATTATTGAGTAAGAAAAGGATTAGAGGCCTGTAACTAGCTTGTGCAAGCTGACTTGAAAAATTGTAAAGTGTATGAACATGAAAATGGCTCATGAACAAAGTGACTTTTGCCCATATTGACAAATTCGATTCTCCCTAACCACAAGGGTGTTTGAGAAGTTCTTGGACAATTTGGAAATCTTGGAGTGTGTACTACAATCCATCTTTGTAATTAAAGTTGAGATTCCAAGTGGAAGCATGTGAAAAGTGGCCATGTAGTTAGGCAAAAATCCTGCCTAAAATAGGTCAAAAAATTTCTAAGTTAAGAATGTTTTGCACCCCTATTCCAAAAATCATAACTTGAGCTACAAGCTTCTTTTGAGGAAACGTTGTGAATAAAAGTTGTAGATTTTGCAATGGACTATAACCTTCATGTTTTGAGTTTTGTTTTAATCCAAATGTATCTTGATGAAAAGATGGGACACAGTTAGGAAAAAATTAGGAATTTTCATAACTTAGAAAATTTCTGTTATGAAAACTCTTCATTTCAAACCCTAATTTGTAATTTTTGATTTCTTGATGAAAAAGTTTCATAATTTGACATGTCTTGATGAAAATTGAATCTTGGCACTTGATTTTGACCAAAAAGTCAAAGTTTGACTTTTCAATATACAGTCAAAATTGGATCAGTTGACTGGAAAATTCATCTGTCAATCTTGTGCATTTGGGATCTTTTGAACTTGTTGAATGTGTCAAGACCATTTCATTGAGTCCTTGAGTCCATATGTGAGCTAGGTTTGCCATTGGCTAGGTCAAACAGTCAAAAATTGCCTTTGTGCAGTCAAAACCCTAAAAATGACCATTTTGCCCTTTTGGTGATCTGATCAAAATTCTTGTGGGATTCTGATCCAAACTTGACCAAATGGTTCATATAAGTTCATAATGTTGATGTGGGTCAAATTTCATGAGGTTTGACTGTCAATTGACCACAGTTGACTTTTTCCCCAATACAGCTGATTTCTAGGTCAACTGTCCAATTGACTAGGCAAAGACTGGAATCAAGGCTTGAAACTTGGTATGAATAAACTTGTGAGTCCAACATGAAGTATGAAAGTCATCTTGGGCCTTTTAGGTCAAAACATCTTTGTGCAAACTCAAACCCTAATTTGGGTCAACAGTGTAAGGAGAAGTCTTGAGCAGAACAAACCCTAACTTGATCTTGAGCTCCAAGGGTCTTGTGGTGAGAAAATATTGATGAAATGGGAGGGCAAATTTTGGGGTACAACAGTACTTGTATGTGCAAAGGAGACAGGTTCAATGCTCAAGATTGTAAAGTTTGCAAAAGTGGAGCTTTTTCACAATGGCAATGGCCACTTTATGCTATTTATGGAATTACAACTTGGGTAATGGCTCTAGGGCTTGGATTAAAGCTTTGTAAACTGAGTAAGCATTAAATTATTGGGTAAGAAACAAGTTTGGGACCTGTAAAGCATGGATTTGGCAGCATAGGTACTGATTGGAACTTTGTTCTTCATGAAATGGCTTGAACAAAAAGTGAGAAATTGCCAACTTCATCTCTTCGATTCTCCCTACAAAAAAATGATCTTGAGGAGTTCTTGGACATTTTGGAAAGCTTGCAATGTGCTATATAACTCATCTTTGAAATGCATTTCAAGACTTCTCTTGGAACTAGGTGAAACATTGCCATGAAGTTGGGTCCAAAACCAGCCTAAATTAGGGCAAACAATTCACTAAGTTATTTAGTTCATGAGCATGTATTCATAAATTTATATCTTGAGATACAAGCATCTTTAGGGAAAATTGTTTGTAGAAAAGTTGTATATTTCATGGAGGTCTACAACTTTCATGTTGGGAACTTCCTTTGAATCATCGTGTATCATGGTGAAAGAATGGCCTAAAGTTGAGAAAAAATAAGAAATTTTCTATACTTAGAAAAATTTCTAAGTTAAGAAAATTTTCAAATTAAAACCCTAATCTTCAATCCTTGATTTCTTGATGAACAAGTTTCATATTTTGACATGTTTTGATGAATTGTGACCCTTGGTACTTAATTTTGACCAAAAAGTCAAAGTTTGACTTTCTAGTGTAGAGTTGACTTTTGATCAGTTGACTGCAAATTTCATCTGTCTATAAATGAAATTGAAATGGTTTGAACCATATAATTAGATCAAGATGATGCCATTGAATCCTTGGAATCATGCTTTAACTCAATTGGTCATTTGCTAGGTCAAAAATCAGAAATTGCCCTTCCTCAGTCAAAACCCTAATTTTGACCATTTTGCCCTTTTGGTGATTTGATCAAATTTCTTGAGGAATTGTAATCCAAACTTGATAAAATGATACATATGAGTCTAGAATGTTGATATGGATAAAAAATTATGAAGTTTGGCTGTAAATTGGTCATGGATGACTTTTTCCCCAATACAGCTGATTTTTAGGTCAACTGTCCAATTGACTGATCAAAAATGTGGTTCAAGGCTTGAAACTTGTCATGAGTAAACTTATGGGTCCATAATGATGTTTGAAAGTCATATGAAGCATTGATAGTCCAAGAATCCTTGTGCTAACTCAAACCCTAATTTTGGGTCAACAATGTAAGATGAGATGTCTTGAGCTGACCAAACCCTAATCCAGTCTTGAGTCAAAGAGATTTTGTGAGAAAAGTTTTGATAAATTAGAGGGAAAATTTTGGGGTACAACAAAGAGAATATGGGTTCTCATGTATGGTGGCTCAAGGCATATGAACAATAAATGAGAAAGACAAGAAATTGACAAAGTATTGGATGTCATTTATGCCTTGTTCGATAAAATCAAGCTGAGAATGATTTGGAAGCAACACCATTAGTACTTTAAGTTCATGGGATTGCTACCAAACAGAAAAAATAAAAAAGATGATGTGCTATTTGTGTCATATATGTCACCCTAACAGGGGGAATAAACCATCGAGCCATGCGATGTTAAACGAAGCGCTTTGTGGGAGGCAACCCACACTTTTAATAACTTAGTTTCTTTTAGCATTTGTTTCGTTTTGTCTGCAGGTAATACAAAGGGAGCTTTAATGGTAATAGCTTGGAGGAAGTAGCTGGTGTTGTATTTCCCTCTGTGAGTCACCTTCCTCGAGGTTGTTCTGAAACATTGGGGCCAATGTTTAGTTCAAGTTTGGGGGAGGGGGTTACTGCTTTTATTTTACTGTTTTCCTTCCAAAGTTTTGACAGAATTTTTTTGTTTTGCTCAAGAGCTTGTATTTCATTGAGATCAGGAATAGTATAGAGACAAAGGGAAGATTGTTTAAGGGTAGAAAGTTCAGAATAACGTGACAGGGATATGAGTCTAACGTGTAGATTTGTATCATAGTGCTTGAATCCAGAGAAGTACTCCTTGAGTAGTTTATCAATATAGTATGGCATAATCTAGATTCACATGCAGGTGTGATTGGTTGAGAAATAAATAAATCTGGCACCAAATGATGAAAAGGTGGTAAAAGGTAACTGGCTCGCTAAGTTGGGTAGCCCTCACCCGGTTATTCATCCCAAAGGGGGTTGATCCCCAAACGTCGTCCAAAAAGATAATATATAAACTAAAAAGTTTTTAAAATTTCATTTGAAATTAAAAAGGAGCAAAAGCTGCTTATTTGGTGCCTGAACAAAAATTTTCTTGATTAAGTTTTGTGCGTGTGATGATCATATAAAATTCTCATTGCCTTAATTTGGTTGTCCGAATAAAAAAAGAGGAAAATCAGAAACAGACTTAAGTACAAAGCATAGTTAGAGAGGTATTTGAAGAGGAAGCTCGAGATTTAAAGGTTCTTACACAAACTCTCCGCGTCATGTGAACACCAGGCAAACTAACTTTTGATCAATTTGAACGGATGTCTCACGTATGAGTATCGTGCTGCTGTGATTTTCATAAGTTCTTATAATGATCGCTTGAGTTCAAGCAACATTTTAAGTTTGGGGAAGTTTGATCAGTGGTTTTTACACAGTTATTTACCATTGTTTTCAGTTATCCTTTCTTTTTATCATCGAGTGTTTTATTGCATTTAGCCACTTTTTATGTGTTGGTTTTGTGTTTTAATGTTTCAGGTTCAAAGGAATAAATTGGGACAAATTGGTGAAAAACTCGGAGTTTCTGAAGAAATGCAAAAATCACATTTCAGGATGGGCGAGTGAAGAAACATGGGAAGTCAGGGGTGCAACACGGGTGGCCGTGTTATAGAACACATGTCGTGTTGCAGCCCCAGGGACTTGAATTAAAGAATTAATGATTTGAAAACCAACACTGATGGCCGTGTTGCCCAACACGGGCCATGTTGGTCTGCGACGCTTATTTCTGGTCTTTTTTCTACTTTGCCCATATGTTAGATTGTGGTGGCGTTTTGGGTACTTTGATTTGACCTAAGTGAGTTTTTACTTTTTAGAGGAGTTTCCATGAAGAATGAGATGACTTTTTGCTAGCGAAGAATTATATAAGAGAAGATTGTAGAAGACAAGGGTTTCAGAGGAAGGAGATTTTCATGAACGGACAAGATTGAAGATCAAATTTCTCCCCAATACTTGTAATATTTACAATTTATCTTTTGTTTTCTTTGAGCAATATGAGTAGCTAAACCCCCTAATGCTAGGGGGTGTCCCTGATTTGAATCTATAATGACTTTGAATTTCTAATTTTATCAATTCCATGGTTTTTATTATTCAATTTAATTGTGCAATGTTTTTATGCTTTCCTGATCGAACTAATTAGGATTGATTTACGATTAACAACCTACTTGACCGTAGTTGGTAAGGTTTTTGTATGATTATACTATAGTAGATATCACCTAAGAATAGGGATACCTATAGTTACCGGTTAACTCTTGATAAAACAAAGGCTTGATTTCATCATAACTCTCTAAGGACTTAGGATTTAGAATGAATGTTCAAAGGTTTTCCCACTAAGGACTTATGGGAAAATAACCTAAAGGGTTGGTAATTGGTATTATGAACTTGTTGAAGAGATCAGGATTCAAGTTTGTTACATGGAAAGTTATAAACTTTACCTTACCATGTTACTCATATCTGTGAAAAAACCAATTTATATTTCTGTTTATTTTACAGTAACAATAACCAAACAAAATCCCTAATTAAGTTTTTGGTTTAATTGAACCACAAATTGAACTCGGTACTTCTATGAAGTCCTTGAGATTAAAATTCAGGGAATATCCCCTATTATTAAAAGAGGCAAAATAGTACACTTGTTATTTTTCCGATCAAGTTTTTGGCGCCGTTGCCAGGGACTGCCAAATTATCAAGTTCAATTGAAATTTTGTTGCTCTGCAACTAAAATTTTGATTTCAGTATTTTTTTTAAATTTTATTTTATTTATTTATTTGAATTTTAATTTATTATAAAAAAGGGTAAGATTTTTGTTGCTTCATGAATTCTTCTATACTTTGCTGCTAATAAAGTGTCTGAGTTTTACAGCCATGTATTATTTTTATACATTGCCTCTTGTATCTCCTGCATGTTGGTTTCCTGATTCGGGAATCAATTTGGAAAAGGCGACTAAAATTTTTAAAGCATATAAGAGAGAGGTAAGGATTATGATGAATGTAATGAAGCTAATTATTGTCCAGATACATTTATTTGGAGAGAGTTGAAGTTAGAAGAAGAATAATGCATATCATCAGATGACAAAGATGAAGTAAGAATAAAAGAATTTGAGGTAAACAAGAATGATGGGAAAGAGGAAATTAGGAAACTTGAAGATGATCGAGTTTTGGATGAAACTACAAACATTAAAATTTATGAAGAGGTGGACATCCAGCCAGAAAATCTTCAACAAAAGAATCTCCCTAAAAATTATTTTCACAACAAGGCGGATGAAAGACAAGAAATTGATAAAGTATTGGATATCATTTATGTCTTGTTCGATAAAATCAAGCTGACAATAATCTAGAAGCAACATCTTCAGTACTTTAAGTTCATGGTATTGCTACCAAACATAAGAAAGAAAAATATGATGTATTCTTTATTTCATATATGGCACCCTAACATGGGGAATGAATCCCCGAGCCACGTGACGTTAAATGAAGAGCTTCGTAGGAGGTAACCCACACTTTTAATAACTTAGTTTCTTTTCGTGTTTGTTTCGTTTTGTATGCAGGTAATGAAAAGGGAGCCTTACTGGTGAAAGCTAGGAGGCAGCAACTGGTGTTGAATTTCCCTCTGTGAGTCACCTTCCTCGAGCTTGTTCTGAAACAATGGGGCCAATTGTTTAGTTCAAGTTTTTTGTGTGTGTGTGTGTATGTGTGGGGGGGGGGGAGGGGTATACTTCTATTCTTTTACTTCTTTTCTTTTTGATTTATTTGTTATTTTTATGCTAAGTGTTGTGTAAATCCACGAGTTGAAGTCCTTCCCAAATTTTGACCAAATTTTTTTGTTTTGTTTTGCTCAAGAGCTTATATTTCATAGAGATAAAAAATAGTATATAAAGACAAAGGGATGATTGTTTGAGGGTAGGAAGTTTGGAATAACGTGACAGGGATACGAGTCTAACGTGTAGATTTATACCATAGTGCTTGAATCCTAATAAGTACTCCTCGAGTAGTTTATCAATACAGTGTGACATAATCTAGATTCACATGCAGGTATGATCAGTTGAGAAATAAATGAAGCTGACACCAAATGATGAAAAGGTGGTAAAGGCAACTGGCTCTCTTAGTTGGGTAGCCCTCACCCGATTATTTAGCCCAAAGGGAGTTGATCCTCAAACATCGTCAAAAAAGACAATATATAAACTGAAAAGTTTTTAAAATTTCATCTGAAATTAAAAAGGAGCAAAAGCTGCTTATTTGGTGCCTGAACAAAAACTTTCTTGATTAAGTCTTGTGCGTGTGATGATCATCAAAAATGCTCATTACCTTAATTTGGATGTCCGAATGAAAAAGGAGGAAAATCAGAAAGAGACTTAAGTATAAATCATAGTTAGAGAGGTATCTAAAGAGGAAGCTCGAGATTTAAAGGTTCTTACACAAATTCTTCGCGTCATGTGAATATCGAACGAATTGTATTTTGATCAATTTGAACGGATTTCTCATGTATGAGTACTGGACTACTGTGATTTTTCATGATTTCTTGTAGGTCGCGTGAGGTCAAGAAACGATTTAAGTTTGAGGGAGTTTGATTTGTGGTTTTTACACATTTGTTTACCATTGTTTTCAGTTATCCTTTCTTTTTATCGTCGAGTGTTATATTTCATTTTCCCACTTTTTATGCGTTGGTTTTGTGTTTTAATGTTTTCAGGTTCAAAGGAATAAATCGAGACAAATTGGTGCAAAACTCGGAGTTTCTGAAGAAATGCAAAAATCACATTTCAGGATGGGCGAGTGAAGAAACATGGGAAGTCAGGGGTGCAACACCGGCGGTTGTGTTGTCCAACACGGGCCATGTTGCACCCCCTGGGACTTGAATTGAAGAATTAATCATTTTAAGACCAACACGGGTGGCCGTGTTGCCCAACACAGGCCGTGTTGGCATGTGACGCTGATTTCTAGTCTTTTTTCTACTTTTCCCATATTTTAAACTATGGGGGTGTTTTGGGTACTTCGATTTGACCTAAGTGAGTTTTTTTTATAGGTGTTTCCATGAAGAATGAGAGGACTTTTTTCCAGCGAAGAATTACACGAGAGAATTTTGGAGAAGACAAGGATTTCCGAGGAAGGAGATTTTCATGAACGGACAAGATTGAAGATCAAATTTTTCCCCAATACTTGCAATGTTTACAATTTATCTTTTGTTTTCTTTGAAAAATATGAGTAGCTAAACCCCCAATGCTAAGGGATGTCCCTGATTTGAATATGTAATGACTTTGAATTTCTGATTTTATCAATTCCATGGTTTTTAATATTCAATTTAATCGTGCAATGCTTTTATGCTTTTCTGATCGAATCAATTAGGATTGATTTACAATTAACAACCTACTGGACCACAATTGTTAAGGTTTTTTTACGATTAGACTATAGTAGATATCACCTAGGACTAGGGATACCCTATAGTTACCGGTTAACTCTTGATAAAACAAAGGCTTGATTTCATCATAAGGACTTAGGATTTAGGATGAATGTTCAAAGGTTTTCCCACTAAAGACTTAGGGGAAAATAACCTAAAGGGCTGGTAATTTGTATTATGAACTTGTTGAAGAGATCAGAATTCTAGGTTGTTATAGGGCAAGTTATACACTTTACCCTAGCATGTTACTCATATCTATTAAAAACCCAATTTGTATTTATGTTTATTTTACGGTAATAATAACAAAACAAAATCTCTAATTAAGTTTTTTTTTGTTTAATGGAACCAAGAATTTAACTTGGTACTTCTGTGCAATCCTTGAGATCGTCATTTGGGGAATTTCCCTATTATTATAAGAGGCAAAATAATACACTTGCTATTTTCCGATCACATGTATATGGGCATATGTAATTGTGTGCTCTTCTTTGCAAAATGCCTCTGAGTGATATATTAGTATTGGTAATGGATTATGATACTTCTCATGATTTTCCTTCTTTCTTTTTCATATCGTCAAAAGGGGAGAAGCATATGCGAGATGAAGTTAGGAAGCACAATGTCAATGGAGCCTTCGATATCTACATGAAATACATCGTCACAAGTTTTTCCATCATAAAAAGGGAGAGTATGTAAGTGCAACATTGCCATTAGATGTTTTGCATGATGTCAAAAATAGGAAAACTTAGCATTTCTGTATATTGGACGATATCTCTATGTAATGTGACACATCCTTGAATTAGAGGTCTTATGAATCATTTTAGAGATCTTAGGAATCATTTAAAACAAGTTCAAAATTGGTCTGAATCATTAAAAATAAGTTTTTGCACAAAAAACATGTTTATGTGCCGACCTGAAATTTCGATGTGTCGACACATAAAATCAGCATTTTTGCAATTTTTTAAAAAGCTTCTGCATGTGCTAGCACATAGGATTTATGTGCCGACACATAAAATCAGCATTTCTGCAATTTCTGAAAAACTTCATTATTTGTTGACACGTACAATTTATGCGCCGACACATACGATTTCAATACATGCACTGCATTTTTAAAGCTTGTAGCTACTATTTTGCATGTGTCGGCACATAATTTTTTCAGGTCGACACATACTGTTTTTTGGGTCATTTTTCCATAATTTTTTTCATTTTGAAACTTTCCTCTTTTGCCTAAAAAGATCCCAACTATAAATATACTATTCATGCATCATTCCAACTTGATGATACCATAAAATTGGAAATCTATTGTATGCTTGATCTTGTTGAAGATCAAAAGAAGAGAAGGGGTTGAATCAATATCAAGCGATTATGGTTTGTATGGTTGCTCTTGAACACTTCTCTTGTATTCATACTTTTTTCAAAGTAAGAAAGTATCATAATTCTACATTGGAATTGGGCGTAAATGTATCCACACGCGAGGACGAAAGTGGGGAACTGTGTAGACAAATAATTGTGTCTCTTTTCTTTTATTGCTTTACTTTCTTTAATTTTCATACTCAATTTGTCAAATAGCATTGAGTAATCTATCGATGTATAGGAATTTTTCGATACTGTTTTTTAGTTTGAATTGTGTGTTGAGTTACTTATATCAGCACAACACAACACAACACAAAGGAAAATTATGAAACTTTGATTTCACGCCAAGTGTTTGACAAATTTTTTAGCTTGTTCAACTCAAATGCAAATTACAATGTTCTATCTCTTACTCTTATTTACTTTCTATATGCAATTTGTTGAATGTGTTGTTTGATTGATCGATTCGCATAGAATTTTTCTTCGATTGTTAAAGATTAAATTGCTTTGTTTATTAGATTATAATCTCTTTTATTGTAAGAGTTTTTTCATATCAACAAATCTCAAAGAAAATTCTGAAAAATTGATTGCGCGCCACATTGTCGATAAATTGTCAAGTTATGTTTTTAATATGATTTCATTGGAAATAGGAAATTGTTGTGTTTGATATTAAGCTATTAATTGAGATATTATTATGTTTATGGATTTGGTCATTATCTTAATTCCATATGACTTGTGCATATCCGGGTTTCCAATAACTAGGTTCGTTTAGACTACTATTTTGATCTAGGCCAAAAACCTTCTGCTCAACATTGTTTTTCAAATAAGTTTTTAAATACCTATGTTTGAAAGGTTATTTTTAATTGGGTATCTATTCACCCTCCTTTAGATATACTATTATAGTCTAACAAGTGGTATCAGAGCTTCGATTAATTCAGTGCTTTGAAAATCTTATTAGAATATGACGTACGAACCTAAAGGGGATTACAAAATAACCCCAACTTTTTTTTGAAAGAAAATTATATTTATTAGAAAGCTTGTATGCGCATTCATGTTAATTCATATGACAAGGATATGTGTGACGCTATTACTCAAAACAATGCTAATGGCGTTATCACATCTAAGTCGAAAGCATTATGGAATAATGATGATAAGAAAATACATTAAATCTCATTAATCGTTTGAATGCACTTGGTAATCTTATTTCCAATGAAATTGCTACTAACAAAGTTGTGAGATGTCTTACTAGGAATTAATAACCGAAGGTCACCATGATCAAGGAAGCTAATGATCTTATAACACTTGATCTCACTATATTATTTGGTAAGTTTGAATAACATGAGAAAGAACTTACTTGCTTAGACAAGCATTAGAAAAAACTTGAGAAGAAGAAGAAAATGGAGAAAGACACGGATAAGGAGGAAAGAACAAAGTCTAAAGATCTTAGGGCGCAAAGTTAAAGGTCCTTAAAAAGTGAGCATGTAAATGATAGTTATTTTAGTGATGATTAAGATTTAAATTGTCACTATGGTTGTATGAAAGGCTTTCCCAAATGCAACCAATTTTTCACTAACCCCCAAGGACCTAATGAAGATTGGGTACCTAGCTTGTCTTGTTGTTTTTGTAGGAACATTGCCTTGACTCCATAAAGAGAATATGGGTTCTCATTTCTGATGGCTCAAGGATTATGAACATATTATAATCATATTGTATATGGGGAAAGAAGATGGATTATGTGATCTAGAAAGCAATAAAAAGTTTTGTTTTATTAATAAAAGATGCGTAAGTTACTTTTAATGTTGTATCCGAGAATACTTGGAAAAGGTATTTCATTTTATTATATAGGTTTATCTTCAAGAGACATACTCAATGACCCCGAAGAAGGAATTGATCAACCCAAATCGGTGAAACATGAGGAGGAGAAAGATAACTAACATGAAAAGGATAAAGATGAGAGTTCAATCAAAATGAATGATCATTGAATCAATGAACTTCTTGGATTCATCACAAGGTATACTTTTCGGTACTTTGTCAAAGTGAAAAGCTGTAAGGTCGTGTTTTTCTAAAATCTTTGTGGCATACTTTTCATTTGGTTTAACTTTATTTCGAGAGTTCCTTGTGAAATGCAAGTGCATCCTCCGTCATATTGTATGGTGAGGTAGTATCGATTTAACTTTCACTTTGTTAGTAAGTTCTTTCTTTTACTTAGTTATTTCTCTCTCTCTCTCTATATATTATGAGTATTTATTTGAAAAATAATTCTTAATTGATAATCACGGTGACTTATCAATTTATGTTATTATAATAATCTCATCATACTATATTTTCATGTATTTTATTTTATAAACACTCATGTGTACATAAGCATATTTAGCTTCATTAAACATCAAGCATAACACATTTGACATTATATCATATTTTATTCTACTAACATGTAACTTGTCAAAGAGTTCTCTAAACTTATGCAGGGAGCATTTGAAATAAGTCTTATGGGGAGTTGAATTACTTTCTCGGACTCGATATAAAGTAACTCAAGGAAGGAACACATGTGTGGGGAATTACCTTCGCGATCATGTTGAAAAAGATGATGTTTTATTTGAGAATTTTGATAGTGAAAATCAACTTATCGACGTTTTCACAAAACATTTGCAACCCAACCGTTTTTCAATAAACATGAGGAATTGGGGATTATTAATATCTCCAATGTTGCTTTCTTTATTATGATGCTTGCACTTTTATACCTTTTCTCTAACCCTTTGTTTGTGTATTTACATCTTGTGAGTGCCACTTCCATTACATCAAGAGTGAGGTAATATTGTTCCAAATTTCTCCTTGAAAGTAAGATTGTTCTTAGTACATGTTTTAGTTTATTAAAAATGCTTGATATGTTCTCAAATGATGAAAACCATGAATGTTCATTTCCAAATTTTTTGATCGATAACAATTTTGTGTTTTCAATGTATATACTTATAATAACTTCATGTATTAACTCTTTCACATTTGTATCAGTTTTTTCTTGTATGTACAAGCATGTGTTTCTATTATTATCTCTTGCATTTTTTCATGAGTTGAATGTAAGCATGTTAATTGCATGTAGGGTTCTTGTTGTAGCTGTGTCACATTTTATGGTAAAATTTTCAATTTGGATTGAGTAGTGACATGTTATTGTCTCTATGTAAGGAACATGCGTGTGTACCATCAGGAGTTTCATTGTGTTATGTTACGTAATCTTGACTATATAGGAGCAACTTGACTAGCTTGCTCTTGCATCACATTCATTATCGATCTTATCGATTTATCAGAACTTGAAGTGGGCCGAGATGATGACGTCTGCTTGGTTGGAAATATGAGGAGAGAAGGTACATGTAAGGAACTACGACGATCTAGTGAGAAAGAATGAAAAGAGATATAAGAAAGAGATTATGCATTTTAGAGTGAATATTCGACACCTAACCCTTAAAAGTGTGAGAGTTTATATAATGCCCCCGACGCGTAACCATTGATTCTTATTTTTGGGCCTAGATATTAGGTTCCTCAAAAATAGGTGACTACCAGGACTTGGTCAAAATGGGCAGTTGTGCCTGTAACTAGCCGTTGCACCAAGCACATAAGAGATTATGGGTATTAGCATTTCCTGGTTGTCTACTCTATGTTCCTCGAGCAGAATGGAAGGTAGTTTTCTGTATGGGCAGGAGTGTGCCTTGGGCATCACTGGCCTTGCTTCTCAAGGGGAGTGGCCGACCAGGGATACCCGATAGGAGGTCTAGAGCTAATGGGCCAACGTTGTTGGTCTATGCAAAAGGTAGAAGCAGATTGGGCCAATTCTAGTCATTGGGTCAGTCCAGAACAGGAGCCCCTAAGTCATTACTTATGGGCAGAGGAGCGATGAATTAAGACATGCCCGTAAAAGGGGGACGTTTCATGGACGAATCCGTGCGAGGAGCTCGAGCGATACCCGATGTGTTCGTCTGGAGGGGAGAAGAACAATTGATTGGATCTGAGGGGTTAGCGTGTTTTGCTTGCATTGATCCACGTGTTGACATAAATGTGCAATAATGGAAAACCTAGGGACTAGGGCATAATAATGACGACCCTAGGTTTCCTTAGGCGCGTTCCTGCCCATATGCTGGTAGATTTACTTATAAATAGGAGAGAGGAAACTTCAGTTGCACTTTTCGCTTGCTCCCTTCTGCTTGTTTCTGGTAGTTCTTTCAAAGCGCCACCATTCATCACTGAAGTTTCTGTTTGTTCCACCGTCCACCGTCGAGGTTCCTGCTTGCCCTATCGTCATCCTTCCCCAACCCAGTAAGTTCCTTGACTTTCCTCTATTTCTGTGAAATTCATTCCCATTTTAGGTTAGACTTATAGATTTCGCCTTTAGGGATGCATGCAGTTAGGATTAGGGTAGCTTTAGTGTGGAAGTTTCTGGTGATTTGGCAGAGTTTGACGGTGGTTCTGCCATGCGAGGATGTTAGTTCAGCCATGGATCCTTTATATTTTATGGGAAATTGGGTCATTTTCTGGGATTTTGTTATGATCTTCATGCGTTTCTGATGAACCCTCAAGTGAGGTTTAGAATCCAGCTGTCAGGGAGAGTATTCCTCGCATGGGATATGGTTTATCTTGGAAGGCAAACACCTAATGCATTGGAGAGAATCATCCTTGTGTATTTCTATGTTGTTTAAGTGAGGGCACTGGTCGGGGACATGGTCCTCGTTCCTTTGTGTGCCCTTTCACTTGACTAGCGTGGAAGGGTGGATTTGATTTGACGTCAAGTTGACTTTTGTCCTCTACTTTTCAAGTAAAATATCCAGTAGTTCGGAAGAGGAAGTAATGAGAGAACGAAATTCATCTTGCCAATATACGTCCGACCAAAGTACAAATAAAGAGAGTTTGTCCGAGTAGACCACGTTAGGGCAGCCCGAAGTTTTGGGGGCAAAATATGCCCATACAAGAAGTACCAGTGTCTCCGAAAGGGGAAGATTTGATCGCTCTCGGTCCTTGGGAGATTGCTTCGTATTTTTCCGAGCACCGAGAGGAGGCATTCATGGCTATATCTTCTAGGATGGAACATCCTAATCCCGAGGAATATTGGATTATTTACATCCCCGATAAGCATGTTAGGATCTGTTCAAAATATGAGGAAAACCATCTTCCTATGTATGAGATTGTTTTTAAAGATCCGGGGCTTCAGTTACCCATTACTGACTTTCAGGTGGGTGTCTTTGACCATCTCCACCTTCCTCCTTCGCAACTGCATCCCAACTCGATAAGCTTCCTATGGGATTTTGAGATGGTTTGTGAGCATCTGAAGATCGGGGTTACAATCCCCTTGTTCTTCTATTGTTTTCACCTTCAGAGGGGAGGGAAAGATAAGCAGTTCGGATGGGTCTCTTTGAAACAGGCGGGAAAGTTGTTCAAAGCCTACCTTGAATCTCTCTCAAATTTTAAGGACACATATGTCTTGGTTTAGCCTGTGTCGAAGGAAGCTCTTTTCAATGTTTTTAATAGTGTTCCTAAGCTCAGTCCAGATGGGCGACGAGTGTTGACTGAAGAGGGTGAGGTTGTGAGGGAGTTTGAGCAGAAGTTTAATTTTCATTAGCAGAGGGAGCATTTTATCCATAAGAATGATCATTATATTGTGAAGGCGGGTGTAACACGCTGGGAGAACTGACTTGGTTGTTTTTCTTTTGATTGCAAATGTTACGGTTTAGCAAGAGTCGCCACCGACTTTTCTTTTATCCAAAAGGAAAGGATGGAAAGAACATGAAAGACCTTTGAGATGTTTTCTTGAGTTCGGGGGGTAGATTATGAAAAGGGAAGATATTAGTACCCTTTCCATCCATGGTTTTCCATGGGATCTTAGTTACTTTCTAGATCACTTGCTTTTGTTTGAAAATGTGTTTTGTGTAGTTTTTGAGAGTATTTTGAAAATGTGTCATCGTTTAGGCAAACTTTGTAATGATTCTCGTTCGTAAGAATGTATACAAAGTGTTGATCCTTTGAAAATGTTTTCAAGTTTGAAAGATGTTTTGAAAGTGTTATTGTTTGTTTTGAAAATAGCAAGGATGTTTTGGTTTTGAAATTGAGCAAGCAACTAGGAACAATCTACCTACTCAAAAGTATTTCATGTTTATTTCCTCTTTCCTTTGACATTTTTATCTTACCATTGATTTGGTAAGTAACCCTATCTTTGGATGTAAAAGGGACGGGCAAGGGTCATCGTATAGCCATGATTAACAATGTTGTAAGATATCTTAGCATTTTCTTTAAGAGACTAAGATCATTTTGAAAGGCAACATGGATAACATCATCGAGGGACTATGATCTTGTATTTTGTTTGTTTTTGCTAAGATACCTCACATGCATAATATGACCATTTTTGTAAGGCAACAAAGTGGATTTACCATAAGGGTGTATATGTGCAAGTGTATTGGTTTTCATGCTTGATTTGTCTTTGAATTAGGGTTTTCTATTTGTTGGTTTTAATCTTTTCATACAAACCCTAATTACTAACATTTGTATATAAAACATTAAATTGCGGAATTTAAATGTCCTACACTATTACATCATTAGGGGAGGGGGTGTACAAATTACAAATGGAGAATTATAAGAAAATTAAATCTAAATAATTATTACAACCATATTGAATATTGTACAAAAAATGAATATATAAAAATGCAAGAATGCAAATGTAAAAAGAAATGTGATTTTGTTTGGTTTTCTTGAAAAAAGGTTTTTTTTTGACCTAGTTAATAAAAAATAAAATAATTAACTAAAAATAAGAAAATTAATATTAAGTTAGTAAAATAAATTAATTTAAAGAAAACAAGTTTTTTAGGGTTTTTGTGAATTTAATTAGTAAATAAAATTAATCAAATAAAAGTCCTAAGTTCTAAATTGATTTTAATTTATAAGAAAAAAAAAATATAATGATTAAAACTAATTATCTAATTATTTAAAAAAAGTAAATTAATTTATTAAAGGAAATGTTTTTTTTGTTCTTTTAGTATTTATGAAGAAAAATAAATTAAATAAATATAAATAATAACATATAAATATTTTTTTGGATTTTTATTGATAAAGATAATAATAATAATAATAATATAAAAAAAAATAATAAAGAAAATAATAATAGTAATAATAATAATTATAATAATAATTATAATAAAGAAAATAAAAATGAAATGTAAAAGAAGGAAAATGGGCTAGAAGTTGCAAGAGTAATCAAGGGGTAAGAAATAGCAAAAAAGCTAAGCCCAAAGACCATGTTGGCCCAGGCGCCTGTAAAAAAAAAGAAGTGTAAAATGTGAAAAAAAGGAGCAAAAGGCAGCGCTGAGGTTCGAACCCATGACCTCTACCAATAACGCGCGCTGCCTTACCACTGGGGTGGCTGTACATCCGTTAACTTAAATGAAATGATAAATATATAATACAAAATGAGTCATGAATGCAATTCATCTTCAACTTCCAGCCAATGGACCTGTAAGTTCATCATTTCTCAACCATTCTTAAAACTTCCAACATCAAACTTGTTAGAAATTTTCTCACGATTCTGAATATGTAAATAACTTAAGCTAATTCTCAAAATTGAGCACGAATTTCTAATGGTACCAAATCCTGACCTAAATATTTCCAGAGGTTCAGATTCAAAATTCTAACTACTCAAGCAACAATAATGAAATCTAAGGACATGGTTAGCTTCAGGACAATGATATCTACATTTCTTATTCACAAATGAACCATTAATGATGCTTGTATAAAGTGTTCAAAAGTCATAAAACTCACCTTGCAAGAGGGTATCGTGTTTTGAGTTTGAGCAGCTTTTGATGAGTTCCAGTGATTGGGTTAGCTTCCTCAAGTTCCTAGGAAGCTAATGTGATGCTTGGCTTGAGCTGAAAGTGGCTGAAGAGTTCTGGAGAAGTCCAAGTGAAAAGCTCTGTTTGTGAAAATGGAAGATGGTGCAAATGGTGTTACAGTCGTGTAACAGGGTCAGGGATGAGTTGTATTTGATGTTTAGAAGCTTTAGGAACCAAAAGGCTTGAAAACGCACGAGGGAGATATGAGTTTCAAGTTTTTGGTCAGAATGTGCAACAATGGTGATTTTTGATTAAATTATGAGTTCTTGTGTGTTTTAGGGCTTGTGTGTGCGTGTGTTTTCTTGCAAACAACTTGTGTATATGTATGGAAAAGGTTTGGATACTTGAGGTGGTCAGAAGTATAAGATCACATGTTTTGGCTTCTTGGCTTGTTTTTGAAGTAAGGTTGACAAACATGGTTTCAATGCATAGTACAAAACTATCTAGAGTGGTTACCAACTTTAAACATGCTTATCTGACTTTGTAGAGGAAGTTTGTGCAGAAGGAACAAATGCAAAGCTCAATGCAAGTTGACTTTGCATAAATCTTGCTTTATGTAAATGGAAATGGTGCCTTTGTTCCATTAATGGAACATTATCTTGGATAAAGCTTGAATTAAATGGATAATAGCTCAAAAGCAAGTGTAATCTTCTGATTAGGGAGATATCTTGAGGTTTAGAGGCCTGCAAAGCAAGATTGTGCAGCATAGGCTTGAGATTTGAATTCTTGTTCATCACAAATTTTGCCTTGTAAAACAACTTGAAACCCAAACTTCTGGCCTTCGATTCTCCTTGCTCACAAATGATCTCAAGGATCTCTTGGAAATTTTGGAAAGCTTGTAATGTGCTCTACAATCCCTCTTTGAATCACTTTTGCAAAATCCAAATGGAACTATGTGAAACTTGGGTCATAAGTTAGGTCAAAATCCTGACCAAAAATGCTCAAAATGTCACTAAGTTTTTAGTTTCATGACCATGACTTCATGGATTAATAACTTGAGATCCAAGCATTTCTAGGAGAATTTACGTAAAGAAATTTTTCAGATCTCATGAAGATCTACAACTTTCATGTTGAAAGTTTATTTTGAATCATCTTGCATCATGGTGAAAAATTGGCTCAAAGTTGTGAAAAAATATGAAGTTTTCAACACTTAGAAAAATTTCTAAGTTTGGAAACTTTGACTTTTCAAAATGAAATCTTGACTATTTTGATTTCTTGATGGACAAGTTTCATATTTTGACATGTTTTTATGAATTGTGATACTTGACACTTGATTTCGACCAAAAAGTCAAAGTTAGACTTTTCAGTGTATAGTTGACTTTTGATCAGTTGACTGTAAATCAACTATCAATCAATTGATATTGAGGGATGTTTTGAGTCATTCCATTAGGTAAAAATGATGAAATTGAACTCTTGAGATCATGCCTCAAACCAATTAACCATTTGCTAGGTCAAAAATCAGAAATTGCCCTTTCTCAATCAAAACCCTAATTTTGACCATTTTGCCCTTTTGATGATCTGATCAAATTTTTTGAGGAATTATGGTCTAAACTTGATCAAATGATACATATGAGTTTACAATGTTGATATGGATAAAAAATTATGAAGTTTGACTGTAAATTGGCCACAATTGACTTTTCCCCCAATACAGTTGATTTTTAGGTCAACTGCTCAATTGACTGAGCAAAAATGTGATCCAAGACTTGAAACTTGACATGAGTAATATTGAGGGTCCATAATGATCCATGAAAGTCATATGAGGCATTAAAAGTTCAATTATCCTTGTGCAATCTCAAACCCTAATTTCAGTCATCAGTGCTTAAGGAGGTGTCTTGAGCTGATCAACCCTTTTGCATTCTTGAACAAAAGGAGATCTTGTGAGAAAATACTTGATAAATGAGAGGGAAAATTTTGGGGTACAACAGCTGCCCCTGTTCAATCTTCTTAAACCTGGAGAGTTAGATTGGCAGATCCGCCATTCGTGACTTGAAGGTGGAAGATGATTGGACACTAGAGTGCCCAGAAATTTGCACTCAAAGATGAAATGGGAATGGGCTTATAGATTCCATTTGGAGGAATGGTGGAGATTTGCTGGAGATGGGCTTGTAGATGCCATCCAAAGATGACCGTTGACGGAAAAATGGACTAAGTCTAAATTTGATTTCTACTGGAAAAGAATCAGAACAAATCTTTGGAGCGATTTATCTGAACCAAAAGAAGCCTTGCATGTTGTTTGACTGGGAAGAATCAAAATAAATCGTTGAGAGATTTATCTGAACCCGGAGTGTTCCTTTGGAAAGTATCAGGATAAAATGTTGAGGGGTTTAAACTGAACCAAAAGAGGTCTTAAATTATTCTTTAACTGGAAAGAATCAGAGTAAATCTTTGAGCGATTTATCTGAACTAGAGAAAGCGTCCGCGAGAAAGAATCAGAATAAACCGTTGATATATTTATCTGAACCCGAAGTGTTCCTTTGAAAAGTATCAGGATAAACCATTAATGGGTTTAAACTGAACCAAAAGAGGTCTTGAATATTCTTTAACTGGAAAGAATCAGAGTAAATCTTTGAATGATTTATCTGAACCAGAGAAAGTGTCTGCAGGAAAGAATCAGAATAAATCATTGAGAGATTTATCTGAACTGGAAGTGTTCCTTTGGAAAGTATCAGGATAAACTGTTGAGGGGTTTAAACTGAACCAAAAGAGATCTTGAATATTCTTTAACTGGAAAGAATCAGAGTAAATCTTTGAGTGATTCATCTGAACTAGAGAAAGCGTCTGTGGGAAAGAATCAAAATAAACCATTGAGAGATTTAAACTGAATCGACAAGGATCTGGAGAAGAATCAGAACAAATCATTGAGAGATTTATCTGAACCAGAGAAGATGTCTGCAAGAAAGAATCAGAATAAACCGTTGAGATTTAAGCTGAACCGATAGGGATTTGGAGAAGAATCAGAATAAATCGTTGAGAGATTTATCTGAACCAGAGAAGACATATGTGGGAAAGAATCAAAATAAACTGTTGAGGGATTTAAACTGAACCGGCAGGAGTCTGAAAGAAATATCTGCTATGTAGATGGTTGACCAGTCCTTTCTTGGGAATTGATCTGTAATTGACTTGCTGAAAATTTTGACGATAATTTTCTGTTGATTGATCTTTCCTGAAAAAGATGAAAAGTTAGTTGTATGCAATGTCATGATATATGAAATGCATGGTATAATGATGTTCTCAAAATAAATGAGATTGTGTCGTATGTATCTCTGTAGTCAATGCTATGACATATGGATGCAATGTATGGACACATTAATTGTTATGCCACAGTGTTGTTGGAGTCGGGGAAAATAAATCCCTGAGCATTGCTGAGAATGAGGAGTGCTAGTCTTCACGTTTTGAAGTTGAAGTGTTGATGAGCTTCCAATTAGAGAAATAAACTTTGTTGTGTAAGGGAAATGTCGTGTATTGCTTGTGGACCACGTGAAATCCTGCTGGGGAATCCTGAGAAACTGGGTGACTTTCACTAAGGAATCTTAGGAGCAGTAACTGTAAGTTTTGTTCCATCTGGGATGTGAGAGAGCTTGATATCATTAAGCTGCATACTGAAGATACGTTAGCGATCCTGAAGCAGGATGTCCCATTTTCCGCTCTCGCTGGAAAAGTAATCTGCGGGGGATTTTATGGAATAGTCTAAAGACACTATCCTATTTCTTAAAGCCATTAGTGATTGTCTTTCTATTTTCTGTTCCCCTTTTTTGTTTATTTGTAAACAATAGTCATGTTCAACTGCATATGTTCAAAAATAAATCATTGGACGTTTTCGCAAACAAAACACGGAAAAAGAAAAAAATAGATAGTTTTGCACTTTCAAAGGGATATCTTTGTATTAAATTGAATAAGTATTTTTTGTACAATGAGACGAGCATTCTAGTAAGAGAATATCGTCGTAGAAAAATGAAAATTTGATACAAAGAAAAGATAGCTATGTGAAATAATCCCATGGGGTTCCCGTTCTGCTATAGCCTTTGTGTCTCAGAGCGTCTTGTCCAAAGTTGATTGGATTGATTAGACACGTTGAGTTTGTCAGTCGTTGCTGACGGTTGTCTGTAAGGTGATCCAACGAGACATAGTCATATGCTCCAATTCCCTAACTTTTTCCTGGACCTCTCTTTCGGGTTTTCAGTCCACCGGGATACTCTTTTTTGCCCAAGCCGCCCTTTCAGGTTTTCAGCTTGCCGGGTGTATAAATTTTTTTGTTTTATCCCTAATTTTTTCCCGAACCTTTGTGGTTCGTCGGGTTGCCCTTGTTTTACCTAGGTGTGTCAACCTAGCGGGTCTCTTATGCGTAGTATCTTTTGACTATGTTTGTGTTCACAGGGTACGAAAGGTCGTCGCCATCCATAGTGGTTAGGATCATTGCTCCACCAGAGAATATGCTTTTGATCACAAATGGTCCTTCATATGTAGGAGTCCATTTTCCTCTGGGATCACCTTGTGGTAATATGATACGCTTGATTACCAAGTCACCAACCTGATATACCTGACGTCTAACCTTTTTGTTAAAAGCTTTGATCATACGTTTTTGGTACATCTGGCCATGACAGACAACCGTAAGCCTCTTCTCATCAATTTGGTTCAACTGGTCAAGTCGAGTTTGGATCCAATCCTCTTCATTCAAACATGCGTCCTTTATGATTCTCAGAGAAGGTATTTGGACTTCAATTGGTAGAACAACTTCCATGCTGTATACCAAGGAGAAGGGAGTTGCCCATGTTGATGTGTGCGCTGTGGTATGGTAACCGTGGAGAGCGAATGGTAGCATCTCATGCCAGTCCTTGTAGGTTACTGTCATTTTTTATATGATATTCTTGATGTTCTTATTTGCGGGTTCGACATCGCCATTCATCTTTGGCCGGTAAGGGGAAGAATTATGGTGCTGGATCTTGAATTGCATGCACAGTACGGTGATCATCGTATTGTTGAGATTCGTACCATTTTTTGTGATGATTCTCTCTGAGATACCGTACCGACATATGAGATTCTTTTTGATAAATCAGGCTACAACGTTCTTGGTAACGAAAGCGAAAGAAGCTGCCTCAACCCACTTTGTGAAATAATCAATGGCCACCAAGATGAAGCGGTGCCTATTAAAAGATGTAGGTTTGACTTCTCTAATCATATCGATGCCCCACATCGCGAATGGCCAGGGAGCAGTCAGGACATTTAGAGGCACTGGAGGTACATGCACTTTGTCAGCATAGATCTGATACTCGTGGCAGGTTCGTGAATGCTGATAGAAATCTGCTTCCATGGTAGACCAGTAATACCCTTCCCGTAGGATCTTTTTAGCCATCATGTGCCCACTGGAATGGGTGCCAAAAGTTCCTTCATGTAGATCAGCCATGATCTTTTCTGCCTCAATCTTGTCTACGCAACGAAGCAAAACAGAGTCGTGGTTGCACTTGTAGAGAAATCCATTACCGAGGAAGAACTTAGCAGAGAATCTTCTCAAGAACTTCTTATCATTGACTGAAGCTCCTTCCGGATACGCTTGAGCCTCGAGATACCTCTTGACTTCATGGAACCAAGGCTTGTCCACTACTTCTTCAGCATCGATCTCGTGATATTAAGCTGGTTCATCCATCCACTCAATGGTGATCTGGGGAGCCTCGTTACCCCACTTGAGTTTAAACATGGATGACATAGTGGCTAGCGCGTCCGCTAGTTGATTCTCCTCTCGTGGAAAATGCTCAAAGGTAATTTCTTCGAAATATGGGATTAATGTCAACACACGTTCTTTGTAGGGGATGAGGTTAGGGTGCTTCGTGTCCCATTCTCCTTTGATCTGAATGATGACTAAGGCTGAATCTCCAAATACACTTAAAGACTTGATTCCCAAATCTATGGCAGCTTTGAGACCAAAAATACATGCTTCGTATTCTGCCATGTTATTGGTATAGTTGAAACAAAGTCTTGTAGTGAAGGGAGTATGACATCCTTCAGGGGATATGATTATAGCACCTATGCCATTTCCGAGTGGGTTAGAGGCTCTGTCAAAAACCAAGGTCCATCGGGATCCTTGTTCAGGTCCGTCATATGGTCTTAATTCTTCATAATTGTTTACCATCATGATGTCTTCATCTGGGAATTCGAATTTCATGGACTGATAGTCATCTACAGCTTGATGAGAAAGGTGATCGGCTAGCACACTGCCCTCTATTGGTTTTTGGGTAGTGTATTGAATGTCGTATTCAGTCAAGATCATCTGCCATCTTGCTATTCTCCCAGAGAGGGCATGATTTTCAAATATGTATTTAATTGGATCCATCTTGGATATAAATAAGGAAGTATGGGTCAACATATACTGTCTCAACCGGCGAGCAGCCCATGCCAGAGCACAACAAGTTTTCTCGAGCAGTGAATATCTTGTTTCACAGTCGGTAAACTTTTTGCTTAGGTATTAAATAGCATGCTCTTTTTGGCCAGACTCGTCATGCTTCCCCAGCACATACCCCATTAAATTTTCCAAGACAGTTAGATACATGATCAAAGGTCTTCCCTCGACTGGCAGCATCAAAACAGGAGGCTCTTGCAGGTACTCTTTGATCTTGTCGAAGGCAGCTTGGCATTCATCATTCCATTTGACTACTTGATCTTTCTTTAGTAATTTGAAGATTGGTTCACAAGTAGCAGTTAGGTGAGAAATGAATCTGGTGATGTAGTTTAGCCGTCCTAAGAATCCTCTGACTTTCTTCTCGGTGCGAGGAGCAGGCATTTCTTGTATTGCTTTGACCTTGGCAGGGTCCACTTCGATACCTTTACCGCTGACAATGAAGCCTAGGAGTTTACCAGACCTCACCCCAAATGGGCATTTATTCGGGTTCAACCTTAGGTTATATTTCTTTAGCCTTTCAAACAGTTTCTGCAAACGGTCGAGATGTTCCTCTTCAGTTTGAGATCTGGCTATCATGTCATCCACATAGACCTCTATTTCGTGATGGATCATATCGTGAAATAGAGCTACCATAGCACGCTGATAAGTTTCCCAAGCGTTCTTCAACTCGAATGGTATAACCTTGTAGCAGAACGTGCCCACTGTATGACGAAGGTCGTTTTCTCCATGTCCTTAGGTGCCATTTTGATTTGATTGTAGCCTGAGAAACCATCCATGAATGAGAACACTTAATGCTGTGCGTTATTATCAACCAAAATATCGATATGTGGAAGTAGGAAATTATCCTTAGGGCTTTCCCTATTCAAATTTCGGTAATCCACACAAATGCATACTTTGTCGTCCTTTTTAGGCACTGGAACAACATTGGCGATCCATTATGGATAGGAGGTGACAGCTAAAAATCCGGCGTTGAATTATTTCATGACTTCAGTCTTGATCTTCTCTGACATGTCTGGCCGCATGCGACAGACTTTCTGTTTTACCGGAGGGAAGTCTTCTTTTGTCGGTAGACGAAGGACCACGATATCAGCATCAAGTACTTGCATGTCTTCCTATGACCAAGAAAAGACCTCAACATAATCATGTAGTAACTGAATTAAGCGCTTCTTGACACTATACTCTAGATTGGCTCCTACCTTGACCTCTTTCTTGTCCTCTTCGGTACCTAAGTCAACTATGTCCACTGGTTCTTCGTGGGGATGTATGGTCCTTTCTTCCTGTTGTAGTAACCTAGCTAGTTCCCCTAGCACTTCACAATCTTCCTCATCTTCTTCTTCGGCTTGGTAGATTAGATTTTCAAAGTCACAATAGGCCATAGCAGAATTGTTATCCATGGGATCCCGAGTGGATGTAGATATGCATTTTGAATGTGAGTATGTGTAAGAGTATAGCTATCTTTGAAAAAAATAAAAATGTAGAAAAAGAAAGACAAAGAGCACAAAGTTTGTATGCAAAAACATCCATGATTCATTGATGACATATGAAAATGAGGTAACAACCCTTATAAATGGACCGTTGTGCCTCGGGTAAGACAAAAGGTTTTAAAAGTCTGAATTGTTTAATTATTACAGGTCCGACAAAAATTTAAAGACAATTATTGTTGGATAAAAGTAATTGGGACAAAATCGTTAGCTTCCAAGTTGGTGAGTCCTCCGTTGATTGTTGGGAAAATCAATTCCTCCAGGTCGTAGCTGTCATCACTATCCTCTACTGTGTTGACTCCATGGTAGCTGATCTTCAAAGGTGGTTCCCCGGAACGAGCACGAAGAACAGCTTTCTGGGCTCCTGAAGTGAAACCCAAACTAAATTTATCAGATTTGTAAGGGATATCCGGGAGTTGGCCCCAAATAGTACACCCACCTTCTTCGACCACTGCCTTGGCATCTTTTAGAGAAGACATCTTTAGCGGAGGTCTTGTAATATTTGGGACTTGGGAAACAGTCTTGGTTACTGCCACGGTTTGTGGGACTTCCTCGAAATGCTGAAATGGAGTTTCAATGAATTCACCATCCAATTCCACGTATCTGAAGGAGTTCAAATGACTGACTATATATTCCTCTTCTCCATGGACAATAATGATTTTTCCTTTGGTTGGGTATTTCATCATCTGATGTAATGTAGAGGTGACGGCACCAGCGCTGTGAATCCAAGGTCGACCTAATAAACATGAATAGGAAGGGCAAATGTCCATGACGTAGAAAGTTTAATCAAAGGTTTGAGTTCCAACTTTTATGGGGATGTCCACCTCCCCATGCACCATTCTTTTTGAACCGTCGAAGGCCCTTACCACTATGTTGCTGGGTTTTAAGGTCAAACCTTCACAGTCGAGTCTATCCAAAGCTTTCTTAGGTAGAACATTCAAATATGAACCAATATCAACCAGGACATGGGCCAAAGTTGTGCCCCTGCATTCGACAGAGACATGCAACGCCTTGTTGTGTTTCCTCCCTCTAGGTGTCAGGTCAGCATCAGAAAATCCTAAAGCATTGTCAGCTGTTAAACTGGCCACACAATCTTGGAACTAATCAACAGAGGTTTCTTGTGGCACATGGGCAGTTTTAAGTAATTTCACCAAGGCCTTCGCATGAGCCTCAGAGCACAACAATAAAGCTAGCATAGAGATCTTTGATGGAGTCTGCCCTAGCTGTTCGACTATGTTGTAGTCACTTCTCTTTATAATTTTCAGAATTTCTTCCATCTCCTTTTTGGGGCCTCTGGGATAGATACTAATTGTGCCTTCATCCGGACATGCTCAACCAGAATGCCTTTGCTCTGAGTCTCGGTCGACTCGGCAGTAGGGGTAACCACGGGAATTATAGTAATAGTGTCAACATGAACAAAAGCAGGGATGATTACAGGACCGGTAAAAGTTTTTGGAGGAGCAATCTCAGGGGAGAATACTCTTCCACTATGGGTTATCTTGCTGGTTCCCGCAATGTTACCGATGTCGGGGTTAGCCTTCTCAAAAATTGAGTCTTCATCAGCAAGCCAATCCTGCTTGACGCCGTGATAGTAGGCGTCGCCCCCATAGTTCCAGGGGACAATTTTATCTGATGAATACGGGATTGGTCCATGCATAGTAATGATCAGTGGAGTCACCTTAAGAACTGATGTAATCCTAACGGGTCTTTTGGTGGAGACCCTGGAAGGATTAGCGGAAATGGTTACTATTGAAACATCCTTGTAAGAAATGGTTGGAACGGGAGTCTTTTCAAACAAAATATCTTTTTCATCCATTAGGCGCTGAACACCTGCTTTCAATAAATGATAACCCGTTGGTAGGGATAAACAAAGGTGGCAGCCTTCGTCATAGCCCAGAAATAAACTGACCTTCAACAGGTTTCTCTTGACAGTCAGGAGAGGAGTAACGAGTTCATCAATGACAACAACAAACATATCATCTTCAACATCGTTAACATCACGACCATGCTTGGGAATGGGAGTGGTGATAACATTTGGGATCTCAGGAGCATCAAATTCAATTTCTTTTGCCTCGAGAAGGTCTTGCACCATGTTTTTCAAAGCCCAACAGTTGTTGGTATCATGGCCTGGAATTTCTGAATGGTAACCACATCGAGCATTAGGGTGGTAATGAGGAGAGCCAGTGGGAGAGGCGGTGTTGGGATTCTTCGGGGCTTCCTTCAAAGTTACCAGATTAGATCTCAATAAATGTGGCAGGACCTGAGACAATGTCATATTTATCGGGTAAATTATCTTACTAGTCTTACCGTTCTAAGCTGGTTGCTCCTTTGTTGAGTAGGTGCAGGCTTATGGATCATGATGTCCCCTACCATTGGACGATGCTCAGTTCTATCCTGATTCCTTTGAGGATACACAACACCAACTTCTTTCTTCCTAATAAATGGTTTTCTCACGACACTAGAGGATGCGTCCTTTTGGATCTTCCCACTCTTAATCCCAGCTTCCACTCTTTCTCTGGTCATGATTAATTCAGTGAAGCCTGCTGAGGAGCTTCTAATTAAATGATTGAAGAAAGGACCAGACAGGGTACCCAAAAACATGTCTACTAGCTCTCTGTCAGAAAGGGGAGGCTGGACTCTTCCTGCTAAGTCCCTCCATTTCTGAGCATAGTCTTTGAAACCTTCGCTTGAAACCATAGCCATACTCTGGATCTGAGTACGACTAGGGGCAAGGTTTGAGTTGTATTGATACTATTTATAAAAAGCAGCGGCAAGGTCTTCCCAATTATGGATATTGGCCCTTTCCAGTTGATAGAACCAATCTAGCTGAGTCCCGGATAGACTATCCTGAAAGAAGTGGACCCACAAATCTATGTCAGCAGTGTGAGGCTGTATCTTCCTCATATAAGATCAGAGATGCATCTTGGGACACGAAAACCCGTTGTACTTAGCAAACACTGGTGCCTTGAACTTTTGTGGAATAACAATCCCAAACACCAAACCCAACTCTTCAAAGTCTAGCCCAGGCACTTCTGAATCTCCATTGCACTTAGACGCTCTTCCAGATGTTTTTATTTGTCATCAGCCGAAGGATACTGTTCTCCAGAGTAATCCTCTTCTTCTTCCTCTTCAGATTTTGGCTGGGCAATCACTTCTTTGTTTTTCCCTTCTTGATTATCCTTTTCACCAGATGATGTTGCGAAGTCTAGGGTCCGTCTGGCTGGCCCTGGGAACCTTCTTCCTAGATTCAGAACATCGATTGCTTTCTTTGCTTTCTTCTTCTTTTCTTTGATCAACAAGGTTTTCAAATCCTCTTTTCCTTTGGCTAGAGTCAAGAACATATGTTGAAAATGAGCATTCTGTGCCTGGAGGTCTTTTACTGTCTGCTCGAGATCCATCTTACTGAAATAAACAATAGAAAGATAAGGAGATTTATGGTAAGAAACCTGTTTATGTGATGATGAATGGAGATGCATATGAAATGATTTCAAGGAAATTAGAGATTTAAATTTGCTTTAGACAAAAAAGGAACATACGTCATATTAATAAATCAAAGTTTCAGTACATCATGCCTCTTTGGGATTACAAAGAAATATAAAAACTCTAAGATAAAAAAGTTGAACGCATCCTCTTTGGTGCGATGTAGGCGTTCAGACTCTGCTCCTCATGAAGATGCTTGGGGAGTTCCAGAACCTTCTTCTCGCTGGCGTAGAATTGGGCCTCGAAAGTGTCTCACTCCCCCTTAAGCTGTATCCAATCCCTTTGCAAGTCTTCAAGAGAGGTGGGCATGTTAGGATGAAGGATAGTGTAGGGGACATCTCCTTCCACAACAAGCTCTATGATGACCAGGAGAATAAAGGGGTAAGGCATCATAAAACTTTGAGCACGGGCTCGTACCCATTTGAGATAAAGCTCAAGAGGGATGGAATTATTGTGCCCTAATGTCTTGCTATATACCTTGTTCAACATCCTCAAAGCTTGGATAAACCTCTGGCGGTAACCTTAGTCGTCATTCTCGTAGTCAAATACCAAACCTTGAATAAGCATCTCATGCGGACCATCCCTTCGGGCATAACCAAACTGTCTTAAGGTTAAGCAGGGATTGTAGGCGATACCTCCTCTAATTCCAAGTAAGGGGACATTAGGGAATTCTCCGTAACGGTCGATGATAGTAACATTATCTATAGATCGGGAACACCAATGAATGTCTGAATGTTTGAGCGTCATCAACCTATGTGACCACCTTGAACCTTGCTCATTCTTCAATATAGATTGGGAAAGATGCGAAATAAACCATCTTTCCAAGAGAGGAGTGCAACACATAAGAATACCTTTTTTCCTCATAGTGCGAGTGTGAAAAGAATATAGGATGTTTCCTAACAAAGTAGGAACCGGGTTGCGAGACATGAAGATTTTGACGGTGTTTACATCTATGAGTTGGTCAGGATTTGGAAACAAAACCATCCCATAGATGAGGAGAGCCACAATTTCCTCAAAAGCTTGCAAGTCCAAGGAGTTCCAACAACTTTGAGCTTTCTCAAACAAGAACTTGGATAAGAAACCTTTGACACCACTCCTTGTTTCCCAATTAGTTGTGACATCATATGGTTGCAAGTGTAAGGCTTGAGCAATCTCTTCTGGTTTTGGATCTTTTTCCATACTGTTGGAAGGTAGTTGATTGAGAATGGGAATCCTCAAGAGTTGGGAGAATTCTTCCAAAGTTGGCACAAGTTGATAATCGGGAAATGTGAAGCAATGGTGTAGAGGATCAAAGAACTGGAAGAGCACCTTCATTATGTCCTCATCAGTGTTGGAGGTAACCAAGTTTAGGAGGCGACCTTGTCTTTTGATAAATGGAGAATTTTCAGGAACCCTTGATGCTAACTCTTTAAGTTGAGGAGGGACCCTTACAAGATTGACTTGAATGATTTTCCTGCGAATATAATCCATGTCCTATAAAACAGAACCAAGATAAATCCCCAAAATCCTTGAAATGGTTAGTGAGTATGAGTATGATATTATGATGTTTATGATGTTATGTACAAGTAGATATATACAAACAAAACAAAAATTTCCTTAGGTTTAGGCTTGCATGGAGTCTCATAGGTAAGTACCCTCTTGAAGTTTAGTTGGCTCAAACCTGTCCTAGCAATAGTAACTGGGTTCTAAGGGAGCTCAATATCACTGGTTTGTTTCCTCGGGCATTGTTTCAGCGCAAGCATCTTTAATGGCGACCGAAATATCCCAAAAAACCAAACCTCAATGAGTGTAGTATCGAGTATCTACCAACTTTGGACTGCACCAAAGCCGATCATCTAACTACGTCCTAATGGTCAAGTTGGTCAACTAAAGGTTCTAGAAGTTAGTTAGTGCTTCATGACATCACTCAGCGGCCCCGTATTCTCCTTGACTACTCAAGGGCTACCGATAACCACAAATATATCACACTAACGTAGCTATTGCTTAGACCATATCGGTATACCCCGCATAATTTCCATAATGTATTGCTACTTACCTATAAGGTATCCCAAATCTGGGTAGAGGATTCAAACCCAAACAAAGAAACCAAAATGTAAAGCATACAAGTCAAACAATGAAAGCAAGTAAATGTGATCTATCTCTAAGGTAACCCCACTTTTAAAAAATTCCCCAGCAGAGTCACCAGTTCTGTAACGCGGTGGGAGAACTGACTTGGTTGTTTTGCGTTTGATCGCAAATGTTGCGGTTTAGCAAGAGTTGCCACCGACTTTTCTTTTATCCAAATGGAAAGACTGAAAAGAACAGGAAAGACCTTTGAGATGTTTTCTTGAGTTCGGGGGGTAGATTATGAAAAGGGAAGGTATTAGCATCCTTTCCATCCATGGTTTTCCATGCGCTCTTAGTTACTTGATAGATCACTTGCTTTGGTTTGAAAATGTGTTTTGTGTAGTTTTTGAAAGTATTTTGAAAAGGTGTTGTCGTTTAGGCAAAATTTGTAATGATTCTCGTTCATAAGAATGTATACAAAGTGTTAATCCTTTGAAAATGTTTTCAAGTTTGAAAGATGTTTTAAAAGTGTTGGTGTTTGTTTTGAAAATAGCAAAGATGTTTTGGTTTTGAAATTGAGCAAGCAACTAGGAACAATCTACCTACTCAAAAGTCTTTCATGTTTATTTCCTCTTTCCTTTGACATTGTTATCTTACCATTGATTTGGTAAGTAACCCTATCTTGTATTTTGTTTGTTTTTGCTAAGATACCTCACGTGCATAATATGGCCATTTTTGTAAGGCAACAAAGTGGATTTACCCTAAGGGTGTATGTGTGCAAGTGTATTGGTTTTCATGCATGATTTGTCTATGAATTAGGGTTTTCTATTTGTTGGTTTTAATCTTTTTATACAAACCCTAATTACTAGCATTTGTATATAAAGCATTAAATTGCGAATTTTAAATGTCCTACGCTATTACATCATTAGGGGATGGGGTGCATAAATTATAAATGGGGAATTGCAAGAAAATTAAATCTAAATAATTATACAACCATATTGAATATTGTATAAAAAATGAATAAATAAAAATGTAACAATGCAAATGTAAAAATAATTGTGATTTTGTTTGGTTTTCATGAAAAAAAGTTTTTTTGACCTAGTTAATAAAAAATAAAATAATTAACTAAAAATAAGAAAATTAAGATTAAGAAAGTAAAATAAATTAATTTAAAGAAAACAAGTTTTTTAGGGTTTTTGTGAATTTAATTAGTAAATAAAATTAATCAAATAAAAGTCCCAAGTTCTAAATTGATTTTAATTTATAAGAAAAATAAATAATATAATGATTAAAACTAATTATCTAAGTATTTAAAAAAGGTAAATTAATTTATTAAAGGAATTTTTTTTTGTTCTTTTAGTATTTATGAAGAAAAATAAACTAAATAAATATAAATAATAACATATAAATATTTTTTTGTATTTTTATTGATAAAGATAATAATAATAATAATAATAAAAATAAAAATAATAAATAAAATAATAATAGTAATAATAATAATTATTATAATAAAGAAAATAAAAATGAAATGTAAAAGAAGGAAAATGGGCCAGAAGTTGTAAGAGTGATCAGGGGGTAAGAAATAGCAAAAAAGTTAAGCCCAAAGACCATGCTGGCCCAGGCGCTTGTAAAAAAAATCAAAAAAAGTGTAAAATTTGAAAAAAGGAGCAAAAGGCAGCGCTGAGGTTCGAACCCATGACCTCTACCAATAACGCGCGCTGCCTTAACACTGGGGTGGCTGTACACCCGTTAACTTAAATGAAATGATAAATATATAATACAAAATGAGTCATGAATACACTTCATCTTCAACCTCCAGCCAAAGGACCTGTAACTTCATCATTTCTCAACCATTCTTAAAACTTCCAACATCAAACTTGTTAGAAATTTTCTCACGATTCTGAATATGTAAATAACTTAAGCTAATTCTCAAAAATGAGCATGAATTTCTAATGGTACCAAATTCTGACCTAAATATTTCCAGAGGTTCAGATTCAAAATTCATACTACTCAAGCAACAATAATGAAATCTAAGGACATGGTTAGCTTTAGGACAATGATATCTACATTTCTTATTCACAAATAACCCATTAATGATGCTTGTATGAAGAGTTCAAAAGTAAAAAAACTCACCTTTCTAGAGGGTATCGTGTTTTGAGTTTGAGCAGCTTTTGATGAGTTCCAGTTATTGGCTTAGCTTCCTCAAGTTCCCAGGAAGCTAATGTGATGCTTGGCTTGAGCTGAAAGTGGCTGAGGAGTTCTGGAGAAGTCAAAGGGCGAAGCTCTGTTTTTGAAAATGGAATATGGTGCAAATGGTGTTACAGTCGTGTAACAGGGCCAGGGATGAGTTATATTTGATGTTTAGAAGCTTTAGGAACCAAAAGGCTTGAAAATGCACGAGGGAGATATGAGTTTCAAGTTTTGGTCAGAATGTGCAACAATGGTGATTTTTGATTCAGTTCCGATTTCTTGTGTGTTTTAGGGCTTGTGTATGCGTGCGTTTTCTTGTAACCAACTTGTGTATATGTATGGAAAAGGTTTGGATACTTGAGGTGGTCAGAAGTACAAGATCACATGTTTTGGCTTCTTGGCTTGTTTTTGAAGTAAGGTTGACAAACATGGTTTCAATGCATAGTACAAAGCTATCTAGAGTGGTTACCAACTTTAAACATGCTTATCTAACTTTATAGAGGAAGTTTGTGCAGAAGGAACAAGTTCAAAGCTCAATGCAAGTTGACTTTTCATAAAGCTTGCTTTATGTAAATAGCAATGGTGCCTTTGTGCCATTAATGGAAAATTATCTTGGATAAAGCTTGAATTAAATGGATAATAGCTCAAAAGCAAGTGTAAACTTCTGATTAGGGAGAGATCTTGAGGTTTAGAGGCCTGCAAATCAAGATTGTGCAGCATAGGCTTGAGATTTGAATTCTTGTTCATCACAAATTTTGCCGTGTAAAACAACTTGAGACCCCAACTTCTGGCCTTCGATTCTCCTTGCTCACGAATGATCTCAAGGAGTTCTTTGACATTTTTGAAAGTTTTTAGTGTTCTCTAGAACCCCTATTTGAATTACTTTTGAAAAATCCAAATGGAACTATGTGAAACTTGGGTTAGAAGTTAGGTCAAAATCCTGACCAAAAATGCTTAAAATTTCACTAAGTGTTTTAGTTTCATGACCATTACTTCATGGATTAATAACTTGAGATCCAAGCATTTATAGGAGAAGTTGTGTAAAGCAATGTTTTATATCTCATGGAGATCTACAACTTTCATGTTGAAAGTTTCTTTTGAATTATTTTGCATCATGGTGAAAGATTGGCTCAAAGTTGTGGAAAAATATGAAGTTTTCAACACTTAGAAAAATTTCTAAGTTTGGAAACTTTGACTTTTCAAATAAAATCTTGACTTTTTTGATTTCTTGATGGAAAATTTTCATATTTTGACATGTTTTGATTAATTGAGATCCGTGACACTTGATTTTGACCAAAAAGTCAAAGTTTGACTTTTCAGTGTACAATTGACTTTTGATCAGTTGACTGTAAATCAACTATAAATCAATTGATCTTGAGGGATGTTTTGAGTCATGCCATTAGGTTAAAATTATGCAATTGAACTCTTGAGATCATGCCTCAAACCAATTACCATTTTCTAGGTCAAAAATCAGAAATTTCCCCTTCTTAGTCAAAACCCTAATTTTGACCATTTTGCCCTTTTGATGATCTGATCAAATTTCTTGAGGAATTGTGGTACAAAATTGATCAAATGATACATATGAGTTTACAATGTTGATATGGATAAAAATTATGAAGTTTGACTCTAAATTGGCCACAATTGACTTTTTCCCCAATACAGCTGATTTTTAGGTCAACTGCTCAATTGACTGAGCAAAAATGTGATCCAAGACTTGAAACTTGACATGAGTAATCTTGAGGGTCAATAATGATCCATGAAAGTCATATATAGGCATTAAAATTTCAATTATCCTTGTGCAATCTCAAACCCTAATTTAAGTCATCAGTGCTTAAGAAGGTGTCTTGAGCTAATCAACCCTTGTGTAGTCTTGAACAAAAGGAGATCTTGTGAGAAAATACTTGATAAATGAGAGGGAAAATTTTGGGGTACAACAGCGGGTTAGCTGAATGCTAATGACCAGGCCAATTAGGACCAGCTGTTGGCTTTCATTATGGGGATACCCCTAGTCCAGCGTGTGGGCAAAGGGGTAAGACCCATTGTTGACGAGGATTTGAAGTCAATGTTTGAGCCCGCTTTTACAAATGTTAAGGAGCTCCTAGAATGCGAGAATCCTACGAAGTACTTAGGTAGTTGTCTCACGTTTATTTATCCCTATTTGTAGACTTCGACTTGTTATTTTGTAGGAAAAATGAATGCTACCCAGGAGCGTATGGTCAAATCGTCTACCATCAAGGCGAAGAAGGGACATAAGTTCGTCAAAGGCTCTCAAGGAGAAGTAGGGATGTCTCCCTAGACTGGTTCGGGCACGTCATCGACTGGCTAGGCTATCAGGCACCCTTCTCCTCAGCAAGTGTCCTCGAAGTTCAAGAGACCACGTATTAAGGGTACTATCGACCTGACAGGGGAAAAGGAAAAGGGAAAGTTTGAACTCCCCCATTCTTTCATGACAAGGCCTTCTTCGAGGGCTCTTCTCAGCAGGTCCACCGAGCTAAATCATTGGTGCTCGAAGAGATGGATCGTCTGAGAAAGCAAACGATTCTAGCCCAAGATCCTGGTGCTCTGATAAGGATTATGGGGATGGTATTTGTGTATGCTGAGAAGGGTTCTTCCCAGGAGGTTGAGTTGAATAATTCCCAGGATAAGGTAGTGGTTCTCTAGGAGAATCTCAACAAGGAGAAATCTTCCAATAAATTCTTGTCGGACAGCCTGACTAAGTTGACTAAGGAGTATAAGGCTCTTGTGTTGTAAAAGAAGACCCTTGAGGACATGGTCGTAGCTTTGATGGCAGAGATTGATCCTGCCGAGGATGAACCAAATAAGGCCAAGGGTCTGAAGACCCGAGCAAAGTTGGTTACTCGCCTTCAATTGTCCGTGGATGATGGTCTGGCTAATGTTGAGGGAAGCTTCATCAATGTCGTGGCGCATCTTAGAGTGGTGAATCCTGGTGTGAAGCTGAACACAACCGTGACGAGGTCCCTCTACCATGTAGAAGATGGGAATATTGTTGTCCTCGACTCCCTCAAGCTTAGAGAGGACGTATCAGTCGAGGAACCTATCCAAGAGGATCGTGCTCGCGAGGAGGGATCTTAGCCGAATGGTTGACCAGCTTATTGTTGATCTCTTTTTTTTCGGTCTGCGTTCCTTTTTTTTGTAATCTGTTTCAGGGGTTCCGCCCATTTTTATGCAATATTCAAACAATCATGGTCCTTATGGCCATTTATTTGTATCTTTGGATGGGGGCTTGGCCCTATTTATGTAATTATTTTGACTATTGCGGCCTTTTCGGTCGTATTTTGATATTAGTTATTTTTCTTTTATGTGTGTATGCTCGTCTGCTTTAGACAATTAAATCTGATCAAGAGTTTTAGGGTATTGCTCATTAGTTTTCGAGTTTGCTAGTGTGGGGAGACTGGTCGAACGACCAAGGTGGTTTCCGGGCATGAGCCGAAACTCAGGCCTTGTTTTAAGGGCCCTGGCTCGACATCATGAACTTTCCATCGCGAGCTGGGTGTTCTGCCATCATGGTACGACGGTGGTGAAGCTCATTTGGATTTTCCACATCTGGATAAGAATTTGCTCATAAAAAGGGGCGGAAACTTTCCTCTTTGTTTAATTTTAAGTGCCATGCTTGCACCTAGGCATGCACATGTGGTCGGGAAAGATGTGCTCGTTGTTTCATCAAAGCACGCCGATTGTGTCAGTGTTTTAACTGTAATATTGCCTTAGTTTTTCGGTGTTACAAGATCGAGCAAGTTGTTCCCCATGTAGGTTTTCCAGGTAGTAGGCTCTATTCCCCGTCTTTGCACGAACGCGATAGTGGCCTTCCCAGTTTGCAGTGAGCCTGCCTTTATGAGTTTCTTTGTGATTTCTCTTTAAGACTAGGTTGCCGACTTTGAATTCACGTCCTATGACTTTGGCGTCATATTGTATGGCGATTTTTTATTTGAGGAAGGCTTCTCGTAAGGTCGTTCCTGTTTGGATTTCCTCAACCTCGAGCTCCTCCCTTAATGCTACGTTGTTCATTTCTTCGTCGAGGGGAGCTTCTGTCCATCTGGAGGGATCTCTGATCTCGACCGGGATGACGACCTCGATTCTGTAAGCTAGTCGAAAGGGGTCTCCCTGGTGGATGAGTGAGCTGTTATTCGATAGGCCCAAAGTACATTATGTAGCTCCTCGACCTATCTCTTTTTGATTTTGTCCAACCTTCATCTAAGACCTTATAGGATCACTTTGTTCGCAAACTCAGGTTGCGCATTTGTCTGTGGGTGCTCGACAGACGCGAAGTGTTAGATTGTGCCTAACTTGGTAACAAATTCATGGAAATTTTTGTCTGGGAATTGTGTCCCATTGTCAGCGACAATCGCCTGGGGATGTCAAATCGGGAAAGAATCTTTCTTTTGTAAAAATGGAGAATGTTTTGTGCGGTTATTTTGGCCAGGTATTCTATTTCTATCCACTTGGTGAAGTAATCCACGAATACTATTAGGTATTTGTTTTGGTTTGATCCTACCATGAATGGTCAGAGGATATCTAGGCCCAACCATGCGAAGGGCCATGGGGACGAAAGGGACTTGAGCTTGCTTGGAGGCGCCAAGTGCATGTCCCTGTGGCGTTGACATTTGTCACACTTCCTTACATGCTCTTTGACATCGTATTTCATATAAGGCCGATAGTATCCTTCCCGTAATGCTTTTCTGGCCAGAGATCTTCCGCCCAAATGTTGGCCGTTGATTCCTTCGTGGATTTCTCATAGGATGTAGACTACTTTGTTTTCTTCAACATATTTAAGGAGGGGTGGAGAATCCCCTTCAGTATAATCTATCGTCGACCAAAATGTATGAGCAGGCTCATTGCCTGACTACACTGGCCTCTTTATGATTGGTTAGTAGTTCTCCTTTTATGAGGTAGTTGTATACCGGGGCCATCCAGTAGTTATTTTTTCCTATGGCGCATAGGTATAGAGTCGAGGAGGGTTTTTCAATGCTCAGTCGATGAAGTATTTCCTGTATTACCGATTTGTTCCCCCCTTTTTTCTTCGTGCTTTCCAATTTTGACAGGATATCTGCCCGGGTGTTATGTTCGTGGCGAACGTGTTGTACATCTACAAATTCGAATTTCTTCATTATTTCTTGGACAAAAGTCTAATATTCGGCGAGATGGTCATTTTGACCTGGTATTCTCCCCGTACCTGAGATGTGACTAGTTGGGAGTCTCTGAAGATTTTCACTTCTTCGGCCCCTAGATCTTCGGCCAAGTGCAGCCCTGCTAGGAATACTTCATACTTGGCTTGGTTGTTCAAGGTTGGAAAAGAAGGCAGGAGGGAGACTTTGATCAAGAACCCATCCTCATTTTCCAATATAATTCCCGCTCCACTCCCTGTCGAGCTAGAAGCTCTGTCAACAAAGATAGTCCATTTATGTGCCCCGCTTGGGGAGGCTGGTGAGGTCATCTCGGCCACAAAGTCAGCTAGTACTTAAGCCTTGAGGGCTTTCTTGATCTCGTATTTAATGTCGAACTCAGAGAGCTCTAACGACCATTTGAGCATCCTGCCTTCCATGTCAGGTCGACCGAGTAACTATTTTATTGGTTGCTCTGTCCGAATGACAATCGTGTGCACCAAGAAATAGTGTCTCGGCCTCCTCGCTACGTTAATGAGCATTAAGGCTACCTTCTCGATCTATTGATACCTTACCTCAGGGACTTGTAAGGATTTTCTCGTGAAGTAGATGGATTTCTCCCCCTCGGGGGTTTCTCGGATGAGGGTAGCGCTTACGCCCTCGAATTCTATGGCCAGATAGAGATAGAGAATTTCTTCCTTCCCTGGTCTTGCAAAAATTGGGGGTTGTGATAGTACCTATTTGAGGTGGGCGAGGGTGTGTTTACACTTCTCGGTTCACTCGAAGGTTGCCTCTTTGCGGAGAAGTTTGAAAAGAGGAAGTGCGTGTTGGGTAGACTTTTCCATAAAACGGGATAATAAGGTGAGCATTCTATTCAGGATTTAAATCAATTTCTTTCAGTTTGGCATTGGAAATTCAGAAAACGCTTGGCATTTTTCGGGGTTGGCTTTTATTCCTCGTTCTTTTAGGTAGAAACTGAGGAATTTACCTGCCCGTACACCAAAGGTGTACTTTTCTGGGTTGAATGTCATTTTGCATTTCATTGTCTGCTCGAAGACTTTCTTTAGGTGGAGAGTATGGTCGATTTCTTCTTTGGACTTGACGATCATGTCGTCCATGTAGACCTCCAACATGTCTCCTATTTCTCCTTAGAAGACCTTGTTCATCATTTGTTGGTATGTAGCGCCGACGCTCTTTAGATCGAAATATATTACATTATAGTAATAGTTACACGACTCGGTCGTGAAGGCCGTGTACTTCTTGTCTATTTTTTCCATGGGAATCTGGTTGTATCCAGAGTATGCATCCATGATCGACAGTAATTTAAATTCTGCAGAATTATCAACTAATTTTTCAATATTGGGGAGGGGATAAGCGTCTTTTAGGAAAGCTCGATTGAGATCGGTATAGTAAATGCACATGCACCATTTTCCATTACTCTTTTTTTACAAGAACTACATTAGAGATCCAGGTTGTGTACTGGTCTTCAGAAATAAATTTTGCCTTTAGGAGGTCTTTGATGGCCTGCTCTGCAACCTCGGTTTTCTCCGGGAACTGCCAGCGCCTACGTTGATCAACTGCCTTAATGGAATTATCTATCGCTTGATGATGGCAAGCTATCTTCGAGTCTAAGCCGGACATCTCTACTGCACTCCAGGTGAACAAGTCTGCATTCTCTCTGAGACACTTATTTGGATGTCTTTTGGCCAAGCCGGAGAGGTCAACACCGATCTTAACTCCTACGGATGGATCGTTGTCCAGGGGGATGATTTCAAATTCCCCTTCTGGGATTGGGAGCACAGGGTGTGCGGGCTCCTTGCTGCTCATAGATGAGGAGGAACTTTCTGCTTCTAGCAGGGGATCTTTTCCTTTTCTCTTTTGCTCTCAGATATCCTCCTTTGTGAACCTGCTGTCGAGTTCAATTGCATCGACATGTAGTAATGGTTATGGCTCCTATGAACTGCTAGACAGGGCAAATCTATTGACTGTTCTGGGTTGCATGCTGATGGAGCTCAATTCTTTAGCAGCTACTTTAAAACATCTTCGTGTTGCCTAAATGTCCCCGTGAAGGGTGGCGATGAGTCCATACTCGGTGTAATATTTCATTTTCAGGTGCACTATGGAGGGCACTGCTATCAAATCGGCCAAGGTAGGTCTCCCAAAAATGCACTGATACAAGGAAAGGAAGTCTACCACGAGAAACTACATCTTGATCGACCTAGAGGTTTCAGTTACCCCAAATGTGATGATCAACTCGATATATCCCCAATGCTTGGTGATGGAACCGTTGAATCCATAGAGGTCAAAACTAGCATAAGGGGTCAGGTGGGTCTCGTTTAGCTGTAGAGTGGTGAACAGTTGGGAGTACATTATGTCCATTGAGCTGCCTTGACAGACCAAGATTCGCCTGACGGCGGAATTGTCCATTCGTGCTTTTACGAGTATAGGAATACTGGAGTTAGGGGCCCTACTGGGCAGCTATTCTTTATAGAATGCAATGGGGACATAAATCCCCTTGACTTTATCGAGGGTGGCACTCTTCTCGGAGCTAACGTCCATGAGTTGCTTGAATCTTCTCTTGACCAAGCTCATTGTACACTTGTTGAAGCCCCCGCCAGATATAACCACCACCACTTGAAATGTCTAACACGGGCTATGGGTTGCAAAGTATAGAGGGACTTCTTCCAGTTCTGGGAAGTAGAAGTCCTCGGGCCTAATGATGCTCAGGGCGATGAGCATGAGGCTCACATTGGGGGAAGGCTTTTCTTCTTCCACTTTCTTGGATTCTTGGGCGTCTTCGCGGGCACCTTCCTTATTTTTATACTGTTTGAGATGCCCATCATAGATGAGTATCTCGATGGCATCCTTCACGTGGACGCAGTCGTATGTATTATGCCCATGACTTTTATGAAACCGACAATATTTTCTTTTGTATGTCCCATGTTTGGACGATGTTTAATGGGGAAAGCATACCCCAACTTGCTTAAACTCTGAGTTGGTGCATTCTGTAAGAATCCGCTCGCATGAAGCATTGAGGAGGGTGTAGTCATGGAAGCGATTGGTTGGCCCTATGTAGTCTTTAGAATCACGGGATTTGTCCTTCCTTTTCTTTTATCCTCCCTGATGGGACATCAAGGGCTCATCATTCTTTTAAACTTTTGCATTCTCTCGATGTCGCGAGTCTCTCGTGCTGCTAGCAAGATCTTTCTCCTCGTAGTGGATGTACACATATGCTTTGAGCAGAAGGGAGTCTAGAATTTCAGGAGTCTCTATGCCAACAACTTTGGCGAAGTTGCTGCGAGGACCCAGGCCTCGCTCGAGGAGATATTTTTTCATTCTGTCCATTGCGGAGACATGAACGGTTTCTTGGTTGAACCTTTCAATGTATGCTCAAAGCGACTCATCCTTCCCCTGGATGATGGCCTCGAGCGTAGATTCTGACTTGGGATGTCAGCGAGATGCCATAAATTTTTTTGAGAATTGTCTCCCCAAGTTCTTCCAAGAGGTAATAGATTTATCAAGGAGGCTTTTATACCAAGCCATGGCTCCTTTCTTGAGTGTCATTAGGAAGAGCCGACATTTGATTGAT